>JAQPPZ010002020.1:2400000-3000000 GCA_028583015.1 Wollemia nobilis | reverse complement strand
CTTGTCGGGCAGCCTCGTACGGAGCAGGAAACTCGTCTATTCCGGCAATCTTCAGCAGCGAGCATATGTCCGAGTTGAAGGATCTCGGATAGTAGTGAGCAGCCATGCCACCCGAAGGCCGAAGTTCGCGAGGTACCCGTTTCCAGGATCTCGCAAACCTGATGTTAAAGTCGACACCTCCTCTTGAGGGTGTCTCTGGATACTTTGGAACTGATGCAGCAAAGAAGTAGGGTCAGCAGACTCGTTGCATCCTTTCACGAGCCTTCTGGCAAGCTGGGGCCACCCTGTGATGGATCCCTCTGGCAGCGATCTCCACCAGTAGAGAAGCTTTCCCCTCGTGGAAAGGGCCGCAGACGGGTCTTCACACTCTCATCGGTAATGGAATGCAATGCGGCCGGGGCAAGGATGTCCTGGATGTGCTCGTACGCCGTCTTGCCGTAGCCGTCGTATGTAGGGATAGACTTTAAAGCAGCAGGGGGCACAGCTTGCCGTCCGACCAGGGCCAAGGGCCTCGTAGAGTCCACCGCCGGGAAGAGATCATCGTCATTCTGCTGTTGAGCAGCCATTTCTTCTTCTTCTCCTCCGTCGGTTGTGTACTCAGTGTCGGTACTTTCCGAGGATGCAGATGCTTCTTCTTCCTCGGCCTCTTCTATTTCGTACTCAGCTCCTCCGACCTCGGCTTCGGCTTCTTCTTGAATTTCAGCCTCGGCTTCGTCGACACGAGCTTGCGGATCAGCCAGCCTGGCAATTTCGCCTCGAGCGTTGATGTCCAGTTCGTAAAAGTCAGGCGGGCTTCTCGGATCCCTTGCTCGCCACCTTCTTGTTTGCATGAAGGTGCTAGGACCGGTCTTTCAGACTCAGAGGATTTGTTCGTGCGTAGTCGCCAGGTGTTCTGATTTTGAACAGCAATGAAGCGAACACCAGTGCTTCAATTCTGTTTGGGGGTGGGAAACTTCCTTGGCCCACCGAGTGCTCAGAAACTGTTGCGCCAGGTGGGGACTGATCAGAAAATCTCTCTTCAAATGTGGGACCTTGGTCCCACCGGGCGTGCCAGAGAAACTGTTGGTTACGAATCTGCCATGAGGAAAGGATTTTGTGTTAATGCGCCCAGATTCGCCCACCAGCTAGAAAGGCCGGAAGGAAGAGATGCCTTCCGTGCCAATCTCCGGAGAAGGCCGGCTCCTTGGGGGGTTTTATGGTTTAAGCTAAGAGTGCAGGAAAGAGATAAAGGAACGGAAAGAATTTACAAATGTGATTGGAGTTGGGTGGGGGGAACTAACAGTACGGCAACACATCAATCACCATTACTTACTGCATCATAAATACAAAGCATGACCAGGAACAGCAAAACCTAAGTATACTTTCTCAGTATAAGCGTGTACGCACAACTACAATGGTCCCCTAGCAAACATTCTCCCTACAAGGAGAACTAACAACACGGCAATGCATCAATCACCACTACGGACAACAACATAAACAGAAAGTAACCAAGAGATGTCGTGAGCTGTGTATATGTGTTATGCAGAGAATTTATACGCACAGCTACAATGGTCCCCTAGCAAACATTCTCCCTACAAGGAGAACTAACAAAGACGGCAACGCATCAATCACCACTACGGACAGCAACGTAACACACAACTGATGGAACTGCTACCACATCTATTCTATGTATCCTCTAATCTATGAAGTTCAAAAGTACTTGGCCACCAAATGCCGAAATGAATCAACAAGCCATGACACAAGCAATGCTTTAGGCACCTGATCACCAAATGCTGAAACGAATCAACGAGCCGTGACACAGGAAAACGTAAAGCAGAAATATAAAGGAGAGGCAGCATAAAAAATAAAAGCAGCAGAACAGAACCAGGCATACAATTTATATTTATAAGCAGAAGCACGGTTACAATGGTTCCCTAACAGACATTCCCCTTCCACCCCTTTACAATGAAAACATGGTGGGTTTTTATAGCCCGAGTCCCTCCCGTTACATTAATGGGCACAAAGTCCCAGTCAAACACTAGCTGACAAAAGCGGCGAAGGAGCTGCAAATGCTGACCTTTGTCGGACCGGACCGTGCCCGCAGCATGGTCTTCCTGGAAGCTGGACAGCTACGTGGCAGCGTGTTGTATAGAACTTCTTCTCGGCAGAAATGCGGGTAGCTGGAGCAGGTAGAACCTCCAATCAGCTTTAAATGAGGCCACTGGCATAGGTAGTGCAGCCCATGCTCGTCCTTTTGCTCGGCACGTCTTGGCTCAAATCCCGAAGCTGGACACTTGTCAGATGATGGATGATGCTGTTTGACACGTGTCTGCTTTGAAAGGCGCTTTATCCAACTTCGCTCGGGATCAGAGCGCCATCGGGTTGCGCAGGCAGAAAATAGCGCAGTCGGGAAGGCCTTCATGCCTTGGGTGTATTTCCGAGTTTGTTTCCCATCTGCGCACTCGTCAAGGGCGCACTCCGACTTCGCTGCGAAGTCGGACTGCGCACAGGTGAAAGCTGATTTCTGCCGCCGTACGGACTTCGCTCCAGCACTTAGTCATTTTTCTGCCAGCCTGCCAGCCTGCTACAAGGTGCGCCCAGAAAGAGGGGCGAAGTCGGACTTCGCACCAAAACTGGGCGAAGTGCGGACTTCGCACCAAAACTGGGCGAAGTGCGAACTTCGCACCAACACTTAGCCATTTTCCAGGGCAACTGCTGTCAAATTTGAGATCCAACTGAGGGGCTCCAAGAAAAGGGGGGAAGAAAGAGAATGTAGGGAAGAGAGAAAAAGGGAGAGAAGAAGAAAGGGGAAGAGAGGAAGAGGGAAAAGGAAGAGCAGCACTGCTACAAAACTGAAAACATTGCACCCCGTGCAAAATGTGGCAACAGGGCTATCCAGTGATCAAGTCAATTATTTGGCAAAGCCAGGCCATCAAGTGATCAAGAAGGGCTATTAGATGTCCAATCCAGAAAGAAAATCCAATGGACAGGGCCATTTGGATGTCTAGGCAAGTTGTTTAGCCCCTTGGGCTATTCGGGCTAAAGCACCAGACCATCCGTACGGTCAAGAGGCCATTTGGGCAAATGAAACTCGTAGTCTTGGTCAACCAGAAATAGAACGTGCACGTTCACCCTACGGGTCTACCATTTGCAAAGATAACGAAGAAGCCAAATGCATGTAAGACGAACACATCACGTGAATCGAGTAGGTGCATGGACAACAATTGGTGGAGTTGAAGTGGTAGTTAAGGGAGTGGAGGGAAACTTGGCACATTATCAAGTGCAGGAGAGCCAAGGAGTAGCAAGGAGGAGAAGCAAGTGTAGAGTGAACAAAGCCACTGAACCAACACCAACTAGGGCATGAACTAGGGTACAACCTCAGGCACATATTGGTACGTCAAGGAGGCAAACCAACTACATTTCACTACGGAGAATTCCAAAGCAACGAAGAAGGATGAACCAATTGCAAAGAAGTGCACTTCACTAGAGTGTTGGAATTAAAGGCACACTGACATTGCAGCAAAAAGGAGGGTTTTATTGAAAATCCTTGATCGGGTACGGGTGTAGAAGTTGTAGTGAGGGAACATAGCCATAGAGGACAAATTTTAAGTCCTTTTTGGCAAAACCAGCTAGGGTTTTGAGAAAGAAACCATAGCGGAAGGTGAAACTGGCACACCGGTGGTGGAAATGTGCAATAACGAAGTGGAGGACGTCTAGAAAGTAGTGTGATGCAGAAATGGGTTGTCTGAGGGCTGGAATAGGCCATTAGCGATTGGACTAGGTTGTATGGAATAAATACAAGACCAAATGGGTTGTACAAAACACTGTTTGAAGGAAGAAAGAAAAGAAGAGGGTTGTATGGGAAGTAGTGTTGCCATCTGAGACAAGTAGCAGGCCATCAAGGGCAAGGAGCAGGCCGTCTGACTGCAGAAGTGGGCCATTTGGCTGAGGTGTGTCCGACAAGTGAAACTGTTGAATAGGGCCATTTGAGGATTGTAGCAGGCCGTCTGGAGGCTACGATAGGCCATCTTAGGAGTGAGAGGCCGTTTGACAAAGCAGGGCCATTAGGCTATTCGTTTGGGTTTGGTAACTTCCACGGGCTATGAGATAACTTTTTTGGGCCGTTTGGTAACATCTTGGGGCCATAAGGCAACTTGTAAGGACTGTCTGGGCTATTTGAGAATGTAAGGATCATTAGGAGTTGAGGCCTTTTAAGCTTGCAAGAGGATAAAAAGTTGTTAGGGCATGTGTATGGAGGAAGAAAGTGGTATGAAACACGGGACATTTTTCGTGTGGAGATGTGTGAAAGTGCCACATTGACTGAAAAATGGTTGGGGTAGTTGGAATTAATTGTCGAAGGAGTTCAAATTCAAAAACTTGCGGAGTTTAGTGTAGATAAAATGCAACAGAGGCTATGAGTCGCAAAAGGAGATCATGAACTGCGAAGAAACCCTTCCACATTTGCACCTAATCATGTGTCATGACAAGGATCTTGAATGCGTGGAGGAAGTGTGGGTGCAAGCTTCCATAAGAGTCACTTGGAGTGCGCATACCACAAAGAGTGAGAGGAATGCGAAATGCAAGTTGAATGGGGAAGCACACAACACCACAGAGAAGGCAACAAATAAGGAGATGGCTCGAGGTCAAGGTCAAGGCCAAGGACTCCAGATGATGACTAGAAGGGAAAAAGGAAGGGGCAAGCAACATCTCCACAACAATTGAAAGTAAAGGGGAAAGAGAAGTTGTAGACGTCTCTAGAAGAAATCACTTGGACAACATGTGCATGAGATTTTTATAGGAATTGGTGGAAAGAGAATCCTATAGATCACTTGTTAAAATCAGCTTTTCGAGATGCAGGTGTCCACCATAGTATGCAAGTTGGAAGCTTCGACAAAGACTTCAAGCCATATCCGTTGCAAATGCTAGAGAAGCACGACTCGAAAAAGAAGAGAAGCAAAATGCAGGTCGAAGGGAAGGATGTGCAAGTTTCATACTCCACAAATAACTTCAGACATGTGTTTGGGCTACCTACTGCGAACAACAAACCCATGGAGGAGGGAATAGAATCCTACAAGTTGCAGATGTTTGTGGACAAATTTGCAAACCTGAATCTGGGAGAGGTTGGTAAGCTGATGAAGCATGAAAGCCATGGATTGAAGATGCAACATTTGAAAATAAACTATCTCTCTTGTGCTATGAACATGGTGATGTCTTGGTTGTCAGGTGAGCAACAAGCCTTGGATATGCCCACTCGGTTTATGTTGTACATGGACTCATGTGCAGAGTAAAGTTTGATTGGGCAATGTATCTCTCAGATCATATTCAAAATATTTTATTGTGGTACGCAAAGAATTTCTTGATGGCCTTTGATGCCATCGCATTATTTCTAGACATGTTAGCATATGAGTGAGTCCAAATTTTGGGGTTGGACCTTCCTTAGCACATTCAAAAGGAGCCCCTACAATTTTCCATTGGATTACAGTGGCCTCAATAGCAAAATCAACACTAGCAGCAAAATAAAGACGTGCCTCAGGAGGTTAGCAGAAGAAGAAGAAGAGGAAGAAGAGGAAGGCACCAACAATGCAATCAGTAGAGTCATTGGAAGAAGAGAAGGATGAAGCTGATGACACTGACGTGTTGGCCAAAGAAGAGGATGACGAGTCTGAGATAGAAGGAAGTGATGAGTGGCTTCCCATTGTAGAGTTGGAATGACAAGAAAAGAGATAGAAATAGCCGGATTAGTAGTGGCAACAAATAGAGCAGCAACTATAGCCTCATCCCTAGTCATATAGATAGATGGTGAGGATCATACCTCCTAAGGGAGTGTCTTAGATTGCAATGGTTGGCATAGTTGGCGGACAGAGTGGAGGTGTTGCATGCATTGTAGCAAGCCAATGCTATCAATTTCAAGGATAGAGTTATGTTGCAGTGCCATTTAATGAATTACGAGTCACTAGAGGCAGTTCATAGGTCATAGTTGCCCATTTGGGGAGCCAACCTACGCAATGAGGCATCATGTACTATTGCTAGTACCTGGAGAGAGGCTCCACAGGAGGCTGCACAAGAAGAAAAACTATGTCAACTAGAAGCTGCATAGGAAACAGTTGTAGTATAACATAGCAGAAGTGTCGTAGCCAATTGTGGTAGATGAAGACAGAGATGTTGCTTTGGAGGCAATGGACACTTCAACTCCAACTGAATTTGAGAGATCACAGGGATTTGATTTGGGGACACTTGGATTGTATGGAGGAGGAATACTGGTGGACACACCAACTTTCTAGTAGGAGAGTTTTACTACCACCCCACGACGACAATTTGTAGAAGTGATGTGATTCCCCTCAAATGACAAGGAGCCCATTGAAATTGCATCTACCACCACGCAGATGATGACACTGACTTTGGTGTCGTAGGAGAAAGGAAAGAACCCTGAATCAAAGCATGTTTTGTGGCAGAAAGGCCAAAGCTGTTAGGCGGTGACTAGAGACAAAGTCAAGGCTGAAGTGGAGAAACAACCAACTACATAGTTGCAACCATATGTGCAGGAGAGAGGAAAAGGTGACAAGGGGAAGGATGCCATAAGACCACTTGGTGGGGAGGATGAGGAAGCCACTGCAGAGGATGATGAATTTGGGGTAGACAACGACATGATTGAGCACATGCTCATTGAGTTGTCCAATTTGAGGTAGCCCCCAGTCTATGTCATTGGAATCAATGAACAGGTCGACAATTTCTTCGAGAACTAGATAAAGTTATTGGTAGGGTGCGTAGACAATTTTGGGTCAGTACCCTCGGAGAATAGCAATTGTGGCAGCTGAGGGTATATGCAAATCCTAGCAGATTGATCAATTGGGCCTAGGACGAGGAAAGAATGAAGAAATTTGCTGAAATTCATTGATTTTAGCGAAGGGAGCTTGGTGCGGGCAACTATGCGTAGACTATGATTGGTGTGAAAGAGGTGCTGGAAGGAACCACAATACTATATTGGCACCCACCCCAAGTGTAATAGGTGAGGATAGTTTTGACACCTATCTTGCATCTGAGGCTGTAAAGAAAGTCAAACTGGCACTCGAGTTGAAATCTGCATAAGCTAGGATGAACTTTGTGGCCTTCTTGATACAATGGTTGTCAGCTAGATTGGAGACATTCCATGAAATGACCACCAACTTGAATTGCAAAAGGAACAATAATCCATCCAGTTCAATGAAGCAAAAGAGTAGCTTTAGGAGGTGAGACAGGAAGCTGAATTTTGATTGGCAAGGTTGCAATAGGAAGTGGAGCAGCTGAAAAAGAACGGGAGGAGAAAAATCAGCTAATTGGGCTTTTGGAGTCTGAATGTGTAGTGCGTGAATAGGCTCTTGAAGCCAAGGTTCAGGAGGTAGCCCATTGTGATCAACTAATAGTAGAGAAAGATCAACTACTTGCAGAATCTGAGAAGCAGGAGTGGAGTTTTGTGCTAGGCTTGCTGAAATTGAGCACAAGTCACAACATTTTGGCTTCTAGTGGGCACGGTATTGAGCCTATGCAATGCGCTTGAAGTAGGAAACTGTTGCTTTGAAGATGTAAGTGCAGGAAATGGGAGTTGCACTTGTTTAGATTCAATCCACTCCATAGCCAGAGCAAAGTCAAAGCCCTCAAGAGAAGCAGCAATCGTCGACGAGGAAGTCAATCAATCTAGAGGGGAGGGTAGATGTAGTAGCCAGTTTTGACGTGGCACCATCTCAAGCACCACCTTGAACATCAACAAGAGCTTACAAAGACGAGTATGCACATACAATTTTGATTGTATATATGTCATTTTGTACAGTTTGCATGCTAAGTGTTTGTCAAAATGTTGTCGGACATTGTTAGTGTGTGAATAATAAAAATGTCATATGATATGATCTGTCATGTAAGGGTAGTTAGGGATAGGTATGAGGAAGTTGCAGTTGGTAACTACCTTCCATGTCTAGGTGTTAGGACCCCATCCTAACATTATTATGTAATTCTCATATTATTATGTAATGACCCCTTTCCAATGTGGGGACCCCCTTATAATGATATTTTGTAATGGTATGTGGTAATTGAGGCACCTAGACAAGTGGGGCCATTTTATGTAATCGTTATCAAGAATGTAACTGTTGTTTGGTAGAAGATTCTAGCTCGAGTGGCACTTTGCATATAAGCCAACTATTGAGCATTAGGTTAGGGTTGCATGAAGTGCATCTTTAAAAGACAAGGGTCCATAAACAAATGTATCTTTTTGCATATTGAATGAAAGTACTAAAGGAGGTTGCCCCCTCGAAGAGGCCTGCAATTCTGAGTTGTGTTTGTGAGATTATTATATTTCTGCATTTATGTTTCGTATTGCAATATTCTGTTCTTCATGAATTTCTGCTTTTATTGCAATATTTATGTGAATGTGCTTATTTTAAATAGAAGGTTCCTAACAAGTGGTATCAGAGCTCTTTCCAGGGCTGTGTTTTGCTGTGACTGCGACAGTTTTTTCCCTTCCATTTTGATTGCTAGGTATAAATTTTTTCGTGTTTTGATTTTTCCGCCTGTCCTTATTAAAAAAAAAACAGCCCTTTTTTTTCTGCATTAGTTTATTAGGGTAGAAACCTTGTGCCGGGGGTTTTAAAATATCACGGAGGAGTTGTCGTTATTGGCTAAGCTAGATTACCTGTAAAGCGTCTAGTGAAGTGAGGGACGATTAGGCTCCAATATCCAGGCCTCAGATGACACCCGTGTACGGAATTGAGCTCCCATGTATCTTTGGGTATATTGAGAGACCCCCCTAGGATTAGGAGAAACCTTTAGCCCTAAGAAGATTTTCGACTGTGTATTCTCCATAGTACACCAGGCACAACATCCAAAAACATCACCCTCTCGTACTGTCAGAGAGGTGGGTAGTTTGCTCAAGGATATGCGTGGAATCCTCGAGTAGTGGCTTGAAATATTGGTTAAAGCACTATCGTTCGTCATTGCGGTATTTGAGGCGATAAACGCCTCCATTATAATTATTGCCTCAAAAAATGCATATAAAATGCCCTCTTGGTTGGAGTCCCGTTGCATACACCCATGCTGGATCCAATGGTTTGTTTTTTTATTTGCTTGCACATTGAAACAAGTTAGTAACAAGTAACAACAAAGTTACAATCACTTGAAAAAAAGGAAAAAAAAAACTAAACCCTAAACCAAAAGGCTAGGGTTTAGGCCTTTTAGAGTTTAAAACTGAAACATTGAGTCATTGACAGCTGAAAAATAGGCTTGCATACATAGTTATTAGGCAGCAATATTTACTTAAAAAGAAAAGGAAAAAAGAAATCCTATACCCTAAAAAAAACCTTAAACCCGTTTAATGTTTAACAAATATTGATAGGAATTAAGATAGCTAATAATTTGGCTTGCATATATCAATTTAGTATCTATTTAAAAGGAGGAGAAAAAAAAAAAAACCCAAAACCCAAAACCCTAGACTAGGGTTTTGGGTTTTAAATTTGGGAACAGCCCTAACCTAATTTCAGATAGCCCTAATCGATTCTTTCACACCGCAATCGATCATGCTCCTAGGATGCCTTGGTGTAGTTGGTCGGGGTGGTAGCAAGGTGGGAGGGTTTGTTTTTGTCTTTGCTCAGCTTAGAAGAAAGAATGAAGAAAAAAGAATTACTTTTTCATTTAATCGGCTGCAGCCTCTACCCGCGCGGCTGTGGCCATTGATGATTTTTTGAAAAAATCGGCAATGAATCGCCGATTTCGATTTTTTCAAAAAATCGGCAATGCAGTTATACGATGCCGATTGGCTCGTTTGGGCAATGAGTCACGATTGAATCGTGATGCAGGCATTTTTTTCGCGATTTTCTCAACACTGTACGGAATAATACGTTGAAATGTGGTTGGGGCATTGCATAAACCGAAGGGCATTCAGTTGTATGCATAATTATTGTTCTTAACAACAAACCATAGATTTCAGGCAGTCCTCAGCAATATTGATTTTGATTTGATTGTAGCCTGATAATCCATCCAAGAATGAATAGATCTCATGCCTTACAACTTCCTCCAAAATCGAATCAATAAAGAGAATTGGAAAGGAATCCGTCATTGTCACCACTTTTAGACTTTGAAAATCAACACAAATGTGGATTTAATTTCTCTCCTTCAAGTTAATGAAGATGGACAACACCATTTGCTCACCGTAACCTTGAATATTATCCTTGCATCCAACATCTTTTCAATCTCTACATTGACCAAGGCCATGTGCTTTGAGTTCCTTCTGTACAACCTTCTTCTCTATGCGCCTGGAATCAATGGAATTTGATGCATGCACAACTCAAGTGGAATCCCTTGTAAGTCCTTACACATTCATGTGAAGACCTCCTTGTATTTCATGAAAATTTAAAAAGTTGTTGCTTTCAAAACTTGATCCCACTTGTTCCCACAATGGATCATCTTTTCCTCTTCATCTTCTCCAATGTTTACCTACACCATCTTTGATCCTTCATAGTTTATGGTGTTAGGTTCTTTTGCTGCTTTCACCACATCAAAGGTGTGTGTTGGCTTCTCATCGATTTGGGCATCGCCAACACTATACTCTGCAAAGTTTTGTGAGAAGCTCATTTTTTCTTCTTCTTTGGATTTCATGGCTGGTTTGACTCTTTGATTGTTTTTATTGACCTCATACACACTCTGAGGCCCTTCAACTTGGATTTCATTTTTTGCATTAATGCACAAGCACCTCGGTTGGAAAACTTCATAGTCTTCCATCTGCTAGTGGAGAAGCCCGCTATTCAAATGCCCTTTGTCCTCCGCGCACTATTACAACTCCAGCACACCTTCGTTTGGTTCCTGTCCATATGCCCAATTTTCTTCCTACTACAATGAATTGCCAGATTCATTGGATGTCACCAATTCCTTGCTAATGGACTGGTTCTTCAAGTTTATCACGTACATGTGTTGTCCTCTCTTGAATGTCAAGCAATCCTTCTCCCAATTGTGGTTTACCTTTGCTATGTGTAACCACCCATGTCCCAACAATGCATCGTAGGCTGGTTTTTGCATAGCAATCACCACAAAGTCCAGAATGAACATTTGATTAGCAATTTTCACCTTTTGTGGAGTCAAAACATCCTTCATCTAATGCCATATTGGTCTACACTATATAGCCAGAAATTGGGAGACCACAAGAATGGTACCCCCAAGTCCTTCCACGTCTTCTTGAGCAATCCATTCACACTCGAACCCCCATCCACGATTACTTACACCAACTTATGATTCAACAATTCAATATGGATCAACAATGGTTTCTTCTCAGCATTAATTATCAACATTGTCGGGTCAATATACTGATCCTTTGCCATTTTTGTCACATCTAGTTGGCACTGCTATTGTACTACTCTCCTTGTCTGCATTACTTCTCCAACTGTCGCATAAATCTCTAGTACTGCACAATAGATTGGACATCTTCACAACAACATTTGTATCTAGCACTTGTGCTGCCAACTGCTTTGCTGACATTTCCTCATTTTCAATGATGATGGGTTCCTTCAACTTCTTCTCGTTAGTGGTCTTTTGCATTTCCTCCTCTAACTGCACACATGCCTCTTGCTATTTCTCCTTCTTAGCAGGATTTGGGTACTACTCCATCTTCTTTGCTTGTGCCTGAGTCACCACCAACGATGTTTATCTTTGTTTGCTTGCTGCTAGTACACTTGAGACTCTTCTATGTCAATGAAATTGACATTCTGCTAGTTACTTATACTTGCCTTCTTTGGACAATTCCCTTCCTTATGGTTGCAAGGTCCACACCATCTGCACATTATCATTGTGCTGCTCCTGGTTACTCCTGTTGGTACATTTATACAGTCTCGTGCAAAATGTACCCACTTCTAACATCTTTTGCATTGTATGATTGGCCTCATGTCCAAATCATATTGTAATCTTCTTTCACCACCACTTCTTGTAGTTCGATTCTTAGATTGTGGTTGTCTTTTTCCTTGGCAGTTGTTTCAATATCCTGCACTAGTTGCTCCTTGTCTGCTCTTTGAAGTGCTAGGTTTCTCCTCTTTTTCTTCCTTTTGCACTGTCATCATCTGGTGCCTCTCAGTTCACAAGTTGAACAGGCAGTCCACAATCACATAACCTGCAATTTCACAAAATTACAATATGCTTTCTTTGGACCGTTCACATTGGTGTGTCCTTCAGATTTGGAATCTAAATACCAAATGTCTTTCTTCTCTTTCTTTTTTGCTGCGTTCACATTGTTGATCATTCTTTCTTGGTCCTTTTGCATGGCATGGATTGTTGCGTTGAGGTCGTCTCGATCGTTATCGAAATTGTCATCTCAATCGTGACTCGTACTTTTTCCAAGGTTAATGCACGATCAAATGCTTCCTACTATGTGGTTGATGGGACCACTTTCATCTTCTTTTTGTATCTTGGTAGCAGCCCGTCCAAGAACCATTGCTTTTGTAACCCGTTGGCAGGCTTTGCCTCCATTTTGTTGATAACTTCCTTTAGATGACAATTGTGAGACTTGATATTTTCATCCTTCTTCTACTTCATTGAGTAAATTTCGCCAATGATCTCTGTATCATCATGAAGTAGTCGAATTCTTTGTTAAATCCTATCTACAACTCAACCTAGTCTGTGAAGGGTTCTCTCTTCAGATGCCAATCAATCTCTACACCACGTAACATTACTAGAAATAGTTTCAACCATGCATCTTGATCAG
Organism: Wollemia nobilis; assembly: GCA_028583015.1. Lineage (NCBI taxonomy): Eukaryota > Viridiplantae > Streptophyta > Pinopsida > Araucariales > Araucariaceae > Wollemia > Wollemia nobilis. Next base: position 2,987,315 of record JAQPPZ010002020.1, on the reverse strand, counting down.
TTACTCCATTCGCATTTCATATTGTTTCACAAGTTTTGATATGGCGTTCGGGATCCTCCCTCCAATTTCCTATGAATTTTGGGCATTTCTGCCTACCTGGAACTGCAACAATGTTTGCCATTGGTGGTGGCTATTTGTTGGTCTCGTCTCCACTCAACGAACCTTTGGTTGACAACTGACCACTTCTTGGTGCGCTTTCGCTCTGAAATCTCCTTCGTGAATACACAAGCATTGGCTCTAGTCTTTCAAGCACACTCTCTCATGGTTGCCCTTGTGCTTGACTCCCATCCTTCACACCTTTAGGCACTCTCCCTTGCACTTGTGCTAGAGTCACCAGTTACTTCGCCTCGTCCTGCACACTATCTACATTGGTTCTTCCTTCACCACTGGCACAAACAATCTTGTTGGCCCGACCTTCATTTGCACATTGTGTTTCCTCCATTGTCAAAAACAACATTTGCCACCTTTCTTTATGTCCCTTGTCCAAACTTCCCTCCTCCTGAGGTTTCAACACTCATTCAACTTTTGGCACATGCATCTCCTTGCCAGCAAGCTCCATCAACACTTCAACAGTTTGGACGCCACCAACTCCGTTGTCATGCAATTCTTCTTCGTTGATATGCAACACTTTTGCATGTGTCACACATCCAAACTCTCCCCGCACTTGTTGTTGTGCAATCCTCAGGTTTCTTCTCATCAGCTATTCGCTAGTCCTCATGCGTCCATGTCTCCCATGTCCTCACGTCAGGTTATCTATCATCCAAATTTGTCTTCAATGTCCACACGGTCACTGATTTGAACTTTAGACAATGATGTCAAATGTAGCATAGCAATGGTATTCCAGAATTGAAGGAACAGAGAATGAAGGATGATAGGAAAAGTCAACAACACACAACATCAACATGCAACTCTAGAAACAGCCACAAAGTCTTGAAACTCACCCTCAAATGGCCCTGCACACACAACATAGGTTAGACAACCTTGTACAAGAGTCAGATGGTGTGGTTCAACATCAGACAGTCTGGTTAAGTAGTCTAGACCATAGTTGAGAAAATCGGCAGAATCACGATTTTTTGCCGATTTTCTGCCATGCTGATGCAATCGGCAAAGGTTGGTGAGTCGGCGATTCTTTGCCGATTTTTTTGGCAAAATATTTGCCGCTTTTTCTTTTAGGCTACGGCCGATTTAGGGTTTTTTTATGCAAGCCCATTTTCAGCTGTTAATGTTTGAACTTCGAAGTTCAAAGTTTAAACCCTAAACCTGAAACCCTAGTCTAGGGTTTTTTTTTCCTCTTTTTAAGTAAATATTGCTGCCTGATAACTATGTATGCAAGCCCATTTTTCAGTTGTTAATGTTTAAAACTTTGAACTTTGAAGTTTAAACCCTAAACCCTTGGGGTTTTTTTTTCCTCTTTTTAAGTAAATATTGCTGCCTAGTAACTATGTATGCAAGCCTATTTTTCAGCTGTTAATGTTTGAATTTGAAACTTTGAACTTTGAACTTGAAGTTTAAACCCTAAACCCTATTCTAGGCCCTAGGGTTTTGGGTTTAGGGTTTTTTTTTCCTCCTCTTTTTAAGTAAATATTGCTGCCTGATAACTATGATTGCAAGCTCATTTTTCAGCTGTCAATGTTTCAATTTTAAACCCTAAACCCTATCCTTTTGGTTTAGGGTTTAGGTTTTTTTTTCCTTTTTTTCAAGTGATTGTAACTTTGTTGTTACTTGTTTCCATGTGCAAGCATATTATTATTTCCTTCTTTATTTTATCTACTTAATCTCCTTTCTCTTTTATCTACTTGATTTAGATTTAAATTGATTTACTCTACTTTGTACCTTTTCATATAATAAGCAATACAAGATGTGTTTTGTCACTTTCATGTGTACTTAAAGCTTGAGCCTTGTATGATGTCTTGACATAAATTATTGCTTTTATTGCAATATTTGATTTGGATAATGTTAATTCACTGTAATATGCATGAAAACAACTTTTTTTCAATGAAATTTTTTGTTTTCTTTGTTGTTTTTTTGCCGATTCCCAATTTTTGCTGATTCAATCATTTTCTGATTCTTTGCCAATTCCGATTTTCTCAGATGACCTAGTCTAGAATCATATGACCTTGCTTAACTATCTAAACCAAGCATCCAATAGAAAGAATAGTTTAGATGGTCATATACAACATTTTATAATTACTAGAACAATTTGCAAGCACATGCACAGCGATAACACAAGTCTGCACAACGATGGCTGAATGGAAGTATTCTTATTATCTGCACGAAAACATGCTTGGTTACCGTTTCATACCTTGTACAATACTATCTCTCCACATGCATACATGAATGAATGAATGAATGAGGGGTCTTATTTATACAACCTGGGAGGTAGTTGCTTCCTCAACTCCCTCCAACTAACTACTTGACACCTCATCATTTCCTGGATTACATTTTATATGCACTTGACATCATTTACATTTCATTGTTTTATTAAAAATACATACGACATTTCATCAAACATTTTTTGTACATATAACAAAACAACTAAAAATGAAAAAACTATTACATAACAAAATTCTTGTGTGCATACCTATGCACTTCATCAATTCCGAGGTGGTGCTTGAGATGGTGCCACATCTGAACTCGTGCCTACATGAATCACTGAAAATCTTTATATGCTTTATGCAGAGTTTATTTGCTTTTTGCAGTCTTACAACGCTTCATATTCTGCCATGTTATTTATGCAATTAAACAGTAGCTTTCAAGAATCAAAGCACTCTCCCTTACAATTTGTATCCTTGTTCCTGCACTATTTTTAGTTCTAGCTCCATCAAAGTGCATAATCCATGGATCAGTAAAATTTTGAGCTTGTTCTATCATTAATGCTGGCAGCACTTCAGGTTTTTTGAATACTACGTAATTATGCAGTTCGGTTTGTTTGAACGAATACTCTCAGTCATTGTCATTTTTGTCAAGAATGCCTATCAATATCTCTATCAAAGATTAGTTCAATTTTGGCTAGCTATTCATTCACAATTGGCAATTCATTCCAGTTGACCACTCTGTCATTGTCCAATTTGTGAGGGATATAATCGTATGGTGGCTCATTCTTAGACTTTAGTCCTTATGATCTTACCATCCATAGGCACCTTTAGGTGCATATAATCCATAGCCAAGTAACCACATTCAAAAAGCTTTTTGGTCGATTCATGGGATAACAACATGCCAAAGTAAGGTGAAAGATCAACTAAAATGATCTCTTGTACCACGATCAATCCGAGCTGTTTGGCAACTGTCATGATTAGATCCTTTAAAATCCCAACAATATTGACTCGTGTCCTGTCCATTTGGTTTGGACCCCTTGTAATGCTGGTATATGTAAGACCCATTTCTTCACATACAACTCTTTGCATTATTGTGATGTATGCTTCCAAGTGAACTATGCAACTTTGCAATAGATACCCTTCATTCTTCAATGTGATGTAGAATGGTGGTGGTTTCATCGTTTTAGGTTTAGGTGTGTTAAGCATATCTACCACATTCACCTATATATCTGAAGGATCATAAACCATCAAGTTTTGCTGCTCAACCGGGCTGGATTGTGTTGGAGTTTGCTTTTGTTGAGCTGTTTTTAGCTTTAATATACGTTTGCTCTTGTTATTTCAATGCTTCTTGAAGCAAATCCCTTTGCTTGGCTAATGACAACACCTCGAGCATATTCACTTTTGCAAGCGTTTTCTTCAATTCATCTACTGTGGTAAACCTTGATTCAACATTATTCGCCTCATTTTGTGGCATGAGCTTCCTGAATTGTTTGGTCGCAGCCATTTGACCCTCATTGATTAGTGAAGGATACCTCAAGTTCCTTTTAGCAATTTTGTGCAACTTCTCTTGTTCATCTTGTTTGCCTGTTTCATCAAAACTTGCTTTGCTTTTAACAAGTGCTTCCCCTTTTAATGTTTTTGATGATTCCTTTCCTACAGATTGTTCTGCTGGTGTTTTACCTTTAGTTGATTCCGATTGCTGGTTCTGCATTTGTGTTGGTGTAGGGTAATCACTTTATAGTGCAAGTTGAGTTAAGGGCACTAGATTTTTGTCCTTAACATGGAATGGTGGTCTCCCCCCCCTCAAATTTGTAGTACTTGTACTTGATTCAGCTTGCTTTTGTGAACTTAATTGGGGTGTCATTTGTTGAGGTTGACATCCTTCACTTTTCTCTTACTTCTTGTTGTGACACATTGTTGATTTGTCAAAACTACTTCATTTTCAAAAGGAAAATTTTCATCATCTTCCAGTAGTCCAAAGTTGGCACATACCACATTATTGGTAGTTGATACCAAGGGTATTGATTGTTGATCCACCATTTGTTGATTCATAACCGACTAATTGATCACTTGTTGATTCATCATTGGTTGGTTGTAAAGGCTGGTTAACCATGGTAGGTTAATTTATTAGCGGTTGGTTCGCCATTACTACTTACTGAGCCTTAAATGGTTGGTTGTAGATCATCGTTTGAGCATGGTGAATGGTCATTGTGCAATTTAGATCATGTCGTGCATTACAAACAAAGCACCATAGTGTGTTCATCTCTAAATTCATATTTACCATGTTATTCTACACCTGATTTATCGTCTAGCCATTTTTTTGTCGAGGGACTTGATCTTTGGTGAGGTAAGGCATTATTCTCTATTGCCAATTTCCACCTTGCTGCCAACCTTCGTTTTGTTGTTGATTGATAGTCACCTTATTTGCCACATCTCTCATTGTAGCATGATGGCGAGTATTGCGACGGTTAGAGGAACAATTGGAATGATAGATCCTAGGAGCCAACTGAGATTGCAGTCTTTGTTGATCCAAACTTGACACAGCAATGACTCCAAATGTAGCGCCCGTTGCTAGTTCAAACTTAGACTATACAAACCCAATTTCATTTCGGCAATGACGCCAAATGTAGCATGACAGTGAGTATTCCGACAGTTGGAGGAACAATTGAAATGACAGATCCTAGGAGCCAACTGAGACTACAATCATTGCTGATCCAACTTCAAACATTCTCCACACTTGTGCCGCAAGTTACCAACTTGCACTTGTACGACAATATCAACATGCACTTGTACGACAAGTGTTGTAAGGCAACACTTTTACGACATAGTCATAGTCCTCTCAGATGGCAATCCAACACACCTGTTGGTGATGACTTATATGACAACGGCTTTGTCAATACTCTTCGTATGACAATCTCCCTCGTACGACAATCTTGACAACCCTTGTATGACACTCCGAATGCAACAGCTCCTGTACAATTATTCTGGACTGCAACTTCCTACAAACACAAAACTTTGCATACACAACCTGACAATCTACAGCAACAATATCATCACATAGATAGAAATGGAATGTCATTGTATTATCACTGCCTGTACGACACTTGCATTACAAGTATGACTGCATTTGCAATACACAGATCACACAAAATGCTCTCACGTCACAATACAATCATGGAATCCTTCGTACTCCCAATGCACAATGCTCTCTTGTACCACTCCTTTTCCAACAATGAATGGGGAGGGTCCTTTTATGCTTTGGGTTGGCAGTTAGAAGCAACTGCCTCCTCGAACACCTCACCACTCAACCGTCTCCTTAATCATGTACATTACAAATGCAATATTTTAACCTATGACATTTGACTTTACATTTCATATTACATTTGCATTTCATTTGACATTTCATTTCACTTTCATTTGACTTTCATGTACATTTGATTTACATTACAATTTTGTGCAACATTTGCACTTATTTCCTATGTTCATCGTTTACTTTAGCTGCTGTCTAGACTCGGCTCCTACACTCATCAATGAGCATAGTTCATCTATATGCAGATTTGTTTAATTATTTAGTACCCCAAATTATTGTGTAGTTTGATTTTGATACACTGGAGTAGTAGGTGGTGGTGTGGGTAATGTTGGCGGTTGAGGTGGGTAGACAATAGAGCTTGGCATGGATTGACCTGGAAAGGTTACTATGTCTGGGGTCATAGTTTGTTGAGAGTATTTGATGGCATTGGAGTGATTTGAGGTGGAAGTGGGGCTTTTGTTTTTGGTAGGTTGGCATGGCTTGTTATGGGCATTAGGTACAGGGTCAATTTATGGCAAAGCAGGATATTGAATTTTTTGGGTTGGATTCAGGGCCACATGAGTTGTGTATGCCATAGGTGGTGCAGGTGCTAACTTTACAACTTGAACTAACACATCTTTGGCGCAAGGAGCCTCTTCAAACGCTCTTGGTAACGTGATGTGATTTGCGTTTCGAACCATCATTCCTAGGTCAGGATGTAAGCCCCTTACAGAATACACTAGTGCTTGCTCATTGAAAGGTCCAATATTAATAGCAGTCAGTTGCAAAATGCACATAAATCTTGTATTGAACTTATGAATGTTTTCATTATGGAGTTCAACTGAAATAATACTGAATATACGTTGGGTGTGCAACCAAATATTTTCATAAAAGGTTCTGCAATAGATGCCCAGTTGGTAATTGATCCATTTACTAAGCTTTGTACCATGTGGTAGCCTTATCCCTTAGTGAACTTATAAGTAATCTACTGTCACATATTCTTCCTGACTTTAATGAATAGACTTCAGTGTTGATAAATCATTGAGGTATTCTATCGCAGTCTTAGCATCACTTCTAGTAAAAGTGGGCAAAGATTTTAATGTTGCAGTTGGGATATGTGAATATATTGGCAAATTCAATGGTTGTAGGTGAGTTGGAGAGGGTAGGGCAATCCTCCAAGGGAGGTCCCTGGTTCGAATCTCCACCCTACCAAACCCTACCAAACGCGCAGCGGGTGCCCAAAATCTAGTTGATCTAGTTGATCATGCTGGCCGTCAGGACCGGGCACGACTCCGCAAGGGTTTTTTCTAAGCAAATCGGGAAGCAGTATTTTGGGTGAAATGCCCAAGTGGAAGCACGCGAACCATGACCCAGCCCCTCAAACAAGCGAATCATGGCCCAACAATATGCTCCATCCTCTCCCATGGGAGCATCGCTCAATGGTGGTGAGTGTGGAGTTCTCCCCATGTGTGGTTTCCGTTGGTTGATTTCCCTCGTGGGCCCCATGTTAATTCTAGGGTCCATTATTCACTCCTCCCGTACTGCCCAGTCTCATAATTTCTCAAATAAAAAATCTCACAAATAACTCAGAATCGCAGGTCTCTTCTAGGGGGCAACCTCCTTCAATATTTCATTAGCTTGCAAAAAGAAACATTCGTACATGGCTTCATAGATTTTAAAGAAAGACTTCATGCAACCCTAACCCTAAGCTCAAGAGTTGGCTTACATGCAAAATGCCACTCGAGCTATAATCTTCTACCAAATGTCGGTTACAATCTTGATAACGATTACATAAAATGGCCCCACTTGGCTAGGAGCCTAACTTGCCACATACATTACGAAATATTGCAAAATAACATTATAGATGGGATCCCACACGTTGGAAGTGGGTCATTACATAAGCAATGAGAATTACAAAATAACGTTAGGATGGGATCCTAACAAATTTCCATTTTTTATTAGTAGAGGAGGTGGCGACACATTGTTGGAGGCATATTTTGAGGCTTATCCAAAAGTAGTGCTCGACAGCCGATAGGTAGCATCGTTGGAAGAATCTGCAATACCAGCAATATTGGGTCACTTAGAAGAGGTGAAAGTAATAGGTGAATGGTCTAGCATGGCTGCATATGTTTGTTGCTTTGACAAAGATGCCATTTTTTGGTGGACTTTTACTATGAGAAACCTTGTGTTTTGACTATGTACATTACAGCATTGCTTCTGCATTGTTTAGTTATCATGCTAAAATTAGGATTAAAAACACATTTCAAGGAACAATGAACATTGTCGCTCCAAAATGTGAGAAAGTCATTAGTATTAACCTTGTGGACATTTTGACTACATAGAATTACACAATAGATAGTTCTCTGATCCTATCTTTTGTTTGTGAACTTGTACATTTTGTTCAAACGTGATAATAAATTCATGTATCATCAAAACTTTCAAAAGTGATGTACTTTTTCGTGAATTGATCTTATTGTATATCACATGCTTTGCATCCCTTGCCTTATTCACCTGTTATTAGATATTTATTTTGTTTTTTGTTCCCCCGTCCTCCTAGCAGAAGAGTTTCAGACCTGTACTGGAATAAGCTTGATCCATCGGAGATGAAATAATGTTTTTTTGATTCCATGACAAAATTATCATTTGTAATGACTTGATTCTTCATTCCTTTTGTTAAAATTCCATCCTTGTTTTAAGTGCATCTTATGGAGGTCATTGAATAACTGAGATTTGGAGGTTGTCTCAGAGATGTGTCCCGACACCCCGAAAACACATCCTTCCATCCCATAAATGCATCCCCACATCCCAGAAAGCCATCCCACTGTTCCTGTCCCGGATCTTCATGGAACTTAGCTGAATAAATAATTATATGTCCAACTCGTCAGTGATGATATTGGTCCCAGTTCTCTCTGTCAAATCCATACTATAACTATTTAAGTTGAATATTCATTCTTTATCCTTATAAATAAAAAAATTACAGAGTAATCAAATGGCATTAGTTCAACTGGTTAGATTCCCCAACTTTTAAGGAGGAGACCAAGGTTTGAATTTTGCCAACCAATACATGCATAATTGCTAAGCTGTTGTAATACCATAATGTGGTCATGATATAATACAGGCGGGGCCTGTTTCAATCCCATATAACCCATATAGAAAAAAACAAATTACAGATTCTGCATAATGTCATAATCATGCAAAAATCAAAACAGCCCATTAAAGCCTGTAAGCCACCACTAGTGAAATCCCCATCCATCCAATAATTCAGCAACTCTAAGAACCCCAAACCAACTTGTATGTCATTGTTAGCAGGCCACAATACTTTATAACTTGGGTTAAAATTGAACTTCAAGTTGGTATTGCATTAACAAGATTACACCTATAAGGACTTTAGAGTCTTAGACAACCAAATGACTGGTTTGCATTAATTTATGGTATTTGACTTCAATCTTAGTGCACTGGCCAAAAGTAAAAATTATATAAACTCCCTAAGGGGAAGTTAATTTAAAGTTCACAAAATTTCAAATAGGTATTCATTAACAAGACTATACCTATAAAGGACTTCACACAATCAAATGACTAATTGCCATTTATTTATGGTATTTGGCTTCAATCTGAGTGCAGTGTCCAAACTTAGAAATTATATAGATTTCCTTAATCTGTAAGAGGAAATTAATCTAAACTTTAATTCCTTGGTTGCATGATCATTTACAAGCGACACTGTCACGGAAAATATTTTCTCTGATTTAAATCAGGATAAATGAAAATAACTGGTTTGCAGCAACATTCTGTGCATCAATAAATTATAGCCACGTACTATCGTTAGATTGTGAAATGCTAAACAATCATTTTTTTATAATTATGGACTTATTTTGAGCATGACAAATAATTTTCATAAATTATTCTAACTTTCCATACGTGAAATATTTTGTATATATTGTAACTTAATTTTTCCATATTCATTATATTTGTTTTTCTTTACCTGGCTATATGTTATGGATAATGTCAATACCATCAAAAACCTTGTTTTTTCACAAACAGGGCTGAGAGGAGAGAAACATTGTTTCCGTCTATGCACATTTATTTGTTAGATATGCCAGTGCATGCTAGAGAGATGAATTGTTGCTCTCCACCTAGCAGGGTCTGATAAATGATTTTACGCTAATTCTATTTTCATCAGGGATAAATCATCATTTTACATCTAGAGAAAATACTAGATCTCTGCAGAAGTGGCAATTTCATGTTCATTTTGCTTCTCCATCAAAGCAAGGGAGATTCAAATGTATAACATGGAATGCTTTGCCAGAAACAGCAGCTGCAGTGGCGATGACAGTAGTAGCAGTAGGTGCGGCAGCTACTATCCTTGTGAGGCGGACCAAAAGTAACAGTTCAAGTCAATCAAAGCAAGTATGTTATGTTCTTCTTTATGATTTATAGTTGCCATGTAAATTTACGTATAGGAAAAGACCTATTTCCTTGATAAAAGGCTTTTCATTTATATTATATTCATGCGTGCAGAAGATGTGTGAAACTTGTAATGGATCGGGTATATGTAGTGAGTGCAATGGTGAGGGTTTTATACTTAAGAAGCTTTCAGAAGAAGCTGCCGCCAGGGCTAGAAAAAATGCTAAGGATGCAGCTACTCGATATACTGCTGGGTGGGTATAAGTAGTTATATTATTCCAATATTGCATACTTCTTATCACCTTAGGAGTTTATCATTATGTACTAAATAATATGACTATCAATTTGTTTAACAGGCTTCCAAAAAAGTGGAATTATTGTTCCAAATGTTCAGGTTCTCGAAGCTGTCTAGTTTGTGATGGACGTGGGTTCATATGATTCAATAGGTTTCGTTGTTAGTTATATTATATTGTATTATGTGATAACCATTTGTATCAATATTCTTGTTTCAAAATTATTCTGGCTTCTTTAGTATGTTCACACCTCATTGTGAGTGGGTTCCTTGCTAAGATGGGCTTGCAAGTGTTTGTGGCCAGGTTATCTTTGTATTGTTGTGGACTTGAGTTAGTTTAGACCCTCTTCATTCTGTGTGAGCAAGCTTAGAATGTAGTATGTTTCCATATACATCAAACAAATTTTATTCATGGCTTTAAATTTAATTGGACCTTAATTGCTTTCCACCGTTTCTTTGGGATAAAGAAATTCTATTATTTCCAAACATAAAGGCTTAGATCAGGAGAGGGTGTACTCTACCAGAATAAACACCCTTTATTTTTGGCAAAAGGTATCCATCATAACCCACACATATTCTTGACAAACTGCATATATCACAAAGACTGCATAAAATAGAACCAAAAATTACTCATATGACACATCCATGGCCATATGGCAGATCTGCCATATGAGCATTTTGAGCTTTGCTATTAATTGCCATAGGCTCATCATGGGCACACCTTACATTACAAGATAATTGACATATCATCCACGTGATGTGGTCTACCGGCAAGAACGCCACTTGCATTATTGGTGATGTGACCCGGGTTCAACCCCCATTACGGATATGTATATGTATACGAAGTATTACTCAATAAAAAAAAAAAAAAGATAATTGACATATTGCTGAAGTTCAGTAGCTGCAAGGGCAATTTGTCTTAGGATTCTTTCTTCCAGCAAGTGGACATCTTTCTTATGAACCATAAAATATGTCAGGCATGAGATTAATCAAATCTCCAGAAAAGGACTGCATAACCCAGTGTTGAGAGCACATCGATTTTTTCTATTTTGTTGAATTTGTCTCTATGGAGGTGATGCTACTTGTGTGTTTGTTGTTTTCAATTGCAATTAAAGCAATAAAAAAGCTACTGTGCATGTTATAGCTGCCTTTCACCTTGGGCCTTCATTTTGTCACAAATTGATTCAAAGCCATTTTCCATGGTCTAGAGGACCCTATGGGTGTTCCTATGAAGAGAATTATATTAGTTCTTGTAGGGACTTGAGTTACTTTAGACCCTCTTCATTTTGTGAGAGCAAGCTTAGAATGTAGTATGTTTCCATATACATCAAACAAATTTTATTCATGGTTTTAAATTTATTTGGCCCTTAATTTCTTTCCTCCGTTTCTTTGGGATAAAACGGAGGAAAGAAATTCTATTATTTCCAAACATAAAGGCTTATATCAGGAGAGGGTGTACTCTACCAGAATAAACACCCTTTATTTTTGGCAAAAGGTATCAATCATAACCCATAAATATTCTTGACAAACTGCATATATCACAAAGACTGCATAAAATAGAACCAGAAATTACTCATATGACACATCCATGGCCATATGGCAGATCTGCCATATGAGCATTTTGAGCTTTGCTATTAATTGCCATAGGCTCATCATGGGCACACCTTACTGTTGGTTACGAATCTGCCACTAGGATAGGATTTAGTGTAATGCGCCCTAGATTCGCCCAACAGATTGAAAGGCCGGAAGGAAGGAATGCCTTCCGTGCCAATCTCCGGAGGAGGCCGGCTTCCTATGTTTTCTCAATTGTTTATCAGCTCAGAGTGCAGGAAAGAAATTATAAATGCAGAAAGAAATATAAATGTATTTGTTATGGGTGGGGAGGATAAGCAGCACAACAACAACCAATCACCACTACTAACAACAATTAAACACAGAATACGTTGCAGAAACTATCAATGCCATTCATCCTATGTATCCTCTACCTTTGCATTCCAGGAATACTTAACTATTAAATACCGATATCCAGAAAGCGGAATAACAGTAAGCAATAACATAAGCAACATGAGGCAGAAATGCTAAGTAAAGGCAGCATACAAGATAAGAACAGTCAATAGAGCCAAGTGTATTTTGTATTCAGAAGCAAACGCACAGCTACAATGGTTCCCTAGCAATATATCCCCCTTCCACCCTTTTACAATGATATTGCCGAGCTATTTATAGCGTAAATTTCCCCCCATTACATCATTGGGCACAGGATCCCAGACCTGACAATAACCGAAAAAGCTGACAAAGCTGACAAAAGCGGCTGATGTTGACCTCTGCCGGCATGGAATGTGCTTGCGGTAAGGTCCACCTGAAGGATTGGCAGCTACGTGGCGGTGAGGGGATGATGCTCCGAGTCAGCTTGACTGAGGGCAGCTTAAGTACAATAATCCAATTCACGCTCGCACACCACCCGTCACATCTCTGACTCGAATCCCGAGGCTGGACACTTGTCAGAATCTGATAAGGAACAAATCTGCCTTGGGATCTCGTATTTCTTTCTTGCCCGACTTCGCCCGGAATTGGAGCGCAATCAGACAGCGCAAGGGGGAAGTAGCGCAGTTGGGGAGGCCTCCGTGCCTTAGAAAATTCCTGGGCTGGCTTCAACATTCTGCCCGAGTGCGCATAAGTAAGTGGGCGAGCCCGACTTCGCTGCGAAGTCGGGTTGCGCACCCAACACTTAGCCACTTTTTCAGCTGAGTCGCCCCGACTGCGCATGAACTTGAGGGCGCAGCCCGACTTCGTTGCGAAGTCGGGTTGCGCACTCAACACTTAGAAATTTTAGGGCTCCACTGATGCCCAGGTGCGCACAGAAATGAGAGCGCACCCCGACTTCGCTGCGAAGTCGGGGTTCGCTCTTATACTTAGCAAAATTTCTGTTCATCTCTCCGCACTTTGGCTCCCCAAGTGCGCTCAAACTCAAGGGCGCAGCCCGACTTCGCTGCGAAGTCGGGTTGCGCAATACCAATACTTAGTCAATTTTTTGGGGCCTTTTGCTTTCTTGGAGAAATTGACAGGAAAAAGGAAAGGAGAAAAGGGGGGGAATGAAGGGAATGAAACTGATGGAAGGGAAGAAAGGGGATAGTGGAGAAAGGAAGAGAAGGAGGAGGGAAGGGAGAGCAACATCCTTACAAAAAAAATGAAGACATGGCACCCCGTGCAAAATGTGGCAACATTCCTGGCGGCTCGCGGGGTGTCGAGCTCGCCTCGATGCAACGAACCAGGCCTTTATCCTTTGGGCGCAGAGGAACTCCCTTCCCCTGCATCCCGCTGCTCCTGCTGCTGCTGAGTCCCCTTTTTGGGTAACTGTTCTTCTTCGGACTCACTCTCAGCAGTCTCTTCTTCTGATTCTCCTTCTTCTCCTCTCTCTGAATCCGAATGCTCACCACTGTCGCCCTCTCGCTCGGCAGGTTGCTCCCGCTCGCGGACGTGATTGTATGCAGTCTTGGCCTGGTCCCAAGCTGCTGCTTGGAAGGGCTCTAAATCGCTGACATCTTTCAGCGCTGCTCTGAATGCCGCAACCATGTGCACATCAATGGTGTCATATCTCTCTCCCAACTCCTGGAGGGAGGTGTTAATCTTGCAAAACCTTGACACCATTTGGGTTACCTGCGTCTCCTGGACTGGCTCAGTCCAGCCATCAATTTCTGATGTATCTGCCTCGAAAGACAGCCAATCCAGCTTTACTTGTTCAAGGGGCAGAAACTCCCCATCCTTGACGAAGCTCGGACATCCGAGCTCAGAAAGAGTGTTGAAGGGGGCCAGGCAGATATTCATTTCATGGTTCAATACGTCCAGCATCTTCCTGGCGGCCCTGGTCTTTTCCGTTTTTTCAAAGTAATTATGCAAGGTTACCCTTGCATCCGCCCAATCTAGGGCAATCCGGGACATGGGGGAAATCGGAGGCCCTTGCGCGCAAACTCTTCAAGTTTTATTGCCAAGTCCAGCCACTGCTTCGCTTGGCGTTCGGCCTCCTCTACCACAGGCTTTCCCTGGGCAGATACTTCTTGGATCCCGGATGCGAAATCCAGGACGGACGGGGACCTGACCACATTAGCCCTGCATCCCTGCAGCAAACCAGCCCGCATCTCCTTGATCTTGTTTTTCGAAAAGGCAGCCGCCTGGGACGCCTTCTCCTTCAGCTGAGATTGGGCCTGCCTCAACAAATCCTGCAGCTGGGATACATGTTCCAGTGTTGCCTTCTTCTCTTCCGACAGCTGTTCGGCCGTCTTCCTTTGTGTTGTAGCCTCCTGCTGGGACGCGGCGAGCTGAGCTTTCAAGTCTTCAATCTCTTTCTGGGCAGACTCCAGCCGCGTGGTGGCCTTGGCCAGATCTTCCTCCAGCTGTCTCGAGTTGTTCTGAAGCTGAAACAACTTCTCTTGATTCTCGAGTCGCTTAACAAGGAGATTGTCAGTCCTGCGACGAATACCATTGATTTCGTATTCTTCGCTTATGTCATCAAAATTCTTCTCCTTGATCCGGTGTTCATAATCGGCCTCGGTCATTTCCCGGAGAGGCTTCTTAACTTTAGGGATCAACTTCTCGGTTCGCAGCACCCTCCTGTCCAAGTCGAACTTGGTGCGCTTCACCGGGGCGGCTATCTCCTCGGCTCTTCTTCGTTTGACGCCCTGGAGGAAAGAGGCGGAACACCCTACGGCCTTCGCGGCTAGAGGCTGATCGTCTGTAATCTGCAGCTGCTCCCCCATGAGGTCAAGTTCTGCTAGCATAGGGTACGCCGAGGCTAAATCCTGCTGCGGCATCCTTCCTGCAAACAATGAAGCAGGAGATATTCCAGAAGATGAGGTCGCTTTCAAGGGCGACTGGGTCCTAGGGGAAACGGGCGGCTGAGTAGGAGGTGGAGACGGGGTCTTGAATAGTGTGGGTGAGCGGCGCGGCGATGTAGGTACGGCTTCGGCACTGGCCGCGGATGAGGGGTCTAGGGTTTGACCCAGGGTTTGGAAAACGTTCAGGTCCTGGGCAAACTGTTCGAAAGAATGGGGACTACGGAAGGATTGGGAGATAGGCGATAGGGAAGATGCGACTAAGGCTTGCCCTGATACAGAGGGGGCGGTGTCACGGCAGGGCCAACTGGGATTTGGGTAACCGGGGAAGAGGACGTACCTGCGGGCTCCGCCTGAGCCGATGCTTGGAGGACGCCTGCTGCCCAGACTTCTGCTTCTTTCCCTGGGCTATCCAGAGAGATGATTTCTGGCGCGGCTGCTTCTGTTCGTGCCGCAGCCGTCTGCTGCGCAGCCTCTTTTTTCGGCCGCTTGGTCTTTTCGCTCCTTTTTCTCTTCTTTTCTCCTGGAGCGGCAGTTTGCTCGGAGGAGGCGGAGGCGGTTGGTGCGGCGGGCAATGGTGCTCCCACGGTAAATTTGTACTTGGGCTTTGATGGAGGGACGCCTACTGCCGCTGGCCCACCGGTTGACCCTTCTGGCGCCTTTTCCTTTTGAGGCACTGCTTCACCGGTTGACTTTTCTAGCTCCTGTTCTTTTTGAGGCGACGCTTCGGGAGCTGGAGACAACATCGGGCCCACCTGACTGCTTGTTGGCGTCCTGCTGGGAGGTTTTTGAATGGACAATTGCTGGGGTGGGGGTTTCCTTTTATATCTCTTCCTGGCGCCTAGGGGAACGCAATCTCGAAACGCGAACGGCTCCCATTTGCCGGCGTATTTATCATATAAGGCCGAAAACTCATCATCTACGGCCAATGTCTTTCGGTTAGACTTATCGTGTTGCGTGCGACACCTCATCTTCCAGCATTCAATGATTTTGTCCTTTTCCCAGCTGAGGGGCGTCACCTTTGAGAGGAATTTTCTGAAGCCCGCCGAGTCTAACCTGTGATCTGGATTGCGCTCCGGATCATACTCCACCTCCACACAGTAAAAGTCCTGCCATGGTGGCCATGATTGCATCCGCTCGATGTGCCATTCCAGGTCTGCGCCTGTTTTATTGCACCTCTCCTCCATGATTTCTGCTCGGGGGCAAATATGCACAAACTTTCCCCTGACCCCAATCGGGTCGTATTTCCAGCGCTGCGGTAGCTGTATCAAGCCCATGTTGAGGAGTTCCTGTTCGAGGTAGATGTGCTGCCCAATTTCATGCACTTGAATGTTCGCCCAGGTAATAGGATACTTGAAAATATGGCCCCTCTTCTTTCCCTGGCCGAATTCCTCTTCAACATAGTCCATTTGGCGCGATGTCTCCATACCGAACTGATGCTCAGTGCAAAAATAGGGCAGCAAGAACGGCTTCCCTTTGAATCCGTAGATTCTGATAACAATGCCCTGAGTCAACCGGAAGGTATCTCCGCATTTGTACTTCCTCAGGTAGTTCGTCATGGCCAGTGGAGGGCGAGATGCCTTGCCGTTGAACAGCGCCAGGGTCATACCTAAAAATTTGAAATTGAAGTCGTAGTAAGACCCTCTTCTATACAGGGCTTCCGTCCACTCGTACACCGGCAACGGCGCTCCCTTCTCATTTACCCTTTTTAGATCAGGCACTTTGATTCGGTAGTGCGTATGGTAAAGGCACAACCATGTGAGGAATGAGCAGTGCCGGAACTCGGTTGTCTGCTTCTGCTGTATCCTGACCAGATTCGAATGTATGGCGTACGCCACCCAATCCGCCCAATCAAAGAAAATCGGGCGCCTTCCGCTCCTTTGCGCAGTGGAGTCATAAAACTCTCCATGCAAGATACATTCCGCGAGCGCCAGCTGATACGGGTGCACCATTCTGTCCGTGCCGCAGCCGAGTACCCATGCAAGGATAATATAAATATACTTGTTTTCGAACCTCTCCAGGGGTATGGGGCCTGACGGCCATTGTCCTGCTGGCAGTGGGGACTTCAGTTCTGAATCGAGAAACTCTCTCATCCTCCTGCTCTGAATGAATCTGCCCGCCTGCTCATCCAAGTTAATTCTTCTGACAATGGCATCGGGGTCGTACTGGAGTCCCGGGGCGAAGGCTGGCTGGACGCTTTCTTTGAAGAGGGTGAACAACACCCTTCCTTGGTTGTCGCAGACTTGCCGGGTAGCTGGTTTGTAATATGTCACAATAGACTCAACCAGCTCCGGGCAGTGGTGGACGGGAGGGCACAAGAACCAGTATAGGTTCGACTTATACGCAGCTCCGACATGGTGCGAGGGCGAGACTTTGCCTGCCCACTTTGCAATATTGGGCCGCAGCTTGGTGAGGCTAATGGAGTACTCGCCATCTTTATACCCGGCCAGGCGATTGACGGGCGGCGGCGGAGGACCTTGCCCTTTGCTTCTCTTCGACCTGGATTTTCTTGTCTGCTCTTGTGGCACTTCGCTCTCATGAGCGCTGGACTCTGTGCGTTCCTCAGCCTCCTGTTCTGTATCGCTGGACTGCGGCTGCATTGGCGCTTTCCCCTTGTCCATTTTCTGTTCTTCGCTCATGGTGGCAGAGACAGGAATTTTAGTCACCACAGTCTTTAATTCTGCACCTTTCTTCCTCTTAAACGCGCAGCTCGGATTTACCCTGATAATTCGGATGTTCTGAGTATGCCAGGGCCCTTTTCTAGGAATGAAAACATAGCATTAATGGCGCGAGGAGGGGTTTAAAGTGATTTGCCCGAAGTAGGTAGAAAGCGCCGTTATTCCTTGGCGGCCGCGCGTGGGATTTTTCCTTGGAAGGCGCACCTTGTACGCGGTTGGTCCTAATGCGCTTTCTTCTTAATGACATCTGCTTCGAAATCCGCGCAATCATTCCTTAAAAATTTTGAACCTCGTGCTTCCAATGACGTCACAGCCGCCGCTTGGGCACACACTTCGAGGGAGACTCTGGCCCAGGGCTCAAGAAGGAACGCGGTCTAACTTCGCGCTATACACATTGCGCCTTCTGGGGCCCACACTTAGAAACTTTTCGTCATGCCCCTTGTTCTCCCTGACGGGTCGTTCGAAGTGCGCCCAAAATCAAGAGCGCAATCGGACTTCGCTCAAAAAATGTGCGCAATCCGACTTCGCCCGGAATTGGTTGCGCAGTAGGGATTCCACACTTAGCCGATTTTTTCTTCTTCTGCTGCCCGACTGCGCTCCCAAGATGGTGCGCAGCCCGACTTCGCTGCGAAGTCGGGTTGCGCACTCAGCACTTAGAAAAATTTTGAGGCTTTTTGTTTGCTCTTTTCTCTCAAACTCCCGACATCGCACAATTTATGGAGCGACGCCCGACTTCGCTGCGAAGTCGGGCGATTTTCTGCCTTGGTCAGACTTTTAAGCAGCGCAAAATTTTGCTCCTTTTCTCACACTTAGCCCATTTCGGATTCAAAGACTAAAATTGAACAACTGAAGGAAATATTTACATTCTGACATAAACTGAAATGCAGGAAATAAATGAGAAAAATATGTACAAGGAAGGACCTCTCGGGCACCTTCAGTGGTGATAGGCCTTTAGGTGGAAACCATTGACAGGGATAGGGAGAAGTTGTCCCTCCATGTCCCTGAGCACGAACGCGTTGAATTGGTTTACCCGAGCGATCTGATAGGGGCCTTCCCAGAGGGCATCAAATTTGTCATGGTTGCCCGGCTTCGCTTTGAGTGAGTCCCACTTGAGCACTAGGTCCCCGATTTTGAAAACTCGGGTGGTGGTCCCTTTTGCAAACCAGCTCTGGGTTGCCTCGGCATGTTTGGTAAAGGCCTGGTATGCCTTCTCCCTTTCCTCTTCTAACTGCAACAGTTGACAAAGTCTGACATCCACTGGATCCCCGTCGCCTTTCTCTTCATCTAACAACCAGAGTGCGGGCATTTCTATGTGGGTAGGCAGAACTGCCTCCTTGCCATATACAAGCGCGTAGGGGGACGTCTTGATAGATTTCTTGAAAGATATGCGATCCGCCCATAACGCCCGGTCCAGAAGTAGGTGCCACGACCTCTTGTTCCTTTCTACTGTTTTTTTTATAATCTTCAGCAGATTCTTGTTAGTGGACTCGGCCAGGCCATTCCCCTGCGGGTAGTAGTTTGAGGACATCTTGTGATAGATGTCGTATTTGCTGGTGAACTCCGTGAGTACAGCACCTGCGAACCCCGGACCGTTGTCTGTAACTATTGCCTCTGGGACCCCGAAACGGGTAATGAGGCTCTCAAGGAACCCAATGACCGTTTCCTGGTCTGCATGCTTAGTGGGGATCGCCTCAGCCCACCGAGTGAAATAATCAGTGGCTGTAAGGATGAACTTATGTCCCGCTGCAGAGTTGGGCGTGATGGTCCCGACGAAGTCCAGACCCCACTGCTGAAACGGAGTCTCGGCTTGAATTGGCTGGAGGGGCAAGGGTGCCTTCCTATTCCTGCCGGCGAACCTCTGACATTTTTCACATTTTACACAGACTGCATGTGCGTCTGTGAAGAGGGTGGGCCAATAATATCCGGCTCTGATAATCTTTAAGGCCGTAGGCCTTCCTGAATGATGTCCTCCAGGCATCCCAGAGTGGAACTCTCCGAGGACCTTTGGTTTGTCTGATTCCTTGACGCACCGCAACAGGATGCCGTCAATATTTTTAAAATACAGCCCCTCGGGGCGCAGTACATATCTCAAGGCATTCAGCCTAAACCTCCTTCTTTGTGAGGCATTGAGATGATCTGGACATCTCCTTGTGCTAAAATACCACACCAGGTCATTCGTCCAATCACTCTCCTCTGATAAGGAGTTGGCAAGGTTAATTTCCGCCATTGGATCCTCCCACTGGCAGGCAGAGATTTCAGCTGCAGCACTTCGGGCCAACTCTTGGCACAGAGCCCGACCTCGGATCAGCTTCGTTGGCCGTACCTCTATGTCAAATTCTTGGATTTTAGCTATCCATCCTGCCCTCTTGTGACCTGGCTCCCCTTGTATAATGAAATTCCTGACGTCCGGATGTATCACAAAGATAGTTATCCGGCTCTGGGAGACAAAGTGCTTGAACTTCCTGAGAGATCTCATGACTGCGTGCACCTGCCGCTCAATAAAATTGTACTTTTCTTCATGCGGCTGAATCACCTGGCTTAGGAACGCTATGGGGCGCTCTTCGCCATCATCTCCCTTCTGAGTCAGGACTGCAGCGTAGCTCTCGGGCTCTCCCACCGCGTACAGGATGAAATCCTTGGAGTAATCTGGATTTATTAATACTGGAGCTTGCGCGATTCTGGCCTTGATCTCTTCGAAGGCTTGCTTCCTTTCGTCAGTCCACAAGAATTCAGCATTCTTTTTTAGGAGTTCGGCCATGGGCTTGATCACTTGTGCGAAGTCCGGTACGAACTTCCTCACGAAGTTGATTTGGCCAAAAAATGATTGTAGCCCCTTCTTGTCAACTGGGATGGATAAGCGAAGAAGAGCTTCTGCTCTGTCAGGATCCACTGCAAGGCCCTTCTCAAAAATAACATGTCCTAGCAGCTTGCCTTCCTTTACCGCGAAGACTGACTTCTTCGGGTTGATGGAAATGCCGAACTCACGACATCTCTCAAATATTTGCCGCAAGTGGGAGGCATGGTCCTCTCTCTTATGTGAAAACACAGTCATATCGTCCAAATAGATGACAATGACCTTGTTGAGCAGCTCCCGGAACGCCAAGTCCATAGCTCTTTGAAATGTAGCGCCGGCGTTAGAAAGGCCGAAGGGCATGCGCTGATATGCAAACGTTCCCCATTTGGTGGTGAACGTTGTCTTGTGCTGATCTTCGTCCTTTACCCATATTTGGTTGTATCCAGAGAATCCGTCCAAGAGAGAGAACCTCTGTGCTCCAGCAACTACGTGGAGGATTTGATCAATTTGGGGGAGCGGATAATGATCCTTCAGTGAAGCCTGATTGAGGTTTCTGAAATCCACGCAGAGGCGGATGTCTCCATTCTTTTTTCTCACAGGGACCAGATTCGCGACCCAAGATGAGTGCTTGATGGGGTAGATGATCTTGGCCTCCAGCATCTTCAAGAGTTCTGCTTTCATCATGGCTTCAATTTTTGGGTTCACCGCCCTTTGCTTCTGCCGGAAAGGTTTTGCATTATCTTCCAGCTCTATAGTATGTTGGATCATCTCTCTGTCATACCCCTTCAAGTCCTGGTAGCACCAGGCCACAATATCAGGGAACTCTTCGCATAAAGATCTGATCTGCTCTAGCTCCTTTTCAGTGCAGTCTGTCCCGACCTTGATCACTTTTCCAGGTTCCAGTTCCAGGTCCATGTACTGCTTGGGGTCCACTTTGATTCTGTGGGATATTGCCCTATCGTTCTGATCAAAGAGACTCTCCAGAGTAATCAGTCCTTTCGGGACATGATTATTTTTTAACTGTATCAACCCCTCGTATTGCTCGTCATCAGGGTCTCTACCTTCGATTGTACTTGCTTCGTTTATCAAAAAAGTGACGATATCCTCGTCACAGTCGAACACCTGCCAGTGGGTGTCTTTATCAGGCACAGAAGGCCTGTAGATGGTACGAACCGGCTTCGGCTTCTGGACAGTGTCATCAGCCGGGACGTACCTGGCTCCAACAGACGCCAGAATGTCAGCATGCTTATTCTTCTCACGAGATATGGCTTTGACATTCAAAGAGTCGAATGACTCCATCAGATCCCAGACACGGTTACGGTACGCCTTGAGGTAATGCTTCTTGGAGGCGCACTTATTCGTAATCTGGTTGCACACCAGCTCTGAGTCGCCAAAGATCTGCAAATGTCTTATCCCCAGTCTCTCCGCCTTTCTCAAACCCAAGCACAAAGCCTCATACTCCGCCGCGTTGTTAGTGCAGCTCCAAGCCAGCCTGTAAGTGTAGTCCTTTTGGATTCCGGATGGGGAAACCAGAAGTACACCTGCACCGGCGCCATTTTTGCATCGGGCGCCATCAAAGTACAGCTTCCATAGCTTTTCTGGTGCAGGTCCAACCTCCTTCTTTGCTGACTGGTCAAGTCTTTCAGGCTGGGTGACGGAGTAACAACCTTGCTCGGTCTCAATCATGGCATTGAAGTCTAGCAAGGAGAACTCATCCTCCACTTGTAACAGCTCGAGGGCCTCTTCTGCCATATCCACCTCTACCAGTTCTTCAGTTGTCAGCTGAACCATGCCATTCTGCTGCTCCTCTCCGGGTATCTTCTCTACCAGAAATGTGGAAGGCTTTTCATTATAGATCTTCAATCTTCTTCCTTTGAAGGGCACTTCCATATGTGAATAATCCAGAGACAGATATCCACCCAGCTTCGCAGTGAACTCCCTAGAGAGACACATGCCGAAGTAGGGTTCCAAGTCGACCACAACGACCTCTTGGATGACCACTATGTCGAGGGCTTTATGCAATCGGATCGGGATATCCTTGATGACACCAACTGTCTTGACAGGGGTGCCGTCTAGCTGCAGCACACCTTGGCTGCTCCTTGTATATTCCATACCAATCTCCTCGCAGACGGCTCTCGGCATGACAGTAGTGGAAGCACCAGAATCCACCATGCAGTTGTGTACTATATAGCCTTCCATCCGCAATGACAGATAGAAAGGTGGCGGCCTGTTTTTCCCGGTAGCAGAAACTGTCAAGGGCTGAGCTAACACAGCAGGCTGCGTCGGCTTTCCATATTTCACGCTTTTCAAGGATTCCTGCAATAGGTCTACTTGCCCTGGGAGCAGAAGAGCCTCGTACATACTTATCTTTGTCGGGGTCCTTTTGAGCTCATCAACTATATTGTAGGTTGAAGTGTCGGCTCCCTCTATCTCTTTCGCTGGCTCATACCTGGTCCGGTATTGCTGCGTGGCTTCGACTCTCTGTCTCTTCGTCAGCGACGGATACCTCAGCTTCTCTTGAGCTTGTTCTTTTGTTTCGGCTAGAGGTTGGGCTGCGGGAGCCTTCATCGCGGGAGCCTTGAGCGTCGGGAACCTCTCTTTGGCTGTAGGAGGCAAAGGTGACTTGTCAGGTGGTAGCCCAGCAGGCTGCGCCCTCTCTCTTCTGGCGTATACTTTCAACGGCTTTGTTTGGGCCGTGGCAGCCTCAATGGGCCTTCTGCCTTCCTTGGTCAAGAGCGACACAGGATCTTCTTCTGGGACTGCAAAGTTGCCTTCATCGTCCAGGATCATGTATGCTTCGTCCTCCATGGCGCTGCCCGCAAGAGTCTGAAGATAATGCTGATGCAGCATGCAACCCTCCTCTCCATGTGGATCGTTGCATGTGGAGCACCAGTTAACCTGGTCAGAAATGCCAGGTTGAACCTCATTGGCAGCATTCCTTGCCGGGGGCCTTTGCGCTTGCGCAGCTTGATCTTTTGTTAGCGCCGGGGGAGGATATGGTCTCCTCGGAAGGAACTCCATCTGGGCTTGCTTCTTCTTCATTATTGTCATATCATTGGAAATAGTATGATAACCAGAGGCCAGAGCCCGTACCTCCTGAAGGATTTTATTCTGAATGTCATTATCAGCAGGCGCCGGCCGGGCCGGCGGAGGTATTGCAGCTAATGGTGGAGGTGCAGAATACGCCGCGTAATGAGGGGGAGCTGGGAGTGCGGGATACTGCGGAGGTGGAGGTGGCGGATTAGGATAATGGATCTGAGGCTGACCATAGGGGTTTATAACCGGCGCTGGATTCCATGGCTGCTGGGGGTACTGATTTGATGAGGATGGCATTACACCAGACGCCGATGGGTATTGGGACTGAGGGAAATCAGGGTAGATGGGAGGCTGCATTCTATGTGGAAGTCTGCCTATAGAGATTATGTCTAATTCTGCTTGCTGGGCAGCTTCATATAGGGCAGGGAAAGTGTCGACCCGGGCTATCTTGAGAAGTAGGCAAATATCCGAATTGAAAGACCTCAGGTAATAGTGTGCAGCTTGACCCGCCGGAGGTCGCAGTTCGCGAGGTACTCTCTTCCAGGACCTTGCAAACCTTATGTTGAAGTCTGATATCTCCTCTTGCGGGTGGCGTTGAATACTCTGAAACTGATGCAACAATGAAGAGGGGTCGGCAGACTCGTTGCATCCCTTTACGAGCCTGCCTGCCAACTGGGGCCACCCCGTGATAGCTCCTTCTGGCAAAGATCTCCACCAGTAGAGAAGCTTCCCTCTCAGAGAAAGAGCCAATAGACGGGTCTTAACACTCTCACTCGTAATAGAGTGCAGTGCAGCCAAGGCCAAAATGTCTTGGATGTGCTCATATGCCGTTTTCCCGGAGCCATCGTAAGTAGGGATGGATTTCAAGGCAGCGGGGGGCACAGCCTCTTGTCCAACTAGAGCCAAGGGCCCTGTGGAGTCAACTGCTGGAAAGAGGTCGTCATCGTTTTGTTGGGCAGCCATGTCTTCTTCCTCTCCGGTCGTGTACTCGGTATCAGTGTTGTCCGAAGTTGTAGGTTGCTCTTCAATTTCGGCCTCTCCGACTTCAGCTTCTTCGATCTCGGCTTCTTCAATTTCAGCTTCGAGTTCGTCTATGTGAGCTTGGTAGTCAGCCAGCCTTACGCGCTCTCCAGGAGCGTTGATGTCGATTTCGTAGAGATCAGGCTGGTTTCCCGGGTTCCTTGCTCTCCACCTTCTTGTATGCATGAAGGCGCTTGGACCGGTCTCACGGACTCAGAGGATATTCAGGTACTTGCAGAGTCGCCAGGTGTTCTGATTTAACAGCAATGAAGCGAACACCAATGCTTCGATTCTGTTTTGGGGTGGGAAACTCCCGTGTCCCACCGGGCGTGCCAGAGAAACTGTTGGTTACGAATCTGCCACTAGGATAGGATTTAGTGTAATGCGCCCTAGATTCGCCCAGCAGATTGAAAGGCCGGAAGGAAGGAATGCCTTCCGTGCCAATCTCCGGAGGAGGCCGGCTTCCTATGTTTTCTCAATTGTTTATCAGCTCAGAGTGCAGGAAAGAAATTATAAATGCAGAAAGAAATATAAATGTATTTGTTATGGGTGGGGAGGATAAGCAGCACAACAACAACCAATCACCACTACTAACAACAATTAAACACAAAATACGTTGCAGAAACTATCAATGCCATTCATCCTATGTATCCTCTACCTTTGCATTCCAGGAATACTTAACTATTAAATACCGATATCCAGAAAGCAGAATAACAGTAAGCAATAACATAAGCAACATGAGGCAGAAATGCTAAGTAAAGGCAGCATACAAGATAAGAACAGTCAATAGAGCCAAGTGTATTTTGTATTCAGAAGCAAACGCACAGCTACAATGGTTCCCTAGCAATATATCCCCCTTCCACCCTTTTACAATGATATTGCCGAGCTATTTATAGCGTAAATTTCCCCCCATTACATCATTGGGCACAGGATCCCAGACCTGACAATAACCGAAGAAGCTGACAAAGCTGACAAAAGCGGCAAAAAGCGGCTGATGTTGACCTCTGCCGGCATGGAATGTGCTTGCGGTAAGGTCCACCTGAAGGATTGGCAGCTACGTGGCGGTGAGGGGATGATGCTCCGAGTCAGCTTGACTGAGGGCAGCTTAAGTACAATAATCCAATTCACGCTCGCACACCACCCGTCACATCTTTGACTCGAATCCCGAGGCTGGACACCTGTCAGAATCTGATAAGGGGAAAAAATCTGCCTTGGGATCTCGTATCTCTTTCTTGCCCGACTTCGCCCGGAATTGGAGCGCAATCAGACAGCGCAAGGGGGAAGTAGCGCAGTTGGGGAGGCCTCCGTGCCTTAGAAAATTCCTGGGCTGGCTTCAACATTCTGCCCGAGTGCGCATAAGTAAGTGGGCGCAGCCCGACTTCGCTGCGAAGTCGGGTTGCGCACCCAACACTTAGCCACTTTTTCAGCCACATCGCCCCGACTGCGCATGAACTTGAGGGCGCAGCCCGACTTCGCTGCGAAGTCGGGTTGCGCACTCAACACTTAGAATTTTTCAGGGCTCCACTGATGCCCAGGTGCGCACAGAAATGAGAGCGCACCCCGACTTCGCTGCGAAGTCGGGGTTCGCTCTATACTTAGCAAAATTTCTGTTCAGCTCTCCGCACTTTGGCTCCCCAAGTGCGCTCAAACTCAAGGGCGCAGCCCGACTTCGCTGCGAAGTCGGGTTGCGCAATACCAATACTTAGTCAATTTTAGGGCCTTTTGCCCTCTTGGAGAAACTGTCAGGAAAAAAGGAAAGGAGAAGGGGGGGAATGAAGGGAATGAAACTGATGGAAGGGAAGAAAGGGGATAGTGGAGAAAGGGAGAGAAGGAGGAGGGAAGGGAGAGCAGCATCCTTACAAAAAAAATGAAGACATGGCACCCCGTGCAAAATGTGGCAACACTTACATTACAAGATAATTGACATATTGCTGAAGTTCAGTAGCTGCAAGGGCTTGTCTTAGGCTTCGTTCTTCCAGCAAGTGGAAATCTTTCTTATGAACCATAAAATATGTCAGGCATGAGATTAATCAAATCTCCAGAAAAGGACTGCATAACCCAGTGTTGAGAGCACATCGAATTTTTCTATTTTGTTGAATTTGTCTCTATGGAGGTGATGCTACTTGTGTGTTTGTTGTTTTCAACTGCAATTAAAGCAATAAAAAAGCTACTGTGCATGTTATAGCTGCCTTTCACCTTGGGCCTTCATTTTTTCACAAATTGATTCAAAGCCATTTTCCATGGTCTAGAGATAGGGTGTTCCTATGAAGAGAATTATATTAGTTCTTGTAGGGACTATAGGTTTTATGAAAAACTAGTTACGGCCACGGGAAAATCAATAAAAATATTAAAAAAATTTACGCTTCTCCACGTAAACCAAAGTTTTTGTTTAACATATTTTAAAATTTCATATTTTTTGAATTTTAAAATAATTTTTTTTCTACATTTTGATTGGTGTAAACGCCGATCTTTTGGAGTTATTATCTAAAAGGAAAATTATATTTTTATCAAACATCAAATATGCTTATGGTTAACCTTAGTGGGGACAGAACACATCGTGGTAAACTATATCCTATTTTGCGGATGCAATAATATCATCTTGTATTTATTGCATCAATAGTATTATGGCATAAAGTATTAGCATGCATATGCAGTATTCACCTAGTGGACAATGCCAAACTGTAGCAGTCTATTCATGTAGTAAATGACACCTTTTGGCCATGTGTCTGGGCAGTATATGTTTTAATAGAATTTTCGAACTTTTACACAGTTTAGAAACATTATCACATAGTATAGTATGGGAAGACCAATTACTAAAAGAATATAGTATATGAGAAAAAAAAATGGAAAATAGAATATATACTTATATATTGGACGAAAATATACAAAGATTTTCCTGAAATTTTTCACCGCGTAAATTTGATATCTTTTATCAAATTCCCTTTTGATTAGAAGTTTTGTTTCGTTCAGGATGTCCAGTAGGTCCTTCACTACTTTCAGTAGTTTCATTAATTGAAATTTCATTATTTTAATTACCTCCTTAAATGAGTTTCAATTTGTTAAGAGATCTTTTCCCTCTCTTAAATATAATTAAGTTTGCCCTCTTCAAAATATCATAAATATTTTTAGGGAACTTAGCTCCTTTTTTTTTTTAAGGAAATCTAGAAGAGGAAGGAATATTTCAATAAAATAACCTAGGAATAAACTAGCCCAACTTAGATGAGATATTATAGCTTCCTTATGCTCCAACATTCTCGCCAATACATTATCCTTATTCTGTTCTGGATTATAATCCCTAATGAGGAATATAGCTCCATGAGCAAATGCCCCTGTCATAATGAATCCGGCAATGTATTGATGATGAGTATACAATGCAGCTTGGGTAGTGAAGTCTTGTGCTATGAATGCATAAGCAGGTAAAGAATACATGTGTTGACTCTTTTGAGCTACCAAGGAAGTGATAACTCCCATGAATAGTGTAAACTTTAAATTAAGATTTCTGAATTAAAATATAATATATAAATATTTTTAATTTTTGATTCAGTTTTACACTTACCCAGACAATAAAAAATATGAAAATTTAAATTCCACAATTTAAACAATTACAATCAAAAATTTCAAAATTTTAATTCAGTTTTACACTTAATCAGACAACTGCCTCACAAAGTGTTTATCCAATTCTTGGCACACTTTGTTTTGCTGAAATTTTGTATTATTGGTGGCCTAGCGTTATTGTTATTAAAAAAAAATGTGGTTCATAACGCACTCAAGTCTCGCAACTAGCTCAATGTGGGATTATTACTCACACATATTACACCAACTACTAGAAACTGGGTATTAGAGTGGAAATTTAAAATCTTAATAATGTTATTGTATAAACAAGTTTACAACTATGATAGGCATAACATGGATCCAATTAGAAAGCAAAAGAACCTGCTACACACACATTGTAACTCGATGATAATAAGAGTGAGGAAACCTACTTAACTATGATTGAGGGCTTGTACCTTTAATCTTCCAACCCATGGACAAAGAGTTTGGTAAGTTGTGGGTTTGTAAACCACTCAAGTCCAAAAAATTGTATCAATGTGAGATTATTACTCACTCAAATACTATGCTAACTATTAGAAATAGGGTATTGGGGTGGAATGAAATTTCAAATTTCAAATATATCACTTATTAAGAAGTTTGTAACTATAACATACATCATAGGTATTCAATTAGAAAGCAAAAAGGCCTATTTCGCTTATGTGTTGCAACTCATTGATTATAAAGTTAGGAAACCCTTATAAGTGGTACTTGGGACTTGCACTTCTAAGCTTGCTACCCCATTTGTAGAGTCCTAAAACTAGACCAATGTTGGATTATTACTCATATTTACTCGCACACTAAAATAACTATGAGAAAATGAGCATTAGAGTAGAACATAATTCCATATTTGGAATATGCCATTGTATAAACAAACCTATAATTATGGCATGTGTCATAGAGATCCAATTAGAAAACAAGAGGCCCTACTACACCCCACATATGTTGCAACATTAACAGAAGTGAGGAATCCCACATAAGTAGAACTTAAGACCAATAAGTCTCTTATATGCAATCCATAAAGAATGAAATAATTTAAGGTTTAAAAGAGAGATGAATGAATTTCCTTTCCACCATATGGTATGATCCAAGTGGGTAATGTGGGAAGTTCTTTCTTATCCCACTTTAGTCACTTTGGTAGTATAGTGTAGGTCAACTTGCTAGGGGCATAACTTTAAGACCACAACTTCAATCTAGTTTTTTCTTTTTAAATTGAAAAGCTTAGAATTTGCATCACAGTGGTGGAAAACTATGACTAAAGGCATGTTGTCTTGTGGCATCTATTTTGCAAAAAATGTTGTATGGTTTCTCAAGTTTACAAACTAGAAATTAGTAAATATAGAAAATTTTAGAAATTAAAATTATGATTTATGCATATATTGGAAAGCATACAAATATTATTTCGTCTTTATTTGACATGTAATGCAAGAGATATTTTCTTGGTGAGACAGATGTCCTTTTCTTCTTTGGATTCTTTATACAAATCACTTAAATCGACTCTTGCATGTCCCTTCATTCCTTACATTCAATTTTTTTTTTTGGCTACATATGCAGTTATGTCTGCAAAATCTTTTTAGGGAGTCAATTTTTTTTTTTTTTGGTGGGGGGTAGAGGGGGTCGAGCATGACAAAGTCTACCTATTCACAACTTGAAATACAAGTCACTTGTATATAGATATTTTTCCTCATATCCCTTGGGATCACATCATGGATTCTACATTCGTTGGTATTGCTATACCAAGTTTTTAGTGCTATGTAATACACTTTAATACAAAGCTTTTGTTTATAAACCTGAACTATTATTATAATTTGTTATTTTATCATGTATCAGTTACAATATACAATATCTATTAATTTGCTTTGATGTATTAGTCTTTCTTTTTCCAATTTCAAATATGTAGTTCATTATCAAGATTGTGATTTTATCTTTTTAAAATTAAAAAAATTTAATCCTTTTGCTTGTTATAAAACTTTAGTTCCTAAAAGTATAGTGTTGTCCCAAAGGGATTTCACTTTGTCATCAACCATGGTGTAACCCGGACAATCACTATTGGCTTTACCCTCACTTTAATAAATAATTATCAATAAGTTATTAATAATATTAAGGATATATATTACAATAATATAAGGTAATCATTGTGATATCTAAAACTAAAACTCTATAGTATGTTACGCCCTATGATGAATACCTTACCATATTTGGTCTATAAAAGTGCATGACATTCACTCTTGATGCCAAAACTAGAGAAACAAATTGTATTGTCTTATTCTATTCCTTTGAACCCAAATTGACTAGTTCAATATCACTTATATAAGCATATGGACATTTAGATCAATTTAACCTAATAAAAAGGTTGCTTTCCAAGCTAATTTGTAAGTTGGGATGCTTGCCAAGATTCAAAGTTGGGTTTGAGACTCGTGACTAGTCCTAGGTGCGTGCATAGGGCCACTCGACCTTGATTCCCTATGTAAACTTTGTAGTTGTGTCTCAAAAATAATTTGGACACCCAAGCTAACTCAATGTGTCCTAGGTGCGTGCATAGGGCCACTCGACCTTGATTCCCTATGTAAACTTTGTAGTTGTGTCTCAAATTTGGACACCCAAGCTGACTCAATGTGTCCTCTCATAGGGTTGAAATAGACTAAAATATGACACTATCATTTTAAAAAAATGCCTCAAAATAATCTAATTCCTCATTGTAGTCCATTTGAACCATTTTCACCCAATTTTCAACATTCTTTTTTAAGTGTTGTACTAAATCCAAGTTTCAACAAGGTTGGACAGGTTTGCCAAAGGCCTCCCTTGACCTCCAGATTAAGGTCAACTCCCTGCTATTCCTCACCCCTATTAACATCGAGTTTAGGCATGTGTGTGGGGGCTGACCCTCTTGCTTTCTAACTGGTTAATGTGATGATGCAAGTCTAGTGACATATTCCATGATTGGAATTTTGTTCCACGTTAATACCTATTTGCCTTGTTAGTGTAGTGTGTGTGTGCATGTGTGAATAATCCCACATTAACTGTGTTATGGGACTTGAGTGGTTTATGATCCCCAACACTTGCCATACTCTTTGCCAAGGGGTAGCAGACTTTAAGGTGCAAGTCCTTGGTCATGCTCATGTGGGATTCCTCACCCTTATTGAGTTTAGGCATGTGTGTGGGGGGTTGCCCCTCTTGCTTTCTAACCGGTTAATGTGATGATGCAAGTCTAATGGCATATTTCATGATTGAAATTTTGTTCCACGTTAATAGTTTCCTACCTTGTTAGTATAGTGTGCGTGTGCATGTGTGAATAATCCTACAATAACTGTGTTGTGGGACTTGAGTGGTTTATGACCCCCAACACTTGCCATACTCTTTGCCAATGGGGTAGCAAGCTCTAAGGTGCAAGTCCTTAGTCCTACTCATGTGGGACTCCTCACCCCTATTAACATCGAGTTTGGGCATGTGTGTGGGGGGTTGACCCTCTTGCTTTCTAACCGATTAATATGATGATACAAGTCTAATGGCATATTCCATGATTGGAATTTCATTCCACGTTAATACCTGTATGTTTGTCTCTAATATATTGTAACTACCTTGCATGGAAAATGCATGAAATGAAATACATGAAATAAAAAGCATAAAGTGTGAAAAGTAAATTTATAAAGTTTAGAGTGTGAGAGACAAAGCAAATACGATTGTTACACTATAGCAAGGATAGCATATGAATAGTCAACACATGAGAAATCAAATAACATCAATGTCCACCCATTCTTTTGATTATGAAATTGATAAGAAAATGACAATATGGGCTAGAAGGGTTGTATCCAACAACTATGCACTTAACAAACCAAGAGGGCAGTGCCTCTAATGGGATGCATAAGGACTTGCCAATTTCTTACAACCTCATAAGTACAAAGCACAATATGGGTTTCATAAAGTGTAGCTCTAAATTCTCATGGCCAAAATATGAATACAATGGGGGCCTTAGGCCCTTATTTATAGCAAAAGTTTCTTTACTCCTACTGAAAGTAAATATTTGGGGGCACCTTTAGAAAAATGTTGCACCTCCAAATGTTAAATGCCTTTAATTATGCCTCTAACAGGCTTAGAAGGCTCCAAAATTTCTTAGTGCACCACAAAATGCCAAAAATATCATTTTTTGGAAGATTTTCCTTGAAATTTGTGTTGAGTTTCACTTTTATGCCCTATTTGCATGATTCACTTGGCCTTGTTGAATGATTTGCTCACTTTTGCAATTGATTTGATTGCATTAGCAAGTAAAATATCCATATTTGTCGAGCAAATCACTCCTTGAACAAATTGCTCCTTTAAGTCAATTTGCAGGTTTTGCAAGCAAATTGCTACCTCATTAAAAATAAGCAAAATTGTGGGTTTTTTTGGAATTTTCTTGCCATGTGGTATCTTGCTACTGTTTGTTGCTTCCAAAATGAACAAAATTTAGCAAAGGTAGTGTTGAGGTAATACATTTATGGCAACTTAATGAGATGTCAAGTTTGATTGGCATAGTACCCCCAATCCTGCTTCTATCCTTAGGTGTAGAGCCTATAAAATTGGGATTCATGCTTGCAAATCTAACAAAAGATGATCTCTCCTTGTTGTTCTTGGCTCCTTAGCTTGTACTTGGTGGTAACAATCCCAACATATTTTGCCACTCATCATCAAGCAACTATATTGTTCCAAGGTCTTCAACTTCCCCTACCAAGTCTTTGAAATGATTTTTCATATAGCTCTTCTCCCTTGGCCACTAGCTCCTTTATCTTGGCATGAATTGGCTTCAACTTTTCACACATTTTAAAAGCATTCCCTTTATTGGATTAGTCTTTCACTTATTCAATTATGATATAGATGACATCATCATCTAGGACATGTTTCCTATCATCAAAGATGTCTAGCATTCAAACAACAATTAACCCCTGAATTTCTTTTTCCATTTCTAGGTTTTTAGATATGCCAAGTTGTCTTTATAGGTCTGCAAGTTCCTCTAGGTGTCTCATATCTTTCTAATTTTCTTCACCATATCATTATGATCTATCCCATGTTGTGCCTATGTTGGGGTTATCAATGCAATGAGTTTTGGGACTTCCAAGTGTTCACCTCTTGAAAAATTGCTCTTTTACTTGCTAGATGATACTATGAGCTAGTTCCAAGCTTTCTACAATGGAGGATTTTATTCCAAAGTATTCAAAGGCATTTCTTATCTCCTTGATCTGGTTCCACATGTTTTTAGCCATATAAATTTCATGTGCCAACATCAAGTATATCTCCATTTCTTTGGGTATCGAGGCTTCCAACTCTTTGATTTGTTGATATTTCTACTCCATGTTTATTAGAAGTTTGCATTGTTTCTTTGCCATCTCTTGTACAAGCTCTTTAAATTTCATAAATTGTGCTTTGAGGTCCTCAACCTACTTCTTCACTTGATCCTTGTTAACAACTTTTTCTTTTAGCTTTTCATTTTCTTGCTATAGTTGGTCCCTCTTTGCATTAACTTATGCCAATTTTGACTCTAGCCTTCTATTCCTGAGCTATAATGCCTCAGTCTCAATCATTAGTAGACCATATTTAATTGTTGCACCCAATGTGAGATGTCTCTCCAACTGGTATACGATCCATTTATCTAGGTCCATTTATGACACCCTAGCAGTTAAGTTAGTAGGGTTGACATTTTTTTGGAGGGGTCAGTCTCTGAAGCCTTGGCAAAGTATACCTTATTTCTCTTCGTAGATATTTGCAAACAGAAGAGTAATGAGGCCTTAGAAGTCTTTCTATTGAGTTATTTGTATTCTTTGATCCATATCTTCTACTTAGAAAACAACACATCTAATGCCTTGATGATGTCATACTCTCCAGCCTTAAAGGCATGACTTGGCCTAGGTTCTTCTGATGCTCTTGTTTGGGGAACTCTTGTAGACTCAACTCCTTAAGCAAGGCTAATGGGTGGGGTTGCCTATAGGAGAAGTTGCCTTGCATGAGATGGAGGGTGAGTTGAAGTGGTAGGTATGCAAAGGGGTGCAAACTGAGTGGTGATGGTGGGACATGGAGTGGAAGTTGGGGGAGTGGGTTGTGATGCCAATCCAAACAAGGTGGCCGAAGGGTGTCATGGTTTGTGTGATTACCGGTGGTGATGCAAGAACTTGGGCAAGTGGTGATATAAAAGAAGTGATGGAGGAAATTCATGTTATGACAATGATTATATGAGGTGCAGTGCTTCCTAGTGATCCATGGGATGATTCATACCTTAGAGAAATAAGGCTTGCATTAGTGGATGATGGGAGAAGCACAATAGAAGAATGGGAAAGAGGATTGGGAAGAGAGAGAAGTAGATGCAAAAGAAAAAAAAGTGATATAGGGAGAAAGTGGGATGACAGATGGTGAATATGTGAGAGGGGATGTGTGCAATCATGGCCACTAGACTATTTGGTCCTTATTCTAGAGAAGGGGTTCCCCTCTTCAACCTAGTTATCCTTCCCTTTTTGTTGTTGTTTTATTGCCACAACTACCTCATTGAACATCGAGTCATACCTTTCAAATCTCTTTGCCCCTCTAATAGCCACTACTTGTACTGTTGCACTACCTACTACCAGAGTTGTTGACAATGACTGATATAGTAATTTCAAGTGTTATTTGCTTCTTGGGATTCAAATTGGGTGGGATTGAGGTGCCTGCTAATATTGTTGCTTCTATGAATGTTTTAGCCCTTTTTGTCTTTGGGATGTCTCTTGTCCTAGGTTATAGAGGATTTGGTGTTGAATGGACTGTCTCTTATAGATTTGGTTATTGTGTCCGTTACATACCTCATTGGTTCCCTTGCAAGAATTTTCTTGTAAGTGTATCCCATATTTCAGAGTGCCTCCAATCTTTGATGATTCAAATTGATATCTAGGTTGAAATCGTCCTTACCTTTTTTTAAAAGGTATGCCGCTTTGTGGGGCTATCATACCGGCTCTACACTTCATCCTTGTAACCCCTATTACCTCCCAAAGTAGTGAGGGTTGCTTCTTCATCCAAGTTGGATTGTTGTACCTTTTTTCATGTCCATAAAAGGTATCTAACTTTTTGTCACAGAGTTTTCTAAAAAATTCAGGACCATCGATCTCTAAGTTTCTCGAGACCCATCTCCTTTTACTTTTTCTCTGCCATTGTGTTGTATCTCTACATCTTAGGAGTGATCTTCATGACTTACATGCCTCTTTAAGTATTTGAGATCCACATAATTGAGTTGTCTGACATATTCTAGGCTGAACATATAATTTGGGACTTTGGCAAGCAAATCAAAGGGCATGGAAAAAAAACCATAAAGGAAGACAAAATATTAGGTCCTCCATAAGTAAAAGTCTCCCTAAGGCCATTTTCCTTCTATCATCAGTTTTCTTGCCTCATACATAAATCTTGGTACCTTGCATTTGAACTTCTCCATGATAACCTCGTACACCTCATTATAGAAGTGATGTGATTTATTTATTTTTCTTTCTTAATAGGTCACATATGTGCATTCCATTATGCTTAGAGGTTTTCCATCATTTTCAACTTGGTCTAGATGGAAGGTAGTGAACCAACTTTTCTTTTGGTATTAAATTAGCCAAATCATGTAGAAAGTATAAGTGAATTTTTTCTCTTCATTAAATCCTTTTAACTAACTTTCCATTTGATCAGAGATGTATTTTACATAGTCAATAATTTGGGAATACTCCAAGTATATTTGGATGACATGCAACATGGCAATATGTTCCTCGTAGATCCTTCTATCACCCTTTTCCCCAAGGACTACAACTATATCTAACAACATGATCTAAATACCCTCTTTAAATTGGCTTAACTTCAAGGGAATAATAAATTTGGATGGTAGATTAGGCTTCTTTAGATGAGGAATTAGGAAGCTTATCCAACAATCATTAGTGTGCCTATAGTAGAAATCCTTCTAAGTTTTGAGACTATAGGAGATCCATATGGATTGATCATTAGTGGCTTTAAGCATCTCCCTTATAAATCCTCTTCTAATGTAGACAACATCCTCTTACCATTAGGGAAGTTTGAAGATTCTAAAGAAGCTTCTAGAGGTGGGATCATATCTTTCTATAATAGTTTCAACTAACTTTGAGCAACTCCATACTTAGCGCACTAATTTCATTGCCAAGCCAGACACATAGGTCCAACTTATGCTTCATGAGTTGGTTTGGGGGTCTACGTTGTACCTTCTTAGAGCTTATTCCTTGACCTGCCTTGTGGGATGTGTATAGGTGCCCTCCTCCACCCTCTAGTATGTATCATCAAAATATTCTTTTAAAATTTTAGGAGGTAGAGATCTTTGCTTCCTCTTTTATCTCTTTTTCTTTTAACCTTGTCCCTTAGATGGTCAAACCTCTATTGTTGTGACTGCAATGGGGATAATGGAACAATGATGGATGGGGCAACAATTGTAGAAGGTGGTGATGCTATTTGAGATTCTGGTAATGAAGGGACAGTGGAGGAAGATGAGGTGTCCATGATGAAAAATGGGCAAAAATTATGAAAATTGAGAAAATTTTCTCTTGAAGGTTTGATGTGATTTGCTTAAATATTGGTGATTTGTTTAGTTTAAATGGAAGCTTGCTTATTGGAAAAAGTGATTTGCCAAAGTAATTGAGCAATTTGCTACCAATGGCAAGCGATTTGTTCACATTTTTCTGTTTATGCCTTAGGTTTCTTCCTAAAGCAATTCACTCAGATCCAATAGAGATCCCCTGTGAGGCTATGATCCGCTTGGTCTTTGTTATGTGTGTGGTTTGCTAGTTGTATGATTCATAGGTTATGGTAGCAAAGCACATGAGTTTTTTTTTAAGATAAGGGTATGCAAATGAGGGCCTCACTTGGGGTATTTATAGACCTTGAGTATGGCATGCCCTACCCATATCATGACTTTATTTACTTGCACCATGGTGTGGGCTTCTTGGGTGGGGTGATCATCCCATTAAGGGTCAATTGGCCCTATCTTGTAGTTGGCACAGGGTATGTTACTTGAGCTAAGTGTATTACTCGCTAAGTAAGCATTTTTTAACATCAATTTATCCTCTAGATTTGACATGTCACCAATTTGGATGAAGAAGACAATATCTAGGCAAAAATTTGGAAAAGAAAAAGAAAGGAAATATAGGAAATGAGAATAATACAAAGGGGAAAATACTTTCTAAAATAATAACCAATCCTATGTGCATATGCTTCTTTTAGGAAATAATTCCTTTTGCTATACTAGGTAGAGGTGCTTCCCATTCACTGAGATAGAAAGCATTAGTACTTTTATGGAGGTCAATTTGTAGGTGTTAGGTCCTATGATTTCAACAATTTGGCAAGGCATACTCCATAATGTATTGAATTTATAATGAGCACCTGCTTTTGCATGATATTTGGCCCATTTGAGCATGAAATTTCCTTCTTTATGTCACATGTTTGTTGCCCCTTTGTCAAATCATTTCTTAATGGTATTTTGTCGCTGATGAATTCCCTTGAAAAAATTTTCTCTCTCCTTCTATAGGGCGAACAATGTGTTTATTCTAGCTTGCATGGACTTGATGTCAATGTCCTCCAACGCAAGTTATTATAAAATTAATAGGGAAGGGAGCTCAAGGTTGATTTGGAGGTGCATGTTTTTAGTGTCACTCTATCTACCTATAATGCTTTACAAAGTTTTCTATGCCAATATTTTTAGGATTCAAAAATGATCTTGTGGGTCAATACAATTGCCACATACATAAGTCCTTGCAAGCCATGCCAAATTGTGAGTTTTGTTAAACTTTTGTTAAGGAAAGAGTCTGGACACATGGTTGGGCATATCATTTTTCAAGTGTAAGTTTTTGGAGCTCTAGATGCATCAGCCCGGATCCAAATTTCAAAGAGGCCAAGTCTTCTCAAAATATTCGATATTAAAAGGGGTCAAAAATCTAAATGCACTTGGTTGGGTCCAAAAAATTGGTTAAGTCAAAAAGGTCCAAGAAAGCAAGAGCCTAGAGATAAAAAAAAATGTGTAAATTTTCAAAATATTGCATCAGCCAAAGCATCAAGAAAGTCTGAGAAATAAAAAACCAGGAACAACAAAGTGCTAGACTTTTCCAGCGTTGACATCTATCGAACTTCCAGATAAGTTCAGTAAGCCAAAATATTAGAACGAAAAGATGTTGATATTTTTAAAGCATGATGTCAAGCATAGTGTTCAAAAAACCTAGCCCAATAATTCCAAAGTCTAGAAAAGCAAAGAGCTAGAGGCTCATTTTAAATCAAGTTTTGAAACAAGACAAGGTCGAGGTTTTCAAGTGTTGACATCATCCAAAGTCTTTCAAAAGCCTAGCCCAGTCAAAAACGAGCCTAGGATTTTTAAGAGATGATGTCAGCCAAAATTTCAAATAAGGCTCGATGAAGCAAAATTTTGGAAGACAAAGAAGCTAGGGTTTTTAGATGGTGATATTACCAAAGCTCCCTAAAATTCTTGGCCCCACCTTTAAGGCCCATATACTAAATAGAAGATCCCAACAACACCTTAGAGCCCTGGAAATGAGTAGAAAGATTTCGGACATGTCCTTTTTTATAGAGATCATGCATGTCAAAAGCTTGAACCTCCCATCCACTCAGCTATCCAAATAAAAAAAATACATTGAGTTGGCAACTTTGACAAGCCAGTGTAGTGACAAGGTGTTGTGGCAAAACGTGGACCAACCAAAAATCCTTGGACCTATTAAGGAGACATGGATGCCAAGCTTATGGGAGAGATCTAGACTGACCACATTATCACAACAAAATCAAAATTGTTAAGATGATCAGGTTATGATAGAGCAAGAAAGTGACATCCATGCCCCTCAAGCATGCTTATCAAGATGTGTTTATCCATGTCAAGCTTGTAGAGGCATTTTAATGTAATGATGAAGCATAATGAAAGAAATTGTGTAATCTTAGAAATTACTCTAGTTGCCTCAGTATGAGGGTCGACTCTTTAGTATTTTGTATGTTGTGAAATTTTGCAAATTATATTTTGTTGCTAGATGAGAACAAATGTTGTTTGGGTTCTATAAATGGTTATCTCAGACAATATTGTGTATGTGATTCTTGTGCTTCCATGTATTTCTATTTGTGCTTTGTAAAGGGTAAATTTGTTAAGTAGATTCTGTTGAATTTTGGACTACTGTTTTGATCTCCTTTTGCAAATCATTTAGAATTTTGGATGATACATTATTTTAATTTAAAGGGATTCTATGGTACTTTGATTAATGGCTAGTCTGTTAGGCCTTATTTCCATATAAGTTGTTGGACATTGTATAGGTGAGCTTCATTGTTGCTAGCTAAATAATGACCACCTTTCAATCAATTTCTAACCCTTATATCACCCCTGAACCCTTGCATTTTTTCTTTAGTCTTAAACCTCTCTATTTTCAACATAACCTAGGAATTGGCCTCCTTCGGAGGCTGACTCAAAAGAAACTTAGAGTTATTCAATCTTGGTTTTAGTCTAGGGTGGATATTCCACATTAGGTAGATTGATAACTAAAAGTTTTTTGCATGCTTGGTGTGAAAAAATTTCATAGATTCCTCCCATAGGTAAAAGAATACCACATTGAGATATTAGAAGAAAACATCCACTATGCTAACCAAGGATTTTTTGCATGCCCTGTGGGACCTAACCAATCTGGTTTGCTTCCATAGAGAATCAAGAACAAGATTCAAATCCTAATTAAGTAGAACCTCAATAAGTCTACTATTTAAGATCAACAAATCTCATCACTTGGAAACTCCATTAAGAAAAATTGGTTAGTACAAACCCAACGGTCATCCTACTTAAAGGCTTATGATCATAAGATCAACAGCTAAAAATCTTGAAATACCTTTGCAATTTCTTGAGCTACCAGTCTTTACATCTAGATGAAACAAATCCTCTTCTCCTATCTTGTCTTCCCTTGTGGAAAGCCATGATTCCTTGTAGACATGTTCTCAAGAGTTTTTTAACAACACCTACCCAATAGTCATGGCTAGACAAGTCTTTCCTATATGGAATAGTATCAGACCACTTGACTTAGAAAATCTTAATGAAATTCCCCAAGCAACACTTAAGGATTTATCGACATATGAACACTATAAAGGTGTGGCCGTTTTTGCCATTATCTATTACATTCATGATGGAGATGTCATGGTACAACTCCTTGCGCTATCATTCAAAGGGATAATATTGAAATAGTATCGGTCTCTTCAAGAAAGAAGTATCTACTCATGGGTTCAACTCCACAGTTTATTACTATCCAAATGCATCCATAGACCCCTTTAGGAATTACTATAGACCCCTTTTCATTTCTTTCATAGTTTATTACTATCCAAAGGCATCCACAGAAAGCCATCATAGACTTCAATATCCAATTTAGTAGAACTTCAAGGAGAGTTCCCTAGGAAATTAGGCCTTCTAATACTCAAGTTTATATCTATTACCTCTATGTGTTTAATTTGAATTTAGGTCATAGATTAAAAATCTAATGGAATGAGATTTCCACAAGTATACCAGGCTACAATAGTTGTAGAATATACCTTAATATTTATGAGAAAAATGCCTCCTAGGGTTGTCATGCCATATATCTAGAGATAGTCTAACCTCTACAACAAAAAATAGTTTTGGATACATCAAAACCTTCATTGGCTCCTATCCTAGTGTCTAAGGCTCTGTCTCAGCCCTCAGTACCCACTTTGCCTTCATTTCTTGCTCTTGAACTAAAGAATCTCCATTGATGCAAGAGTCA
Organism: Wollemia nobilis; assembly: GCA_028583015.1. Lineage (NCBI taxonomy): Eukaryota > Viridiplantae > Streptophyta > Pinopsida > Araucariales > Araucariaceae > Wollemia > Wollemia nobilis. Next base: position 2,946,327 of record JAQPPZ010002020.1, on the reverse strand, counting down.
CTAATAATGGTGAAGAATCTAAGAAATGATGTTGCTACCATGAAAAGGCAAGATCCTGAGAGGAGATTTGAAGTTACCAACCATGGAGATTTTCCTATGTTATAAGAGATCAAGGGATCTCTATAAGTAATGCAGTTGCAAAAACCAACATTCAATAACTAAGAGGAGGGACCTTCCACTTCTACATCAAAAGAAAGTTATTCGTGATTGACTTGCGATGACCCACATAATGTAGATACATGCATGGTTTACCAACACCAAGCTTAGTTGGTAGTAGCAAAAAATGCACAAAAAGGGATAATAAACATGCTATGGGATCTAGAACAAATTTTGGTAATTGAATAACTCTCAAAAGATGAGTGCATATCGGTATTGAAAAGGTATGAAAAGAAGGCCTTACAAGTGGATCCACATAATTTGGAGCCTCTAAAAATTCCTATTCGGCCACAATAGAAATAAAAAAGAAGCAATCTAAGTCAGAGCACAAAACAAAGCAAGAAGATTCTAAAGAATAACTTTTAAACAAGATATGATATCCTTCTATGATGAAACAACAAAGATTGAAAGTAACTCAAGAATACTAGAAGAAGTTTGATGAGCCTGACAAGGAGAAAAAGAAGTAGTTGAAATCATCAGGATTCAAGATAGTTGAAGAACTTGTAACAACCCTCGTTGTCACTACTCAACCACTCAATTTTTTTTATATATATTCACATAACTTTCATGAGGCAAGAAACATAATCATGACTTAAGGTAGAACCATTCCAGCTGGATTGTAACTTATCAAGGCAGATAGCATCATGTGCTATTGAGACTTGATCAAAGTCTCTTTGAGTAGAAGTGATCAGCTTCTACAAAACCCTCATATCCCATTGGTATGAGAACGTTGGCCAAGCATTAGGTTTCATCCCACATAAAAGGGAAAATCACCCTGGTCCACCAAGACCAGTATATAGAGAATGCCTTGATGATGGACATCGATCATAATGAACTAACCTTTTCAATGGTTTTTCATAAATCCTAAATCCAATCCACTTCTCCTTGATGGGATCTTTAGGATAACAAATCACTATTTGTGATTAAACTCATAGAATCCATGGAATGTCATCTTAAGCAAGATTATGTAACTTTACACCTCCTAAAACTTATTTGTCCATTCTTTCATTTAGGCATCCAATTTGATATTCTTAAGATTCATTTAAAGACAGTAATTATCCGACATGGAAGTACCCCTCCTTAAATTCTTGGCGTTTGAATATAAGGTTTGTTTTGGGTTTCCAATTCTATACCAACTTGTCTTCTTGTGGGTTTCATCCCATTTCAAATTCCAATGTGTTCTAATTTAAACCATTATGAATTTTTAGGATGTGGATATAAATTAATGATGTCCTTTTATGATAAGACTCATTACATCATAACCTTAGGTTGAAACAATGTATGAGAGGTCTATTTAAGCAAGAATTACATTCTATTATGAACAACTTATAAATCCACACAACCATTGATTATAAAGAGTAAAACTAATTATCTACATCATTCACATTTAACCAATTGAACACAGAAAGTAAATGTCACAATCGCATAACATTAAATCAACAACATATTAGAGATTAGGTATATATTTTTAGCATCCTATTGAATTTTTGAATAAATCACATTCAAGGTAAACATTGCAGTAATATTTTAAACCATCCATCCACATATATTATTTTCATTTTGAATGTAAGAGCATTATGAACAAGAAATAAAATATCAACCACAAATAGAGTAATACAATGATTTATCATGGGAACCCTCATGGGGAATAAACCCAACCTCCAAAATGTGTTATTTCCTTATATTCATAAACTCAAGATGTATCAAAGATCACAAGTATATAGGAGTCACAACGTATCCCACAAATAAAGGGATACAACTGTTCCTATTCAAATACTTGATGCAATTAAGGAATTATCTAATTCCTTTCTCTAAGACATCACAATAATATTAAGGTATTTCCCATACCAAGGAGGAATCCATCTATTCATTTATAAATTAAATATGTAATTAAGGAATCTGTTGATTCCTTTCTCTAGGTCATCTTAGAATTTTATAACATCTTGTGTAATTTTATGATAATCATTGGTTCACATTTTGGAGATGACTCTTTAACATTAGATGAAATCTCATAAATTTCCTCAAGAATGAATTCCAAATTCATAATTTCGAGTTGAAAAATAATCAACCCTCACTTCATAAATTAAAGTCCCATACCCATAATTTATGAAGCATTCAACTATAATATATTTTTTACAAATTTCCTCTTTATTTGATATAATTTTCCTTATCCAGATTGGATTCATGACTTCCTATCTAATTGGATTGTACTAACTCTAATTGGTGTTAAACCAAAGTCTCTTTGTTTAAATTCATATCCAAAACAGTACTCTCTTATCTTTTAACTCATGTTCCATAGTTTCACTAGTAAAGTGGCAACTATAATCTTCTGTTCCTTATCTCAAGATCCTTCATCGAATATAGATTTAAGTTCCTATATATCTAAATACTCATTAAGCTTTTAGTTGGGATAATTTAGTTCTATCACTGAGCGTTTTTTCTCTCTATTGGATCTACTTATAAGTACTTAGATCCTTAGTTTAGGCAAAATAGGGTATAATAAAGCCAATACTTAAGTACTTACTACAAGATCATAAAGCAATTAGTCTCAAAACTCCTTTACCTTATAATGAGGTTACAATATTACTTTGCAATCCATAATAACTTATCAAGTATAAGTTATGTTCTTATAATATAGGTTTCCTCATCCTACTCTAGGCATCTATACCTACCATAACTTATACTCTTTAGACACTCTAAATTTTCCAGGAATCTATTTTTCTTCGTGTATGGTTGGTATAACATGTGCCATGATTTAGAGCATCATTGATTACAATGGTTTATGGATCAAAGCTCTTGCTAGAACTCAACGACTCCAGTCCACATTGAAATAGTATCTTATGTTTGAACGATTACGAATTGGCGAGCTTTAGGGATATATTTCATTTGAGGGTTAATCCTCAACTCTCATGATTACTTGAGGATAGTCAATTTCATAAAATGCTATAGATGGCATTGCTATAAAATTCTTCCACGTTTGGGATCATTCCAACAGAGGTTCTTATAAGGTTATTAATATTTGCCTATCAGTCGGTCTTTATCTATTTAAAAGGTAATCTAACACACAAAATGGTAACTTAAGCTCTTGGCCTAAGATTTGAGGGTGATATTATGTTATTTGCGACACTTTCATTTCATAGAAACATAGGGTACTTTCGGTGGTCACAAATATTGCGCAATACTAAAGTAAGGTTACTGTGCAGTACCCAAAGGATACCACATTTCTAACATCTGCGCTCGACAAGCATGGCTTCGATGAGTGGCAATGTTCAGGGTTCATAGACAACGTCAAATACCCAATCTACACCATGGTATTCCATGCCTAACGATGCAAATGATGTTCTCAATTGACAGACTTACCGTCAATAACCCTACATAGAACCCGAAGCAAGATGATTTACCATGAGTTTTTAATCCAATCTTCGATCTGCGGAGGTCTTACTAACGATAGCACCATGGACAAATTAGGAAGTGAAGGACAGTTGTTTTGCACAGACCTTTGGATAGTAATCCTTTGCTCTGTGACAACATCGAATCCCCTATCGAAGTGTCTACATAATAATATCCCCAAATGAAGCATGTAGGAAGAAGTTTGGATTATTTAGGTTTCATCATACCCATAATAAAATGACCACAAAAGGGTAGTAGTGGAAGCTCTGTTAATGGCAGCCTCTATTGTTTACCTTATATGATAGAAGCAATAGAGTAACTAGCTTTTCATTTTACCCAAAGACAACATATCATATGACACGTCCTGTGTAGAAGGGCTATGGTTCCTACCTAGGTCCAAATACACTTTAGAACGAATTAACATGAGCTCAAAAACATATTTATTTAATTAATGTCATTAAAAAACTAAAACTCAACGAATAACATTCCGTCCATAACCATGATAGTTGATCATATAAAATTAGTCATATGCTTCTTTGATCTAGATAAGCCACTACTTTCGTCAATATCATTCACGCATTAATATAAAGAACTCAATTATTAAGAAATAAGTTCCTACTTGAAACTTCAGCGGCTATTGCTTCTTCTTGCTTTCATATCCTCCTTTCATCCTTGGATTGCCTTGATTTGGACTCCTCTTCTAAGACCTTTCTCCATTCCCAGTTTACTCCACATTAAGACTAGGAGTTCTTTACAGTCTTTTGTTTTCTGATCCACCAAGGCGGAGAGCATACTCCCTAGACCTTCTAGAATTCCTAGATGCCTTTTCTTCACAAGGTGTCCTCTATTTATAGGACACTTCCCCACTCATGGGCCAAATAGTGGCTATATTATAATAATATTAAAAATATGCATTTGACCCATTTTGACTCATCATGTCTGGTATAGTATGGTCAATAGTAGAAAAAGGATCCACTTAGATATAAAGAGTGTGTCCTTATTTTTGTTTTGTGTCCTTTCCCATGGGGATAAATGTAAAATTAATACTATTAAGGCAAAGAATGGATACAAAGTTAGAAATATTATTGATAGGGTAAGGTATCTCCCTTTTAATTTCCACCAATGTAGGGAAGCCATATGGGTATTTTCCAATGGATAGGATAGCTCATATAATATTTAAAAATCCTATAGTCCTTTTAAGTCCCATCTAAATTGGGTCCACTAGGTTGTTTGCACATAACTTACTATATTGTTATAATTTTGTAAAAGATAATTCTTCAAATTTATCTTTCACAAGACCTCATAATTAGTTTCTAATCCATTATCTTTTCAAAAGATAATTATTATTTTCCTATCCTTCATAAAATTATTTTAGTAGAATTTTTTGTAGGATTCTTTAGGGTCTATGCCCTTTTATCAGGCATTAATTGATCCCCAAGATCAATTAATGTCTTTTAAATAAGGTAGGAGGGTAACGAGTCATGACATACACCCCCCCTTAGATTAAACATAGTCCTCTGTTTTTGAGCCAATACCTTAATGAATATACATATATCGATCAAAGCTAGAATTCATCTTGTTATTTTACAATCTAAATCATCATATTCTTCTTTCATTCATCACTTCAATCTTGGTGGTAAACTTCATCTTCTGTCCATGAGATCACCTAGACCTACAAAAATGCAAAATATTAGCAGTACCATGTCCTTACAAACAACATAACATCCATTTTGCATAACAAAAAAGTATTGAAAACATCATCAAAACATAATCTCATCACAAATATTATAGTTTTAACCCATCTATTACTACACAAATACTGAATTTAAAGTATTGCAATAATAGAATTTGCAAAATGGTGTTACAGATATATCATAAAATTATGCATTTGTGCCTTACTAGACATAGAAAGTCTTATTAATTTTAACAAAAATTCCACCAAGGAGTATCACAATAAAATTTGTTAACTCCTAACATGAGTTAAACTAATAAAATCAAGTGTTAACAAAGAAACATCATAATTTCAAAATTTCAATTTTAGGATATCCACATATATCCTAATATACATCTTGACAACTTTCTTGCCAATACCAGAGCATCCACCTAGATGTCTCCTGGTTATATCATTTTGGAGAAGTCCCATACCTTCTTCGGGAATGGACACCAATCCTTTCTTCAAATTCATTTAGTGTTCTTTTAATTAAATAATTTTACTTTATGAATATAAACAAAATTTACATTCATAAGCTACTCCGAGTTTCATGATAGAAGATTTTAAGTTCACACAATATTTCATTTTTATATGAGGAATATATAATTCAAATGATTTCTAGTTACAATTGGCCAAATCCCTTGGCATATTAATACATATAGTTCCTAGAGTAGTGGATTCAGACATCAAGGTTGTTCTTCCTAGAATCTTTCGCCCATCGGGTCCATACCTACATTACAAATTTGAGAATCTATTGGAGAAATTGCTCAAGTAGCTTGGGTTCTATTCCGACCAATTGCCTGAGTTGCTCGAGTTGTGTTTCCCTATTCATGTTGTCCCTCAGCAGCTAGTTACGATGGAAGAAGTAACCCATGGCTTATAAGTGCATCCATACAAGAAGTCAAAAATGCAGCTTTGTAGGTATCTCTTTCGTGGCATAATTATGCATTTTCTGCTTGCCAAGCTATCTCTACTGTATCTTTCCAATAGAGCATTTGTGTTAACTCTAACCGAAACCTATCTCACTTTGATATGGCAACTTCTTTTTTAGTTTCCAACTTAAACCTTTGTTGCGCCCATTTGTCTACTAAATTCAATTTTTGAATCTCTAACAGTCGAATTTGCTTCTTTAGCGCCTCCACTTCATGTTGTATTTTTCTCACAGGTTCCTCTTATATTATGTTGGATGGCCCAGCTCCTGTATCCAACCATTGGCACACACAACTTTTGGAAGATTCTTCCTCATTTATCTTCCTAGATGAGTGTTCCTCCTCTATAACCTTAGTTGTTTCTCTATTGTTGCTTTCTTCACTGGAATCTTCCTCTTGGCGTTGTCGTTGTGCAGCCCACCAAATATCGTAGTCAGGGACTGTGCCCGCATTATCCTCCTCTGGTGTCCATATAACCTCATCAGGCTCTAAAGCTAGTGGTTCCATTGGTGGGGTATCACGACTATTCACCCCTTTCTCGTATAAACCATGGACAGGTCTAGTATCCATTGTATAATACCGAACTGTCGTAATACACGAGTATATTGGAAATACTCATATTGCATACTTGTACGTCCGAGCATCCATCTTGCTTGTCTCACATGAGCGAGTTGTAAACCATATTTTTCCCAAACTGGGCCCTCTCTCCAAGGTCTCCAAATAACATCGCGAGAGTGCTGATTCTCCCAAATAGAGTGGAATCACTCTCTATTGTCCTCAAGTGGTCTGCGGCTAGACCATTCCTTTTTTCGTTGTCACCTTAACGCATAGGGCATTATAAAGCCAATACTTAGGTACTTACTGCAAGATCATAAAGCAATTACTTAGGTTTCTTCTCTCTATTGGATCTACTTATAAGTACTTAGATCCTTAGTTTAGGCACAATAGGGTATTATAAAGCCAATACTTAGGTACTTACTGCAAGATCATAAAGCAATTAGTCTAAAAAATCCTTTACTTTATAATGAGGCTACAATATTTCTTTGCAATCCATAATAACTTATCAAGTATAAGTTATGTTCTTATAATATAGGTTTCCTCATCCTACTCTAGGCATCTATACCTACCATAACTTATACTCTTTAGACACTCTAAATTTTCTAGGAATCTATTTTTCTTCGTGTATGGTTGGTATAATATGTGCCATGATTTAGAGCATCATTGATTACAATGGTTTATGGATCAAAACTCTTGCTAGAACTCAATGACTCCAGTCCACATTGAAATAGTATTTTATGTTTGAACGGTTACGAATCGACGAGCTCCAGGGATATATTTCATTTCAGGGTTAATCCTCCACTCTCATGATTACTTGAGGATAGTAAATTTTATCAAATTATACAGATGGCATTGCTATAATTCTTCCACATTTGGGATCGTTCCAGCAGAGGTTCTTAGAAGGTTATTAATATTTGCCTATCAGTCAGTCTTTATCTATTTAAAAGGTAATCTAACACACAAAATGGTAACTTAAGCTCTTGGCCTAAGATTTGAGGGTGATATTATGTTATTTGCAACACTTTCATTTCATAGAAACATAGGGTACTTTTGGTGGTTGAAAATCTTATGCAATACTAAAGTAAGGTGACTATGCAGTACCCAAAGGATACCACATTTCTAACATTTGCGCTCGACAAGCATGGCTTCGGTGAGTGGCGAAGTTTAGGGTTCATAGACAACGTCAAATACCCAATCTACACCATGGGATTCCATGCCTAACGATGCAAATGATGCTCTCAATTGATAGGCTTACCACCAATAATCCTACATAGAACCCGAAGCAAGATGATTTACCATGAGTTTTTAATCCAATCTTCGATCTGCAAAGGTCTTACTAACGATAGCACTGCGGACAAATTAGGAAGTGAAGGACAATTGTTTTGCACAGACCTTTGGATAGTAATCCTTTGCTCTGCGATGACATCGAATCCCCTATCGAAGTGTCTACATAATAATATCCCCAAATGAAGCATGTAGGAAGAAGTTTGGATTATTTAGGTTTCATCATACCCATAATAAAATGACCACAAAAGGGTAGTAGTGGAAGCTCTGTTAATGGCAGTCTCTATTGTTTACCTTATATGATAGAAGCAATAGAGTAACTAGCTTTTCATTTTACCCAAAGACAACATATCATATGACACATCTTGTGTAGAAGGCCTATGGTTCCTACCTAGGTCCAAACACACTTCAGAATGAATTAACATGAGCTCGAAAAAATATTTATTTGATTAATGGCATAAACACTAAAACTCAACGAATAACATTCCATCCATAACCATGATAGTTGATCATATAATATTAGTCATATGCTTCTTTGATCTAGATAAGCCACTACTTTCATCAATATCATTCACACATTAATATAAAGAACCCAATTATTAAGAAAGAAAGTTCCTACTTGAAAATTCAGCGACTATTGCTTCTTCTTGCTTTCATATCCTCCTTTCATCCTTGGATTGCCTTGATTTGGACTCCTCTTGTAAGCCCTTTCTCCATTCCCATTTTAATCCACATTAAGACTAAGAATTATTTCCAGTCTTCTGGTTTCTAATCCACCAAGGCGGAGAGCATACTCCCTAGACCTTCCAGAATTCCTAGATGCCTTTTCTTCACAAGGTGTTCTATTTATAGTACACTTCTCCACTCATGGGCCAAATAGTGGCTATATTATAATAATATTAAAAAGATACCTTGGACCTATTATGACGCATCATGTCTGGTATAGTATGGTCAATAGTAGAAAAGAGGTCCACTTAGAGATAAGGAGTGTGTCCTTATTTTTGTTTTGTGTCCTTTCCCATGGGGGTAAATGTAAAATTAATACTATTAAGGCAAAGAATGGATACAAAGTTAGAACTATTATTGATAGGGTAAGGGATCTCCCTTTTAATTTCCACGAATGTAAGGAATCCATATGGGTATTTTCCAATGGATAGAATAGCTCATATAATATTTAAAAATACTGTAGTCCTTTTAAGTCCCATCTAAATTGGGTGCACTAGGTTGTTTGCACATAACTTACTATATTGTTATAATTTTGCAAAATATACTTTCACAAGACCTCATAATTAGTTTATAATCCATTATATTTTCAAAATATAATTATTATTTTCCTATCCTTCATAAAATTATTTTATTAGAATTTTTTGTAGGATTCTTTAGGGTCTATGCCCTTTTATTAGCATTAATTGATCCTCAAGATCAATTAATGTCATTTAAATAAGGTAGGAGGATGACGGGTCATGACGAAACTAAAGAAAACCCCTTTAAAAGCAAGCATGTATGATGCTTTGTTACTTCCCAAACAAATTGATCTACTCAAAGCTTCATTGAAAATTGCTCCTTAAAAAGGATTGTCATATTCAGATATGAATTTAGCTCAATCAACCTATCCTAGGAATGGTAAATAATGGGCCACCACCTTTCTTTATGTCTTTACTTATGGAAGGATGGATTGTGCACAATTTCATGGTTGATTCCATGGCAACAACTACTATCATACCAAAGGTAGTAAGTGAAGCAATGGGATGGAGTAATTTTGGTCAAGTCTTGGAGTATTGTAGTTAGATGGTACCCAGTCAAGATAGTTGGAGTGATCAAAGATATATCAATGGTGTTGCATAAGGTTCCAAAGGTGGCAGTGATTCAGGAAGTGGTAATTGTCGATCTACAAGCATACTTTGACCTCTATCTTTAAAAGTAATTTATTACCAAGTTGGCCGGCTACCTTTCTTTGGATTATTCACACATGGTCATTCCTCACAAAGGAAAGTAAATATTTATGTGAAAAAGCCATCTACATTCCACCTTGAAAAAATTTAGGATATTTTTAATTTGATAAATGATGATCTAGACTGCCTAGAGACAATCACTAAAGAACTACATATGGAGGACAAGTTTTTTCTCAAGGATTTAAATGTAGTAATTGAGATTAGACTAGGCACATATTGCATAACAAAGTTAAAAGGACAAAAACTCTCACTCTTATCAAATCAAGAACTTCAAAATTTAGAAATTTGGAAGCTCTACTTTAATGGAGCTGGAGTTGGGATGGTTTTAATTTCCCCTTCTGAGGGAGTTAAAAATTTGTTATACGAACTAACTTGGAGTTGTACTAATAATGCAATAGAATATGAAGCTCTGTGTCTAGGCCTAGTGAAAGCAAAAAAAAAATGGGAATCAAAATATTGTCAATATTTGGTGATTCAAAGCTATTGGTGAATCAAGTGATAGAAATATGCAACAACAAGCATCATTACTTGAAAGCTTACTAGAATAATATCTAGGACCTTCTGGAAAGCTTTAAGGCTTTGAATATAAAAGCAATACCTATAAGACATAACACAATAGCTAATGCATTGGCCTCATAGGGGGCAAAGTTTGATCCAACTTCTGATTCTTGGAAAAAAATCAAAAGCAATCAAAATGGTCTTTAGACTAGCCATTCCGAACAAGGATACCTTATGGTAGTTATTTGATAGTGATGAGCAAATAGTTAGTTTCTTAATTAGAGAAGTTGTTTGTGCATCCCAACCGAAGGAAATGTTGAATCACATTTAGTAAGAAGAGGTAATAAAATTAAAGAACAATCATATTCCAAAAAGGATAATAACCCTAGAGAGCCTCTTCGATAATAGTGATTAAACAATTGCCCACAAGATGAGCATTGATTAGTATAAATTTAAGGAGGTCCATATGGAGCTTGGGAAGAACTTGAAAGTTGAAGTATGGTGCACTGAGCAAGAGATAAATGAACGCATATCATTGTGCATAGAATATGAAGATATAATAGCATAAAACTATAATGATGTCAAGGTCTATAGCAAGGACGTCATACATTATACCATAGAATTATTGCCAAATGTCAAGCCATTCAAGCAGAAACAAAGGTCGATAAACCCAAGAATTGAGTCCTTGATGAAGCAAGAGCTCTTAAAGCTACTTAATGTAAAAATAATTTATCCCATTAAGCACTCAACATGGGTGGCTAATTTGTTCCTAGTCATAAAAAACATTTGAGATATCTAGCTCTGTGTAGATTTTTAGTAATCTAAACAAAGCATCCCTGAAGGACCATTACCCATTTTTCTAAATAGATAAAATCCTATAGACTATTGTTGGAGCTGATAGATTCTCTTTACTAAACGAATTCTTCAACTTCAATAAAATATGGTAAGGGATAATGACCAATTTGATTTGTGTTCACCACCAAATGGGGGATCTTTGCATATCAGAGAATACCTTTTGATTTATCCAATGCAAGGACAACCTTTTAGAGAGCCATAGACCTTACTTTGGGGAAACTAGTAAAAAAAGTAATCATGATTTATATTGATGATATGATAGTGTTTTTGCATCACAAGGAGTAATATATAGATCACCTCAAGATAATATTCTATAAATATCAAGAATTTGGGGTATTGCTCAATCCTAAGAAAATAGTTTTTGTTTTTCATGAAGGCAAGTTGTTAGAACATATTATTTCAAAGTAGGTGATAGCCATTAATCTAGGTAGGTTCAAAGTAATATTAGCACTATTAATTCCTTATAACAAGAAAGCTCTATAATCCTTCTTTAGATAGATCAATTTTATGTAGTTCATATCTGATTTTTCTCAGATAGTCAAACCTATGACTAAGCTTCTGAAAAAGGATGTACTATTTTTGTGGATGTTGGAGAGGAAATTAAAAAAAAAAAATCAAGTAGACAATAGCTCAAGCACTCATCTTGATAAATTTGGACTATATGAAGAATTTCATTCTATTTGTTTATGGGGTAGAGGATAATTTTGCTATTATTTTGACTCAAAAATATGATAGTTAAAAATATCATCCAATAGCCTTTATATGCCAGACACTGCATGTATACCAGAAGAATTGTAATTTCATATAGAGACAAGTATTTTGCTCTCATAAAATCCCTCAAGAATCTAAGGCATTATGTATCATTGAGCAAAACTCTGGTCTATGTGGTGCACCCAGATGTTAGGAACCTCATCCTACAAGGATAATTAGGTGAAAAAAGAGTTAGATGGATTACGCAGATACAAGAGTATGACGTCAAGATCTGGACAACTAAGTACAAGGGAGAGGACTTTATGATCATTTAGCTTGTGCAATTGAAGTAAAACACAATTTGTTCATTGAAGCTAAGTCTGATAAGGATGAGTGGATAGAAAAATAGGATTGGGTGACAAAGTTGATTACATATTTTCAAAAAGGTAGGTGTTTGAATAGCTTGAATGCTTCTTAGAGAAGGAGATACAGGTTATAGGCATTAAACTATATTTTACTATCAAAAGTATCATTTAGGAATAGTTTTGATGGAGTCCTCCATTGTATCTGGCTAGAGCAGGCAAAGAAGGTATTAAATGAATTCCATTTAGGCTTCTCTAGAGGCAATTATTCTAGCTAGACCATTGTAGCAAAAATTTTGAGGGTCAAATACTATTGGCCTACTGTATTTGTAAATTACTTCAAAATGGCCAAAATATATGAAAAATATCAGATATTTGTGGGCAGGAGTCGTCTGGAACTCCTCCTACAATTGGTCATAGCATATGAGCCTTTCCAACAATGAGGCTTGATTTTATCGATGTCATTAATATGAATTCCTTTGTTGAACGTAAATTTATCCTGAGTGCAATACACTATTTCATAAGATGGTCTAAGGTAGTGGCCATGAAGAGGATAAATCAAGAAGCAATGGTTACATTTTTGGAAAATTTGATCACCATATTTGGTATTCTGACAACTATAGTGTGAGATAATGGGCCCAACTTCATAGATGCCAAGATCATAGGCTTTGCAAGAAAATACATCATCTATCTAAAAGCTTCATAAAACTATTATCCATAAGGAAATTGGATAGCAGAATCCACAAACAAGAATTTGTTGAGGTTTATAAAAAGAATTGTTGGATAAAATCAAAGAATATAGCATTTAAAGCTAGAGCAGGCCTTATGGGTTGACTAGATTACAATTAAAAAAACATTGAAGATCTTTTTATATTCTTTGGTTTATTGTAAGGAAGTTGTCTTGCCTTTACACTTAGAATTACCGGTAATGAAGTTGATAAACAAAGGATAATTCCTAGATGTAAAGCCAATGGAGGCAAGAATGGTATAATTGTTCTTCTTGGAAGAGTAGAGAGAAAAATCTTACAATAGCTCTCGAAGCACCAAACTACAATGAAATGCTGGTTTGATAAAAGGATTCTCCGTGAGAGTTTCAAATCGATTACTTAGTGTTGAAGTGGGATGAGGATAGGGCCAAGCTAGGAAAGCATCAAAAGTTTGATTCATTATGGTCCAACCCTTACCAAATCGTCAGAAAACATGATTCTAATGTGATTGAGTTGGCTAACACAGATGGCCAAATTTTGTTGATTCTGGTAAACAATCAACATTTAAAATATTTTACATAAGGGGAAGTGCCCCATATTGTATCATATGTATATATATGCATAACTAAAGAAGTTGCGATAATTTTAAATTACAAGAAGCCAATTAGTTGAAGCAAAATGTGGAAGGAGATAAATTTTGAAATGGAGAAAGCTTATTGGCCAAAAAATAAGCAACATTAAATCTGGCAAGCATACCAAGACACTTGCACATACCAATGGATATCAAGATTAAGCTTGTCAATAAAGGTAAGCATGCACATCATTCAACATTAATTATACCAAAAACCAACTTTCCATTATAAAAGTAGAGTACTATGGATTCATTTTGCACGCTAAGTGAGCTAGAGCATTCTAAGAAGAAAGTGCAAAAATATTAGCATGCGAGCTTTAATTGGTTGCATTTCGTAAGCCAAGTTGTGGTCAATGTCATAATTTAAGAATAACATCCATGGTAAGGAACTCTAAGACCTCCAAGAAGAAGGATAAGAAATGTTAGAAAGAGTAGAAGGTGCTCCAAGACTATATGGATGAGATTCACAAACCAATGCTTATCATCAAATCCAAGCACAAAGGTCTTGGGGATGCAGAAAAGAAAAATGATCTTAAGCTCTCACTTGTTAACCTATGTATGATTGTTTGGCACTTGTTTTTAACATTATATATACCTAGGCCCATGCATATCTAACTAGAGCTGGTCAAAGCAATGGTAGAGCACTACAATCCTAGAACCACAATGGTCCACAATGCAACATGCCAATACTTTTTGTCCTTACACCTCAAGTTATTACAAATGCATTTTTAGCAGGTGCCTACCTTGATGACAACCCTAAATTTTTAATGTTAAATGTTAGAGAACCTATTATAGTGGTAAGAATCGAAAATACTAGCTCAACGAATAATTGCACCATCCCCAACCTAGTCCTAACCTTCCAAAGTATCCACTTTTGCTTGATGACTTCAAACACCAAGAAATTTTCTCCATGGTAGCTATAATATTTGGTCTAGAAACTTACAAGCATGTCCATAACTATTAAACAGCCATGGCATATGTCATAACCAATCCATGCAATTATGACATGACCAACCCTAACCCTTAAATCCTTTTTCCTTTGATTGGGTCCAATTTCTATATTCAAGAATATATGAACAACTAATGGAATTTTAGAAAAGAGAGTATGGGGTATTTAGACATCCCTCACATTTGGCATGGTTGTTTCTATACTTTACAATAGAAATAATACTTTGGTTAGGAATAACCAAGCATAGCCGAGTGGAAGTTATCCTATTTGTAGTATTGGATGCACATGCTCCGAGCCACTAACTCCTACATGGATTTCAACAAGCAATTTTGGGGTTTGGCTTTGGCCTGCATATATGGAATAATTCCTAGATTGTTTCAAGAGACAGTAGACCAACTTTGTACTCCTTGGCAAGAGGCTAGATATTGGTACTTCTTAAAGGAGGGAACCATTATAAGGGTGTACATTTTCAAGGGAGACCCCATTTTACTCCCCTATTATATGACAAACTGTATTTTTGGGATGAAGTTTTATCGATAGGTGGATGGGATAAAATAAAATTTTGGCACAACTATAAATAAGGTCAACATATATAAAACACCATTCAATTGTGGCCAATTACACTAACTAGTTTGAGGATAGGATAAAGCTCTAGAATCTAAGCTCAAATGCTTCAAGCTGCAAGTGGTGTCACATAAATGGAAGTGTGACCCAGAGGGTAAGTTCAAGGCCAAGCTAAAAGGCTTAAATAAATCTAAACCTCTAGCATTCAACCATATTCTATATCCTAAGATAGATTAATTCCATAATAACCTGAAGGAGCAAGAGGCTAGCTTAGACAAGAAAATTACAAAAAAGCCTCCTTAGAGAAATTTCTATGATATAGTGAAGCCATATGATCCAATCAATGAAAAAGACTAGGTCTTGGATGAAAATCCAATAGAAGCAATGGGAGACAATCCAGGTTGGTCATAAGCAAAAATCCTAGAATGGTGGGTCTTTAGATGTAAATGCGACCAACAAGAGAAGAAGTTTGGGCTTGCCATTGATAAGGAATTTTTAGACAACTATGATCAAAATATAAAAACTTGAGTACCCCAAAGATGAACAAGATGTCATTGTGGTCAAAGGGGTTGAAGAAAGTGATTAAGACTACTATTTTGAAGATGAGGAAGTTGGCAGAAAAACTATAGAAAAAGCAGACTCATAAGAGTAACTGACTATAGAAGATGTGTCACTAATAAGAAGAAAGCAGGTTGAAAGTTCAAAAGGAGCAAGTCTAGGAGAATAGCGGTATCTAGAAGGAAGCTCATTTTGGAAGCAAGAGAACTCTCTAATTTCACCAAAAGAACTATAGCAAGAAGGCACAATGGAAGTTTAAATTGTGCAAAAAATGATCTATGTTGCAGGAGACATTAATGGAATATAAATCCAAAACCAACCTAAACAAGAGTAGCAACAATTGACACCCGGAGCAAGCACTAGCTAACAAGAGAAGGAGACAAATCCAAATTCTATGCCAAGATCTTCTAACACCTCAAATCAACTAGAGGCCTAATAATTAGCAAAGAGAAAAGGATCCCCATTGAGCCAGCAAGAGAGGAGCAAAAAAAATCAAGAGTCAATATACATCCCTAGCAACTTAGGACATAACAATAACTACTCATGAGCAAACCTAGACACAAGGTGCAGGTACGTCATTTCAAATGCCTACTATCATCTCTTCTAGTCCCTCTCCACCACACCACTCCCCTTTAAAACAAACTTCTCAAGAAGTAGCACCAAGTTTGTCTCCCACCAAAAGCATAACTTCAATCGCTCCCATGAGAACCAACAAACTTCTAGAGGCTTTCAAATTCAAAACCCTATAAGTGTTGTTCCCTTAGTCCAAAAATATTATCTATATTTATTTTCTATTCTCTAATCAATATTTTCTGCACCCCGCTTTCTATTCATCTGGCTTCAGATATCTTGAGTTAATTCCAACAAGTTAAATAAAATGCTAAGAAATAGCTAGAGGAACTATCGTCTAGAAAGGAGAAGAAGAAGGAACCACCAAGAGTAATTGGCATGGTAGACCAAATTGCAAATAAGCAATTAATAGTGGTCTATATACCAACTATGAATAACCCTATCTCTAAGATGACAAAAGTAGACTATAAAAGGTTGGCACAGGTAGTGGATATTGCCAAGGTCTCCCTCGAGGACATTGCTCAGGTTTTCCAAACCTAAGTTGGCACATTATTATCAAGGAGCCAGGTTTGAAATAAAGTATAATAATGTGAATAATAAGGTAGATCACTTAAAAAAAACCTTAGATCGAGATAAAAAAGAAAATGCAGCCTTGCAGGCATAGACCAAGCAGTTGTCACAAAGCCTCAAGGAAGCTCCAAAGCCAGAGCAATTGTAGCAGAGATGAAAAAATCCAAGAACAATTAATGAATCTACAACTATAGTTGGATGAAGAAAAAAAAGCACAAGCCCTTTTCTTCTCCCAAGAAATATTAGTGTAGATCAAAATAGATAATTGGAGAAAAATCCTTGAAGAAACCTTATAATTATACCCTGCTTTGGAATATATGAATTTCCGAATACAAACGGTTAAAGTAGCACAAGTTGATTCCAAGATAGTACAAGGCAATATGGCTAATGCATCTTCAAAATATTGAAGAAATAATCTAACTCGCAAATAGTCGCATTTACAAGAAAAAATTAGGATGAGGAAATGTACCTAACCTAGGGGCTAAAAAAAGACTATCAGTTGTTGCAAGAGGGATGAGAATTAATTTTTGCAGTTGATAAAAAGGAGAAAAAATAATGATCCCAATGCAAGAAACCAAACAATTTAGATTCCCATGTTTTTGGGATCAATAGGGACTTCCTTATACTATGGAGAAAGTCAAGACCTAGTTGCAAATTATTATCAATGATGAAAAAGAGTTTGATCTATGGCTACAACTTAATGGAGAAGACAAAGTTTTTGCATTTCTAATTGGGTTGGCTATGATACAGGCTAAGCTTCAGGAGCTAGCTAGAAAATATAAATATCCTTCATATAAAAGGGCCTACCAATTGAAAATGATTCACAACATGGTCAAAAAAATGATGACCCCATTAAAGGAGACCTTGGATATTGCTTGCTACGTATTGCAACTAAAATAGGGCTCCTCGACTAACCAAAGAGCAATTAAAATTGAATAATTAGGATCAATTTTGGTAGAGCAAAGACAAGAGGAACAAGGTGAAAGTGTTGAGACCTCAATTGCTAGGACCTCTGGAAATTACTCTTCTAGATAGCAAGTGGTATGTAAATATAGGAAAAGGACAATACGTCATGTACAAAAGTCGTCAACATTATTCCTCGATGTTTTAATAGTGAAAAAAACATGAGGCATCTAAAAATAAGGACTGCGTTGGAAGAAGGATATTGGCTATCAAAAAAGGAAAGCATGTGATAAAATCAATTGCACAAATTTCAAAATTTTGGGTAAGTGTGCCAGCTCAGACAAGAAACCTAGAACCATTGAAAATCCTAGTTGTCATAGTCATCAATAAAGGGCTATTAAAGGAGACACAAAAATATTGTATTGTAGAGAAGTTTTTGGCTAGAGTGATTTTTTTGGGCAACGTGACAACTATACATATCTTAGGAGCACTAAAACTCTTTGTAGTTATCTGTAATTCTAAGGAAGAGGACCTATGCAATTTCACAAGGAAGAAGATAATAGAAAGTAATGAAGGGTCCTAGTTTTTGAGTGCTTGGAATATTTACCTAAGGTAGCTTGCCTTTGTCTAAAGTAGCCCTTAGCTATAGCAAACTATACTCAGGAGGTATCTAGTTTTGTTGGAGGTACCCCTAGCTAGGTATCTCTATTCTCTTTCATTTCCTTCTTTTTCTCATATCTTCCTTCTCTTTCTTCCTTTGCTTTCTATTTCCATGCACTCTTCTTCCCCCTGTTCATCTCTTTATCATTCGTTGTGTACTAAATCACTGCCTTCTCCACCCATCCCTACCACCCCTTTTTGTTACACCACTTTCATAATAGTTTTTCCATTTTCTGCCACTTCTAGTACTTTTCTTCCTTCAGATTCTACAAAAAATCCTATTTCTTGTAGACAAATAGGATGTGGAGTACCAAGGGGCATCTTCCAAAAAATTTCTTGTAACCCCTATTACAACTATGGAATCCAAATCCATTCAAACCCCTAAGTCTTCACCTTATTCACATCTTTGTGCTTTATTCTACCTTCTTTCCTCTAATATTGACTCCATGCTTAATAGATAAGGTCATATAAGTTCTTTATTTTTGTAAGCAAAAATCCCCAGGAGGCACCAATAGTGTGGGTCAATACAATTGCACACATACATAAATCCTTGCAAGCCATGTCGAACTATAATTTTTGCTAAAATTGTGTTAAGGCAATAGTTTGAACACATGATAAAGCCCATCATATTTTCAAGTGTAAGTTGTTGGATCTTTAGATGCATTAGCTTGGGTCAAATTTCAAAGGGACAAAGTCTTCTAAAAATTTCCAAGATTGAAAAAGAAGCCAAAAATTTAAATGCACCTAGTTGGGTCCAAAAAAATAACTAAGTTAGAAAGTTCTAGGAAAGTAAAAGCCTGAAGATAAAAAATATCACACTTCTCAAAAGATAACATCAACCAAAGCATAAAAAAAATTAGGCAATAAAAATTGTAGAACAACAAAGTGTCAGACTTTTCCAGTGCTAACGTTAGCTAAAGTTCCAAAAAATTATGGTAAGCCAAAAGACTGAAACGAAAGGATGCCAAGATTTTTAGAGCACGACATTAGACAGTGTTAAAGAAACCCAGCCTAATAATTCCAAAGTCCAAAAAAGCAAAGAGCTAGAGGCTCTGGTAAATAAAATTTTGAAACAAGACGAGGCTAGGGTTTTCAAGCACTGACATCATCCAAAGTCTTCCAAAAGCCTGGTCTAGTAAAACAGGAGCTTGGAATTTCAAAGATATGGTATTAGCCAAAGTTTAAAAATGCTTAATGAAGCAAAATTTTTGAAGATAAAGTGTATATGGTGACATCAACAAAGCTCCCTAAAATTATTGGCTTGGCCTTTAAGACCCTTGTAGTAGTCAAAAGATTCTAACAACACCTAAGAGCCACAACAATGAGTAGAAATATTTTAAACATATCCTTTTCAATAAAGGTCACGTGTGTTAGAAACTTGAACCTCTCAGTCACTCCTCAACCACATAAATCAAAACAATTACACTAAGTTGGCAACTCTAACAAGCCAATGTTGTGATAAAAAGTGAACCAACCAAATATCCCTCGGTCTATTAAGGACACATGGATGCCAAGCTTGTGGGAGAGATCCAGAACAACGTCATCATCCTAGCAAAATTAAAACGGTTAAGATGAGCAGGTTATGACAAAGAAGGAAAGTGACATCCATGCCCTCCAAGCATGTTGATTAGGATGTGTTTGTCCATGCCAAACCTTTATATGCCTTTCAATATAATGATGAAGCATAACAAAAGAAATTGTGTAATATTATAAATAGCTTTAGTAGCCTTAGTATGAGGGTCAACTCTTTAATATTTTGTCTATTTTGAACTTGTGCAAATTATATTCTATTGCTAAATGAATACAAGTGTTATTTGGCTTCTAAAAATGATTGTCTTGGACAATATTGCGTATGTGATTCTTGTGCTTCCATGTATTTCTATTTGTTCTCTATAAAGGGTAAATTTTGTTACGTAGATTCTATTAAATTTTGGACTACTGTTTGAATATCCTTTTACAAATATTTTAGAATTATGGATGATACATGATTTGAATTTAAAGAGATTATATGGTACTTTGTTTAATGGCTAGTCTATTAGGCCTTGTTTCCATCTAAGTTGCAAGATAATACATAGGTGAGATTCATTGTTAGTTAAATTTTGACCACCTTTCAATCAGTTTCTGTAACAACCCGATCTACTCACCGGTTGTTTAAACACACAACACAAAATTTTTGATGAGAGCATAAACAAAACTTTCACTTTTACATTATATACCCAACTTAATATTTGTACTAGGCATAAAAGTATCACACTTCAAGATTTCCACCACTGCAACTGGTGTCTTAAGTGCTCGGGACCGGCCAACTTCCTGCAATATATTTCCATAAATAGAACTTTACCCCTTCCACGGGTATCTTTAGTTCTTGGCATGGGGTTTGTCCTTACAGGGCCCATATCACCTGGAAGGATGGACGCCTTAACTCCCCTATTCCAAAGTCAGGCAAGGATTCACAATCCCGCTCATGACCATGAGAGTCCACCGACTCATACACATTTTAAATAATCACTTTGGAACTGGCATGTTTATGCCTGTGACTAACCATTGACTTTCTACTAAAGTATAGTCAGGGTTCACCATCGCATGGCTTCTAAACCAGATTACTCAGTTTCGACTTCGATTGATGGTAATGCTGCCCATCCCATCTACCGCTGGACTTTCCAACCTCATATACCAGCTCTCTGGATATGAGTCCCGTTGAAAATTCCACAATCGAAGCAAGTAGTGAGAATCCTCACGTACCATCCATGTGTTCTAGAGATAATGTCCCATACCATCATCTCTTACTCTCATCAGCGTGGAACCTCTAGTTCAACTCTTGGCTAAAAATTGGAACACATATACCCAGTTTCCTACCACCGGCCACCGGAGTTGGGTTAGTGCTATCCTCCTCGATAAGCACTTCATATTGGTATACATAATCATGGTTGTTGCCACCACTGGCTACCAAAGTTCAATTAGTGCTATCCTCCTCGATAAGCACTAGCTCTCATTGTAGAAATGAAGTCCAATACATATTGACTTCTTTTAAATAACTTTTACCTTCTCTGGCCATGGTTTCTTTTGGGCTGAATGTTTAGTTTAAGCTTGTATTTTCCTTGGTTATTTTTTTTTTCAATCACATAAACTCAAGTTCTCATAAACATTGAAGTTTCTTCTTTTGCACCTTCATATACTAGAAGATTTGTAATGCTAACTAAAATAATTCTAAATAGCATCAAACAGTCCATTTATTTTCATTCAAAATAAGAATACATAAATTTACAATGTAACTCAAAACTCTATTTCATTCCTCAGATAAAATGATTATATGAAAAGAATTCCTTAATAACTATTTAAAAATCACTAATCACATTGAATGTTCTTTCTTGAACTTCAAGCTTTATCTAGCATATAGTTAAACAACTCTCTAAATCATACTCACCTCTATCATGAGGCCATTTCATCTATCCATATCTTTATCAAAGAATAGTATATGTATTTGCTTTTGGCACTCTATACATTTGTGATTGGACTATCATCTATTTTTAGGTGATATATTTTTTTAAATTGATGGTCTATCACGTAACAAATATTCCTTAATTTTCCTACAAAATTCCAATGTATCATCCATAAAAAGAACTGACTTTCCAACATAATATCATTCTAGATATATAATTTTTTTAAAACAACAGAGTTTATGTTTCACATCATTCAAATATTAGAAAAGCACACAAAATTAATCTTGCAATTCTATGAGGAAGGTTTCAATGAGTATATACATTTCATGACTCACTGCAGTCATATAAAGCTACAAAGGAACACCTCATACGACTTTTCTAATTATGAAAGATCTAAATTTGCATTTAAACAAACTCTACAGGACCAATACAATATTACATCTCAATTTCCTTCACTTTTCTAAGAGATTATAACAGCCACTCATGGCTTTTCAAGCACTTCTATATATTTTCTAGAGAATGCATTGGGTTTATATGAGTCACTCGTTGTTCATTCTAGAAAAAATGGCTATGATGCCATGACATCATGTGCAGACCATAACACGACAATATCACCATTGCCATCCTTGAACCACACGTTCAATCACCCGTTCAGACCACCCATCAGGAGAAAGAGTTTAAAGGTGAGAGTATGGGATCAACTTGGCCATTTATGCATCTAAATGCAAACAGTACTCATGCAAGCACACATGCTATAGAAAAATCATCCCATATTTATTTATAATTCACACTCTCACAGAGCAGTCAAGCTTTAATCTCATTTTAGGATAAAAAATAGAATTCTCTTCTCATACAATTCACAATGCATATTGAACTCTTTCTCAGATTTTAATCGATGGATTCTTCTCATTCCATACACGAGAAACATGAGTTCAATATAAAGCATGCATGATATCAAACACACAACATGCAAGTTTTCCAATTCATTCAATAAAATATTTTCCACTCTTGCATTGAGCAATTTGACGAACTCATTAAAGATTCCTCAATCATGCATCACTCAGGCATGCATTTCATCAGCTCATCTCAGATTATGACATACAGTCCTCAACTATGCAATGCACAGACATGCAGGATTCGAATCTCCTTGAATTCAAAATAAAATTACTCACTTACATAATATACAGGGCATGCAATTGATAAGCCTTTCTTAAAAAAAATCTCTTGAAGTTCAAAATAAAGATGGCTTCCATGTATGCAAAACACATGCATACAGATTATAGCAATAATTCAGATTTGATGTTATTCTTTTCTCATATAAGCTTTTTGGCTTATTAAAACTATCTTTCAAAATTTTGTTTCATCAAATCATTGACATTGGGTGCTATATTTTCCAGAATTGACCATGTATTGTCATGGAGAAGTTTTCCTCAAACTAACAGTTTCAACTGCGACAATACTGCAGTAGTTTATCACTTGAACAACAACAGGGAAAACATATAATTCCAACAATTTCAGTCATAAGATACATAACACACAAAAGGCGTTTTAAATTAGAGCTCAAGTCTACCTGGTTATACAGCTTCCCACTGACTATTTTTCTTTCACCAGCAGATTTGCTCCAACGCCGCTCTCCTTGTTCAACACTCTTTCTTCAACTCTCCTCCCATGCATTCCCCATCCCACTACTCCTTCCTTAATGCTCGATAAGCGACATCCATCCGCTTCACCTCATTATTACTAAAAAAACTTACTCCACTATCCAAATATGATGCCTCACATAATTGTTATGCCAAATCATCTCCCCATACACAACCAAATATATATTTTATTATTTATTTTTTTCCTTATTCGAATGGAAAGAAAGCAAAGTGGTCTTACTGGTTGTTATCATCATATAACGTAATGACTTCATAGGCACCTATCTCATAGGTTTATATTGTTAATTTAACTCCATGTAAGCAATTATCAAGGAAATTCTTATTAAATATATTTAAAAAAATTACACATTATTTAAATTATGTTTTATTATATTTATCTATATTATCTTGCAATTCATGAGTTTCTTCCTTCAAAGGCAACAAGCAACATATCCATATTTATTATTATTTTTATATTTTCCCATTGAATAAACTTAACATTGACATTTGCACATCAACAAGGAGCACACAAGAAATGCACACAACATCAAAGGATAAGTAAGAAATGCAATAGTGACCTTGTACAAAGTGCAATCACACACATGCCCTAATGCATCAATAGTCAGAATGATTTCATATGCAAATTCTATGGTGGAATTCCATGTATCCACTGGCCAAGGTGCAATGAAGCACAACATCATATCCCACCTACCTGATGCCTTTCAACCTCAGTCTCCATCAGGGGTGGTTACTCTCTTACGCCTCCATGCGTAAACCTATACCTGCATCACAAAAACTCAACGCAGTATCACATTCTTCCAAATAAAAAAATATCAAGCAACAAGGATGTGACATACTCCCCCTCTAAGAATTAACACAGTCCCTGTGTTAACTAGAAAACATAAATGTAGATATCCACAACATCTGTCATATATATATGCAATATCAAAAATTACACAATAGTCATATATGCCCTATTAAATCTCAACATGCCAATATAAAAATTTATACAACTCAATGCATATAGCAATTTATCTTTTGGTTAACAGTTTTCAAATAAGTATGGAAATTGGTTTTTCATGTCTGCAACATTTTCCCAGGTGGCATTTTTCTCAGAGTAGTGGTCCCACTGAACCCTACACTGCTCCATAGTTCTTTTCCTCAAATTTTTAGTTTTGAACCCCAAAATTTTAATTGGTCGAACCTCGATGAGTTGCGGGTCCGACGTCTGCAAATGTGACACATCCAAAACATGTGATGGATCAACAACATATTTGCGAAGGAGAGACACATGGAAAACACTATGGATTTTGGATAGATTTGGTGGCAAAGCAAGTTTGTAGGCGACAGGACTAATCTTGTCAACAATGTCAAAAGGACCAACATATCTAGAACTTAATTTGGTGGATTTGATTGAACTTTTGGTCGGTTTGACTCTAAGAAAGACTTTATCACCTACAACAAATTCTCGGGGGGTTCATTTCAAGTCTGCATAACTCTTCTGGCGATCAACAGCTTCACGAAGTCACTGACGAATTTCTTTAAGTTGGATCTCCATCCTTTTAACAACTTTAGGACCGATCACCTCTCGATCATCCAAATTATCCCACGTTAAAGGTGTCCTACACCTACGCCCATATAGAGCCTCAAAAGGGGCCATGCCCAATGTGGTATGGTAGCTATTATTATAAGCAAATTCCACTAGGAAGAGATAATCTTCCCATTTATTCTGGTGATCCATGCAATACATGCGCAGCATGTCCTCTAGCACCTGATTGACCCTCTCGGTCTGTCCATCCATCTCAGGATGATAAGCGGTGCTTATATTGAGCTTTGTTCCCCAAGCTCGGTGCAAAGCCTACCAAAACTCAGAGGTAAATCTTGAATCTCTATCCGAGATAATTATTTCAGGAAAGCCATGTAATCTTACAATTTCATGAGCAAATTTTTGTGCTATGGCTGATGCATCATCACGTATGCTGCCTGGTATAAAATGTGCTACTTTAGTTAACTTATCCACCACAACAAATATGGCATCATGCTGGAATCATGTCTTAGGAAGGCCAACAATAAAATCCATAGATATTACTTGCCATTTTTGTTCTGGCACATCGAACAGATGCAACTGTCCCCCAGGATGTTGATGCTCTACCTTAACCTTTTGACATTCCAAGCATTTAGCAACAAATTGTACCACATCCTTTTTCATTCCAGGCCAAAAATAGTCCTTTCTCAAGGTCTCCTTCATTTTAATTACCCCTGGATGAGCAGAATATGGTGGATAATGAGCTTCTTGCAAGATAGCTCTTTTTAGTCCCTCATCATTAGGTACTATAATTCTGTTACAAAAATATACCAGATCTTGCTTAATATCATAATCTTTGTGCCGTTCTGGTTCTCGCTCAACCTTATTGCGACATTGATTGCAAAATTCATCACTCTTTTGCATTTCCTTGATCTGTTCCATTAGATCATATTGGCATTTTGTAATTGTTGCTATGTGCCTTCTTCTACTGAGAGCATCTGCCAATTTATTCTCTTTTCCTTTGATATATTCAATACCAAAGTCATATTCAGCTAGAAACTCCATCCATCTTCGTTGTCTGGCATTCAGTAGAGGTTGAGTAAAAATATATTTCAAGCTCTGATGATTGGTTTTAAGTTCAAAGGGCTTTCCTAACAAATAATGTCTCCATATCTTAAGAGCATGAACTACTGCTGCCAGCTCTAAATCATGGGTAGCATAATTTATTTCATGTTTCTTGAGTTTCCTGGACTCATATGCTATTACAACCTCATCTTGCATCAACACACCTCCCAATCCTTCCAATGAAGCATCGGTACAAACTGTGAATAATTTGCTTGGGTCAGCTATTTTTAATATAGGTGCAATTGTCAACTTTTCCTTAAGTATTCTGAAGGCTTCTTCACACTAAGCCATCCACCTAAAAGCTTTCCCTTTTCTTTGCAAATTAGTAATAGGAGATGCAACCTTCGAAAACCCTTTTACAAATCATCGATAATAACCGGCCATTCCCATGA
Source organism: Wollemia nobilis (assembly GCA_028583015.1). Lineage (NCBI taxonomy): Eukaryota > Viridiplantae > Streptophyta > Pinopsida > Araucariales > Araucariaceae > Wollemia > Wollemia nobilis. Next base: position 2,919,708 of record JAQPPZ010002020.1, on the reverse strand, counting down.
AACTTCTTACTTATGACACATTGGTTGGGGCTGGCCAATCCATTATAGCTTCAATATTTTTAGGATCTACAACTATTCCATTGGCGGAGACAATATGTCCCAAATACTGAACTTGTGATGTATAAAACTCACATTTGGACAATTTACCATACAACTAATTTTTCCTGAGGATTTCCAACACTATCCTCATGTGTTGATCATGTTCTTCTCTACTTTGAGAGTAAATCAAGATATCATCCAGAAAAATTAACACAAATTTGTCTAACTGCTCTCGGAATACACTATTCATCAAATTCATAAATGCAACTGGTGCATTTGTTAACCCAAATGGTAATACTGTGAACTCATAATGTCCATATCGAGTTCTAAAAGTAGTCTTATAGGTATCCTCTTCTCTGATTCTCAATTGGTGATATCCTGACCTTAGGTCAATCTTTGAATAGATGGTAGCTCCTTTCAGTTGATCAAATAGATCATCAATTCTGGGCAAGGGATACTTGTTCTTAACTGTCATCTTATTGAGCATTCTATAATCAATGCATAATCTCAAGGATCCATCCTTCTTTTTAACAAACAATATTGGTGCTCCCTAGGGTGAAACACTAGGTTTAATGTGCCCTTTCTCTAACAAGTCTTGTAGTTGTGTCTTAAGTTCTTGCAATTCAAGAGATGTCATCCGGTAAGGAGTTCGAACTACTGGAGTTGCTCCTGGTATAATCTCGATTGAGAAATCAAATTCTCTTTTTGGAGGTAGCCCAGGTAAATATTCAGGAAAAACATCCCTATATTCATTTAATACTGGGTATTGCTGAAATAATGCGGAGCTTGAATCAGTTTCCTCCTTTTTGTTCAATTTAACCACATACAGTTTACATCCTTTCCTCCAGGCTCTTTTGACCTGCATGGCGGTCATCAAATGAGGCTCAAAGAATGTTCGATTGTAGTGAATACGGATTCGTCGGTTTACATCATCCGTATAATCCATCCATATTTCCTCAAAATTCAAAAGGGCCTTATGAGCTTTAAGCCAGTCCACTCCTAGGACAATGTCAAATGAATGCAAAGGAGCCACATACAAGTGCCAATTGATTTTCCCTTGGGGTAAATCTATTTGTGGGTCAAATAGACACTGGTTGACTAAGTAAGTTTATCCCGAGCCATACTCAACTTGCCACCCTCTGGCCATAATCCCAGGTTTAATTGGTATGTCTCTCAATATATTATTGGAGATGAAACTATCTGTAGCACCACTATCAATTAAAATTTGAACATCTCTTTTGCCTAGCTTTCCTTTAATAAAAAATGGAGTAGCTTGTCCCAAAATATTAGGGTTACCTGTGGCAGCAAAAATTCTATGCGGTGCTTCCTCAGTGGAATTCCTACGATCAGCTCTGTTAGGGCATTGTCTGGAAAAATGGTCTAGTGCTCCACAAGTAAAGCATGCGTTTGGTCCATCGTTCCTTTGTTTATCACTTTCCTTGTTCTGATTACCATTTTTACCCTGTTCTCTATTATTGTTTTTCCTTTCTTGGAAATTCCTTCGATCTGGCTGCCCTCTGTTCCCTTGGAATTTACCCTTGCCTCTATTATCATTTCTATTTCGCCCTCCATATCTAAATTTCTTGTACTGATATTTACCTTTATTTTGCTTGGGATACCTTCTTTTCTTTAAATTTTCTTTCTCGACTTGTTGATAGTAAGCCTTTACCTCTTTCTAGCTTGACTCTTCATATCGAGCAACATCATAGGCAACTGATAGTGTTTGAGGTACTTTCCTACCCATCGGTTGACTATATTTTGGGTGCAACCCCATAACAAACTTATGAGCTTTGAATTTTTCTTGCCCATCAAATTTTGGAGCATACTTAAGAAGTTGCACAAACCTCTGGTAATACTCAATTACCATCATATTACCTTGTCGTAAATTGGTAAATTCTCCATGTTTCTCAATATAGAATTGTTCAGTAAGAAAGCGATTTTTAAACTCTCCTTCAAATTCCTCCCAAGGTATATCTGCCACTTCCTTCTGAGTAACTTTCTTGTATGTGGTCCACCAGTCTCTTGCAGGACCTTCTAAATGAGCCACTACCCATGTAGTTTTGGATTCAGAACAAAGAGGTTGGATCGCAAAATATCCTTCGGCCTCACTTAGCCAATTAACAATAGTTTCGCCATCACCTCTTCCATCAAACTTGGATATATCCAATTTCTTGATTTCCTTTTTCAATTCTTCACCCACTTTCCTCCTCGAGGAACCCTCTGGAAATTCACTTACATTTTTAGCTCCCCTTCTATTAGTCAAATTCTCAATGACTTTTTGTTGTTGGGTGATTAATTCTTGTTGTTGGGCCATCTGTGCCCTTTGTTGATCCATATACTCACTCATTTGAGCTTTTTGGATTTGCATTTGTTCATTCTGTTGATTCAGTTGCCCCTGCATCATCTGAATCATTTGAGCCATATTTTCATCATTTTGTGTAGCTCTCGTAGCTACAGGCTCTTTCTCTCTTCTGACCACTCGTCATGGTGTATTGGCAGCTTGCACCCTTTCAGACTCCCTCATGAGTCTTCTTCTTGTTCCCACTCATGGAACTTCTATTTCAGACTCCCTCATGAGTCTTCTTGTTCCCACTCGTGGAACTTCTACATTTTCCTCTTGCAGATTTTCACTGGTCCTCCGTGAGGTACCCACCATACCTGGCATCAAAAGAGTTATGTCAGAACAACCATGCATGTTCATTTGCCAAGGTTTGCAACCTAGGCTCTGATACCAACTGTAACAACCCGGTCTACTCACCGGTTGTTTAAACACACAAACACAAAATTTTCGATGAGAGCATAATAAAAAACTTTCACTTTTATATTATATACCCAACTTAATATTTGTACTAGGCATAAAAGTATCACACTTCAAGATTTCCACCACTGCAACTGGTGTCTTAAGTGCTCGGGACCGGCCAACTTCCCGCAATATATTGCCATAAATAGAACTTTACCCCTTCCACGGGTATCTTTAGTTCTTGGCATGGGGTTTGTCCTTACAGGCCCATATCACCTGGAAGGAGGGACGCCTTAACTCCCCTATTCCAAAGTCAGGCAAGGATTCACAATCCCGCTCATGACCATGAGAGTCCACCGACTCATACACATTTTAGATAATCACTTTGGAACTGGCGTGTTTATGCCTGTGACTAACCATTGAATTTCTACTAAAGTATAGTCAGGGTTCACCATCGCATGGCTTCTGAACCAGATTACTCAGTTCTAGCTTCGATTGATGGTAATGCTGCCCATCCCATCTACCGTTGGACTTTTCAACCTCATATACCAGCTCTCTGGATATGAGTCTCATTGACAATTCCATAATCGGAGCAAGTAGTGAGAATCCCCATGTACCATCCATGTGTTCTAGATATAATGTCCCATACCATCATCTCTTACTCTCATTAGCGTGGAACCTCTAGTTCAACTCTTGGCTGAATATTGGGAACACATATACCTAGTTGCCTACCACCGCTGGCCACCGGAGTTGGGTTAGTGCTATCCTCCTCGATAAGCACTTCATAATGGTATACATAATCATGGTTGCCACCACTGCTGGCTACCGGAGTTCAATTAGTGCTATCCTCCTCGATAAGCACTAGCTCTCATTGTAGAAATGAAGTCCAATACATATTGACTTCTTTTAAATAACTTTTACCTTCTCTGGCCATGGTTTCTTTTGGGGTGAATGTTTAGTTTAAGCTTGTATTTTCCTTGGTGATTTTTTTTTCAATCACATAAACACAAATTTCATAGCATAAACATTGAAGTCTCTTCTTTTGCACATTCATATATCTAGAAGATTTGTGATGCTAACTAAAATAATTCTAATTAGCATCAAACAGTCCATTTATTTTCATAAAAATTTTAACACATAATTATACAATGTAACTCAAGAATTATAGAAACACTATTTCTATTCTCTTAGATAAAATGATTATATGAAAAGAATTCCTTAATAACTATTTAAAAATCAATAGTCACATTGATTGTTCTTCTGAAAACTTTCCTAATCAAGCATAGGATTTTTTTTTTTCAATTCTCTAAATCATACTCACGTCTATCATGAGGCCATTTCATCTATCCATATCTAAATCAAAGAATAGCAACACTCTATACATTTGCGATTGGATAGTCATCTATTTTTAGGCTGTATATAATTTGATTTTCTTTCATATAACAAATATTCCTTAATTTTCCTACAAAATTCCAATGTATCATCCATAAAAAGAACTGACTTTCCAACATAATATCAATCTAGATATATTTTTAAAACAACAGAGTTTATGTTTCACTTCATTCAATAATTAGAAAAGCACACAAAATTAATCTTGCAATTCTATGAGGAAGGTTTCAATAAGTAATTACATTTCATGACTCACTACAGTCATATAAAACTACAAAGGAACACCTCATATGACTTTTCTAATTATGAAAGATCTAATTTTGCATTTAAACAAACTCTACAGGACCAATACAATATTACATCTCAATTTCTTTCACTTTTCTAAGGATAATATAACAACCATTCATGGCTTTTCAAACACTTCAATATATTTTCCAGAGAATGCATTGGGTTTATATGAGTCACTCGTTGTTCATTCTAGGAAAATGGCTATGATGCCATGACACCATGTGCATATTTTAATATGGCAATATCACCATTGCCATCCTTGAACCACACGTTCAATTACCCGTGCAGACCACCCATCAGGAGAAAGAGTTTAAGGGTGAGAGTATGGGATCAGCTTGGCCATATATGCATCTAAATGCAAACAATACACATGCAAGCACACATGCTATAGAAAAATCATCCCAGATTTATTTATTTCACACTCTCACAGAGCAGTCAAGCTTTAATCTCATTTCAGGATAAAAAAATAGAATTCTCTTCTCATGCAATTCACAATGCATATAAAATATTGAACTCTTTCTCAGATTTTAATTGATGGTTTCTTCTCATTCCATACACAGAGCAACATGAGTTCAATCATAAAGCATGCATGATATCAAACACACAACATGCAAGCATCCAATTCTTTCAATAAAATATTCTCCACACTAAATGCATTGAGCAATTCGATGAACTCATTAAATATTCCTCAATCATGCATCACTCAGGCATGCATTTCATCAAGCTCATCTCAGATTTAGAAACACAGTCCTCAACTATGCAATACACAAGCATGCAGGATTCGAATTCTCCTTGAATTCAAAAACAACTACTCACTTACATAATATACAGGGCATGCAATTGATAAGCCTTTCTTAAAAAAAAAATCTCTTTGAATTCAAAATAAAGATGGCTTCCACGTACGCACAACACAGGCATACAGAATATAGCAACAAATCAGATTTGATGTGTTTCTCTTCTCATGTATTTTTTTGGCTTATTAAAACTATTTTTATTTTGTTTCATCAAATCATTAACATTGGGTGCTATATTTTCTAGATTTGACCATGTATTGTCATGGAGAAGTTTTCCTCAAACTAACAGTTTCAACTGCGATAATACTGCAATAGTTTATCACTTAACAACAATAGGGAAAATATATAATTCCAACAATTTCAATCATAAGAAACATAACACACATAAGGCATTTTAAATTAGAGCTCAAGTCTACCTGGTTATACATCTTCCCACTGACTATTTTTCTTTCACCAACAGATTTGCTCCAACGCCGCTCTCCTTGTTCAGCACTCCTTCCAACTCTCTCTTCGCATGTCTACCTTCTTCCTTCTCCACTACTCCTTCCTTAATGCTCGATTTTTTGACATGCATCCGCTTCACCTCATTATTACTAAAAAACTTACTCCACTATCCAAAGATGATGCCTCACATGGTTGTTATGCCAAATCATCTCCCCATACACAACCGAATATAAATTTTATTATTTATTTTCCTCCTTTAAATGGAAAGAAAATAAAGTGGACTTACTGATTGTTATCAACATTAATCGTAATGACTTCATAGGCATTATCTCATAAGTTTACATTGTTCATTTAGCTCCATGTAAACAATTATCAAGGAAATCCTTCTTAAATATATTCAAATTACACATTATTTAAATTATGTTTATATATATATATATATATATATATCTTGCAATACATGAGTTTCTTCCTTCAAAGGCAACAAGCAACATATCCATATTTATATTCTTTTTATATTTTCCCATTGAATAAACTTAGCATTGACATTGCACAACAACAAGGACACACAATAAATGCACACAACATCAAAGGATGAATACGAATGCAATAGTGACCTTGTACGAAGTGCAAACACACACAAACTCTAATGCATCAACAGTCAGAATGATTTCATATGCAAGTTCTATGGTGGAATTCCATGTATCCACTGGCCAAGGTGCAATGAAGCACAACATCATATCCCACCTACCTGACGCCTTTCAACCTCAGTCTCCATCAGGGGTGGTTACTCTCTTACGCCTCCACGCGTAAACCTATGCCTACATCACAAAAACTCAATGCAGTATCACATTCTTCCAAATAAAAAGATATCAAGCAGCAGGGATGTGACAGTTTCTAACCCTTATATCACCTCTGAACCCTTGCATTTTTATCTTTAGTCTTAAACCCCTCTTTTATTTTTAGCATAACAAGGAACCAACCTCCTTCAAAGGTTGAATTAGAAGAAATTTAGTCATCCAATCTTGGTTGCAGTCTAAGGTGCATATTCCACATTAGGAAAGTTGATAACCAAGAGGTCATTTTTAAGATCCTCGTGATGCTCTTATTGGTTGATTCAACTAATATATTTTATTGGGAAGAATAATGAGATACATGTTTGAGTATGAATTCATGTTCTAGAGCAAACTTCATCACTTTAGCCCCTTTGAAATAGATAACATTATTTGTGAGAATAGCTATAAGGGTTCTAAACCTAGTGATGATATCTTCAAGTGGTTGAATCTTTGTCTTTTGATTGGTTGCTTTGGGTAGGACCACTTTGATCCACTTGGTGAAGTAGTCTATGGTGGTGAGGATCCATCCTTGTCCTACACCTGATAATGTGTTGATCTTGACTATAAAATCAAATCCTCTCTATTGGAATGGTTTGGTCATAATAATGAATTTTAACAACATCAACACCTTTTTCTTCCTTCCCTAGAACATGCAATAAGTTTTGTAATCCTTGACCCATCAATAGTACTTGATGAACATGGTAGGCCAATAATATCCAGTCCTCAAAATTTTACGAGTTGTTGTGGGTGTAGAGAAGTACCCTCGTTCATCATGATACTACTTGATTAGGGTCCCTTGTTTATATTCCTCTACAAAGCAGAGTAGAATACCATCAAAGCCTTTTCTAAATAAGATGTTGTATAGCCATTGGTATGTATCACCTTCTGTCTAAACTTGGTCCTTTCCTTAGTGGATAATCCTTTAGACACTTGTTCTATAGACATATACTTGCACATATCACTTATCCATCCATTGCCCTAATTGTTATATGTTTATTAAATTAGAGCAACATGTTCTTTAGACACTTGCCAACTTTTCACATAAATATCTACCCCTGATCAACTTAGTAGGTTTTTTTATATCAAATTTTTGTATCTTATTGGTCTATCTAGCCCTCTTTTCTCTTAGTTCATTGTAACACAACAAACCAAACATCAAGGTGCACTACAAAAATAGTGGTCTTACTTTGTGAGAGCCAATACTTGAATTTCTTTAGGGCCTTCATTATGGTAAATACTTGCTTCTCAATTAGGGTATATACCTCTCTTCATAGTTGTGGAGGGATTGGATCATGAAGTATATCAAATGTTCTTCATCTTGGTCATTCTTTTGAGTAAGGACAACTACAATAATTTTATCTATTCCAAACACATACATCCTGGAATCCTTGGATAAATCTAGGTTAATAAGGATAGAGACCTTAGTGATGGTATATTTGACCTCTTGGAATGATTTCTTCCTCTATTTAGTCTAATATAGGGAGGCATCATTCTTTAGCATATTGGTTATAGGTCTAATAATTTGAGCAAAATTGGTAATTAATTTGGCTACAAATTGGATTTTACCTAAGAATGACCTATTTCCCTTGACTTGTGTGGGTAATGGTAGGTATTAAGTGGCTATTATTCGATTACGATCTATGGATGAACCTTATTTTGATACTATGTGACCTACTAATATTCCCTCATAGACCATGAAGATAGATTTCTTAGGGTTTAGAGATATACAAAACTCCCTTCGCCTCTAGAAGAATGATTTGAGATGTTCAATATACTTGTTTTTGCTTTTGGAAAATATTATCAATTCATTAAGGTATATAAGGATGATCACCCCCACCAAACCTAAAAAAGCTATGTCCATAGCTCTCTAGAAATTTGCTTCGACATTCAATATATTGAAAGGTATTCATTAATATGCAAAATTCCCCCACTTGGTGGTGAAGGTCATTTTATGTTGGTCTTCATACTTAACCCAAATATGATTATATCAAGAGAAACTATCTAGGAATGACATCTATGAGCCTACCACCTTTTATAATATCTAATCAATGAAAAGCAATGGGTAGTGATCCTTTAATGATGTCCTTTTTAGGTTTATAGATGTGTAACCTTATATCTCCATTCTTCTTGCATATTGAGACCAGATTAGTGACCCATGTAGAATGCTTTATGGGAAATATAATTTGGACCTATAGGAGCTTATGTAGATATTTCTTCACTATTTCTTCTATCTTAGGATTGAATGACCTCCACTTTTGTCAAAAATATTTAGCATTAGGTTCCAACTAGATGGCATGTTGTATTACATTACAATCATAGACCTTTAGATCTTCATATGCTTGGGCAATTATGTTTCTATCTTTACCACAATGTTTTTTGAAGAGATTGTATTCTTGAGTAGAGTCCTTCCTGAGAAATGAACTCTTTTGTTCACCTACCTTTATTGGGTGATATGCAGAATATTCCACCTTAAGACTACTTTTCCTTGAGCTATCATCTAGGTTAAATAAGCTTTTTGGCATAATTAGACCTTTGGGAAACTAATTTGAATTTAGTTGTATGAATCCACTCTTGTATCATCCCCATATTAATTATGTTTTTAAGTGTATTGGGCCCCTTTGATCAATAATTCTATGATTTTTTTGTCATTATTAAAGACCTACTAGTGATAACAATTATCTGCAACTATTGATCTAAAAGATACCTCTAGCTCCTTTGGTTTATCCCATAAATCATTTATAGAATCAAAGCATGCTGGTATACCTAGAAATTCATTTGCTTGTGTATTCAACTCTTTGGATATTTCTTGTCTCATAGGTGTCAAAGCTTTCAAGTAGATTTTAGACTTGATGCTTGAAGAATTTTAAATAGTTATTCTTGGTGGTGCACTAGGAATTGACCCGATTCACTATCAATTTGGAGTCATTATATATTATTAGATTATTGATTTCTATTTTATTGTCTTTATTAAACCCATGTAGAATGCTTCATACTTTACCACATTATTTTTGCAATTTAAAAGTATCCTACAAGTATAATGGGATTGTGCCCCTTGAGGATTGATGAACTGTACCCCAACACTTACACCATTCCTAGTTCTAGCACCATCAAAGTACAATGTCCATATATTTTTAGCCTAATAACTTGTCAAGACAAGGATTTTGAGAGGAGTTTTTGTTATTAGGTAGCTTCCCAAATTTGTTTCTTCATACTCCAATTTGGTATCTCCATTATCCTGTAGCACATTGATTATCATCTCTACTTCTAGGTCTTGATCGTCTTCCTTATACTCATCATCATAAATATATTTTGGGAGTTCATTCAAATTCACGGTATTATCATATTCTAGATTTTGTAAGAGGTAATTAGAGGGTGGTTCATTCTAAATCCTTCTAGTTTTCCATATTTGGACACCTTTATATGCATATAATCCATTTCTAGATAACCATATCTTGATAGTTTTTGTGTCCATTTTATGGACAACAACTTTTGAAGTATGAGGGTAGACCTATGACTATCATTTCTTAAAATACCATATTGGGTATCAAGCTATGGTCATGACCAAATCCTTCCATCTGGATTGGGTGTCTATTTGTCTTAGTGTAAGAAAGGTCCATCTCCTCATAGATAACCTTGGGCATGACTATGGTTTTTGCTCTTGAATCTACTATACAACTTCTAAGGATGTAGTTCTCAAATTTTAGAATCATATAGAATTGAAATAGCTTTAAATTTTTTGGATTTGGAGCATTCCAATCATCAAAAGTGCTAACCTAGATATTTGATGGTTCTAAAATTTAATTTTTTTGCTCAACCATTTGGTCCAAGGAATACTTTGGATGCTTACTCTTGGCATAACTCTGCTTTTGTTCTTTCAAGGCTTCTCACAATAAGTTTCATTGCCTAGGTAGAGATAAAAATTCTAGCATGCTGACCTTAGCCAACATCTTCTTCATCTCTTTGGATATTTAATTTGATGAAGATAAACTCCCTTTTTGTAGTAAAACTTGGGATTGCCTAGTAATTCTCTAACACCCTTCATGCACAAGAGAGGTTTATTTAAACCTTATTTCAACCTCTCTTTGTAGTGGATATCTTCCCTTGTCACTTTACTTTTAAGTTGATTTACTATTATTTATTTGCCTCCCTTGTTTACTATCGGTTCCTCTTGTTTCAACCCTTTGGATTTTGTTATTTATTGTTTTCTAGACCTCCTTTTGATATGTTTTTGTGGCTTTCTATATTATATTTTTCCTCTTCTTTTTATTTTCTTGTTGTATTGTAATGGGTTCTTTCTCTTTAACATGCAAAATGGGTCTTTCCATTATAAGGAATGTCATCCCCTTAGTGTTGGCTTCCCTATTGAATGATTGTTTTGTAGTTATTATTCTTTTTTCCCTAGTTTCAACCCCCTTGCTAACTGGTGAAAACAACATCATATTCAAAATATGACTCTTCATCTATCTCGATAGCACTAAACTTTACTAGTATCACATTGTTGGGATTGGATAGGGTAGGTATTGATTATGCATTCTAAGGTTGCTAACACATAGTAGCATTTAGTGTGGGAGCAACTTGACCAGTGATAGTAGTTTGTTAAACTTGGTATTATTGAGTATATTTTATAGTCTAAGAATTCTTAATGGCACTCATACATTTAGTAGGGTCATCCTTATCATTGCAAGGAAGGCAGCATGACATTTCAAATTTTGCATTGGAATTGACCATGTGATTATGAACTTGGTTTACCCTTAGCTAGTACCTTACCAAGGTACTTGATATTTTATCATGTATAGGGTTTTATAAGGATACCAATTTTACAATTGTGACCACTATTGTTTTGCAACATTATTTTGATTTACTAGCATCTTGATTAGCTATAGTATTTTGTTTATTGGAAGATTGTTGTTGGGCTCATTTATTGGGTTAGTGTTAATGTTTATTACATTATTTATCGTCATGTAATTATTATATTATTTGATGTTATATAATAACTAAGGTATGAATGATAATGTCACCTCATATGAGGTTGAATTATCATATCTTCCATGATAATTAAAGAAGGTGAAAAAAAAAGTTGAAGGTAAAACACCAAAGATATACTAAAACTAAGAGACACCATAAACCATAAATATGGATGATGTACACAAATTATGGCTAGTGAAAAGTGACAAAATATGATAAAATATTTGGTGGAAATATATTTTATGTTGTGTTTATTGCTTGTCTTCCACCATTTCCAACAAATGATATCAGAGCAAGTGTCCTAGATTGTTTTTTCTTACATCTATGAGTATGGTTCAAAGTGTTTAGTCTCCTATTATTGTATAATCCTACAAACTTGTTTCATTTTATTTAATCCCATGTGGACCCTATGATTATTTGCGAAACCCATTTTTGTGTTTTTTCTTTTGGGTTGAATATTTAAAGATATTTTATTTTTTTTGTTTTTGTCTACCTTTCACCACACATTAGAGATACTCTATCACAATCCTAGCTACAAGTTAGAGTTATTTTTTCAAATTTCTAGTTTCATTGATTGTTTTTCAATAACCTACTTCATAAATTTTATTTCTCAATCATCCCGCATGTAACAAGTGACTATGTCATAATATTTTCTTATTTTTTTTAAGTCCATTCAGCCAAGTTTGAGAGTTTGTGCCTCTCTCACCCCACCATGTGTAACAACCCTGAAAACAAGAAACAGGAAACACATAGAAAAGAAAATATTTTTTTACTAAGGAGAGGGATTCATAAACCCCTAACCGACCTTAGGCTAACTTAATGTTTAACAAATCCCCTAAGTTTCTCAAAGAGCTACACCTCACAAGATTTCCCTCATGCAAGTCCATATGCGTAGGCATATCTCATGTCATGCAAATAAGTCCATCCATCTCATCATTCTCGATGAGCTAGACTTATCACATTCAACCATTAGAAGGTGTACACGCATCTCCATACTCTAAGTAATCCATTATGCATAGATATGCTATGTGTACTGTGAGTTAAGCTATCAATATCATCTTTTGACAAGTTATATTAACTCAGATGTTGTCTTTCCACAACCTAGTTACCATTCTCCCTAAGGGGTCTTAATCCCTTAGGTCCACTATGTTCACCCTAAGGGGGTATCAAGCCCTTAGGTTATCCTCTAAGTTCATCCTAGAAATTGTTACTCATTCTTTATAAATTTATTCAAGAAAGAAAATAAAATATAGATCTAGATACTAAATCTAACAAAATATAACCTATAAAATATGCAAAGATACTAAAATGGAAACATCATACAAGAAGATAAACATTAAGGGAAATGGATTTAAATATAAAACATGGATAATTCAATTAGTAATTTAAAGGTACATCTTCTAACAATAAGCAATTATTACATATAAACATGTATGGAAAATCCTCCATACTTCAAAGAATATTACATCAATTTCATCAGGGAAAGACCCCCACAATTCTAATTTATTTGAGCATAAGTAAATAACTAAAGGGTAAGACAAAACAAGCAAGTGAACCAAATGTCGTCCTTAGTCACCCACCTCGTTCCATCGATCAATTGAGGATAGGAGGGGATCAAGACACTCATATTTCAAGGTAGGCATAACTCTAAATGCATTTAGTTTCTTTACTTTGCCAAATTGCAACTATACAATTTAATCAAGCCTTTAACCATCTAAAAGCATAGTTGATATCATATAAACTACTCTTTCATTTCCTCTCTCATCATCCTATGTGAGTATTTCAACAATGAATCTAGATTACAAGTTTTACTTGGAATTAAATTACTCAACCCTTATTCAAGAATTAAAGTCCTATACCCATAATTTCCAAATAATCTAGGTTCCTTTGATCAAGAAATAACCATTTCTACTTTGTTCAATAAATTAAAGTCTCATACCCTTAATTCATAAACAATATAATTTCATATTTACTTATTGAATCAAAGACAACTACTTGAATCCATAAATAAACCTTTTCCTTTCATTTCATAAACTAAAGTCCCATACCTTTAATTTACAAACAAACTATTTTCATTTATTTAAGGAATCAAAGTCACCTACTCTAATCCATCAATAAACCATTAAAATCATTTTATTTCATTAATCCTAAAGTTCACAACTTTAATTAATGAAACCATTATAATCATTTTCTTTCACTAATCTAAAGTTCACATCTTTAATTAACGAAACCATTATAATAATTTTATTTCACTAATCTAAAGTTCACAACTTTAATTCATGAAACCATTATAATCATTTTATTTCACTAATCTAAAGTTCACAACTTTTTTTTTTTTTTTGTCAGTTAAATTAAATTAAAAATGGGTTTTTATCAAGGATACCAAAACCTGATTACAAAAAGTCATAAGACTAAAAGCAAGGCCCTAAGGCCAATGAAAAGGACACTAAAATTCAGAGGAAAGACAAAAATAATACCTTTCAGGACAAACTAAGGATAGCCTTACAGGAAAGGCTGGAGGATAGTCTTAAAGGACAAAATTAAAATTTTTATTTTTTTTGAATCATTACATAGAAGTCTGGGACAACACTAACCCGCCTAGAACAACCTAAAAATACACATATAAAAGGACAACCTAAAAATCATGTGGTGAGGAAATTAAAAAAAAACAAACTTGCTTAGGAAAAATTGAAATAGGGCTATCCTACCCTTTACAACAATTTGAAAATTTCAAAATTGAACTTAAAGCGGGAAACACAAAAAATTCTCGCCAAAGGATGCACAGGGATGTAGTAGGAGGATACCCCAGCAGGGACCAAACATATTGAATAGGCCTGCAAGAGGAAAAACAACCATGGGACTCCAGAGGCCATGGAATTCTGTTGCAGCATGGAAACTACTCAGAGTCCAAAGGAACCAGAGGAAACAGTAATGCAGAAATGGGAGCCAAGAAAAATGGTGGGGAGGTCCCAGGAGACCTCAAAAAAGGAACTATGAAGCATGAGCTACCACCTAAAAGTGCAGGATCCCCTTAAAGGCCATAAAAAAAAGTGGCAAGAGCTCTACAACAACCTCCAATGCCACTGTCGAGCAGCTTTAGGGAACCAGAAGAGGATGACCTGCAGGAACACAACAACAATCAGCACAAATGCCCTCCTCAAAGCCATGAAAATCTGAGATCCACCATCAAAACTACAATTGAAAATCCAAAGAGCAACACCACAGGCATAAGCACAAGGTCCCATCCAAGCTAAAATATACTGTGAAGAGTTGCTCATGAAGCCAAAACCCCAACCACACCACACTGCACTAGAAGAACCTCTGATCCTTAGCACCAAATAGGAACCTACATGAAAAAAGGGGAAAGGGTTCTTTAAAGAACTCAAAAAATCCAAAGGACCTAGGAAAAACGAGGGACAACCCAGGAAATCCCAGGGACATCCCAATTCACAAGTACCAAAATGAAAACCCTACCATAAGGCATGGAAAGGGGCAGACAAGTGAATCAGGGATCTCCAAACCTAAGGAGATCATCTGCAACTCCATAAAACCAAGGAGGAGGGCAAAAGAGTGCCAAGGAACTAGAACAAAACCCAAGGATATCCCAGATCACAGGCATCAGAAGAAAACCCCATCAAAAAACAAGGAAAGGGGTAGACAAATGGAACAATGGTGTCCCACCCCAAAGAGATTATCTGTAGCACCTACCAACCAAGGAGGAAGGGTAAAATAAGTGCTAAGGATCTAGGATAAGGCCAGGGATCTAGGAAAGGGCCAAGGAAGGGTTGTAGGGAAGTGATGTAGGACTTCCCAAAAATTCATTTTTATTTCATTAATCTAAAGTTCCCAACTTTAATTAATAAATAGTCATAAATCCCTTTTAATACTCTAAAATCTACAACTTTAAATGGGTTTATCAAATAAATTTGTTTCCACTAACCAACACGTACCATGGATAGTGCGCACACCGCTTAACTATAAAAGAGGAAATCACAAACACATGACCACCATGAAGGACCATGGATAACAACTATGGTACACTCGGGCATTCAAGAGATACTCCAAAATGCCACTCGACTAGCACTACCAACCACGACTTGGTCAAGGATTATCCTCACGCCTTACCTTACTCTAGGGTTTCTACGAATGGGTGTTTCCCTTGTGTAACACCCGAAGATGACCGACAAGGTAGGGAGCATAGGGTGAAAGGATATAACACAAACAAAGGCAAGAAGGATGTAACAACACACACTTAGGGGTTCAATTATCTTCCCTGTAACATTGTGATAGCAACACACTCAGGCCAAAAGTGACCCTTTCACCCACAAGTCAGAGGTGAAAACGCCATCCTTATGATAGTGGCTTACTTGCACATAGTGCAAGTGGAAGGGATGACAACATCGTTACAACAAGGGAAGGTTTGTAGCTTAGTGAGGAGAGTGATCGCATGGGACTTAGAGATTTATGATGCGCCAAAGATGTTAGCACAACAAGGTAAGGTTTGGGTTTGGTTTTATAGTAGTGGAAACCATAAATACATAAGGGAAAATATTCTCCTAAAATCCGAACATGATGTCTCCTCATAAAAACTACACAAACAAAAAGGCAGCAATGCCTTCCCCACCAGCAAGATATCACCAGAAGAAAACTGCCAACAAGGTTTTCAAGAATGAAAAGGAGAGGTGAATTCATTTCTACCAACATGTAAATTTAAGCTTCCAAATTGTGAGCTCGATGGCGCAGTTATAGTTCTCCTTCTCGACCTCCTTTCCACTTCAATTTTATTCCCTTTCTCCTTTTTCGTTTTGTCCTTGCTCATCCATTCTATCCATATTTTTCTTGTTTCCCTTATTCCTCAAAATCCAAAAACATTCTGTCAACTGAGAATCGAAGGTTTCTTCCTTCTCCCACCACCCTCCTTCCTCATTAATCCCTTACCTATCCGTATTCAATTCCTTTATCCTCTTGGTGGACAAGAAAACATATTTTCCATTTTTAAATAATTCTTCACATGTTTTGAAATCCTACTTTTAAGAGAATGCAGCTGGAAGCTTCTCTTGACAGTGCAAACCTCATCCATTCTCAGAATAAGATCTTGTTTCTTCACAAAGTAGGTTTTTGAATTAATTTGAGGATGGGACGAATTTCAACATTTTAGTATAATTAAAAACCTCCTCTATATAAACAAAATCAGTTTATTTCCAATGAGTTTATTATCATTTTTTTAAAGCAACTTATTTTGTTTATATAAAAAGAAACTTCTTTATCATTTTAAACTAAAGGATCTCCATTTACTTAAAGAATGCACTTCTATTATCATATTTAATAATTTAAAATAAATTTCTATTACTATTTCATAATAGAACCTTTCTTTTTATTTAAAAAATGAAACTCTAATATCATTTCAAAATAAAACTTTTTCTTTTTATTTAAAAATGAAACTCTAATATCATTTCAAAATAAAACCCTTTTATTTTTATTTAAAAAATGAAACTCCATTATCATTTCAAAATAAAACCTTTTATTTTTATTTAAAAATGAAACTCCATTATCATTTCAAAATAAAACCTTTTCTTTTTATTTAAAAATAAACAGAGAGCAAGAAGTTTTAATTAAGACAAAAATCTCTCAAAGGCATCCTACCCATCCATGCCTTTATTTCTCAACCTACTAATGCAAATAGTGATGTTGTAAATGAAAATTAAACATATGCAGTCAAACATAGAGGGAGTATTTTCGTCAACTTTAGTCACTTGTCTCAACTCGAGAATTTATGATAGCTACCAGGTTATCAACTTAAGACTCAAGGTGGCTAGTTATTGATGATTATTCCTAATCGATTATGCATGCCTATATGAAAGTATCCATCCATGTTACCTTCGATTTGTCTTATCATCACTTCCCCAACCTCAAGTACCCTCACCTTTGGTGGATGATTCAACTTACTCCACATACAAGCGTACCTGATCCTACACATTAGCAACTTGTTAGAAATATCATATTCTTTCATACCAACTAACATCACATAGTTTTCCATTTTCACATAATCAAGTATTAAAGAACCATCAAATTAATACATTATTCCATGCCAAAAAGTCCTTCAGGGAGGGTCATGACATCCTCCTCCACTAGGACTAAACACCATCCTGGGTGTTCCTAGTTTTACACAACCATAACCACAAACAAAAGCAAATTATTACATTTAAAAAAATCAAACAAAAAAAAAATATTTTTGCATATCCACCACTTTATCCCAAGTGGCATTCCTTTCAAAGAAATGGTCCCACTAGACCTTACATTTCTCAAGAGTCTGATTCCGCATAGTCTTAGAACGAAACTCGAGAATCTTTATTGGTATTACTTCAATTGCCTCTGGATTTACCATTTGTAAATTAGAAACTTCCAACACATATTTAGGGTCATCAATATATTCCCTAAGAAAATATATGTGGAAGGTGTCATGGATTTTTAATATATTAGGAGGTAAAGCAAGTCGGTATACAATCAAACTTATCTTTTGAGTGATCTCAAAGGGTCCTACAAACCATGGATCAAACATTATGGATTTAACTACACTTTTCATTGGTTTAACCCTTAGGAACACTTTCTCTTCCATCGAGTACTCTCTCGAAGTTCTCTTCAAATCAACATAACTCTTCTGCCTATCAGCAACTTCTTTGAGTATTTGCCTAATTACCTTTAATTGATCTTCCATTTCTCTAACCATTTCTAGCCCAATCACAACTCTATCTTCTAGGTTGTCCCAAGATAATGGTTTCCTACAATTTCGTCCATACAAGGCATCAAAAGGTGCCATTCCTAGATATGAGTGATGTCCATTATTGTAGACGAATTGTACCAAATGTAGGTAGTCTTCCCAATGAGACTTGTGATCCATGTAGTACATGTGGAGCATATACTCTAGTACTTGGTTTACCTGTTCTATTTGACCATTTATCTTAGGGTGGTATGCCGAACTCATATTCAATTTTGTGCCTATTGCATGATGAAGAGCTTTCCAAAATTTAAAACTAAACTTGGAATCCCTATCTAAGATGATTACCTCTAGAAATCCATCCAATCAGAATACTTCTTTAGAAAATCTATTAGCCACCACCTGAGCATCGTCCTTGGTGCTCCCAGGTATAAAATGTGCAACCTTAGTCAATTTGTCGACTACTACAAGGATTGCATCATGTTGGTACCTGGTCTTAGGTAAACCTACTATAAAATCCATAGATATGACCTACCATTTTTGCATAGGTACATCATGTGGATACAATTATCTTGTAGGATGCTTGCATTTTGCCTTAACTTTATGACATTTGATGCATCGAGTGATAAAATTAGTAATATCCTTATTCATTCTTACCCATAAGAAGGTTATTTTCATGTTTTCCCTCATTTTAGCCCCTTCGAGGTGGGCATAATAAGGATATATATGGGTTTCTTGCATTATTAGATTCCTTAAATCACTCGATTTTGGTATGATAATTCTACCTTTGTAACACAAAAGGTCATCTATCATTCCAAACTCCTTATTACCCTCAGGGTATTTATCCATTCTAGCTCAAATTTCCTAACAATATTAATCCTGATATTGCTTTCATCTCACTTGATTCATGAGATTCATGCGACTCCCGATTATGGCTGCTATGTGTCTCATTCTGCTTAAGGAATCATCAACCTTATTCTCTTTCCCTTTTATGTACTCAATTTCAAAGTCATACTCAGTGAGAAACTCAATCCATCTTCTCTATCTTACATTGAGTATTGGTTGAGTAAATATGTACCTTAGAATTTGGTGGTCAGATTTCAATTCAAAAGGTCTCCCCACCAAATAGTGGCACCAAACCTTTAGAGCATGCACCACTGCAACTAGCTCTAAATCATGGGTAGCATAATTAACTTCATGCTTTTTAAGCTTTCTTGAAGTATATGCCACTACTGACTCTTCTTGCATGAGTACTCCTAACCCTTCCAACGATGCATCAGTGCATACTGAAAAGTCTCCTTGAGGATCCAAAATTTTCAATATGGGTGCGGTAGTGAGCTTATGTTTCAACAATGCAAAGGCATATTCACACTTTTCCATCCATTTAAATTCCTTCCCCTTATTTTGAAGGTTAGTTATTGCCACAACAATATTTGAGAATTATTTTATATAACATCTATAGTAGCTCATTAACAAGTGTTATGCACAGGGGCGAATCTCATAATTTATCTTGAATATTCGAATTTTCACAATTTTAATTTTCCAAATTTTGGGACCCTAGAGGTTGGCCCATTTGCCTGAAAATTTTGGGATCAATTTTTTTTTAGGGTAAATTCACCCTGGTATCATAAGGTTTCCTGCCTAATTTTTGCCTTAAATTTATTAAAAAAATTATCCCATCCAATTCGCCTCTTATACCCCATTATATATAGCTAACCCTGATGGTGACATTCATACAATTAAAACATTAGTTTTCTCCGATAGCAAGCAATACAAAGTAGACAACTGACACAATGTAACTGACAAAAGATGACTGATAGAAGGTGATAGGCAGAAGGAAACTGACACAAGGTGATTGGTAGAAGGCAATTAGTAGAATGTGACTAGTAGAAGATGACTGACATAAGTTTACTGGCATAAGGTGACTGGCATAAGGTGACTATCAGTTGCCTTCTGTAACTTGCCTTCTACTAGTCACCATCAGCCACTTGCCTTCTACCACTCACCTTTTGCTAGTCACCATCAGCCACTCACCTTCTACCACTTGCTATCTGCCAGTCGCCATTTAAATTTTTTGAAAATTTATGTACAAAATTTAAAAAAATCGCCATATTTTGATAAATTATCTATAATTTTTTTGAAAAATTCACCCCAAATATTATATAGCTATCGATTAAATTCGTCCTTATTTTATAATTACTTTTTTGGTACTACCCCTTATGCATAACCATGCCATTAACCCTATGAAGCTTCTTACTTCAGTAATATTAGTAGGGGGTGGCCAATTTAATATGGATTCGATCTTCTCTAGATTCACATCAATTCCTTCTATTGATATGATATACCTTAAATATTGTACCTTGAAAACATAGAAATTGCATTTGGCTAGATTTCCATAGAGTTGATTTTTCTCTTAATAAATCTAACATGATCTTGAGATGTTTATCATTCTCTTCCTTGTTCCAAGAGTATATTAGGATATCATCAAGATATACAAGGATAAACTTGTCCAAATGCCTTCTGAGCACACTGCTAATTAAATTCATGAAGACGGATGGGGCATTAGTCAATCCAAAGGGTAGGACTGTAAATTCGTAGTTCCCATACCTAGTCTTGAATGTTGTCTTATGAGTATACTCCTCACATATTCGTAACTGGTGATACTTTGATCTCATATCTATATTAGTAAATACCATGGCATATCTCAATTGATCAAACAAATATTTGATTCTAGGTAGGGGATATCAGTTCTTAATTGTAGCTTTATTCAACATTCGATAGTTAATACACAACCTTAAAGAATCATCTTTCTTTTTCATAAATAAAATCGGTGCACCCCAAGGTGACACACTTGGTTTTATCAACCCTTTTTGCAATATACCCTGCAATTGTAATTTCAAATCCTGCATCTCAATAGGAGTCATCCTATATTGAGATCTATGTATAGGTTTTTGAAGAACACAAGCTTATACTGAGAGGGGGGGGTGAACAGTATAAGACCGCTTTTTACTTTTTCCTTCAAATCAACTTTCAATTCAATATTATGCAGTGTATAGAAAGCAATATTAATAGCAGTAATCAAAGCAATGCACAAAACACCATCCACAATAGAGACACAACAATTTATGTGGTTCACCCAATGCGGGCTACTCCACGGATAAAATCTCTCACTAAATTTTATCAACTCAAAATCTGGGAATACCTTTCCCGATTACAATGTTTATGGGCACCAACCCAAAGGAGACACCAATCCCCTAGCTCTGTTATGGCTGGTGATCCTCTAGAAGACCTCTGCCTCCTCTGCCCTTAGCAAATGGAACTCTATCCACAGAAGACACCTGTCTTCCCTGCTCTGGCTGGAGACCTCTGTCCTCAACTCTATCACCTCCAAAGCTGGTCCTCGAAATTGCACTAAACACGAGTCCTTCGGTCTAGCACAAATGTCCTCGATCTCTTTCTCTGATCTGCACCAAACACAGTCCTTCGGTCTAGCACAAATGTCTTTGTCCTCTTTTTTGGTCCGCACAAAAACATAGTCCTTCGCTCTTTTTGCGCAATCACAGTTGCACTTGATCAAACTTTGACCTTTGCACCTCTGTGCAATTACAACCGCATAGTCTTCGCGCACTCTGCTTCCTTGCGATCTCTCTCACTTGGAAGATTCGACAGAATGCACTCTGCTCTCGACGATCGAACTTCTTCTCTTTGCATAGTCTATGAACGCCGCTCTTCGAACGCACACTTCGATCAATATTTTTCTCTCCAAGCAGCCCTGCTTTTATACTAATACTTTCAAGATCAAAACCTTGATCTTAGTCAGCTACTACCCTTAACTTCGTCGATTGCAAAACCCTAAACTGCGTCGGCTCAAATTTAACTCTGTCGGCTTCAACCGCCTCTGTGGTTCTGTAGCTTTTCTCGTGAAACTACAACATGTCACGATATCATGACACCTTTGCAGCCGTACACTTTCTTTTGGCTTTTGTCATGAAATCGTGACACTTTCTGCTTCTGCTGACGTCATCTTCTCTTCTGTCATGAAATCGTGACCCTTCTGTCTTCATGGCCTTCTTCTCTGCTTTTGTCATGAAATCATGACACTTTTGCCTCTGCTGACGTCATCTTCAATTCTGTCATGAAATCATGACCCTTCTGTCTTCATGGCCTTCCTCTCTACTTTTGTCATGAAATCGTGACACTTTCGCTGCCTTGAGCTTCTTTCTACCTTACACCCGTGAAACTGGAACATGTCGCGAAATCATGACGCTTTTGTCTTCATAGCCTTCCTCTCTCTTCGTCATGAAATCATGACACTTCTCCTATAGAAGACCTGCTTCCAGTTTTTGTCATGAAATCGTGACACTTTCTCCAACCGTACGCTTTTCTTTCATCCTGTCATGAAATCGCTACATCTTCATCCGCTGGCTTCTTCACTTTTGCCTATCATGAAATCATGACACTTTCTGCATCCGTACGCTTTTCTTTCATCCTATCATGAAATCGCGACGCTTTCAGCTTTCGAAAGCTTTCTTTGCAACCTGTCGCAAAATCATGACGCTTCTCATTTCAAACTCTTCCCTTTGCTGCATGTCATGAAATCGTGACAGTTCTCACTTCGAGCTTTTCAGCATGTCATGAAATCGTGACAGTCCTCACTTCGTCTTTTGCAGCATGTCATGAAAATGCGACTGTTCTTACTTCGAACTCTGCAGCATGTCACGAAATCATGACACTTTTTGAGATACTTTATCTCTCTTCGAACTTGTCATGAAATCATGACAGTTCATACTGCGGACTCTCCCTTCTACATCATGTCATGAAATCATGACACTTTTTCGTCCGTACAACCTTCCTTGCATTATGTCATGAAATCGTGACACTTTTCCTTCTTTGCCTTCCTGCACTTTTCGAGTCACGAAAATGCGACATGTCACGAAATCGTGACACTTTCCACCTTGCTTTCTTTCTCTGCCAACATGTCATGAAATCATGACAGTTTTTCCTTCTTCTCTCTCTTCCAACATGTCGTGAAATCGTGATTTTGCTAGCTTCTTCTCTCTTCCAACATGTCATGAAATCGTGATAGTTTTGCCAGCTTCTTCTCTCTCTTCTAACATGTCGTGAAATCATGACAGTTTTGCCAGCTTCTTCTCTCTCCTCTAACATGTCACGAAATCGTGACAGTTTTTCCAGCACTTTCTCTCTCCTCTAACATGTCGCGAAATCGCGATAGTTTTTCCAGCCTGCTGCATACTTTTTCTAACTTGTCTTTTTCTTTGATCTTTTGCAAAAGGGCTACTATGATCTTCTTGGAAACTCACTGTCCATGCTCTGAATAATCTGACATTAAATCAAATTCCTTCAAGAGCTTCTTGACATCAATGACAACTTCTACACTTGAGCAAAGGCAATGTACCCAAGGTACCCAAAATTGCCAACAATCTCCCCCTTTGTCATTGATGGCAAACCTTTACTGAAAACACATCTCAAGAGCCAAAACTGAAACCAACTGTGCTAACAACTGAGAATCTGCCTTTGAAGTTTTGCTCCCCCTGACTTGAAGCTCTTCTCTTCACTTGATGCTCTCCCCCTTACTCATATCTCTCCCCCTTTGTCATCAATGGCAAAGGGTCACCTTTGGGGCTCGGGACTAAGAATGAGCCTCTTAGCTTAGTCCCTCCCCCACCTCCTGATGAGGTGATTAAAATAGGGGTGGGAGTAAAACTCCCATTAGGCACTGATCATCATCAGCGTCTATAATTTCCTTGTCGGGCCTTCTTTTGAATTCTTTGTCAATATTCCTGTTCTTGTCACTGTTCTTGTTCTTGTTCTCATCCCTGTTCTTGTCCATGCCTTGATCCTTGGACCTGTTTATACCACTGTTCCTGTTCCTGTACCTTGGAAGATCAGCTCTACACTGTCTAGTTGTGTGACCGTCATTGTTGCACTTATAACAGGTAATAATGTTATTTCTTTTAGGCATACCTGTTCTTCGAATCCGCCTGTTCTGACTAACCGTGTTCCTGTTATTAGCCTTGCAAAAAAATGCCTTATGCCCAAACTGATTACAAGAGTAGCAATACCCTTGAAAGAAATTGCTACCTCTGAAACTGTCATTTACCTTCCTTACTTGAGTCATGCAATGCGAAGCCATGTGACCGAACCTGTGACATGCAAAACATCTACCGTGAAATTTTCTTTTATTTGACCTCTTGGGTCCCGAAAACTTCTTCTTCTCATTCTGAATTCCATTTTCTATTTCTGCGCATCTATCACTCATGGACTCATGATCTGAAGTACTTTCTTCATCAGAACTCTCTTCTTTTTGAAATCTCTTGCTAGATTCCCCAACTTTGTTCCTTGTGCGGCTTAACAAAACCGAGACCTGTTTTATCTGTTGGTTTTCTTTGACCTTTGATGAGAGACTTAACCCTTTTGGAGCTATCTTGAAACCTGTACAGCTTATCCTTGTACTCTTTAGTTTCCACTTCCAAAGAAGCCATTTTCTGTTCCAACTCATTATACTCAAGAATCTTAGACTCTAACTCGTCCTTGAGTTCTTGTGTCTTAGCCATAGAGAAGTCAAGACTTTCTGTAAGATCATCTCTCTCCATACAACATTCATCTAACTTATCCTTGAGTCCGGCATTCTTCTTTCTTTCCTTTTTCAAAGCACTAAGAGCATTAGTAAGTTCACTTTCAAGATCCTTTATTTGTTTGCTTTCTGAATCATCAGAGCCTTTTATAGATTTCTTATCACTAGAGGTGCTACCCTTTTCAAAAACCATACATGCATCTTCCTTATAGTTTTCTGAAGCATCCTCATACATACTAGTAACCAATTCATTATTTGTGCAATCATCCTCAAGGTGACCAAAATTTCCACATCTAAAACATTTCATGATAATGAATCTATGTTTCGGTTCTTCCTCTTTTTTGATATGAACAACATCTCATTTTCACTATCACTTGAAGAACTTTCACTATCACTACTAGAACACTTACTTGCTTTGTCTAGGTAGAAACTCTTCTTGTGCTTGTGAGAATACCTCTTTCCGTGATTGTTGTGCTCATCTTTGTTCTTCCTGTGATGCTTGTACTTTTCAGAATCCTTGCTCTTAGAATCCTGTTTCTCTTCA
This sequence comes from Wollemia nobilis, assembly GCA_028583015.1. Lineage (NCBI taxonomy): Eukaryota > Viridiplantae > Streptophyta > Pinopsida > Araucariales > Araucariaceae > Wollemia > Wollemia nobilis. Next base: position 2,894,359 of record JAQPPZ010002020.1, on the reverse strand, counting down.
TCACTTTCATTCTTGGAAATAGTACAGTCAATAGCATAATGACCAAACTTTCCACAATTGAAACATCTTATATTTTTCATGCTTTTGTGCTTTCTAGAGAACTTGCCTTTCTTGCTGTAATATGCCTCTTCATCACTAGAAGACTCATCACTCTCTTGAAGTTGTTTACCCTTGGATTTCTTGGTAGCCTTGAAAGCTGCCTCTTTCTTGACATCAACCTTCACTTGAGTTCTCAACTCAAATGCTGCAAGTATACTATGGAGCTCATCCTTTTTCAACTTATCCAAATCTTTAGCTTCCTCAATAGCAAAAATATTTTCACTAAATCTATTAGGAAGAGATCTTAAAATCTTATCACAAACATCATTTTCAGCAAGCTCAAGACCTAAGTCTTTCATGGAGTTAACAACCTCATCCATACGAAGCATGTAGTCACTAATATTTTCATCATCATTCATCTTGAGTTGTTCAAACATACCTTTGAAGTGTCTCAACTTGGCCTTTCGGACATTTACATCACCTGTGTGAACCACCTGCAGTTGTTTCCACATTTCACTAGTTGTCTTGTAGTGAATCACCTTGGTAAGATCTGCCTTCTGTAAACCCTTCAAGATTGCATTCATTGCTTTTGAATTGTTGTGATGTAGGAGCCTGTCTTCTTTAGTATAAGGACCATTTTCAGGAATAGTGTACCCATCTTCAATCACTTCCCAAACCTCATTCCCAAGTGCCATTAGATGAACCTTCATCCTTGCACTCCAAAGACCAAAATCTGATCCATCAAGAATAGGTGCTGCATTGCCACTTGAATAATCCATTGTGTTCTTTGCTAGCTTTTCCTTCAAGTTGTTAAACTTTTTGAAGGCACCTGCTCTGATACCAATTGAAGAACACAAGCTTATACTGAGAGGGGGGGTGAACAATATAAGACCGCTTTTTACTTTTTCCTTCAAATCAACTTTCAATTCAATATTATGCAGTGTATAGAAAGCAGTATTAATAGCAATAATCAAAGCAATGCACAAAACACCATCCACAATAGAGACACAACAATTTACGTGGTTCACCCAATGCGGGCTACTCCATGGATAAAATCTCTCACTAAATTTTATCAACTCAAAATCTGGGAATACCTTTCCCGATTACAATGTTTATGGGCACCAACCCAAAGGAGACACCAATCCCCTAGCTCTGTTCTAGCTGGTGATCCTCTAGAAGACCTCTGCCTCCTCTGGCCCTTAGCAAATGGAACTCTATCCATAGAAGACACCTGTCTTCCCTGCTCTGGTCGGAGACCTCTGTCCTCAACTCTATCACCTCCAAAGCTGGTCCTCGAAATTGCACTAAACACAGTCCTTCGGTCTAGCACAAATGTCCTCGATCTCTTTCTCTGATCTGCACCAAACACAGTCCTTCGGTCTGGCACAAATGTCTTTGTCCTCTTTTTTTGGTCTGCACAAAAACATAGTCCTTCGCTCTTTTTGCGCAATCACAGCTGCACTTGATCAAACTTTGACCTTTGCACCTCTGTGCAATTACAACCGCATAGTCTTCGCGCACTCTGCTTCCTTGCGATCTCTCTCACTTGGAAGATTCGATAGAATGCACTCTGCTCTCGATGATCGAACTTCTTCTCTTCGCACAGTCTACGAACGCCGCTCTTCGAATGCACACTTCGATCGATATTTTTTCTCTCCAAGCAGCCCTGCTTTTATACTAATACTTTCAAGATCAAAACCTTGATCTTAGTCGACTACTACCCTTAACTTCGTCGGTTGCAAAACCCTAAACTACGTCGGCTCAAATTCAACTCTGTCGGCTTCAACCGCCTCTGTGGTTCTGTAGCTTTTCTTGCAAAACTACAACATGTCACGATATCATGACACCTTTGCAACCGTACACTTTCTTTTGGCTTTTGTCACGAAATCATGACACTTTCTGCTTCTGTTGATGTCATCTTCTCTTTTGTGAAATCGTGACCCTTCTGTCTTCATGGCCTTCTTCTCTGCTTTTGTCATGAAATCGTGACACTTTTGCCTCTGCTGACGTCATCTTCAATTCTGTCATGAAATCATGACCCTTCTATCTTCATGGCCTTCCTCTCAGCTTTTGTCATGAAATCATGACACTTTTTGCCTTGAGCTTCTTTCTTACACAAGAAGAAGTTCTTTTTACCGAAACTAGAACATGTCACGAAATCGTGACGCTTTTGTCTTCATAGCCTTCCTCTCTGCTTCTGTCATGAAATCATGACACTTCTCCTATAGAAGACCTGCTTCCAGTTTCTTTCTCAAAATCATGACACTTTCTCCAACCGTACGCTTTTCTTTCATCCTATCGTGAAATCGCTACATCTTCATTCGTGTTCTTTTTCATGAAATCATGACACTTTCTGCATCCGTACGCTTTTCTTTCATCCTGTCATGAAATCGTGACGCTTTCAGCTTTCGAAAGCTTTCTTTGCAACCTGTCATGAAATCGTGACACTTCTCATTTCAAACTCTTCCCTTTGCTGCATGTCACGAAATCGTGATAGTTCTCACTTCGAGCTTTTCAGCATGTCACAAAATCGTGACAGTCCTCACTTCGTCTTTTGCAGCATGTCATGAAATCGACTGTTCTTACTTCGAACTCTGCAGCATGTCATGAAATCATGACACTTTTCGAGATACTTTATCTCTCTTCGAACTTGTCATGAAATCGTGACAGTTCATATTGCGGACTCTCCCTTTTGCATCATGTCATGAAATCATGACACTTTTTCGTCCGTACAACCTTCCTTGCATTATGTCACAAAATCGTGACACTTTTCCTTCTTTGCCTTCCTACACTTTTCGAGTCACGAAAATGCGACATGTCATGAAATCATGACACTTTCCACCTTGCTTTCTTTCTCTGCCAACATGTCACGAAATCGTGACAGTTTTGCCAGCTTCTTCTCTCTCTTCCAACATGTCATGAAATCACGACAGTTTTTCCAGCTTCTTCTCTCTCTTCCAACATGTCACGAAATCATGACAGTTTTGCTAGCTTCTTCTCTCTCCTCTAACATGTCGCGAAATCGTGATAGTTTTTCCAGCACTTTCTCTCTCCTCTAACATGTCACGAAATCGCGACAGTTTTTCCAGCCTGCTGCATACTTTTTCTAACTTGTCTTTTTCTTTGATCTTTTGCAAAAGGGCTACTATGATCTTCTTGGAAACTCACTGTCCATGCTCTGAATAATCTGACATTAAATCAAATTCCTTCAAGAGCTTCTTGACATCAATGACAACTTCTACACTTGAGCAAAGGCAATGTACCCAAGGTACCCAAAATTGCCAACAGCTTTGCTCCTGACATAAGATCAATAGTGAAATAAAATTCTTGCACACGAGGAAGTCCAGGTAAATCCTTTGGAAATACATCCTTAAAATTTTATAAAATTGGATGTTTTTCTAAAACCTCTTTCTTTTGATCTTCTCCAACTTTATTTAGCTTAATTACATAGACTATCCCTCCTTTCCTGAGGGCTTTCTTCAATTGCATAGCTAACAACATCCAGGGTTTAAATGTCCCCTGCTCGCTATGAATTCTTAGTCCTTCCTTGCCTTCTTCAGAATACTCGATCCATATATCTTGGAAGTTGATTATGACTTTATGGGCTTGTAACAAATCCATCCCTAGGATCACAACAAAGGTATGAAGTGGAACTACAGATAAGCAACCTTATGTAGTTCCACTACCTAAAGTAATTTTTTCATAGGAAAATATTGGTTTACAGAGTAGGTTTGTCCATAACCATACTCAACCTTCTATCCATGAGCCAAATATCTTGGCCTTTTCAGCATATCCTTTGCTAACTTACAAGAAATGAAGCTATCAATGGTCCCACTACCAATTAAAATATGCACTTGATTATAAAAATCTTACCCTTTATAATCAATGGGGTAGTTTTTACCTCAAGCTTCTAACTCCTAGTTGTAGCGTAGATCTAGTGTGCATGTCCTTTTCCTTTAGCACTGGATGTGCTTGGCCCCGATCGGTGTGGACACTAATTAGCAAAATGCAGGCCTCTACAATGGTAACACCCATCCTTGGGCCCTTACCACTTTTCTAACTTCTGCTCCTCCCCTTTGATTGCTGGAACTGAAGTTTGTAGTTTCTATGATTGAGGCTTAGCAAAATTGGGGTTGTTGCCTTTCTTATAAAATTTCTTGAACTTATTTTGGTTTCCATTAGATTTCTTCTCAATATTTTAGGGGTTTTTAGCCTTTTGGCTTTGTTCACCTTCCCATTTTACAAATCCATTGCTATTCCTCTTCTTTAGTGCTTGTCGATATTTCTTAGACAAGGTGTCATATTTGTAATGAAAGTGTGACTCTGCTTTCTTTGCTAGGTTGTATACCTTTTGTAACAACTTAGGCTCATGCATGTCTACATCATGCTTTATCCTAGATTCCAACCCATGAGTAAACTTATGAACCCGCATTTTCTCATTATAGGTAGGTACATACTTCAGCAATCTTACCATTTTTTTGTAGTATATCTCCACCAAGTTGGTTCCTTGCCTTAAACTAGAAAACTCCTCAAATTTCAAGGTATAGAAATGCTCCTTAAGGAACCTCTTTTTGAAGATGACTATAAATTCCTTCCATGGAATATCTACTGGTTCAATCTTAGTTTCCTCATAATAAGTTTCCCACCAATCTAGGGTAGCCTCTTCAAGGTAAATTGTAGCCCAAATGGTCCGAGTTCCTAGAGAATACCCCTTTACCATGAAGTAAACTTCCAATTCCCTTAACCAAGCCTCAATTGCATCTCCTTCTCCTTCTCCATCAAACTTGGAGATACAAATATTATTTAGGTCTCTTATCGTTTCCTTTTCTAGGAGGGCTCTAGCTTGTAACTATTCTACAATTAGTACCTCATCTTGGTTAACCTTTGAACCTCTAGCTTGTGAATTTTGGTTCACAATGGTTTCTAACACCTGTCTCATCTGATTTTGTATGGTGGCAACTGTAGTAGTGAGATCTTCCATTCCCCTATTGGAAGTTTTTGGACCCTTTCTTCAACATTACTTTGTCAAGTCTATCTAAGTGGAGGTGTAGGCCTCCTCTTTCTGGCCTTAGGTGGCATATTGACCTGGTTTCAACCAAGAAAAGGATTAGATTACAACTTCACCTTAAATTGTACCATTAATTCAAGCCACAATACATAGTTATTCTTGCCAAAGGATCAATAATCTAACTAGGATAACATTCCAATATTATGATGTATCATTAATACCAAATCCCATACTAAGGTATCATAACATTCATCCACTCTTGGGATTAATTCCCATTAGATTCTAGCAAGTAGAGATTCTAGGTCATCCTAGCTTTAGCTTAAACCTTTAAGCAAGCCTTCATTGGAGACATCCAAATCTCTTTAGCACATAAGAAGCTCTATACCCTCGTACCTAGAGCTCTAATACCAAATGTAACAACCCTAAAAAAAAGAAACAAGAAACACACAGAAAAGAAAATATTTTTTTTTGACTAAGGAGAGGGATTCATAAACCCCTAACCAACCTTAGGTTAACTTAATGTTTAACAAAATCCCCTAAGTTTCTCAAAGAGCTACACCTCACAATATTTCCCTCACGCAAGTCCATCTGCGTAGGCATATCTCATGTCATGCAAATAAGTCCATCCATATCATCATTCTCGATGAGCTAGACTTATCACCTTTAGCCATTAGAAGGTGTACACATATCTCCATACTCTACGTAAGCCATTATGCGTAGGTATGCTACGTGTACTACGAGTTAAGCTATCAATATTATCTTTCAACAAGCTATCTTAACTTAGATGTAGTCTTTCCACAACCTAGTTACCATTCTCCCTAAGGGGTCTTAATCCCTTAGGTCCACTATGTTCACCCTAAGGGGGTCTCAAGCCCTTAGGTTATCCTCTAAGTTCACCCTAGAACTTGTTACTCATTCTTTATAAAGTTATTCAAGCAAGAAAATAAAAGATAGATCTAGATACTAAATCTAACAAAATATAACCTATAAAACATACAAAGATACTAAAAATGAAACATCATACAAGAAGATAAACATTAAGGGAAAGGGATTTAAATATAAAACATGGATAATTCAATTAGTAATTTAAAGGTACATCTTCTAACAATAAGCAATTATTACATATAAACATGTATGGCAAATCCTCCATACTTCAAAGAATATTACATCAATTTCATCAGGGAAATCTCCCCACAATTCTAATTTATTTGAGCATAAGTAAATAAGTAAAGGGTAAGACAAACCAAGCAAGTGAACCAATTGTCATCCTTAGTCATCCACCTCATTCCATCGATCAATTGAGGATAGTAGGGGATCAAGACACTCATGGTTCAGGATAGGCATACCTCTAAATGCATTTACTTTCTTTACTTTGCCAAATTGCAACTATACAATTTAATCAAGCCTTTAACCATCTAAAAGCATAGTTGATATCATAGAAACTACTCTTTCTATTTCCCCTCTCATCATCCTATGAGAGTCTTTCAACAATGCATCTAGATTACAGGTTTTACTTGGAATTAAATTACTCAACCCTTATTCAACAATTAAAGTCCCATACCCATAATTGCCAAACAATCTAGGTTCCTTCAATCAAGAAATAACCATTTCTCCTTTGTTCAATAAATTAAAGTCTCATACCCTTAATTCACAAACAATCTAATTTCATATTTATTTATTGAATCAAAGACAACTACTTGAATCCATAAATAAACCTTTTCCTTTCATTTCATAAACTAAAGTCCCATACCTTTAATTTACAAATAAACTATTTCCATTTATTCAATGAATCAAAGTCACCTACTCTAATCCATCAATAAACCATTATAATCATTTTCTTTCACTAATCCTAAAGTTCACAACTTTAATTAATGAAACCATTATAATCATTTTCTTTCACTAATCTAAAGTTCACAACTTTAATTAATGAAACCATTATAATCATTTTCTTTCACTAATCTAAAGTTCACAACTTTAATTAATGAAACCATTATAATCATAAATCCCTTTATTTCATTAATCTAAAGTTCCCAACTTTAATTAATAAATAATCATAAATCCCTTTTATTTCATTAATCTAAAGTTCCCAACTTTAATTAATAAATAATCATAAATCCCTTTTAATACTCTAAAGTCTACAACTTTAAATGGATTTATCAAATAAATTCGTTTCCACTGACCAGCGCATACCAGGGACAGCATGCACACCGCTCGATTGGAAAAGAGGAAACCACAAACACATGACCACCATGAAGGACCATGGACAACAATGATGGTACACTCGGGTAGACAAGGGATACTCCAAAATGGCATCCAACTAGCACTACCAACCATGGCTTGGTCGAGGATTATCCTCATGCCTTACCTTACTCTAAGGTTTCTACGGATGGGTGCTTCCCTTACATGATACCCGACGATGATCGATAGGGCAAGGAGCATAGGGTGGAAGGAGATAACATAGGTAGAGGCAAGAAGGACGTAACAACATGCACTTGGGGGTTCAAAGCTCTTCCCCAGTACTAGCTAACATTACGATAACAACACACTCGGGCCAATAGTGACCCTTTCACCCATGGTGAGTCAGAGGTGACAACGTCATCCTTACAATAGTGGCTTACTTGCACACAATGCAAGTGGAAGGGATGACAACATCATTACAGCAAGGGAGAGGTTGGTGGCTCAGTGAGGAGAGCGATCATGCGGGACTTAGAGATCCGTAGCGCACCAAAGACATCGACACAACAAGGTAAGGTTTGGTTTGGTTTCACAATAGTGGAAACCACAAACACATAAGGGGAAATCTTCTCCTAAAATTTGAACATGATGTCTCCTCACAGAGACAACACAAATAAAAAGGCAACAACACCTTCCCCACTAGTGAGATGTCACCAGAAGACAACTGCCAACAAGGTTTTCAAGAATGAAAAGGAGAGGTGAATTCATTTCTACCAACCTATAAATTTAAGCTTCCAAAATGGTGAGCTCGATGGCACAGTTACAATTCTCCTTATCAACCTCCTTTCCACTTCGATTTTCTTCCCTTTCTCCTTTTTTCGTTTCGTCCTCCCTCATACGTTCTATCCCTATTTCTTTTTCTTGCTCCTTTTCTTCCTCAAAACCCAAAAACATCCTATCAACTAAGGAGCGAAGGTTTCTTCCTTCTCCCATCGCCCTCCTTCCTCATTAATCCCTTACCTATCCGCATTCAATTCCCTTATCCTCTTGGTGGACAACAAGACATGTTTTCCATTTTTAAATCATTCTTCATAGGTTTTGAAATCCTACTTTGAAGAGAATGTGGTTGGAAGCTTCTCTTCATAGCGCAAACCTCATCCATTCTCAAAATGAGATCTTATTTCTTCACAAAGTAGATTTTTGAATTAATTGGAGGATGGGATGGATTTCAACATTTTAATATAATTAAAAACCTCCTCTATATAAAAAAAAATCAGTTTATTTCCAATGAGAGTTTATTATCATTTTTTTAAAGCAACTTATTTTGTTTATATAAAAAGAAACTTCTTTATCATTTTAAATTAAAGGATCTCCATTTACTTAAAGAATGAACTTCTATTATCATCTTTAATAATTTAAAATGAATTTCTATTACTATTTCATAATAGAACCTTTCTTTTTATTTAAAAAATGAAACTCTAATATTTCAAAATAAAACCTTTTCTTTTTATTTAAAAATGAAACTCCATTATCATTTCAAAATAAAACCTTTTCTTTTTATTTAAAAATGAAACTCCATTATCATTTCAAAATAAAACCTTTTTTTTTATTTAAAAATAAATAGAGAGCAAGAAGTTTTAATTAAGACAAAAAGCTCTCAAAGGCATCCTACCCATCCATGCCTTTATTTCTCAACCTACTAATGCAAATAGTGATGAAGTAAAAGATAATCAAACATATGCAATCAAACATAGAGGGAGTCTTTTCGTCAACTTTAGTCACCTATCTCAACCCGAGAATTTACGATAGCTACCAGGCTATCAACTTGAGGCTCAAGGTGGCTAGTTATTGATGATTATCCCTAATCGATTATGCATGCCTATATGAAGGTATCCATCCATGTTACCTTCAAGTTGCCTTATCATCACTTCCCCAACCTCAAGTACCCTCACCTTTGGTGGATGACTCAACTTCTTCCACCTACGAGTGTACCTGATCCTACACATTGGCAACTTGTTAGTAGTATCATATTCTTCCATACCAACTAACATCACATAGCTGCCCAATTGCACATAATCAAGTATTAAAGCACCATCAAATTAATACATTATTCCATGCCACAAAGTCCTTCAGGGAGGGTCATGACACCAAGAGTCATGAAATTTTGTTTCTCTATTAGAACATCCATGCTCAAGTTTCTAGTGTAGAATATTTTCTTTAATAAAATCATTAAACGTTTAATGTAGACAATTCTTGTAAGGAATGTTACCATCTGGATAGAGAGTGGTTTCTTGATGTGAGCAAGGTTGTTAATACATTTTCCAGATTTTGAAAATGAACCCTTTGATGACAAGTAGCATGAAAAGAAACCTACACGGTGCCTACTGGAAGTGCCATCAAACTCATGTATCTATTATTGGAGGTTGAAGAAAAATATTTTGAAATATTTAATAGCATAGTTGTGTTGCTGTGATGGCTAGTGAATGAGACTTGGGTGCATTAGACTAGGCAGTCATAGGTTCAAACCTCTTTACCTTCATTTTTAATGTAGTCTTTAATTTCAGAATTGAGATATGTCCACAAGATGACATTTTAAAGTGTCCATTTCCTTTTTTAAATCACAAATTGAATAGAAAAAATGTTGGTCTTTGCAAGTAGGATTAAAACTTTTGAATAGAGGGTCTCAAGTTCAACTCTCATTGAGGGTATTTTTCAAAGAAAATATTGGATTCATTTTTTTTACTATCCAAAGAGAATATATATAGGAAGGGTAGGTATATTGAAAGGATTAATATATAGGACTTGTGGTATATAGAAAAGGGGATAATTTTTGGATATATAAGAAACATTTGCTATGGCTACATCAAAAATATTTCTCATAGAATCTCAGTTACTAAAGGGTCTTTGCATCATGGAAGACAAAAATGAGAACAATACTAGTGGTCAAAAAACTGTAGAAATAGTTATTGGTGATAAAACGTGTCTCAAGGAGATTGCAGTTGGGTAAAAGTATGATGAAAGAGATGCAAGGAAACTTATGCTCATCATATTTGGAGTGGTTGATGATATACAACCACATATAAATGAAGTAGAAACATCAAAATATGCATGGGATAAACTTTGTTCTTTAATTAAATGAAGGAATAAAGTGACGATCCTTCATATTTAGTCATAACTACATACATTAAGGTATAATATGGTGACAGTATTGAACAATTCCTTCAAATAACTATAGACTTGAAGTTACTATTGAAAACCATAGGAGAAAAGGTGGAATATAAGATCTTAGTATTAGTTGTACTTAGAGCTCTCCTTAAATCATTTAGAACATTGGTGACATCTCTTCAAGTATCAAATAAAAGTGTGTCATTTGAAAATTTGGTAAACAATCTTCAACAATATGAAGTAGAAAATCAGTTGAGAGATGAGTTATCCAATAATGCCCTTATTTCAACAAAGAAGTCTCAAAAATATTCAAAGCATTCTTCTACCCTATATTCATCATAAAATTAGCCTCAATAGAGGAGGTATTATCATATTTGTGAAAGAGGACATAACACCAAGTTTTATAGATACAATTATTTGACTCATGGAAATTAATTTTGAAGACCTCCTTAAGGGAAACAACAATTTTAATCACAATATCAACAAGGGAAAAAAGGACAAGGGCAATATCAAAGAGGTAAATCTCAAAAAAGGCCACAACAACAAGGGTATATTGCTTAAGATGCACAAAATCCTCATGGCCAAGGAAGTGTCAAAATAAAAAATAAAGATAAATTGTAAAAAAGCCAAGAAACAAGGTTAAATTCAAAAGTGTGTCATCAAATTATAGTGAAGATAACAAATTTTCAAAAATAATGTCTTTTTTATAGGTAATATTTAGAAAAGTTGAAGGATACTTTGAAAATTGTGTGACAATATCTATTGGTGCAATAAGAAGAATGTGCATGGCATTTTTCACCCTTGATATCCTTGAGGTGCATTGTAGAAAGTAAATTGAAATGATTGATAAGTTGAAGGATAAGCCTATGATGAAATATGTTTGTGTTAGAACTTAAGCTTCAAATGAATTGCATTATGAAAGTTCAAAGGTATTTAAATACAATAGATACCCAGTATGGCATAACATCCTACAACTACTTGTGTCCCCTAGTGAACCTAACAAACCATATGTTGAGTGGTTACTCAACCTAAATTCATATTATACATAATATAATAACTCCTAACATTCCCTCCTTATTACATAATAGTTTTAGAGATGAAACTCTAGAATTCTTCAAATTTGACTTATTCTAGTCATTTTATGAAGATGTGCTCATTGTTCCTTGGACAAAAATTAATCTAGATAATTTAGTTTTGAACATGTTCACAGATGAAGTGGCACTCCATGTCGATGCGCTTGGTCCTTTCATGTAAATCTATATTACAAATAAATTTTAGTAAACATTGGTTATCACAATGAATAACTATAGGTTTATCCTATTGTATTGCCATATTTATCAACATATGTTTCAATCATATTGCTTCATAGATAGCTCCCCTACTATAAAGTATCCTACTTCAATGGAATATCAAGCAGTTATTTGTTGCTTCTTGCTTCCCCATTATATAGGTGTATATACTATAAATAATACATAGCTAGAGGTAGATTTTTAGTCATTGACACAACTTATATAATCTACTTCGATGTAACATGTTAATAGAAGTTGATTACTCCTTTTAAATTCCAAATTATATTCTATAGTGCCTTGTATATATCTTAAAATTATCTTTACTACCTTCCAATGTGTCATCTTTGGTTCCTACATGAAATGTGAGAGGCAACTTATTGCAAAATTGATATTTGGTCTTGTGTAAGTTAGGTATATGAGACTCTCAACTAACTATTGATAGAGCATTGAATCCACTGGTGGAGAGGAATCGAAACATAAAAGTTGTAGACCTGATTCCATAGGAGTTGCTATAGGTTTACAATATTCCATATGATATTTCTCAAGTTTTTAACATATCTACTTTGTGAAACAAATATGTGATGGTGGTTTTATTTTACCTCCAATCCTAGGCAATAGTGTAATAACTTGAGATCAATCATGTTAAAATATTTCTTCAAGATGTCTTTTATAGATAGAATCATATTTTTAGAACTTCCTATGATGACCAAATAATCTACATACACATTGATTAATATAATATCCTTCCATTTTTCTTTGTGATATAGATTTGGATCATGTGGGTTCCTTTTAAACCCATGCCTTCCAAAATGTTCATCTATTTTTATATGCCATGATTGAGGAGCTTGTTTGAGACCATAAAGATATTTTATCAATTTACATACCTTTATTTCTTGTCCATGTATGATGAATCTTTGTGGTTGAGTCATATAGACTTCGTCCTTTAGATATACATTGAGAAAGGCACATTTCATGTCCATTTGATGAATTTTCCATCCAAATTGTGTGGCTAGAGCAAAGATAATTATGATGGATTTTATTTTTGCTATAGGGGCAAACGTTTCTTCATCACTTTCATTCATTATTGGAGCTAAGTTAGAAGAAGAATCTTTTAATGGTGATAAAGATGATTTTTCTTCATCAAAAACAACTTCATAACTAATGTATACATTTTTTGAATCTAGATCAAATAGTTTGTAGGCTTTTGATTCATTATGGTGTCTTAGTAAGAAGTGCTACTAAGAGTTTTCATCCAATTTATGTATTTTTCTTTTGGAATGTGCATATATGTTGTACACCCAAATACCTAAATATGAGATATTTATGGTTTATCCACTCCATACTTCTTCTAGAGTGATATATTAAAGTGATGCAGTGGATGCTCGATTTAGTAAAGTATTGTATGTATAACTTTTTTCCAAAATGAGTGTCCAAGTTATGAGTCCTTTAACATACTCTATACTATTTCCATGATTGTTATGTTTCTACATTTTTTAATACCATTTTATTGTGGTGAGTAGGTTTTTGTCAGCTATCAGTGAATGTCATGTTTCTTCAAAAAATCTAAAAATTCATTGTTGGTAATTCCCCCCCTTGGTATAAGTAGGGGACATGGATATTTCTTCCTGTGGAGGTATCTACCTAGGACTTAAAGTGTTGAAAGTAAAAAAATGCTTCATCAGAGCAATATACCTACATTTTTTGGGTATGATAATCCTTAAAGTGTTGAAAATACTTGGTCTCATTATAGCTTGGAGCCATGGGTCTACACATATCGGTACAAATAAAATCAAGAGATATCTTAGCCTAGTATTCTATAGTTTGGAAAGGAGCTTGATGTTGCTTTCTAAAAAAGCAAAAATGACAAATCTCTATAGACTTATATAAATGAGGAAGACCATAAACCATTTTTTTTTGTTTTTTAATACAATACGGTGCCCATAGCTTAGATGACCATATATTTGATGCCAAAGTGATGCAAATATTTTAGATTCGATGACTACTGCTAAGTTTTCATGATGCATTATAGTAAGATCAAACATATTTCCCTTTCCTTTTCCATATACAAAAACTTTAGAATTTTTTATTTTATCACGAATTATACAAACCTTGGATTCTTGTTGCTTATCAAACTTGACGTTTAAATTGTGGTCAAGTAATTTATTGGTGGAGAGTAGATTTTGTGTGAGTCTTGAAACATATAGAACTTCTATGATTCTGCATCTTTGTGATCCAAGTCATAACTTTATATCACTTGTACATTTTATCTCATAGGATGTGTCATCCCTAAGAGAAATTTTTCTTGCATGTCTTGAATACCTTAGATTTTAGAACCAATCTTTTCTTCCTATCATGTGTTTGGTTGCTCCAAAGTCAATATACCAAATATCATTGAGTTGGGCATGTGCAACTAATGCATGTTCTTTTTTGTGATGAGAGTTATTTTATGCCTTTGAATGGATGCTTCCTTTTAAAAGGTATTTTTTCCTCTTTTTGTTTTGAATGTTATGCCTCTTCCTTTTGAAGTAAATTCACCAGCTTCTCAAAACTAAGTATTTGCTCAATAATACTTAATATTGTCAAAAATATTGTACATCAATGGAAGTGATATCAAAATAATATGAACTAGTATTTCTTCAGATAATTTAGTTCCTAGTGTTTGCAGTGATGTTTATAATTATGGATTTTTTCTCATGAATCCTTCTAGTTTTTCTCCATTCTTCATATTGAGCCAAAAAATCTGAATTTAGAGGAATAGAATCTGATTTTAATTCATATTCAAATACTATATTCAACTTCTCTCATGCATATTTGGTTGTGGTTGTATCTCTAATGTATGATTTGACCTCATATACTACTCCAAACATGATGATTAGTCTCGCTTTTCTATTTGCCTTGCCAAACTTTTCCTGATTTTCTCCTTTTGTAGTAGGATGGGCATTGCTTCCATCTAGTACATGCGAAACTTTCTCAAACTCAAGTTGTGTCATGAGTTTGTTTTTTCAGGCAGCATAGTTATTTCCCCTCAATAATTGGGAATCTAGCAACAAAAAATTTGGTGCTCCACTAACCAGAGTAAACCTTTACAAAATTTGAATTTTCTTCTTTTATTGAGTTCACATCAAATAATTCTTTCCAATGAGTATAAATATGATTACACTTTGATTTCTATTGAGGCTTCAAAAGGCCATGAGAAATAATTGTCTTGTGCAAAAATTGAAGGTAGAGGGAATACTTCTTCCTCTACATAATATTGTTTGGAATATTCTTTTTCTTAAAATATTATATTTTATTTTCTTTTGACATTCAAATTAATACAACAAATAATATATTTGCTTCACTAAGTCTCTCACTATTCAATGTGAGATTTCTTTCAAACAAGTCTCCCTTATTTATACATTTTCTTTGAAGTGCGAGCTACTAAAATACTTCTTGAAATAAGTGCTCCCTTGTGCATTTAATTTTTGAGATTAAAATACTTTCTATTTATTTTTCTTGGTGCACCTTTGTCTGCACAATATTTTCTTATTTAAATTCTTGCAATGAAGTTTTTTATTGGAAAATGCCTCTCCCTTGGATGTATTTTTAATTGAAATGGATCCCATAGTGAGTATTGATATTCCAATGCTTTCTTTCTCTTTTATTTAATGTGTTTTTCTTGAGTACAATATTGCTTCTCCTTTTAGACCTTTGTTGTGATGTTTGGGTTTATACCTCTCTGATGCAATCATCTTCAGATTAATATATCTAAGTTGATATTCAGGTAAATATATGGGTCATCATTTGATCAATGTTCACCATGTAATTTTCTCCTACCTTCTCCACTTCAGCATGCTCACGCTACTTCAACCATCATGTTTGGGTAAATTTCTGGGTTGTTATTCGGTCTATGTTCATTGTGTAATTTTTTGTTGTGTTATTCTACATTTAGGCATGCTATTTCTTCCTTGTTCTTCATGCAACTTCTCCTATGAATTTTCTTTCTCTGCTTGTGTTCAAAGGTAATAACATCCTAGTGCAAGGATCTTGAGAAATGGCTGACTTTTTATCTTGTTTCATTCTACTTTTAGAATGTTCGTTCTTTGCTTGGGTTAGGATAATTTTTGTTGCTATATAATTATTACAAAGCTTCAAGAATTTTCCTTTCTCTTTCTTGTGAGATCTATTTTGGGCGTCACTTCTAACTATTCCAAATGATACTTTGAATACCTTGAACTAAGCTATTGCTTTGAAAACTTCCTGTATTTCTTTGTTTTACTTCTTGACTATAATTTTTGTGAGCTCTTTTGAGCTTTTCAAATCTTGAGAACTTCCTATAACTTCCCTTATAATTTTTTTATGGAGCCTCTATACTTTAATACTTTCTTCTTGCAAATGGATTTAATTTTATAAGCCTTTTCTCCAACTTATTTTCAAATTTCTTTTAACTGGCTTCAATGGGCTAAATTTTAACCTTTTAAAACTTCTTCAATATTTCTTTTTGAATTCCTTTCAAATGGATTTAATTGGTTGTATTTTTAGCCTTCTTTTCCAAAAAATTCAATTGGCTATATGAGATTTTTCTATTATTTAAAATTTTTCAAACTTCTTTTTAATGCCTTTTCAATACGTTATTTCAATTTTCTTTAAAAAATTCTCTATAATTTTCAAAAGGAACTTCAAATGGCTTCCTTTTAATATTTTATGGAGCTTCCAATAATTCCTTTTCTTGTTTAAATTTTCCTTTGGCAAGGATTTTCCACCCTAAATTTTTTATAATTGAATCGTGGAATTTCTCTTCACAATGATGATTTAACATAGGGTAATTTTACCCTTGAAACATCTTATCTCAATCTTGATTTTTTTCTCAAACAAAGTGCACCTTGGGTTTCTCTATGTCGAAGCTAGAGGATGGTCAGAAGGAGGATTCTTTATTCCTTCTACCTACTCTGATACCACATGTTAGAACTTAAGCTTTGAATGAATTGCATTATGAAAGTGCAAGGATGTTTAAATGTAGTAGATGCCTAAATATGACATAACATCCTATAACTACCCTTGTCCCCTAGTGAACCATACAAACCATGTGTTGAGTGGTTACTCAACTTAAATTCACATTATACATTATGTAATAACTACTAATAGTTTGTTGTGATACAAGTGATATTAAAGGACAATTATAAGTTGTGATACTAGTGATTTTAGGTCCATGATGGCAAATGGTTGTTGTGATACATGTGATTTCATTGAAATGGAAGATATAGCTTGTGATACCTATGATTCAAATTTTGTTGATGAGAGAAAATATTATGTAGAATGTTAGATTTTTATGTAGCAAGCATGGAGAGATAGCAATCACGAGATGCAGAATAATATGAAAGAAAGTAAATCTGCTAAATGACTAAAATATAAAATATTACAATGTAGCTATGGAGGAAATGAACACTCCAATATAAAGCTACTGAACTACATTGCATCCATCACCAATGGATGGTGTCACACACTATTCTACACTATGCCCCCAACTCTCTATCTATCACACTCTATATCTATCTATCTATGAGGCCATCCTTATATAGGTAAAATAGGATACTTGGCCAACACTCTATCTAGTTGTGCAAGGGATAACTTGCACATGTACAACTTGCACATTGACACTTGTGCACTTATTACATTGCATGAAGTAACTAGATAACTTGCCCCTAAAGTAATCTAAGTATGTACCTTGGAAGATACATTTACATAACCCAAATGATGGAATAGACTCTATTTCTAACACCCCCTTGTATTACATTATTTGGGTATTGAAGACTTCAGTCTTCAATATGGATCTTCTTCTTCTTCCTAAACTTTATCTTCTATCTCTGCATTCTTTGTGTTCAGGTTCAGTAGGTAATCTATGTCTTCATATGATGCAGAGTAAGCTAGAGCTGAGGCTTCTTCTTTCAATTGACTTTGCATTGTATTCCTCCTTTATCTGCTTGTTCAGAGCAGTCTTGATCTGGTTCCACTTCTGTTGCTTCAGTATTCATGTCAAGCCCTCTTGTCCTTTTCCATTCTAAATTCCTTGATGTCAGATGTCTTTGATGGACCATTGTTCTCATGGTGTTGCATGTCTTGATTGGATCTGAATTTGTTCTTCTTCTTTCCATTGTATCTATGTAAGACATGTTTCTCTATCCTTCATAAATATCAACCTTGAGTTTAATGTTAGTAGATCCATCTGAAATAAGTTTATGAAGATAACAGTTTATTCCTTGAAGTAGCCTTCTTTCATAATTTTGATAGTACCTGTATTTGAAGTGATAGGAGAAATATGAGTGATTTGTTCCATCACAATACCTGCATGGATGGAAACTCCAACAATTGGTCTTATCATGACCATATTGATTGCAATGAGTGCACTGTAGTGATGATCTGATAATTTTACAATCTATTTTAGGAATATCATATTTTTCTATTTCTTTGATAAGACTTTCTAACCATATGTGCATAATTGAAGCTATTCCTTTTTGAATAAAAGCTTGTTGATCAATATTTCCCTATTTTTGGTCATTAGATTCATTGGATGAATCTTCCTCAACATGGCTATTGATTTCAGAACTTATTTCGCATTGAATTTGTTCTTCTTTGTCCTTTCCATCATTGTAATTCATCAGGTTTTTAATCCATATTGGTATTTTTCTCATTCCACTTCTAAGAGTGTTATTTAGCATGCTAGTAGTCATTTGTATAACCTGAATTCTTTGAGGTAGAGTAGTTTAGTTTATAACTACCTTTGAAGTATATAATATTGATTTGATAAACCCTTTATTAGTCTTGTAGGCTTCCTTATATCTCCCTAGTTATGAATACCTAATTTTAGGTTTTTGAAGAAAGCTTATATCTTCACAACTTGACAATCTATGAAGAATATTATTATCAAGTTTTGTAGAATTCCTTATGACTCCCTAGATATGTTTTGGAGTATTCTATAGTGCTTTTGCAAGATATAGTTCAATTTTTGGTTGATTTTGTACAAATTTTGTAAGGATCAAAAATCAACTTCTTAATCTTCTTAATACTCCTATTGAACTAAGCACTTTTCAATTTTGAAGAGGTTTTAATGTTGGATATATTTTGTCCCTAAGGAGAAATTTTTTGAGACAAGAACATAAATTTCCAACTTTAATAAAAGTTTTAATAACCCCTTTTGAAACCCTTAGGAATTTTATTCAAGTGTTTCTAATTTCCAAAAAACTAGTTTGAAGTTGAAACCCTTATCACTCCCAAATTTGGAAAACTAGAACACATTAATATTTGTAAACTTTAAATGGATTAATTCCAAGTAGAATCCCTTATTGCTCCTAAGTTATATTTTTGCAAATATTATATTAATTCCCTAAGTTTTTCTTTCAAACAAATATTGATTTTAAATAATATATCAACCTTATCTTATAACCTTATAACTCCCTTTTTGAAATTGAAAGCAAATAAGAAATTAAGGTTGTGTACCTTTATGATGTCGGGTGAATGTGGCTATAAAATCTCCTTCTTGAGCATGGATTCCCAAGGCTTTAATGCACTCCATGAATGTTGGTTGACCAAGAGTTTTCAAACTATACCTATCTTGCTTTGGATCTCTACCGAATCACACCCAAACTAGTGTCGAATGTCCATCGTCACTCTACCAAATTCTACTCAAACAGTTGTTGAGCATCTACCATCGATCTATCATGTAGTACTCGAACTCTTGCTGAGCATCTACCATCGATCTACTAAGTAGCTTCCACTACTGCTCGTGGTGTTTCCAACTATTGTGCTTCCTTTCCAAAGTCCAACCCATCTTTAATATGAGATAGGAGGAGTGACAAGTGTCACTGTATGAGTTTCTAAATGCTCATGGAAGCTCTCATTTGGTTGGTGGAGGTGTCAAACTCACTCCACTACTCGTGACAAGTGTCACTATTGAGTTGAAAATATTTTTTTTATTCTTTCTTGAGTGTTGTCCAAGTAATGCTCCTTCCTCAATATCTCCAAGCTATCTTTCTTATAATGTATGTCAAGTTGTATGTAACTCCACTATTTGGAGTATGGGCGCCAAGAAGTGTAACATCTCCTTTGTGAGCATTATAGAGTATCTTTCAAAATATGACAAGTGGTAGTTGCATGCCTTTCTTTCTATCAACGCTTATATGAAGACTCTCCAATATGTTTTCCACCTTAATCCTTGTTGTTTTATGTAGATGCTCAAGTGTCTCCAGCTAATGGTTGAGCTATGGTGGAGATATGGTGGAGCTTTGGTGGAGATATGGAGTAGCTTTGGTGGCCCTTGAATGGAGTCTGAATGGCAGTGCTTGGATGAAGACTCCTTGATGCTTTACTCCATTGTTAGCATTTACTAATGGTAGAAATGCTTTGATATGAATGCTCCTTTCCTTTGATGTCCATTTGCTTTATCTTCTGCTTTGTACACTGCTTGATCTTCTCCTATGCTTTATCTTCTACTTTGTACATTGCTTGATCTTCTCTTATGTTGTGTCTTCTGCAGGTTCAAGCATCCATGATGAGCCCCTTTGAGTGGCTTCTATAGCTTGGGAAGAGTGCTTACGTTCAACCCTTTCTTGGTTGTTTTTCTTGTGTTTATTGTCCCTTTTTGGGATAGATTCAAATCTATTTTTAGACTATAAAAACCAGATTGAAATGGTGCTATAAGATGTACTATAGTGTGTACATAAATTTCCTTTGATGCACCTTCTTTTGCACTCTTATTTCAGATCAGAAACTCTGATTTTATGGCAGATTTTTCTCCTACAATACAAGGGTTTTGAGGTTGTCTTTTATAAGTAGACACCTTCCTCCTTTTTGCTTGGACACTTAGATAACAATTCCAAGCTTATATAATAGTAGATAGAAGCTTTTTATTTTCTACAATTCTTTTCTTGCATTCAATCCTTTAATGCTTTTGGATTTGAGACTCACCAAGTCTCATCCTTTAAAGCTTCTATTTCTGTTTTTGGTTAGTTATGTTCTTCTCCAGGTTTTGGAGGATTCTAACCTTTTTGGGTGGCTTCTTTAGGCCACTATGAGTTGCAGATTTTTGTGCTTCAATAGTGTCTTTAGACACTTGATACAAATCATATTTTGTGCCCTTCAAGAACACAAAACTAATTTCTTTTGAGAGTAGTGTAATAGTACAAGTTTTTTCACTTTTAATGCACTAAGATTACACTTTATCACTCTGATCAACTCTCAAATTAATGCACTAAGAATTTACTACAACTAATCAAGAATAACCTAAAATGAATCTTTAAGAGTTATTCTAAAATTTCACTACAACTAATATTGTAGAGCTTAGTCTTCTTTTTATTTTTCAAAATAGATAATAGGTAGTTGATAGAAACTATTTTTGAAATCTAATCAACTCCTAATAAAAGTGCAAATGAACCTTAAAAAAAACTTTTTATTTTTGCACTTTTGAAGACTACAATCCAATTTTCTATTTGCAACTTTAATCCAAATGTAGGTGCATCTAACAAATCTAATAGGTAGATGAATTAATAAACCTATTTGCACCAGAAAGTTGCATACCTTTTTGTTGTAGCTCTTTTATCACTTATGTAGAGGATGTAGATCTTGGTGTCTAGAATCACCAAGTTGCTGCTATGAGAATGTCCTTGCAGCTCTTTGTAGACTATCTTGAATAGCTCCTTCTTCACCAAATGATGGTCTTGACCTTTATTTTATGAGCCTAGGATTTGATGGCTTGTTCTCCTCTTTTGTTCTTCTCCTTCTGATGCATATTTGGAGAAGTCTTTGTCTCTAAAGTGATGCCTTCTTTCTATGAGAGGTAATCTTCAAATCTTCAATATTTGGTGAGCTTCTTCTATCTTCAAGTCATCTTGTCAATTTTTGACTTCAAGTAGGATCTTCTAAGATTTGGTACTCCTTGTAAAATTCTTCTTCATGGATTTGGCACTCCTTGCTAAATTCTTCTTCTCAGATTTGGCACTCCTTGCCAAATTCTTCTTCTCAAATTTGACACTCCTTGCCAAATTCTTCTTCTCTTGGGCTTGTTGTTGGATGGCAATAATTGTCCCAAGTCCTTCACTATCAGAGGCTTCTCCTTGATAGTGGATTTCTCCAATGAGTTCTCCTTTGAGAATATCTTCAGTAAGGCTCTCCTAGCCTTTTTTTGGATGCTTGATAAGACCTTCTCAAGGTCTCTGATCTATCAACTTTTGATGGTCTTCCTTGAGACCTTTTCTTCAACCTTCTGCTCTTGGAAGTGTTGGTGATGAGATCTTCCTCTAGATCTCTGATTTTGCTACTTCTAGATTCGAGCAGGACTCACCTAGTCCTTATTCTCCTTCTCCTTCCTTGACTAGAAGTTCTACAATGAGATCTTCTCCTGATCTCTTTGATTTTGCTTTAAGTGCTGAATTGATTCTAAAGAAGATACCCTTCCTAAATTTCTTGTAGGAAGTTTCCCAACTCATTGAATCTTCTTTCCCTACAACAAAGTATTAGTACTGAAATATTTAGTCTACTTTTGAATCATATATTCTCTTCAAATTTAGGATCAAGGCTTCTATGGCCTTTTTTTTAGTACCAAGGCTACTATGGCCTTTTTTCAGTGTCAAGGCTACTATGGTCTTTTTTAGTATCAAGGCTTCTATGGCCTTTTTTAGTACCAAGGCTCTTGTGGCATTTTGGTATTAAGACTTTTGTGGCTTCTCCTTCAAGGCTCCTATGGCCTCTTCTCTAAGGCTTCTATGGCCTTTTTATGTCAAGGATTTTATGGCTTGTTCTTCAACTTGTGAAGTTCTTTGATTCAATAATGGAGATCTTTAGTCTCCTAACTTCACCACAACTCTTCACAAGAAGTCTTCTTTCATAGTATTCTTCTCTTGCATAAAGAACCAATCTCTACACTATGAGGGTATGCCGACCTTCAGGCAATGAAGTTGGAGTCTCCTAGATTTCTATCATAGGAGGAGTCCCAATCCTCTAAGAAATAGTTTTCTGCAAATAAAAGAAACTTTAGGCACTAGTTAGCAAATTTCTAGATATCTTGGATAATCCTCATTGAATGATTTATCAATCCAGTGGCTTGAATCTTGAGTCTTGGTCTTCATGAGTTTTTCTTGAAACTCTTGTGGAAAGACTCTGGTCAATTGCAATCTCAGTATTTCCTAGAACTAAGACTTCTTTCAGTCCTCACTCGTGACTCTCTCTTATTCTACCACCTAGATTCTTTTAAGGGCTTTTGATAGTGGTTGGTCTAGTGATGCATCAGTTTGTCAAAATGCTCAAGCTCAATGATAATGGTGGCTTTCCTATAGACCTACACAAACTAGATCTACCGTAGCTCTGATACCACTGTTAGCTTTTGATGTAGCAAGCATGGAGAGATAGCAATCACGAGATGCAAAATAATATGAAAGAAAGTAAATCTGCTAAATGACTGAAATATAAAATATTACAATGTAGCTATGGAGGAAATGAACACTCCAATATAAAGCTACTGAACTACATTGCATCCATCACCAATGGATGGTGTCACACACTATGCTACACTATGCCCCTGGATCTCTATCTATCACACTCTATATCTATCTATCTATGAGGCCATCCTTATATAGGTAAAATAGGATACTTGGCCAACACTCTATCTAGTTGTGCAAGGGACAACTTGCACATGTACAACTTGCACATTGACACTTGTGCACTTATTACATTGCATGAAGTAACTAGATAACTTGCCCCTAAAGTAATCTAAGTATGTACCTTGGAAGATACATTTACATAACCCAAATGATGGAATAGACTCTATTTCTAACATATAAGATGGCTTTATTGGCTTTGAAAAAGGCCATAATATTAGAGTTGAAAGTGATAGTGATTATTAATATTGTGTTGAAGGATATTATGATGATGATGTATGATATTTGAATGTTGTTGGTGATAGTGATAGAGACTATAGTAAAAATGAGGAAATTGAGTGCTTAAATATTGTTGGTGATAGAAATTAAAGTGGTGATACAATGGGATACAATGGTACAAGTTTGGGAATATATGGGAAAGGTGTAAAAATACCCATAATGCTAGGTATAATTCCAAAGAATTAAGTCCTTGGTTATGATGGTCCAATAGGAATAAGTGAGATCAAGGACGTGAAAAGAGAAACCTATGCAAAAGATGAAAATATAGATCAAGAAAGAAGTAGTGACATAAAATTTGTGGAGAAAGAATCATATGTAGAAGTTCCTAGGTTGGGTTATTGTACTCTTTGTGGAAGATCTAGACATGTGATAGCTAGGTGTTGGAACTGTTGAGTGATAATTTTGCCTAGTTACAAAACTACACTCATAGTTAGGATTTCAATGCTAAAACCCTCTCTTGCAAAGAAACATGATTAGTTTTCTCCAAGGTTCTGTGTTACAATGTGCTTAACAATTGTGAAAATATTGAAGTGTGATAAATGTGAATATAATGTTGAAACTACTTCAAGGTGCACATAATCATTAACAAGGGGTCTACAATGTAGATATTTGATTTGCAATCATTAAATATGATGTTCATGAGGTTTACTCTCCAATTATAAAATTAGTAATTAAATTTACCTAAAACTAAATTTATAAAGTGCAAAATTTAATTAAAACCTTTAGCAAATAATTTTAATTAAACTATGTTCAAATACTTTAGGTTAAAATTTCATGAAAATTATTTGAACATTTAATTAAAATAATGTGTTTATTTCCAAATGTAAATTGCTATGAAATTGAAATGTGAAATAAACATTTTATTTCCTAATGATAAAGTATTAACTTTAGGTTATAGCATTAGGAATGTGACTCTCGTGAATTTTTAAATTTAAATAAAATAAAATAAAAAGCTTAGGGTAAGAAGAAATAAAATGAAAAATAGAACTTTTGACTGCAGGTTACAAAACATAAATAAAAACTCTTCTGGAATTAAACCCAATCTAAATCAACTAGCATTAACCCAATCTAATTACAAACTAAGTGCTATATTCTAAGGAATAAAATTCCAATGACCACGTATACTGCCAGAATGGCTTTCGCCATAATGGTGATAGATGCTTCTTTAACATCGGACTTCCTTGACAAATATTTGCATGCTGGAGAAACAATGACTTTATACCTCAATTATACGAGCAGTCCTTGTTAGAGTAAATCACTATATAAAATATAGAAAAGCAATTATAGTGTTTCAAACTTTAACAGCAGAATTAAAGAAAAATAAGACAAACACACACAGAAGAAGAGACAACGATTTTAACGTGGTTCACCCAATGTGGGTTACATCCACCGAGAATTTTCAGTCCTTCCTTTCTCAATCCAAGCAATAGAGGGTTACAACCTACAACCAACATCTGCTGTAATTTCCTCTCTATTTTTCCAAGGAATCAACATAGTAATTTTCATTGTCATAGTCATCTCTGTTTTTCCTCACAACTATATATAAGAAAAAAACAGAAAAAACAAACTGCTTTTCTTAATACATTCCAAGATTAACATTGAGTTCCCAACATCTAATTTTGGGATAAAAACAAAAAAAACTTTCCCCGGCTGTCCCGTTGTAAATCCGAAAACTTTCTCTGGTAGACTAACAGACCGTAAATCTGGAAACTTTCCCCGCCCGTCCTACAGTAAATCCATAAACTTTCTCTCGTTTAGCCTCCTCATAATTAGGCTCCATTCCTAACAATCTCCCACTTGGAGACTAATTCCATTGCACCATACTGCAACCAAGGACTGAAAAATTCTCATCATGGCCTCTTATTCCTTAAGGCCAACCGAAGTTGAGCAAAAGCTCAACTTTTCTCTTGACACCACTTTTGTAAGCATGTCAACAGGATTTTGTGATGTGTGAACCTTCCCTAATTTCAAAGATCCATCTTCCACTACTGATCTAATGAAATGATACCTGAGTTTGATGTGTTTAGTTTTTGAATGGAATGCCGAATTCTTCGCAAGGTGTATAGCACTCTGGCTATCACTCCACAACCTATTATCCTCTTGCTTCTTCCCCAGCTCTTCCATTAGTCTTTGCAACCAAACCATCTCTTTGCTTGCTTCTGTAGCAGCAACATATTCAGCTTCAGTGGTTGAAAGGGCAACTACGTGTTGGAGTTTAGAAATCCAACTAACCGCTCCTCCTCCTATAGTAAAGATGTAGCCAGTAGTGCTCCTTCCACCATCAAGATCACCTGCCATATCAGAATCTACAAAACCTTTCAAGCATATATTAGAGCCTCCAAAATTCAAAGAATAATTTGAAGTTCCTCTCAAGTACCTGAGTATCCATTTTACCGCTTGCCAATGTCCTTTTCCCGGATTACTCATAAATCTACTCACTACTCCCACCGCATGGGCAATGTCTGGTCTTGTACAAACCATTGCATACATCAAGCTTCCAACCGCTGATGCATAGGGAACCTTAGCCATATGCTCTTGTTCCTTTTGTGTCTTGGGACACAAATCTTTGGTGAGTTTGAAATGCTTTGCCAATGGAGTAGCAACAGACTTTGCATTGTTCATGTTGAATCTCTTAAGCACTTTTTCAATGTATTTTGCTTGTGATAATTTTAGAGTGTGACTCTCCTTGTCTCTTGTTATCCTCATACCAAGGATTTGTTTGGCTTCTCCCAAATCCTTCATGGCAAAGGATTTAGCCAACTTCTTCTTGAGCATGTTTATATCTTGCATATTTGTTCCCGCAACTAACATGTCATCCACATACAATAGCAAAATAACATAGTTACCATTTCCAGTTTGCTTAAAATATACACAAAGTGATCACTTTGACATCTTTCAAACCTTTGATTAGCCATGAACTTATCAAATTTTAAATACCACTGTCTAGGAGCTTGTTTTAACCCATACAAGCTCTTTTTCAGTTTACATACCCAATCCTCTTTACCTTTCACCTGAAAGCCTTCTGGTTGGTGCATATAAATTTCCTCCTCCAAATCACCATGAAGAAATGTTGTCTTCACATCCAATTGCTCCAGAAACAAATTTTCTATAGCTACAAGACTCAAAATAGCTCTAATAGAGGTCATTTTTACAACTGGAGAAAAAATCTCATCAAAATCAATACCTTTTTTCTGAGCGAATCCCTTGACCACTAGTCTTGCTTTGTATCTCTTATGCCCTTCATTCTCCTCTTTAATCCTGTACACCCATTTATTGGTCAACGCTCTTTTACCTTTGGGTAGCTCAACCAAATCCCAAGTTTGGTTGTGGAATAAAGAGTCCATTTCTTCATTCATTGCAAGCTCCCACTTATTCCCGGTATCCATCTGTAATGCTTCCTGAAAACATTCTGGCTCACCAAAGATCAGTATACAAAACATAATCAGAGAAACGTTGAGGAATTTTACTTATCCTGGTAGATCGTCTAACAACACTTTCTGGAGATTGAGGTGCTTGTTGTTGTCGCTGTACATTTTGATCTTCTACCACTTTTGGAGTTACCTTTTCTATGTGTCCATCAAGGTCTATGTATTCAGCAATTTCCTCTTTCTGTTTCTTTCCCTTCAACCGATCTTTATACAAGTTTTTTTCATTAAATATGACATCCCTACTTCTAATGACTTTTCGGTTATCACAATCCCATAATCTGTAACCCAAGCCATCAATACCGTAACCAATAAAATAGCACTTTTGGGCCTTAGCATCTAACTTATTTCTGTTCTCTTTGTCTATATGCATAAAAGCCTCACATCCAAATACCTTAAGGAAAGAATAATTTACTGGTTTACCTGTCCAAAGCTCTTCCGGAATTCCTCCATCCAAGGCACTAGACGGTCCTCTATTAATCAGATATACTGCAGTATCAACAGCATGAGCCCATAAAAATAATGGTAAGCCTGCATGTATTCTCATGCTCCTAGCACGCTCCATGATGGTTCTATTCATTCTTTCTGCAACCCCATTTTCTTGAGGTGTTCTTGGAACTACCTTGATTCTTCTAATTCCATTTTTAGAACAAAACACATCAAATTCTCTACCGCAATATTCTCCACCATTATCCGACTTTAGACACTTTAACCTTTTTCCAGTTTCATTTTCAACTAATGCTTTCCAATTCTTAAAGGTATTAAAAACATCACTTTTATTCTTAATGCAATATATCCATGTTTTCCTTGTTGCATCATCAATAAAAAGTACATAGTAAGAGGAACCTCCAAGAGAAGTTACCTGAGCTGGGCCCCAAACATCTGAGTGCACAAGCTCCAATTTCTCTTTCTTCCTTTCCTTGCCATCCTTGAGAAATCTAACTCTCTTTGCTTTACCATAAACACAATCCTCACAGAATTCCAAATCAATCTCTTTTAACTTAGGCAATAACTTTCTTGAATGTAAAATTTCCATACCTTTTCCACTCATATGGCCAAGTCTTTGGTGCCACAAAGATGCACTCTCACCCGTAGAAACTAAATTCATGGAGAAGTGAGAAAAATCAGTAAGTAAATAAAGAGTACCCACCAATTTACCTCTAGCTACTATCAATGAACCTTTAGTAACTTTCCAAGCATTTTCTCCGAATGCAACCGTGTATCCTTCACCATCAAGCTTACTTGCCGATATAAGATTTCTCTTTAAATCTGGTATGTGTCTCACCTCTTTAAGAGCCCATTGACATCCATTTGGGGATTTAATCAAAATCTTTCCAATACCCACGATTTTACATGGTTGGTCATTTCCCAATAGAACCTCGTCCATAATCTCCAGAAACATAATCTATGAAGTATTCCTTATGTGAGGTAGCATGGAATGAAGCACCACTATCAATTACCCAATAATCACTATTTCTATCAAGAGATAAGATTAAAGCATCTTGTAGAATTTGTCCAAGTAATATTGGCTTCCTAAGTGTTACCATTATTATCATTACCTTCATTTCCATCACCCTTTCTTTGCCAACAATCCTTCTTGAGATGACCCTTTTTGCCAAAGTGCCAACACTGTAGCTTTCCTTTTCCACGTGATTTGGATCTGCCTTTGGATTTGCCACGATGTGAACTCTTGCCTCTTTCTCTTCCTCTTCCTCTATTCTCAACAGTTAAGGCGGTGCTAGATGATTCTCCCGTGGTTTTTCTTCTCATGTCCTCACTGAGTATCACACCAACCACATCATCAAATTCTAATTTATTTGAACTCGAAGCAGAGTTACTTACCGCCATTACCAAACTGTTCCAACTTTTTGGAAGAGAGCATAAGATTAATAAGGCCCTAAGCTCATCATCAAAATCCAATCCTACTGAATGCAATTGATTAGTGACAGTATTAAATTCATTTAAATGATCATGCACAGATCCTCCTTCACTCATTTTCATGTTAAATAACCTTTTCATTAAGAATACCTTATTTGATGCTGATGGTTTCTCATACATCTTGGCCAACTTATCCATGACTCCCTTGGTAGTCTTTTCATCAGAGATGTTGAAGGCTACGGTGGCTCCCAAGCACAACCTCACAGTACCCAATGCCTTTCTATCAAGGAGACTCCACTCCTCATCAGACATAGATGAAGGTCTCTCTGTTTCCCCCTCAAGAGGTAAGTAAAGATCCTTCTGGTACAAGTAATCCTCCATTTGCATCTTCCAGAATTGAAAATTTTGGCCATTGAATTTTTGAACTCTAAACCTCCCTTCTTCCGCCATTGCTCCCACTTGATCCAGAAATTCTCCTTCTGTCAAGTGCACCCAACAAAACAACCGCTCTGATACCACTTGTTAGAGTAAATCACTATATAAAATATAGAAAAGCAATTATAGTGTTTCAAACTTTAACAGTAGAATTAAAGAAAAATAAGACAAACACACACAGAAGAAGAGACAACGATTTTAACGTGGTTCACCCAATGTGGGTTACATCCACCGAGAATTTTCAGTCCTTCCTTTCTCAATCCAAGCAATAGAGGGTTACAACCTACAACCAACATCTGCTGTAATTTCCTCTCTATTTTTCCAAGGAATCAACATAGTAATTTTCATTGTCATAGTCATCTCTGTTTTTCCTCACAACTATATATAAGAAAAAAACAGAAAAAACAAACTGCTTTTCTTAATACATTCCAAGATTAACATTGAGTTCCCAACATCTAATTTTGGGATAAAAACAAAAAAAACTTTCCCTGGCTGTCCCGTTGTAAATCCGAAAACTTTCTCCGGTAGACTAACAGACTGTAAATCTAGAAACTTTCCCTGCCCGTCCTGCAGTAAATCCAGAAACTTTCTCTGTTTAGCCTCCTCATAATTAGGCTCCATTCCTAACAATCCACACTCATATTTTTACATCATATTGTGGATAAAATCTCAATCTCCTCTAATAAGCTTTTGGTGGCCCAATGTCAATTCCAATTCTATTAAACAACAATATTCTATCACTGCAATCTCGTTTGAAAGCAAATACAATTTCCCGTCAGTGATTCACCATGGTGGAATTTATGCATATGGTGTATACAAGTGCGACAAAGTTGAAAATACGAATTTGATATGAGTTTCTCTCACAAGACAATATGACAATAGTGCAAACGAAGTGGATATCCCAATTTTGATGTCATTGTATCTTTATATGTTTCGTTGAAATAACAGAAGTTCACCCAAAAATATTTCCACCTGTATTAATAACATCAAATTTTACACCTATTTTGAGATCCTTTACTCAGCACCGACTTATATATGGGTAAATCAGTGATTAACACATCCATTGTAATTCAATTCATATTAATCATGCCAATATCCATTCTTTGCACCAGTATTCACACGAAACTCGACGTTCTTCATATACTGATTCAACAATGTTTGTTCTCCAATCCTTTTGATCAACCACTACCTATTCATTTGAATCTACCAAAATGCAGATGCAGTTGCTGCTTTTATTCTTGTCAATATATTAAATACTCCACACATGTTTGAACACATCTTCCATATGCAAATATTAGAAGCTCAAAGAAAGTGTAAACAAATCGCAGGTGCTAAATAAATAAATCAACATTATTAATGTTCATTTTAGCCAACAAGATCTGTGATATTATCATCAAATTCCATAGACAATCTCCTCATTCTTCACACCATCGCTCATTCTATCAACTGCGTATATTTATATCAGGACTTGTTACCAATGTAGCTGCTGCTACCGTAACCGCTTCTATAGCTGCATTCGAATTGCTCCCAGTCGTCGTTATATTTATCACCATTAGTTTCCAAGTGAATGAAAGTGTGTCGAATAACAGTACATCTCTAAATTTTTTACGTGAAAGGCTCCACTGGTACAACAGTAGATAATGGAATGATTACCTCCATGTGATGTCGAAATCACTGTAAAAACTTGTAGAAGCTCAAAAAAATAAATCCATGCCATATTGTGTACTCCGAGTGAATTCGTGAAAGGTAGGTAATAATATGATCATTCGAGGTCCAAAAACAAATCATATTTTCATGTTTTACTCGTCTCCTTCACAATCGTGAAAACCATCACCATGAATCCTTCGCTCCATCCGGTTTGAACAATTTATTCTATATAATATTTGCTTGACTTTGTCCATGTATTAACATCATCTCTTTGTCCCACATGTACCGAGGAAAGTGCAAAAAAACTCTTTCTAACCACCAAATCACATAAATTATTTTGATTAAACCAAACCACCAGGTGGCTCTTAGATATGCGCCTCTCTTAACCTCCTCAAAAATTGCATCGAGTGTTGACCCCATCGTGCTGAGTCTGTAGGTTTACCTCAGAAAACAATTCCATTTACCTTGAACACCTGCAAAAACAAAATATTTTTTATTAATATTTTATTAAATTAAATTAAACATAAATGTTTTAAATTTCATATTTTTAAACATTTAAACAAATTTAAAATATTTAAAATAAACAATAACTTTATTTAAATTAAAACATCACAACACTACACAAAAATGATTTCACTATATCAAGAAAAAAAACTACTTTTTTTTTGGTAAGTTAATGAAATTCATTAAAAAAGGGCATTTGAAAGACACCTCAATGCCTTATACATAAGCATAACCGAGAATAGAAAAGAGGGAATAAAAGAGGATGCAAAAAAGGAAACACCAAAGGAACAAAAGACATTCAGCCAACAAAACCAAAAAGGACCCGAGTCACCACAAAAAGGAGCAAAACAAACAAGTGAAAGCTAAGACTAAGCTTTCAATAGTAGAGACATCAGACATGCTAGATGGGAACATTAGTTTGCATTGGTGACGCAACCACAATTTCTAGATCAACGTCCTTAACATCATCCTTTGGCGTATCCTTGGGGGTTTCCTTGTAAGCTTCCTTGGCAATATCCACAACCTCCTCATCCTTGGCACTACCTTTATGTCAGAAAGTCACCCTACAGTAGAAGTAGCTTGAACGTCCTCGAAAGAGTCATAGAAGAACAATAGGCTAAGTGCTTGATGTTGCTCCTTAAGCTGTGTGATAGCTTTCCCAATGGCAACATGAGCAGTTTCTAGGTGATTGATAGTAGCAAATGTGGCTTAGAAAACAAGCTTATGAAGGTATTTTTCCACAATGTCAAGAGAACTAGAAAGTTATTTCTTGGCCCTTTCAGAGGAAGGAGTGGGCGTTTCAGCAATATCCTTAAATTTAAGCCTCTAGGAACAACGAACAGACATTTTTTCAATTTTGAATTTTTTCTTGATGTTGGACACAGCAGACTTCTCAATATTGTTCTTTCTCTTGGACCTAGAGCCCTTAGGGCTAGGGGTAGAGGAAGATTTTTATTCAGAAGAATTAGGATCAGGGATATTACCTTTGGGAAACTTAAGGATTAAAAACCTATAGAGCATTTTGAATAACACCTAATGAGAAGGTCATCCCTCATATTTCTTACCTCGGATTGAAGTTATAGCATAGTCCATGGACCAGTAGAGAGTAGCATGGATGTTCATAATTTTGGCCTCACAAAAATGGTTGATGAATGCTAAATAAAAAATACAAAGTTGGGACTCGGGGTGGTCAACAGTCAAGTGTTGCATAATAGGCTTAAGTAATTTTTTCCAAGGTGTGGAAAGGTGATGGTGATACAGACCTTTTTTG
This sequence comes from Wollemia nobilis, assembly GCA_028583015.1. Classification (NCBI taxonomy): domain Eukaryota; kingdom Viridiplantae; phylum Streptophyta; class Pinopsida; order Araucariales; family Araucariaceae; genus Wollemia; species Wollemia nobilis. Next base: position 2,861,621 of record JAQPPZ010002020.1, on the reverse strand, counting down.
TGGATCTTGCTGATCATGGATGTCTGTTCAAAGTGGGTCAGTTCAGCCTCCCAATTGTGTTTGTTTCTCCGAATCACCTTGCCCTCAAGGATTTATCTTGTAAGCTTGGCCAAAATCTCCATCGTTATCTGGAACTCCACACCATGAATGGTGATGACACCATTTTCCCAAGTCTCATCAAACGCGGTAGTCACCTCCCAATCGATACCAGAGAACATTTTAAAAAAATTGATGAGGCCACCTTTATCCTTGAAAATGTCATTAGCAATAGTTTCAATTTCAAAAATTTCAAGCTAAGTATACTCAGGTTTCCCTTCTTTCATGATTGAAACCCAAAGAAAAGGTGAAAGGAAGGAACAAAAAGGGGAAATAGTAGAAAGGAACAACCACAAGGAAACTGGAGCGTAAATGAAAGGATCATGCATGACATAGTATAAAAAATAGATGAGATCGCAGATCTGGAACCAACATGCAAACCAATGAAAATGCCTCAAAAAGAAAATAAACTACTTTAACATGAAACAACAAAATAAATATGACATGAACCTTAACAAATATAAAAATAAATAAACCAAACTGATTAACAAATCCAAAATTAAAACATTTACAATAACAAAAATGAAACTTAACAAAAATAAGACAAAATAAACCAAACTAAACATAAAAATAAAACTAAAACTAAAACATAATGTCATGTTTTATTAAGACAACAATAATCATTGCAAAATAAAATTTTAAAATGACATCCAAAATCTCAAAAAAATTTGATGGGTCCCCAATTTTGGGGTCGTTGTGAAATGGTCACAATAGGAACCTGCATTCTTGTGAGATTTATGGATGTAATAATCACTCCAAAATAAAGTGTTGGTACAAAAATAAAGTGATCAACAAAATACATATGAATTGTGGATGGATGAATGTATCATAATGGGATAAAATAAAATAAAAAATATTGAATGTTTTCTATAAGAGAAGATAGAGTTTTTGAATGAGAAGGATACAATTTTACCCATGGAGAAATGCAATTTTTAGAAACCTAAAATAAATGATTTTTATAATAGAAGAATATGATACAAGCAATGCTTGGAAGACCTATAGTGAAAGGACCTACAATAAAACTTTATATCAAGGATCTCGAAGATGTGAAAGATATCAAAGATATAATTTAGTGGTAATTTCCTAGAGGTGATGACCTAAATAGATATCCATAGGATGACCTAAAGGTAATCCAGATGTAAGAATCTAGATTTGACCCCAAGGTGATGATTATCTAGAGGTGACCTAGAGGCAAGGACCTAGAGGCAAATACCTAGAGGTAATGACTGAGAGGTAGACCCAATGACTAACCAAAGGGGTATACCTAGTGGAGATTACTTAAACTAGATCCAACAAAGCAAGAGCCAATAGAGCTAGGAAAAGAGCCAAAGAAAAATATAGAACCAAATCTAGATCCAAAGCAAAAGCCAACACTAGAGCCAAAGCCAGTATGAGAGCTAGAACACAATTCTAGTGTACCACCCCTGGAATCTGTTGTGGCTGATCCACAACACACCCCAAAATTGGGGACCCACCTTTTCGTTTTGATATACGGGTGTTGGCATTTCATTTTTAGTGTCTAATCCTTCGCTTTGTCGTAGGTTTTGCAATTGTTATCGGTTCTTGTTGGCAGTATTTTCTTGTCGACGATATTTTATTGTCGTCATTTTCTTGTCGACGATATTTTATTGTCGACAACTTTTTCTTGTTGACAATATTTTCTTGTCGACAACTTTTTCTTGTCGATGACTTTTGTCATCATTTTCTTGTTAACGACTTTGTGGTTATTTTCTCGTCGACGTTTCCTTTTTATCGTCAGTTTGTGTGTCGGCAAGTTTGTTTTGTCAGTGTTATTGTTTGAAAGTTTGATGTCCACTGGTTAGGTTTTATTTCATTTGTTTGGGTCAAAGAATAGAAGATGAAAATAACAAATGAATTTAAGTATATACATCTCACACATATATATATCGTGTTGTGGTCTACCGACAAGGGCACCACTTGCATTTTCGGTGATGTGACCCGAGTTCACCCCACGACGGATACGTATATGTATAAGAAGTATTTACTCGATAAAAAATATATATTTAATATATTACGTAATATAGTAAAGGATTTGGTGGTGCACTAATAAATTTGATTCCAATTTAATAGGTGATTTGTTTTGTGTGCAGGGTTTTTGTCTCCAACATGACAGCGGTGGAGTTGGTATCGAAGTACAATAATGAATGGGGAGAGCCATTCCATTGGCTCGTCTCCATTTAAAATGACAATAAATGATGGTTGACGAAGCAGCGAGGTGTCCTTAGATTTCTCCACAGTGTGGGGTGTTTCAATTAACATGGCTACGGGCTACATTAGTGGAACCTGCATGGACGTTGATGCCGACGTGGCAGTAGTTTGGGTGACATGGCAGCTAGGACACAAAACCCTAGGCAAAGCACAGGTGTTCATGGCATTTCACGGTAATGCCTAATGTAGACAAACATCGCGTATGCAGTGGACCGGGGTAAAGTATGCCTCGATAGTTGGATGCGAAAGTTTTAGAGTTATGTACATCGTAGCCGAGAACAAAATGACAGACCCGACGATGCTGAAGAAGGCACAATATCACATGATGATGTGGCAGCAATTTTATACGACGACGGGGGTTTTCTAGCCGTTGTTGCTAGGAAGAACGACCAAAGATGGAGCAAAGTGACAGTGAAAAAATAATATAAAAAAAAAACTGATTGCGATGACATGGTCGGGATTGGCAAAATAGACCCCAGGGAGGATTAAATGGCCAGTAGTGTTGACTGTTAAGCCAGGACGCTCCCAACCAAACGTCGCTGTGAATGAACGTCGTCGACGGTTATGTGACATGGTGAAGGTCTACGGTAGCATCGGGCACACCAGAAATGGTGTAACAACGCAAATAGTAAACGAAGAAGGGGATTTCGATGCCATGGTGGTCAACAACGACTCACCACCAAGTTGGCGACAGAGAGGAAAAGGAAATCGATGGCGACGTGGCAAGAGTGGTCAGAACATACATCAATGGCATGTTAGATAAATGGGAATATACAGTTAACTCGGTCAGAGCTTGCCACATGGACACTATAATAATTCTCATGGATCCATCATTAATAAAATATTCGTAACCGAAGATATATGTCAAGTATAATCAAATGGGGTCACTAATGTAGCCATCGCATATGGCATATGGCCGCAGTAAGACAAAGGCCATTTAAAATAAAAGCAAGTATATAAGGGCCTAAGGTGCAAGGTTATATCATATGGCCACCTATGAATATAAAATGAAGTCGTTCATACATTATATGTGAAATATAACGGCTTCGATGAAAACGTGATGAGTGTAATGAAGAGTTTTCATCGAACAAACAACCTGCATGAAAACCAAAGGGAGAAATAAAAACGAAAAGTCATCTAAGAATGAAGAGTCAGCCAAGGAAAACGAAAACGGAGCGTTTGAAGATCCTTTTGACCAAACGAAGGGAGCGAAGAGACATTTTTGAAACTTTAAAAACTGGTGGAAATACTTGCATAAGGGACTGGAACTTTTGGCATGGCCAAATGGCGGCAGATTTTGATATGTAAACTTGGAATATAATTTGAATGCTAAAGCTTCTCTTCAGAAATTTCAGGCCTTGTTAGCAAGAAAGGATGAAATTTTTTTTGCATGCTCCATTTTAATTGTTCTATGTTTCTCCTTTCAAATTTCAGATTTGTATGTGAAATATATGCCATTGTTTTGGGTTATTTCATGTGAATTTCTGCAATCTAGAAAATATTTCAAACCCTAGGAGCTAGCACCTAGTTTACTTTGATTGTGTTTGTTTTGCAGGTCAAATAGGCTAGGTTGCATGTACGAAACTCTCACATATTCGGTTTTGCAGGATGGGGTGCTATCAAACTGAAGGAGCTTTTGCATTGCTGCATTTTCAGCAATTATTTTGATGCAAATTTTTAATTTTCTGTTTTCAAAAATTTTAATTTCAAAATTTTTTCTTATTTTCAGGCATTAAAATAAACATTAAAAAAATTTCAAAATCTAAAAATAATTTCACCATTGCGTAGGTTATAGTTCAGAATTCCAATACGCACTTTGAAATTTCATTTTCGGAGTTGTTTAGTATTTTTAAAAATTCATTGAAGTTGTTGTTTTGTTACAGATTTTAAAAATCCGAAAATAGAAAATTTCCATTTTAAGGTCAACTTTCATTTTTCCAATTTTTATTTGCACTCATGAGCCTATGATGACATTCCCTTCATGGAAATTCCAATTTCATTGAAGGAGTTATGTTTTATGGCATTTCCACAAATTTCCATTTTGGGCCTAAAATTATCCTTTCTTCATAAAAATTCCAATTTTACGAAAGAGGGGTAATTTGAGTATTACATTGAAGGTTTTTTCCTCAAAGCACTTAATTGTTCATCTTGATGAAAATTTGATTTCATTTAAGACGGATAAGTTAAGGTGACATTTTGAAGCTACATTTGAAGACCCTATTCATCATTGAGGATTTAGTGCAAGATAAAATCTATTTTAAAACCATCAAGATAAAAGGAATTAAAGCACTACATCGTGGTCATATGAGGGCCAACTCACATTTGCTTTACTTTGGTTCAATGAACAATCACTAAAGTTTCATGGTAAAATAAACCAACATTGCCCCTTGTTTACAGTTACTTGCAATCACTAAGGTGTTCCAAGCATTTAAATTGAATATCTTTATTTGAGATTACTAATATACAAATACAAATGATAATATAAGTGGAGACCTTGGAGAAGTTGTTGGTCTAACTTCTTTGCAAGAGGGGATTTGGAGCCCAAATCCTAAGGAAGAGTGTAATTTCACAATTGGGTGAAAATTCCACTCAACAGAATCATGGGGGTGTAATGATCTTTATACCAAAAATATACTAAGGGGGTGTTAAAATTTATGATAGTATTTGATGTTATCTAATAATTAAGGGATGAATGATGATATGACCTCATATGAGGTTGGATTCTCATATATCTCATAAGAATAAGAGAAGGTAAAAAAAAGTTGAAGGTGAAATACCAAAGGTCTTTTCAAACTAAGAGACACCATAAACCATAAATATGGATGATGTACGCAGATTTTGGCTAGTGAATAGTGATAAAATTTGATAAAATATTTGATGAATATATATTTTGTAATGTGTAATTGGGGTAGGAGAAAAATTAGGCATTATACTTAGTGGTGTATTTTAGAAATTTTAGGCTACATAGGCCATGGGTGAGGTAGGAGGGATTTTCCCTACCCTTATAAGAATATATTTGTTTCTTCTCTTAAAATAATACAACTAGTCTATAATGGTTAGAATTACAAGCCATTAACACTAAAATATATTACAAACCCTTGATGTAATATGGTAACACATGTTCTTCATTTGGATTAACATTTTATAAAATTAAATGAATAGTCCTTAAGTATTGAATTACATTGTATTTAATTGGAACAAAATTGAATATCCATTTCCTATATTACCAAACCTATGCATGAAAGGTTCTACTATTGATGTCCAACTAATTATTGAATTATCATGTAATATCTTATATCATAAAGTAACCTTATCATGAAGAGAGTATGCTAGTAAACATACCATTAATACATTCTCTTGAATACAATGGATTGAATTGAGCATTGATAACTCGTTGAGATGATCCAAGGTCATATTGTTATTATTCTCATCAAAGGAAAGTAAAATATTCATAGAAACTGGGGAAATAGGAGAGTATACCAATAGGTTCAAAATATCTTGATAGGTCCAATCAGGAAGTTGATTTTAAGGCCCAATAGGCACACCCAGATTATTTTGCTAAGAAGGAGGTTGACTATACTATTGATGGGGAGGGTATATTATATAACCAGGAGGTAGATACAAGTGGTAGAGAGGGTATAGGTATTGAGGGTGATATGGTGGATACTAAGGTTGAGGATTTTGGCAAGCCCACTACTAATTATGAGGTGGTTGAATGTTTGTTGTAGAGGAGTGTAGTTCAGTCCTAACTATAGAATTTTTTGGTTTTGAGGGGGTGGCCCTTGTACATTTTACTATGCTTGGTTGAGTAGAGATAGTGTTAATGCTTGGGTGTTTTCCTAGGACACCGTTCCACTTGTGTATTTTGGTTAAGATTTAGGTTTAAACCTAATGATCCTATTGGGTCTAAGGACTAAACTAGAGGAATGTTGGAAGTGTTAGATAGACTAGATCTAGGTGGGCTCTATGCTAGAGGAGTATTCATGAGAGGAACATTTTGTGTATTAGACATTTTAGGCTAGTTGTAAATTTTATGTATGAAGAGAGTGTTATTTGTGAGGTTACTTACATCAATAGGCACTTGGTATAATGGATTGATGTGAGTCACCATAGAAGTTTGATTATACCAAGCAGGGTTTATTAGGGATGTCAAATAACTTGTTTGTTGACTTAGATAGCCTATTTGTGGTGGTGAAAAACCTTGGCTAATTTGGTGGCCACGAGGTTTTTTCCCTTTGACAATATGGGATAGGATATCAAGACTTCTTTGAACTCATCCTCTTGATGCACCCACACAATAGTTTGTTCTTTTCTCTTTCCTTTAGTGTTCCTTCTATGACAAGCAATGATGTTCATTATTTGATGCTCTTTTTTATTTTTTAGGCTTTAGATCATGTATTCATATGTCTACTTATATATTCCTGCATGGGTAGAGTTCTAGAATTAAAAACTATGAAAAATTCCTTCAAAAACTAAAATTTTCAAAATTTTGTCTATTTTGAATTATTTCCTTGCAAATTGGAGCTATTTGCTTGTAATTCCAAGCAATTTGTTGCGAGAATGCAATTTTCCCAGGAAATGTTAATTCAAGTGATTCACTTGAAAATGGAGCAATTTGCTCATATTTTTGGATGATTTGCTCATTGTATATTAGTTCTTAGTAAACTATAAAATTGAGCAATCCACTCATAAAGTTAAGCAATTTTCTTGCTATACCGAGTAATATATTTGTCTATCTAAACTTAAATTTTTTTAGAAAGGAAGTATTGTCCAAGTGGATCACTTCCAAGACTAGAGTGAATTGCCTTCCCATGAGGGAGGCAGGAAAAACTTGTCTTTCCTAGTGAATCGCTTTCTAGTCCTTGAGCAAATTGCTCACTAGATCTAACTCAAAAATATTTCACCCTTTTTGGAGTGAGTTGCTCATTTTATTGAGCAAATCACTTGTCTTATACTTGTTTAAATAATTGACTCTAAATCTACCTTAAGTGCTTATACTCATGGTAGATGCATATATGAGATCATGTTTGAGTTTATAGTATCATTTGAATACCATCAGAGTCATGCATGTAAGAATTTTAGTTTCTTTAATATTATGTTAAATTTTCCATTTGCTACAAAATTTAATCACAAAATATTGAAAATATCTATAAAATTCCAAGAAAAACTAGGTTTAGTATTGAAAAATTTAGGCAAATAGCTTTGAATTCAACCTATGAAAATGTATATCAAGTCGAGTGATTTGCTTGCTAAGTCGAGTGAATCACTCACTTCTTGCAAAATTCCAAGCTTGCTCAAAATCAAGCAAATCACTCGCTTTCATAAGTGACTCGCTTGTAAAGTTAGAGTTAGTATTTTTATTATTTTGAACCAATTGCTCTATCTATGATCAATGCATTTTTTGGCACAAAAATCAAGAAAAATATGTAAAAATGGGGTTTGTACCATCGGATGTGCTAGAAACTATATTGATCTAGCAAATTATCCTGACGTCTAATTTACATGTTGCATCCCCAAATTCAAGTTCCAACAAGGTTGGATGGGTTTGCCAATGGATTCCTCCAACCTCTATATTAAGGCTAACTCCCTACTATCCTCATATTTCTATCTAATCTACTATAACTACTTTTCATGGAAAATAAATGCATGAAAGAAAATACATAAAAATAAAACATAGAAATAAAATGTGCAAAGTGTGGAATGTAAAATTGTGAAGTATAGAGTGCAAGAGATGAAAGTAAATATGGGTATTCCACCATAGAGAGTATATTATACAATCATTAAACACATGAGAACTCAAATAATATCAATGTTCACCCATTCATTTGATTATAAAATTGATAAGAAAATGCCAAGATGGGCTATAACGGCCATACCCAACTGCCATGCATTTAGCAAACCAAGTTAGTTGTATCATTGATGGGATGCATGAGGACTTACTAATTTCTTACAGCCTCATGAGTAAAGAGTATAATGTGGGTAGCTGCAAGCTTATTGCAGTGGTAAGGGCTTTGGCCTCTCTTTGAGAGGTCCAAGGTTCAAACCCCACTCGGTATGAGGGGACCAAGACCCCTCATAAAAACCTATGTAAACACATTGAAAAAAGAGAGCATAATGTGGGTTTCATAGTGTGTAGCTCTAAATTCTCATGGAAAAATATTAATATAAAGGGGTCCTTAGGCCCTTATTTATAAAAAAAAATTTACCTTTGATTTTCTTGGGGTACGAAATAATTGCTCTTAAAAGTAAATATTTGGACAAAATTTTAGCAAAACGTTTCAACTCCAAATATTGCATGCCTCTAATTATACCTCTAACAATCTTAGAAGGTTACAAAAATGCTTAGTGCACCACAAAATGCTAAAAATATCACTTTTTATAATATTTCCTTTGAAATTTGTGCTGATTTTCACTTTTATGCCCTATTTGAATGTTTTGCTTGCTTTTGCAGGTTATTCACTTGCATTAGCAAGTAAACTATCCACCTTAATTAAGTAAACTAATACTTAAGCAAATCAGCACCTTTGTTGAGTGAATTACTCCTTTGAGCCAATTGAAAAGTTTTGCAAGCAAATCTCTACTTCAAAAAGGAGCAAAATTTTGGTATTTTTGAGATTTTTCTTGTCATCTAGCATTATACTGTTGCTTGTTGCTTCCAAATAAGCAAAATTTAGTAAAGGTAGTATCTATGTATTACAATACCATACAACAATTTTAATAATCATTCAAAATGCTAATAATTTTTCCTTGAAATACATAAATAAATGTTATAATATAAGTTATAATTCTTAACTAGTAACAATTGTACAAACTATATTTTGAGTAAGTTGGATTAGTCATGGTTAGTTTAATTGGCTTGTATATGCCATAATTTTTTATCTCCAAATCATTGAAAATATATTAGAATCAATATTATAACAGTATTCAAGGTTAGATTTTGGCTATGAATTCCACTAGACTTAGAAAAAAAATTATTATAGGAGGATATTTCTAATGGTCACATATCTTCCTTCCTCATGGCCAGCAATTACAAGGTAAATTTAATATTCTTGAAGGGAACAAGGATGTAACTACATGTTGTACATGAAGGATACACAATGTTTAGCCACCATAATATCAAAGTGTAAAGGGAGTTAAGGCCAACAAGACTTACCAATGGTTTAAATAAGAGCATGCACATGAAGCTAAGCATACTCTTTTGGACACATTGATGTGGAGGTTCCAAGACCTATGACCTCAACTTATGTGGCTAAATGAGGAAACATTACGTTTTGGCCCTTTGTGTTGTGTTGCATACTCAACTATATGTTTCAATATTAGCATGAAAGACAAAAGTTTATGGTGAATATTTTTTCAATATTTTAAAGGGAAACAAATGGAATCTACAAGTTTAAAAGGATATGTCTGTGGATATAATACATGTCTATAATTCCATTTTCCTAATTTATGATCATCATGTAACATATTTTCTTTTAATGGATTTTTAAGCCTTAATACTACCACAAAATATCACAGGTTATATCTCACAGAATATGAATATAATATAACCACAATATAATAAGGTCAATATAATGAAATGAGTAGAATAATATGAGAAAATTAATATGTATATCAAGGCTTATAATAACTCAAATAACATTCAATAATATGCTATAATATGAATGTAAATATCTTGAATCATACATATTCTAAGCATGTAGAACAACTTACAATATCAATTGCTCAAAATATATGCAAGCTCTATTGCTTTTCTTTATCTTACAATGATAATGTTTGTTCTCCTTTCTTATGATCTTTGTATATGCTTGTTATGTATTATTGCCTCCATAATATAGCCATAATAGTGTGACTCTTTGTATACTTAACTATTCCTTTCCATATGCCAAGTCTCATGACTCTTGGATTATCTACTTGACACTTGCATACTTGATGAACACTTGAAATTATAACATATGTACACCTATACATTAATTCTAAACTTCTATAACTTGCACACTCTAATCTAAGATACTTGTACACATATTTACATTACATATTTGTTCTTATACATACAAGACACTTGTGCACATAGACTCAACTTACACTTGCACATTCAATCACATGACACTTTGCATTTCCTACACATTCACAATTATATAAAAAGGAAAATATAACTCACACTCTAAACTATGACTCAACCCTAATCTATTATTTCCAAATATACCATAAAGGTACCATGGGGGTATATTAGCATGTACCAAATAATGTAATATACTCCAACATTTGTGTTAGAATGTGTAAGAAAATTTTCCTCCTTCCATTTGGGGTTCATATGAAGGGATACAACTTAGATTTTTAAAACTTAATTTGTATATCTAAAATTGAATTGAATATGAAGTAAAATACTAGTTGTTGAAAGAAACTCTCATATGATAATTACATTATGGAAGGAAGAAGATCATTAAATTTAACCATGATAGTTCCTTCATTTGATTCTATCAAGAATATAAATAATATTTTCAGAATTAATATTTCTAAATAAAAATTTATATTAATTTTCTCTTTAAAAAAAAATAAGCCTTTCATCTTTCCAAATAAGGTCATCCACCCATGAAGATGCAAGCAGAAGAAATATTTCATTTCTTTTCAACTAATTTTCAAGCTCATATCACATTAGGATTAGAACATATATTTTATTTTTTATACTTTATATTGCAAACCAAAAATATATTTATTTTAATATAGTAATAATAATGATGAAAAAATAATTTCTATCAATAATAATGATCTATAATGAAGCACAATTCCAATTTCAATAATTCATCAAACTACTTTTCCACTTGGGATCACTATCACAAGACCCAATTTTACAAGATAGGGTGTATAGCCATAATAGTGTGACTCTTTGTATACTTGAATATTCCTTTCCATATGTCAAGTCTCATGACTCTTGGCTTATCTACTTGACACTATAACATATTCACACATAGACATGGATTTTACACGTTTATAACTTGCACACTATAATCTAAGATACTTATGCACATTGTTACATTACATATTTGTTCTCATACATACAAGACACTTGTGCATATAGACTTAACTTACACTTGCACACTAACTCACATGACACTTGTGCATTTCCTACACATTCACACTTACATAAAAATAGAAATATAACTCACACTCTAAACTATGACTCAACCCTAATCTATTATTTACAATTGTACCATGGGGGTACATTAGCATGTACCAAATAATATAATATACTCCAACACCCCCTTGTATTACATTATTTGGTTATTGAAGACTTTAGTCTTCAATCATGATCTTCATATTTATCTTCAATCTTCAAGTGATCTTGCACTGTTCACAAACCTCTGCTTGAGATCCGTCAGGCTCATCTTCTTGCTTGAATTTGAGTTCTAACTTTGGGATTGCTATTGATTTTATTCTAAATTTGTTGCTGAGGAAGTTCATACCTTTCTTGTGCCAATATCTAAATTTTGAAAAATATTTTTGAGGAAATCCATTAAGATTTTTTCTTGTCATTGTGTATATCCATTCAAAAATATTATTTTCTTTATACCAACAATGTCTTTGAGAATGATTGGTACCTCCACAAATTTTGCAACATCTTTCTATCTTGTGTTCATGCCTACCACAATATTCACATGTGTTTTATGAATGTTTGAAGTCTTCATTACAATGTTATTTTTCACACACACTATCTGCACACTCTTTGTCTTCATGAACTATGTTCAAATTCTTTGAGTCACATGCAACATTTATTCTTGGATCAAGTTCTTCTATCTTTGTTATGAATTCCAAGTCAAAAGTATCATAGCTTGCATCACAATTTTCTTTTATATTTTGTTGAAGATCACTAGTATCACAACATGCATTTGCTATCATAGGCCTTAAATCATTTGTATCATAGCAAACATCTTTCATCATTGGTTTATTCCCTAATTCTTCAACCTTTCCTTGTTTTATTATCTTGGAAACATTTAGAGTGATTATTCCCTTGTATATTATTTTCCATAGACTAACAAGTACAGTAACAAAATTTTCATAACAATCATTAGCATCATTAAGAACACTTTGCATGTATTATTGAAGTATTAAAAATTCTCCTTTTTTTGCTTCTTCAAGAATAGATTGTAAATATTCCATCACTTCATTTGACATATATTTTTCATCTTCAATAGCTTTTGAAGAAAAAACTTGTAAAAGATCTTTGACCTTATTTCTTTGTTTTTCTCTTTATTATCATGTTGCAATAGCCAATTTTTATTGTAGAACACCTTATAACTCCCAAGTTCAAATAATTATTCTTCAAATACTTCACTTAAATCTAAAAAAATAGAGTTTAAAATTATTCAAAATTTCAAAAACTTTAAAAACTTTAAAAACTTCAAATAATCATCAATATTAAAAATAACTCCAATTATGAATTCCTTATCACTCCTAAAAATAATCAAAAATATAAATTTTGCAAATTATAAATTTTCTAACCTTTGATGTTGAAAACCTTTCAACTCCCAAATATTTAAATTTGTAAAATATGTCAAATCAAAAAATTATTCTAGGTTTAAGGTGTAGACCAATTGGTGCAGAAAAACCTCGTAAGGGGGACAGATGCCCAAGGTTCAAATCTTGGGCCTCACCGAACCAAACACTTGTCCACTTTCCTGGTGTTTATAGCAATGTAAAAGGTTTAAAATGAATGTGGCATAGTGTTTATTGGGGTGGACTATGTGGAGTATTGTGTAGCAGCTTTCGAGGCAAACAACACGAAATATTGTGGCGGTCATTAAGGCGAAAAACCCACTCGAATAATTGTGGTAGCTACTAATTCCATAATGTAAATTAAAAAATATATTCTAAAAAATTATAAAAACATTTAATAGCCTAGTTGAATTCCTTATCGCTCCAACCTAATAAAAACTTTAAGAAATTTAAAGAAACTTAATTAACCCTACACAACTTATCACTCTATTATTCTAATAAAAAAATAATCCAAATATCTTCTAATTTTACCTTATATCTCCTAAATCAACATTAATAGAAAACCTTAGCTTTATAAAACCCTCAAATTAAAAATACCTTAGAACGAAGTCTTCCTTCTCCTTCCCACACATCTATGTTCTACAATGCTTCTACTAAGACACTCTGTGCGGATAACTTTTAATAGGTGTTAGATAATTGAAGTGTGTAAATATGCATGGTGAGGCATTTCACTTTCCTAAACATTACACTTCAAACTATATTTCAAATGGCATGTTGCACTCCAAACCATAGGTGAAATGAGTTATACCAAATCGTATACCAAATGAAAAGTTGTACTCCAAAATATAGGTGAAATGAGTTATACCAAATGGCTCTCAAAATGATGCTTCAAATAACGTTCAATAGTTGAACGTTACATCAGGTGAAATGTTTTCTTAACTTTTTGTGTATTGCATTTTTTCTTCAGGACTTCTCAACTACCTCAAACTCTTCCTTTGCTCTGTCTTCCTTGTTGTTTTGAATCCCAAATGATTTGACTTCTTTGTTGAATATCTTGTGTAGTTTCAAATCCACTTAGGGCTTTAGCTTCTTTGTTACTATCATCCACTACACATTGTAAGCTTGTTGGGCATTTGTTTTTCCTTGATGTTCGATGTTCCTGGATGTTTGTTATTTTCCTTTCAATTATGTGTGTGTTGTTAGGGTACTTCACTTACAGGATTCTCCTATATTATGTGGGCATTGTTAGAGTACTTTACTCTCAAGTATCTTCTTTGTTGTGTGGGTGTTGTTAGAGTGCTTCACTAGAAGTTTGATTATACCAAGCAGGGTTTATTAGGGATGTCAAATAACTTGTTTGTTGACTTAGATAGCCTATTTGTGGTGGTGAAAAACCTTGGCTAATTTGGTGGCCACGAGGTTTTTTCCCTTTGACAATATGGGATAGGATATCAAGACTTCTTTGAACTCATCCTCTTGATGCACCCACACAATAGTTTGTTCTTTTCTCTTTCCTTTAGTGTTCCTTCTATGACAAGCAATGATGTTCATTATTTGATGCTCTTTTTTATTTTTTAGGCTTTAGATCATGTATTCATATGTCTACTTATATATTCCTACATGGGTAGAGTTCTAGAATTAAAAACTATGAAAAATTCCTTCAAAAACTAAAATTTTCAAAATTTTGTCTATTTTGAATTATTTCCTTGCAAATTGGAGCTATTTGCTTGTAATTCCAAGCAATTTGTAATCGCTCCAACCTAATAAAAACTTTAATAACTTTAAAGAAACTTAATTAACCCTACACAACTTATCACTCTATTATTCTAATAAAAAAATAATCCAAATATCTTCTAATTTTACCTTATATCTCCTAAATCAACATTAATAGAAAACCTTAGCTTTATAAAACCCTCAAATTAAAAATACCTTAGAACGAAGTCTTCCTTCTCCTTCCCACACATCTATGTTCTACAATGCTTCTACTAAGACACTCTGTGCGGATAACTTTTAATAGGTGTTAGATAATTGAAGTGTGTAAATATGCATGGTGAGGCATTTCACTTTCCTAAACATTACACTTCAAACTATATTTCAAATGGCACGTTGCACTCCAAACCATAGGTGAAATGAGTTATACCAAATTGTATACCAAATGAAAAGTTGTACTCCAAAATATAGGTGAAATGAGTTATACCAAATGGCTCTCAAAATGATGCTTCAAATAACGTTCAATAGTTGAACGTTACATCAGGTGAAATGTTTTCTTAACTTTTTGTGTATTGCATTTTTTCTTCAGGAATTCTCAACTACCTCAAACTCTTCCTTTGCTCTGTCTTCCTTGTTGTTTTGAATCCCAAATGATTTGACTTCTTTGTTGAATATCTTGTGTAGTTTCAAATCCACTTAGGGCTTTAGCTTCTTTGTTACTATCATCCACTACACATTGTAAGCTTGTTGGGCATTTGTTTTTCCTTGATGTTCGATGTTCCTGGATGTTTGTTATTTTCCTTTCAATTATGTGTGTGTTGTTAGGGTACTTCACTTACAGGATTCTCCTATATTATGTGGGCATTGTTAGAGTACTTTACTCTCAAGTATCTTCTTTGTTGTGTGGGTGTTGTTAGAATGCTTCACTAGAAGTTTGATTATACCAAGCAGGGTTTATTAGGGATGTCAAATAACTTGTTTGTTGACTTAGATAGCCTATTTGTGGTGGTGAAAAACCTTGGCTAATTTGGTGGCCACGAGGTTTTTTCCCTTTGACAATATGGGATAGGATATCAAGACTTCTTTGAACTCATCCTCTTGATGCACCCACACAATAGTTTGTTCTTTTCTCTTTCCTTTAGTGTTCCTTCTATGACAAGCAATGATGTTCATTATTTGATGCTCTTTTTTATTTTTTAGGATTTAGATCATGTATTCATATGTCTACTTATATATTCCTGCATGGGTAGAGTTCTAGAATTAAAAACTATGAAAAATTCCTTCAAAAACTAAAATTTTCAAAATTTTGTCTATTTTGAATTATTTCCTTGCAAATTGGAGCTATTTGCTTGTAATTCCAAGAAAAATGTAATCGCTCCAACCTAATAAAAACTTTAAGAACTTTAAAGAAACTTAATTAACCCTACACAACTTATCACTCTATTATTCTAATAAAAAAATAATCCAAATATCTTCTAATTTTACCTTATATCTCCTAAATCAACATTAATAGAAAACCTTAGCTTTATAAAACCCTCAAATTAAAAATACCTTAGAACGAAGTCTTCCTTCTCCTTCCCACACATCTATGTTCTACAATGCTTCTACTAAGACACTCTGTGCGGATAACTTTTAATAGGTGTTAGATAATTGAAGTGTGTAAATATGCATGGTGAGGCATTTCACTTTCCTAAACATTACACTTCAAACTATATTTCAAATGGCACGTTGCACTCCAAACCATAGGTGAAATGAGTTATACCAAATCGTATACCAAATGAAAAGTTGTACTCCAAAATATAGGTGAAATGAGTTATACCAAATGGCTCTCAAAATGATGCTTCAAATAACGTTCAATAGTTGAACGTTACATCAGGTGAAATGTTTTCTTAACTTTTTGTGTATTGCATTTTTTCTTCAGGACTTCTCAACTACCTCAAACTCTTCCTTTGCTCTGTCTTCCTTGTTGTTTTGAATCCCAAATGATTTGACTTCTTTGTTGAATATCTTGTATAGTTTCAAATCCACTTAGGGCTTTAGCTTCTTTGTTACTATCATCCACTACACATTGTAAGCTTGTTGGGCATTTGTTTTTCCTTGATGTTCGATGTTCCTGGATGTTTGTTATTTTCCTTTCAATTATGTGTGTGTTGTTAGGGTACTTCACTTACAGGATTCTCCTATATTATGTGGGCATTGTTAGAGTACTTTACTCTCAAGTATCTTCTTTGTTGTGTGGGTGTTGTTAGAATGCTTCACTAGAAGTTTGATTATACCAAGCAGGGTTTATTAGGGATGTCAAATAACTTGTTTGTTGACTTAGATAGCCTATTTGTGGTGGTGAAAAACCTTGGCTAATTTGGTGGCCACGAGGTTTTTTCCCTTTGACAATATGGGATAGGATATCAAGACTTCTTTGAACTCATCCTCTTGATGCACCCACACAATAGTTTGTTCTTTTCTCTTTCCTTTAGTGTTCCTTCTATGACAAGCAATGATGTTCATTATTTGATGCTCTTTTTTATTTTTTAGGCTTTAGATCATGTATTCATATGTCTACTTATATATTCCTGCATGGGTAGAGTTCTAGAATTAAAAACTATGAAAAATTCCTTCAAAAACTAAAATTTTCAAAATTTTGTCTATTTTGAATTATTTCCTTGCAAATTGGAGCTATTTGCTTGTAATTCCAAGCAAAATGTAATCGCTCCAACCTAATAAAAACTTTAAGAACTTTAAAGAAACTTAATTAACCCTACACAACTTATCACTCTATTATTCTAATAAAAAAATAATCCAAATATCTTCTAATTTTACCTTATATCTCCTAAATCAACATTAATAGAAAACCTTAGCTTTATAAAACCCTCAAATTAAAAATACCTTAGAACGAAGTCTTCCTTCTCCTTCCCACACATCTATGTTCTACAATGCTTCTACTAAGACACTCTGTGCGGATAACTTTTAATAGGTGTTAGATAATTGAAGTGTGTAAATATGCATGGTGAGGCATTTCACTTTCCTAAACATTACACTTCAAACTATATTTCAAATGGCACGTTGCACTCCAAACCATAGGTGAAATGAGTTATACCAAATCGTATACCAAATGAAAATTTGTACTCCAAAATATAGGTGAAATGAGTTATACCAAATGGCTCTCAAAATGATGCTTCAAATAACGTTCAATAGTTGAACGTTACATCAGGTGAAATGTTTTCTTAACTTTTTGTGTATTGCATTTTTTCTTCAGGACTTCTCAACTACCTCAAACTCTTCCTTTGCTCTGTCTTCCTTGTTGTTTTGAATCCCAAATGATTTGACTTCTTTGTTGAATATCTTGTGTAGTTTCAAATCCACTTAGGGCTTTAGCTTCTTTGTTACTATCATCCACTACACATTGTAAGCTTGTTGGGCATTTGTTTTTCCTTGATGTTCGATGTTCCTGGATGTTTGTTATTTTCCTTTCAATTATGTGTGTGTTGTTAGGGTACTTCACTTACAGGATTCTCCTATATTATGTGGGCATTGTTAGAGTACTTTACTCTCAAGTATCTTCTTTGTTGTGTGGGTGTTGTTAGAGTGCTTCACTCTCATGTGTCTTCTTTTCTATGTAGGTGTTGTTAGAGCACTTCACTCTAAGGAATTTTCTCTATTAGAGTGCTTCACTCTATTTTATTCAAGCTCTTTAACTTAGTGTCTAAAATCTTTACCAAAGTGCTTATCAAGCACTGCTAGCCATAGTTTAATATTCACTTTCTTAAGTACCTTGAACACTTTTCCAATATTTTTTCTTTTGTAGACTAGCATCTTGAGTACTATCCAAACATTACTCTTTATGGACTATTCTTCCTTGCTTAATCTCCTTTGAACATTGTTTAGTTTCTAGCATTCTCAAGCCACTTCTCTTACTTATGCTTGAATGTTTCCTTAACTTGGTTTTTTCACTTTTTATCAGGTTTAAATGCTTTGCTTCTAAACTACTTTAATGTTGAAAATATTGAAGTGCATTGGTTTTCATTGATGTCAAAGGTGAAAAGGTTGAAATATTCCATGGGTAGCAAGGGAAGATATAGTGGAAATAATATCTAAATACCAAATTTAAATATTATAAGGAAAAAGACTTAAAATATTTTATTATAAAACCACCATGGGCCTAAGGTTTAAGGCTTACAATATATAAATATTTTTATATTTAAATATTTAAAATAAAAAGAGTTTGGGCACCAAAATTCGTGGAAGGCATTTGAAAATAATAAAATCATTTTCAAAGGTGGGCGTCAATGTCATGTCAAATGAAGGATAAAAAATTCATATAAATTAAATTTCCAATATTTGCAAAGGGAAAGGAGTGTGAAAAAAATTGACATCTCTGCTCGTGCTTTCGTTTGAAAAAAAAGAATAAGGGGCATATTTTTCGATGAAAGGAGCAAGTAAGAACAAGGATGGACTGTTGCACACTTGGTCATAGCTGGAAGGCTAGCACAGCTAGTTACAGGGGCGACGCTAAGGCACTGTAGTAGAGGAGGTTGTTGTTTTGATTCCCATAGAGGGAATTTTTGCAAGGCAGTGAAAAGGAGTACGTTTTTGACAAGAGGATAAAGATATTTTGCTACATACCTTAGTCACAGCTAGCAGGCTAGCACAACTAGTCACAGGGGTAGCGCTAAGGCGCTATGGTAGAGGTGGTCACTGGTTCGATTCCCATGGAGGGAATTTTTGCAAGGCAGAATCAAGGAGGAATTTCGTGCAATCAAAAGGTACAATATTTTTAATTAAAAAATGTATGTATAAGGTTGTAAGCTTGTTGTGCATGTTTGAGAAAAAAGGGTCAAAATATTTAATTTTGAAATTCAAAATTGGAGGGAGTTCTAAGGTGTAACAAGTGACATTTATTTTGTAATTTGTGACTTGATTTAGGAGTAACAAGGTCTTGATATTATATTATTTTGCTTAAAATAAAATTATTGCATTGTCAAGTTGGAGTTATAAGGTGTTATAGTGGTTTGATTTTTTATTGTAATTTTTATATGGTGAAAAGGAATGTTGAAGGGTTTTTGATAATTATTAATGCTTCATATTTGAGAACAAAAGTCATAGAGCATTATTTTTTAGATTCTATTGTGCACAATTTTTAAAGAATAAATTTAATGTGGATGATTTAAAAGAGAGATCTACTAACCATTTTTTGAAGTGGCACTTTTAAGAGGAAATTCTTTTGAGACAGGTTTTTAAGGGCACATTTTCATCAAAGCAAGTTGAGAGGTACGTTGACATTATTCCTTCTCTAAGGTGTTTGGAGGTGGAGATAAAAGGGTTGATTAGTGTGTATTTTTGGAAATATTTGATGGCAAGGTCGAGATTCAAACAACAAACTTCTCATTAATTTGTAGTAAAATTGCTTAATACAGTCCTCTGTTACAATTTTCCAGGCATACTTCTTCTCCCCCAATCCCGAACTCACCATCCCCTTTACAAATTTTCCCCCGAGTTTTTATTGAGGTCTCGGTCCTCCAGAAAATTAATGCTCCCACCCAACAACAATTTCAAATTCTAGTTTCCCCCTGGTTGAATTTTCAAATTTTGGTTTTCTGCCATAAATGGGCAACCGCCCGATCCGCCCAGAAGCTTGCATTAATGGCTTCCCATACCCTGCACTGGCCGCCTTGTTCTGACTGTACTCTGTACTGTTGTTTCCTTCATAAAGCCCTCACCTATAAATGCTATTAAACCAGAAATAATAATAAGAAAGAATGCGCGGCCGACGCCTCCCTTAACAATTTACGTGACCCTCAACTTAGTTTGCATACACGTAACCGATTGCGTGTACATCTGTCCATGCATTCTCCTTGTCTCAACACTTTTGTCACACGTGCCCTTCACAACCGCCACGTGTTCAGCTTGGCCTTGCCCGACCGTTCGCTCATTCACCTTTGGTTTTGTTCCCTATCTTCTTTCAACTTTCGTAGCTGTCGAAATACCGGCCACATGTCGGCCCTTAACTGGCCGCGTTATCGCGACCCGTCGCGATATCGCGATGGCACTTCCCCTTTAGTCTTGCCCTGTCTTCTACCTTTCTTTAAGTCTTGCGGCCCTTTGGTTGACCAGCCACGTGTCGGCCCTTAACTGGTCGCGATATCGCGACAGTCACGATATCGCGACGACACTCCCCTCCTTTGCCTTGCTTCACATTACTGTCACGATATCGCGACGGCACTCCGCTCCTTTGCCTTGCTTCACATTCCTGTCGCGATATCGCGACGTCGGATATCGCGACGAAACTTACCAAGTCACTATGCAGCCTTCGAAGGTCACGATTTCGCGACCCCACTTCCTTGCTTAACAAAACCCTTCCCAAACTGAAAATTGCTTAACAAAACTTCTTCCGAACTGAAAGTAATAAACCAAGATGCAAAATACTTAGAGAAAACTGGAAAAATTTTGGATGATGCAAGATTGCCCTACTGTCACCGGATGCTCCTGCATCAGACACCCGGGGTAAAATAAAAGTGATCCTCACTTCTGTTTTGTTAGGGGAAGACCCAGGCGGTCAACCTCCGCTTTTGATAACCAAGTTGCATCTTCAACAGGTCTACCCTTCCACTTTATCAAATATTCTGAATACTGCTTATTTCTGGTGCTTCTACCTTCACGGGTGTCTAGTACTTCTTCGACCTCATCGGTGGCTGGAGTAGATGCTGGAATTTGCCATAATTCTGCACTTGGCATCTCCGTACCTTCTCCCTCATGATATTCCACTAAATCTGAAATATTAAAAATAGGTGAAATATCAAGCCAACTTGGCAATTCCACTTCATACGCACTTCCCGACTCCCGCTTTCCCGTATTCTGCATGGCCCAAACTTTTTCATCTTCAATTTATTATAAGTTTTGGCAGGAAATCTCTCCTTCCTGAGATGTACCATGACCTCATCTCCTACTTTGAACTCCTTGAACCGCCGCTTTTGGTCTGCCCTCGCCTTATATTGAGTATTCATCTTTATAATTTGTTTCCTTACTTCTTCATGCAGACTTTTCATATGTTCTGCAAATTCTTCTGCCTCGGCACTACACTTTTCTCTCCTGTCCAACTTTCTCAGTTCAGACACATTCCTCGGGTTGTTTCCATATACTATCTGGAACGGAGATTTATTGGTGCTTTTATTAACTGAACTGTTATACGCAAATTCTGCCTACGGTAAAACCAAATCCCATCCCTTGGGTTGATCCGCTATCAAGCATCTCAGTAAATTACCCAGGCTTCTATTCACCACCTCCGTCTGTCCATCGGTCTATGGGTGGTATGCTGAACTGAATTTTAGGTCTGTCTTCAACTTCTTCCACAGAGTTCTCCAAAAATACCCAACAAACTTTGTATCTCTGTCAGAAACTATGCTTCTTGGTAGACCGTGAAGTCGTACCACTTCCTTGAAGAATAACCCAGCAATGTGAACTGCATCACTTGTCTTCTGGCAGGGAATAAAATGTGCCATTTTGGAGAATCGGTCAACCACCACAAATACAGAGTCATTTCCCCTCTGTGTCCTTGGCAATCCAAGAATAAAATCCATGCTTATGTCCTCCCATGGCCTCTCTGGTACAGGTAATGGCTGGTATAATCCTGTGTTTTGCCTTACACCCTTTGCCATCTGGCATATTCTGCAACCTTGCACAAACTTCCGCACATCTTGCTGAAGTTGAGGCCAGTAATAATTTTCCTCCACTAGGGCAATGGTCTTATCCCGACCAAAATGCCCAGCCAGTCCTCCGCTGTGCTTTTCTTTGATTAAGTTTTCCCGCATGGAACTTCTGGGAATGCATAATTTACTTCCTTTGAACAACATTCCGTCTTGGATTAAGAAATCCAACCATTTTGTCCTGTCCACAGTAACAGGTATCGAGCAAGCCGTCCAGGCTTCTGCAAAATCCGGATCTTCAGGGTACAAACCCTTCAGTTCTTCAAATCCCACTACTTCCACTGTCAATCTAATCAGTAAAGTCTGCCTTCTGCTCAAGGCATCTCGCAACTCTGTTTGACTTCCCACTTCTGTGCTTCAAGCACAAAGGTATAACTTTGGAGGAACTCCACCCATTTCATGTGCCTTTGATTCAGTTTTGTCTGACTGTTAATGTATTGTAAAGCCTGATGGTCAGTAAATAAAACAAACTCCTTTGGCAATAAGTAGTGTCTCCACTTTTTCAGAGCCTAAACTATAGCATAAAATTCCTGGTCATAAACTCGAATATTTTTTTCGAGCATCATTTAGCTTCTCACTGAAATAAGCAACAGGTCTACCTCCTTGACTCAAGATAACTCCCTATTGCATCGCCATCGGCATCACAATCCACTTGAAATACCTTGTCAAAGTCTGGGAGTGCTAAAACAGGTTGTTCTATGACCTTTCTCTTTAATGCATTAAAGCTCCTTTCAGCCCCTAATGTCCACTTGAACTCTTTTTTATCCCCCCTCATTGTTTCTGTGAGAGGTGCACAAATGTTGCTGAAGTTCTTTATGAACTTCCTATAAAAGCTGGCCAGACCATGAAATGATCTTACTTCCGTTGTGCTTCTTGGGGTAGGCCATTCGATGATGGCTCTCACCTTCTCTGGGTCCATTTTCAGACCTTCTGCTGAGATTACAAATCCCAGGTATACTAACTCCTTCTTGACAAAATTACACTTTTTCAGATTTATTAATAATTGCTCCTCCCGCAGCTTTTCAAAAACCCTCCTAATATGTATTAGGTGTTCCTCCAGGGTTCTGCTAAAAATTAATATGTCATCTAAATACACAATGACAAACTTTCCCAGAAATTCCTTCAGCACTTCATTCATCAGCCGCATGAAGGTACTTGGTGCATTGGACAGCCCAAATGGCATGACCAACCACTCATACAAGCCCTCTCTTGTCTTGAAGGCTGTCTTCCACTCATCTCCCTCCCGGATACGGATCTGATGATAGCCACTTTTTAAGTCGATCTTTGTGAAGTATTCAGCTCCACTTAAACAGTCCATGATATCATCCATCCTTGGCAACGGGAATCTGTATTTAATAGTGATTTTGTTGATGGCCCGTGAATCTGTACACATCCTCCATTCTCCATCCTTCTTGGGCGCCAGCACTGTAGGTACTGCGCATGGGCTCAAACTTTCCCGAATCAATCCCTTCTCTAACAATTCCTGGACCTGTCTATTTAACTCCTCAGTTTCTACAGGTGTCATTCTGTGTGCAGCTTTATTTGGCAAGCTTGATCCCGGTACCAAATCTATATGGTGGCTAATTTTCCTTACTGGGGGTAAACCCTCAAGCACATTGTCAGACACAATATCTGGAAATTCCTCCAGCAGATCCAGGACTTCTGCTGGGGTATCCTGGCATTCCTTCTCCCTTGCTCTAGGGATTATTGCATAACATAAATGTTCATGCTTCAACCCATCCAGGAACTTTCTCCCCTCAACTAAACAGATTCTGGAATTGTTACATACCTTTTCATCCGCATCCTTCAAGGGCTTTAGTTTATGGCGTACACCATTCTTTGTCAATGAGTAGGTGTTGGCACGGCCATCATGCACTGCACTCCGGTCAAACTGCCAGGGCCTCCCCAGCAACATGTGGCAAGCATCCATGGGCAGGATGTCACACAGGACCTCATCACAATAATTTCCAATGTTAAATTTAATGGAGCACTGTTCATTGACCAAAGCTCTGTGGTCCTTCTGTAACCATGCGACCCGGTATGGGTGTGGGTGCTTCTTCCTTTCTAACTGTAGCTTTGTAACCATTTCCTCAGAAACCAGGTTATCCGTGCTACCATTATCAATAATAATATTGCAAACCTTGCCCACACATTTACATCTTGTGCGGAATAAACTTCTTCTCTGATCTGTGTCCTTCTCCTCATTCAACAGGACTCTTCTTACAATCATTGCTTCCCCTCTCTCCGCTTCTTCAAAATGCTCGGACTCGCCTTCTTCCTCTCGCCACAAGCAGCCCCGGCTGGACCCTCGGGCCTCTTGTTCGTCCTTTCTCGGTGTTGTGGACACTCAAATGCCTGATGTCCTTCTTCACCACAAGTGGAAACATGTTCCACGAAATACTCCTCTTCCAAATCCTCGTCCAGATCCACCCCGTCCTCTTGGGTAGCTGTTCTGATCTCGGGGCCGATAAACATCCTCTTCCCTTTGATCCTGGTTACTACTGGCTTCACCAGTCTTCTTCGGGTCTTTATACTTTTCTCCACTGGTTCTCCCACCAGTTCTTCCACCACGGCCCCTTCCTCTTTGCTTGCCTTCAAACCGCCTATTCAGCTTTTCTTCCACCTTTAAGGCAAATTGGTAAGCATCCTCAATGGTGCTTACCCGAACTAGGCTCAGTTCCTCCTGGATACCGAGTCTCAACCCATTGATATAACGGGCCACCTTTTCTTTGTTTGCCTCTAAATGCCCAGTTCTAATGGAGATCTTGTAAAACTCCTCGGTGTACTCTTGGACAGCTTTTGTTTGTCCTATCTCAAACTCTGCATTTTTCTTAGCAGATCCAACTCGTAATCTGTCGGGATGAACTGTCTTTTCAGCTTCTCCACCATTCTATCCCATCTTGTTATTCTCTCCTTCCCTCTTCTGTTCCTCTCCAACTGTATTCCCCTCCACCAAATGCTGGCATGACCCTTCAACTTGGTCTTAGCAAATCTGACCCGATTAGGGTCTTCAACCTCCTCGTACTCGAAATACTCCTCTAAATCATTTATCCAGTCAATCACTTCTTCTGGATTTAGGTTACCCGAGTATGTGGAAACCTCCATTTTTGGTTGCTTTCCAATCTGAGAGATGGCCTTGTACAACCGGGCTTGTGCAGGATCCATAGCCTCTTCCTCTTCCTCAGATTGGTCTTCTTCTTCAACTTCGTCCTCACTTTCCTCATCCCTTCCGGGCTCGTGCCTTCTACGTAACTCTGCTTGCAAGGCTTGAACTTGTCTCTGCAAGGCTCGAAAGTCTTCGGCCGGCACCACATTTCCTACTCCGCCACGGTTTCTTCGTGGAGGCATTATATATATTATTTTTATAAAATCCTTCCACAGATCCTGGTGTAACTGCCTCTCTCCGGCGATCTGTTACACGCTCAGGAGCTCCCGCTCTGATACCACTTGATGGCAAGGTCGAGATTCAAACAACAAACTTCTCATTAATTTGCAGTAAAATTGCTTAATACAGTCTTCTGTTACAATTTCCAGGCATACTTCTTCTCCCACAATCCCGAACTCACCATCCCCTTTACAAATTTTCCCCCGAGTTTTTATTGAGGTCTCGGTCCTCCAGAAAATTAATGCTCCCGCCCAACAACAATTTCAAATTCTAGTTTCCCCCGGTTGAATTTTCAAATTTTGGTTTTCTGCCATAAATGGGCAACCGCCCGATCCGCCCAGAAGCTTGCATTAATGGCTTCCCATACCCTGCACTGGCCGCCTTGTTCTGACTGTACTCTGTACTGCTATTTCCTTCATAAAGCCCTCACCTGTAAATGCTATTAAACCAGAAATAATAATAAGAAAGAATGCACGGCCGACGCCTCCCTTAACAATTTACGTGACCCTCAACTTAGTTTGCATACACGTAACCGACTGCGTGTACATCTGTCCATGCATTCTCCTTGTCTCAACACTTTTGTCACACGTGCCCTTCACAACCGCCACGTGTTCAGCTTGGCCTTGCCCGGCCGTTCGCTCATTCACCTTTGGTTTTGTTCCCTATCTTCTTTCAACTTTCGTAGCTGTCGAAAGACCGGCCACGTGTCGGCCCTTAACTGGCCGCGATATCGCGACGGCACTTCCCCTTTAGTCTTGCCCTGTCTTCTACCTTTCTTTAAGTCTTGCGGCCCTTTGGTTGACCAGCCACGTGTCGGCCCTTAACTGGCCGCGATATCGCGACAGGTCACGATATCGCGACCCGTCGCGATATCGCGACGACACTCCCCTCCTTTGCCTTGCTTCACATTACTGTCGCGATATCGCGACGACACTCCCCTCCTTTGCCTTGCTTCACATTCCTATCGTGATATCAAGAGGTCGTGATATCGCGACGTCGCGATATCGCGACGAAACTTACCAAGTCACTATGCAGCCTTCGGAGGTCGCGATTTCGCGACCCCACTTCCTTGCTTAACAAAACCCTTCCCAAACTGAAAATTGCTTAACAAAACTTCTTCCGAACTGAAAGTAATAAACCAAGATGCAAAATACTTAGAGAAAATTGGAAAAATTTTGGATGATGCAAGATTGCCCTACTGTCACCGGATGCTCCTGCATCAATATTTGAGCTAGGATTTGAGAGCAAATTGTGCATCATTGATTAGTAAAATTGGAAACACTTGTGCTAGGGTTTTTGAGAACAAATTATGCATTCTTACTGAAATAATTTGTGAAGAATTTTGGCATTGATGTGAGTGACATTGAATGTGAATGGGCAAGTGTTAGAGACCAGTTTTGTGAAGCAATTTGTGCATTATTGTGTTTGATATTTGAGAGAAAATTTACAAGGAATATAAACCAGTTTTGTGAAGTAAAGTTATACACTAGTTTGATTTGATTTGAAAGGGATTTGCAAGAAGTAGAGATCTGATTTGATGAATGCAAGATATGTGAATATGAAGAAAATATTGGATATTTGATAGTACATATCATTCTCTATATGTTCAAGATGTTAAACGAATTCTAGGTAGAATATGTCTGAACTGCCTAGTTGAAGAAAACATTTCTGAAAGAGATGTAAGCATTATTTTGAACATCATTTGTGTGCAAGATTTGGGATTGGTTGAGCATGTGCTATGAGTTGTTTTGAGCATGTGTTAGATCAGATTTGTGCAAATATAGTAAGTATATTTGAGCAAGTCTTATGAGAAGACTTAAAGCAGGTTTGAGGTAGATTTGAGCAAGTCTTGTGAGAAGACTTGAAGCAAGGTTTAAGGTAGATTTGAGCAAGTCTTGTGAGAAGACTTGAAGTAGGTTTAAGGTAGATTTGAGTAAGTCTTATGAGAATACTTGAAGTAGGTTTGAGGTATATTTGAGCAAATATTGTGAGAAGACTTGAAACAATTTTGAGGTAGATTTGAGAAAGTCTTGTGAGAAGACTTGAAGTAAATTTGGGATAGAGTTGAGATAAATTTGTGCATGTAATATGTACATATTTGGGATAGATTTGAGATATATTTGTGCATGTAATGTGTGTATATTTGGAGTAGATTTGATTTGTGAGTAGACCTAAGTAAGCCTTGTGAGTAGGCTTGGAGCAGAGTTAGAGCAAAGGTGTGTACCAGCTTTGGAGGTGACCAGAGTAGAGAAGAGAGATGTCTCCTATGGATAGAGTTCCATGAACCAGATCAAAGGAGAGGTGTCTCCTGTGGATAGAGTTCCATGAACCATACCAATAATGGAATAGAGTTCTCCTATGGATAGAGTTCCACAAACTAGATAAAAGGAGAGGTGTCTCCTATGAATAGATTTCCAAAAACTAGACCAACAAGGAGATAGAGTTCTCCTATGGATAGAGTTCCATGAACCAGAGCAAAGGAGAGGTGTCTCCTATGGATAGAGTTCCACAAACCAAAGCAAGAGGATAGAGTTCTCCTATGGATAGAGTTCCACGAACTAGAGCAAAGGAGAGGAGTCTCCTATGGATAGAGTTCCATGAACCAAAGCAAAGAATAGAGGAGCCTCTTGTGGATAGAGTTCCATGAACCAGAGTAGTGGGGATAGAGTTCTCCTATGGATAGAGGTCCATGAACTTGAGCATAGGGGATTGGTGTCTCCTTTGGATAGAGGTCCATAAACATTATAATAGGGAATTGGTTCCCAAGAGATTTGTTGAGAAAATTTAGAAGAAATATTTTCTCCGTGGATGTAACCCACTTTGGGTGAACCACGTTAAATTTATGTCTCTCATGTGTGTGATGATTTGTGCATTGCCTTGTTACTACTATTGATGTGATTATTGCTTTGGATAATTATTGTAATTGATAATATTGGATACTATTATTTGGGAAAGAAAAGTAAAATTTTATCTTATACTATTCACCCCCCTCTCAGTATAAGCTTGTGTTCTTCAATTGGTATCTAAGTGGGTTCCTTTGGAAAAAATTCTAACAACTTGAAGGAAGATATTACAGGAACACAGATGGCTTCTTAGAATGGATCTTCAACAAATAAGGCTCCAATGTTTGATGGGAATAATTATGCTTTCTGGAGTATGAGGATGAAGACTTATTTGATGGCACAAGGATATGAAACATGGCAATCTGTTGAGGATGGGTTCACACCTACAACTACTCCTCCCACAGATAAGGATGGTAAGAAATTATATGTGAATAATGCCAAGGCTATGAATGGAATATTAAGTGGATTACGTGAATCAGAATTTGTGAAAGTTATGCAATGCAAATCAGCAAAAGAAATATGGGATAAATTGAAGCAAACATATGAAGGAGATAGCAAGGTCAAGTTGGAAAAACTTCAAACTCACAGGAGGAGGTTTGAAGAGTTGAAGATGAAATATGAGGAAGATATTGCTAAATACTTACTCCGTGTTGATGAGGTTGTTAATACCATGCGTGGACTTGGAATGGAAATTGAGGACTCTAGTGTTGCTCAAAAAGTATTAAGATCACTCCCTATGAGGTATGATGCAAAGGTTTCAACAATAGAAGAGATGAAGGATCTCGATAAGTTGACAATGGATGAGTTACATGGAATTCTCACAGCTTATGAGATGAGGACAGAAAAAGATCAAAATTCCAAGAGAGAGGTAGCATTCAAAGTTTCAAAGAAGACAAAAGATAAGAAACCAGAATCAAGTGATGAGTCAAGAAGTAATGAAGAAGCTAACTATGTGAGAAGAAATAAGAAGAGCTCAAGAAAACACAAAGATATAAAGACTATGAAATATTTTAATTGTGGTAACTTTGGTCACTATGCATCTAATTGTCCACAAGTTGGAAGTAGTAGCAGTGAAGAGAAACATGATTATAAGAAAAAGGAAGAAAGAAAATTCAGGTATGAAAATAAAAATAGGTATGGTCAAGGCAAGCATGAAAAGAAGTTCTTTCAAAGGCACAAGAAGAGTTTCTATGCTAAAAAAGCAAGCAGTGCTTCAAGTGACAGTGATGAAAGTTTCTCAAATAGTGAAAAAGAAGAGATTCTATTTTTGGCAATAGAAGAAGAAGACACTCCTATTGAAGACCAAGTATAAGGAAAAGAAGATGCTCCTATAATTGAAGACCTAGAGGAAGGTTCAGAAAAATAAGAAGAAGACACAGTTGATCTAGAAGAGGAACTTATTGTTGCTCTCAGAGAGTTGAAAAGAGTTAGAAAGCAGAATTCAAGACTAAAGGCTCAAGTTCAAGAAGATGAGGAAATAAAGGAAAAGCTTCTACAAGATCTCAAAAACTCAAAAGTTAAGGCAAGGAGATTTAAAGAAGTCATGGTTGAAAAGTTAGAGGCAAAAGAGTTAGAATGTGAAATATTAGAACATGAAGTGGTTTCTCTAAGGATGGAAGTGAAATATTCTAAGGATAAGCTACACAAGTTTGGGAAAAGTTCAAAAACTTTGGATAACATTATCAATGCACAAAGATATTCATTTATCAAAATAGGACTTGGTTTTGAAAAAGGACAAGAGGTACAAAAAGAGGAGTCAAGCTCAAAAGAAAAGGAAGTTTCAGAGGAAGAGATTGAAGAAGAACCTAAGACCTATGCTGATAAGTTGAAGAGTGGAAGCTTCACTAAGAAAGAAAATAATGCACAAACAAGAAACAGGGATCATCATAGAGAAGGCAAAGAAAGGACTAAGAGACCAGATGTTTCAATACAAGATGAATATTTCTTCCAAGGGCATTATTTTTCATGTAATCATTTTGGTCACAAAGCTATGCATTGCAGGGTTCATGGAAAGGAGTATGGCTTCACTAAGAGGAACTTCAACTCATTTGAAGATGGATATTTATTTCAAGGCCATTGCTACTCATGTAATCACTTTGGTCATAAAGCTATACACTACAGGGTTCATGACAGAGATGATTATGGCTTCACCAAGAGGAACTTCAAGTCATTTGCACCTTCCAAGAACTACAACATCAGGTGTTACAATTGCAATAATATTGGGCATAAGGCTAAGTGGTGTAGAATAGAGTTTCTAGAACTTCCAGAGTCAAGCAAGAATAGGGACACTCAAAAGGATCAAAAGGGTATGATTACAAAGGTGTTGAAAAAGAAGGTTGAAAAGGAAGAAGAGCATTGTAAGTTGGGAGTAGATTTACTCCCACCCCAAAATTAATCACCTCAAGGAGAGGATGTGGTGAGGGGGCTGAGCTAAGAGTATTATTTTTTAGCCCCAAAGGAGTCCCTTTGCCATTGATGTCAAAGGGGGAGAGTTTCAGTAAGGGGGAGAGAAATCAATAAGGAGGAGCAACTTCTCAGGGGGAGAAGATTTGGAATCCAGTGGTTGTAAAAGAAATGTTTTAGAAAGGGTTGCCATCAATGACAAAGGGGGATATTGTTGGAAATATTGAGTACATTGGTTGTCATTGATGTCAAAGGTGAAAAGGTTGAAATATTCCATGGGTAGCAAGGCAAGATATAGTGGAAATAATATTTAAATGCCAAATTTAAATATTATAAGAAAAAGGCTTAAAATATTTTATTTATAAAACCACCATGGGCCTAAGGTTTAAGGCTTACAATATTTAAATATTTTTAGATTTAAATATTTAAAAGAAAAAGAGTTTGGGCACCAAAATTTGTGGAAGGCATTTGAAAATAATAAAATCATTTGCAAAAGTGGGTGTCGACGTCATGTCAAAGGGAGGATAAAAATTTCATATAAATTAAGGTTCCAATATTTGCAAAGGGAAGTGTGAGTGAAAAAATTGACATCTCTACTCGTGCTTTCGATCGACAAAAAAAGAATAAGGGGGACATTTTTTGGTGAAAGGAGCAAGGAAGAACAAGGACAAACTGTTGCACACTTGGTCACAACTGGCAGGCTAGCACAATTGGTCACAGGGGCAGCACTAAGGCGTTGTGGTAGAGGAGGTTGTTGTTTCGATTCCCATAGAGGGAATTTTTGCAAGGCAGTGAAAAGGAGCACATTTTTGACAAGAGGATAAAGACATTTTGCTACATACCTTAGTCACATAGTAGGCTAGCGCAGCTGGTCGTAGGGGCAGTGCTAAGATGTTGTGGTAGAGGTGGTCATTGGTTCGATTCCCATGGAGGGAATTTTTGCAAGGCAGCATCAAGGAGGAATTTTGTGCGCTCAAAAGGTACAATATTTTTGATTAAAAATTGTATGTCTAAGGTTGTAAGCTTGTTGTGCATGTTTGAGAAAAAGGGGGCAAAATATTTAAATTTGAAATTCAAAATTTGGAGGGAGTTCTAAGGTGTAACAAGTGACATTTGTTTTGTAATTTGTGACTTGATTTAGAAGGAGTAATAAGGTGTAACAAGGTCTTGATATTGTATTGTTTTGCTTAAAATAAAATTATTGCATTGTCAAGTAGGAGTTATAAGGTGTTATAGTGGTTTGATTTTTTATTGTAATTTTTGTATGGTGAAAAGGAATGTTGAAGGGTTTTTTATAATTATTAATGCTTCATCTTTGAGAACAAAAGTCATAGAGCATTATTTTTTAGATTCTATTGTGCACATTTTTAAAGGAGAAATTTAATGTGGATGATTTGAAAGAGAGATCTACTAACCAGTTTTTGAAGTGGCACTTTGAAGAGGAAATTCTTTTGAGATAGGTTTTTGAAGGCACATCTTCATCAAAGCAAGTTAAGAGGTATGGTGATATCATTCCTTCTTTAAGGTGTTTGGTTGAGAAAATATTTTTGAATCATAAGGTGGAGAAAAAAGGTTTATATATGTGCATTGTTGGAAATATTTGAGCTAGGGTTTGTGAAATAAATTGTGCATCCTTGTTGAGAGAAATTGAAAACACTTGTGCTAGGGTTTTTGAGAATAAATTGTGCATTATTGTTGAGAGAATTTGTGAAGAATTTGGGTATTGATGTGAGTGAAATTGAAAGTGAATGGGCAAGTGTTAGAGACCAGTTTTGTGAAGAAATTGTGTGCATTATTGTGTTTGATATTTGAGAGCAAATTTGCAAGGAATATAAACTAGTTTTGTGAAGCAAAGTTATACACTAGTTTGATTTGATTTGAAAGGGATTGCAAGAAGTAGAGATCTGATTTTATGAATGAAATATATGTGAATGTGAAGAACATATTGGGCATTTGTTAGTGCATATCATTCTCTATATGTTCAAGAGGTTAAATGAATTCTAGGTAGAATATGTCTGAATTGCCTAGTTGAAGAAAGCATTTCTGAAAGAGATATAAGTATTATTTTGAACATCATTTGTGTGCAAGATTTTGGATTGGTTGAGCATGTGTTATGAGCAGTATTGAGTATGTGTTATGATCAGATTTGTGCTATGATGTTATGAGCATATTTGAGCATGTCTTATGAGAAGACTTGAAGCAGGTATTTGAGGCAGATTTGAGTAAGTCTTGTGAGAAGACTTGAAGCAGATTTGAGGTAGATTTGAGCAAGTCTTGTGAGAAGACTTGAAGCAGGTTTAAGGCAGATTTGAGCAAGTATTATGAGAAGACTTGAAGTAGGTTTGAGACAGATTTGAGCAAGTCTTGTGAGAAGACTTGCAATAGGTTTGAGGTAGATTTGAGAAAGTCTTGTGAGAATAATTGAAGCAAATTTGGGACAGAGTTGAAGACATATTTGTGCATGTAACATGTACAGATTTGGGATAGATTTATGCATGTAATGTATACAGATTTGGGGCAGAGTTGATTTATGAGCAGACCTAAATAAGCCTCGTGAGTAGGATTGGAGTAGAGTCAAAGTATAAGTGTGTACCATATTTGGAGGTGACCATAGCAGAGAGGAGAGGTATCTCCTGTGGATAGAGTTCCATGAACTAGAGCAAAGGAGAGGTGTCTCCTATGGATAGAGTTCCATGAACTAGAGCAACAAGGAGAGAGTTCTCTTATGGATAGAGTTCCATGAACTAGAGCAAAGGAGAGGTGTCTCCTATGGATAGATTTCCATAAACCAGACCAGTAAGAGGCTAGATTTATCCTATGGATAGAGTTCCATGAACCAAAGTAAAGGAGAGGTGTCTCCTATGGATAGAGTTCCACGAACCAGACTAGCAAGGGGATAGATTTCTCTTGTGTATAGATCTCCATGAACTAGAGCAAAGGAGAGGAGTCTCCTATGGATAGAGTTCCATGAACCATAGCAAAGGAGAGGAGTCTCATGTGGATAGAGTTCCATGAACCAACACAGTGGGGACATAGGTCTCTTGTGGATAGAGGTCCATGAACTTGAGCATAGGGGATTGGGATCTCCTTTGGACAAAGGTCCATAAACATTGTAATAGGGAATTGGTTCCCAAGATATCTATTGAGAAAATTTAGAAGAAATATTTTCTCCGTGGATGTAACCCACTTTGGGTGAACCACATTAAATCTATGTCTCTCATGTGTGTGATGATTTGTGCATTGCTTTGTTACTGCTATTAATATTATAATTGATAACATTGGATAATATTTTTTGGCAAAGAAAAGTAAAAGTTTATCTTATATTGTTCACCCCTCCTCAGTATAAGCTTATGTTCTTCATTTAATGTTTGATTTCATCCAAGATCTATTGCTTCTTTTCTAAAATATGTTTGACATCTTCCAAGATCTGTTGGTTCTTTCTAAGTTAGAAAAAATTTCTATAAAGAACTCTTTATTCTCTAAGAAGACCTCATTTATTTTCTCTATAAGGGTCTCTTTTATTTCTATAAGGGCCTCTTTTCTTTTCTCTATAAGAGCCTATTTTCTTTTACTAAATTGTAGCTCTTATCAACTATAGATTCTAATCCAATAATTGAAGCAATAAAAAGTAATCTAAATGCTTTTTTATCCCTCTTCAAGAATGATATATTAATATTTTTATTTCTATTCTACTTTATTTTTGTAATCTTACGAAGATCTGAAAGCTTCTCAATTCATTGCTATCCATTTTCTTCTTCAATATACTTTCTTTATTCTATTAGGAAGCTTTGAGTGCTTCTCAACCCATTGCTATATTTTTATTTCTTTCAATATACTGCTCTTAGAAGTTGAAACTCTTATCTATCCTCTATAGGAAGCTTCTCACACTTGTGTAGCTTAATCTCTATTGCAAATTTTTTTCTAAAATCAATAATGTTGCCAAAGAACCCACTATGATTCTCCTCCTTACTAGAGAATCTGATATATTTTCAAGGTGAATTTGAAAGTCCTTGAATCTCCAAATTTCTTCTGAGTTAGTTGTAATCTCAAAATTCAATGTTAAGGTTTTTCTCTGTCCCTAAATATCAAATTTCCAATGTCAAGGGTTGATTACAGGCCTAAAAAAATATAGTTGAGTCCTAGTATTCATTGGCTATTCTTCAATTGTGGAAAGACTCTAGCCTTTCTACTCAATATGATCTTTTAAAATAAATTTTGAGTCTCACTACCTTCAAAATGAACAAACTCTTAATCAAATTTATCAAACTAGATAAAATAAATTTCTAATAGTGGCTAAAATAAAATATTGTCAATATAGACAAAGTCTAGTGGTAGCACTCTGATACCACTAATAGATTTTTAAGCCTTAATACTACAACAAAATATCATAGGTTATATCTCACAGGATCTTAAATATAATATAGCCATAATATAATAAGGTCAAGATAATAAAATGAGTAGAATAATATGAGAAAAATAATATGTATATCAAGGCTTTTTTTGCATGGTGGAATCATTAGCCACCATGATGATGACATAAAGTCATAATGTACATGATTATAATGTACCATGATGTGTGATTTTTGCATGGAGGAAATTATAATGTACCATGAAGGTACCATGGTGGTACATTAGCATGTACCAAATAATATAATATACTCCAACATCTATGTTAGAGTGTGTAAGGAAATATTCCTCCTTCCATTTGGGGTTCGTATGAAGGGATACAACTTAGATTTTTAAAACTTAAATTGTATATTTAAAATTGAATTGACTATGAAGTACTAGTTGAAAGATCAAGTGGCATTATCTCAATAGGTTAGATTCCTCAATATTTAAAGAGAAGACCAAGGTTCAAATCTTGCCCAGAGATACATGGATAATATCCAAGCTTTGTTGTAATAATACCACTATGTGGTGATGATGTAATACAAGTGGGACCCGTTTCAATCTCATATAACCAATTGAAAAAAAATACTAGTTGAAAGAAACTCTCATATGATAATTACATTGTGAAACGAAGAAGATCATTAAATTTAACCATGATAGTTTCTTCATTTATTCTATCAAGAATATAAAGCAATCCTCCTTGTATTTCTAGAATCAATATTTCCAAATAAAAACTTATATAATTTTTCTCACAAAATAAACCTTTCATATTTCCAAAAAAGGTCATTCACCCATGAAAATGTAATTAGAAGAAATCTTTCATTTCTCTTAAGCTAATTTTTAAACTCCTATCACATCATGATTAGAACATATATTTATTTTTTTAAAATTTATATTGCAAACCAACAATGTATTTATTTTAATATAATATTAATAATAATGAGAAAATGAATTCTATCAATAATAATGATCTATTATGAAGAAAATTTCCAATTTCATGAATTCATAAAATTACTTTTCCACTTGGGCTTAGTATCATAAGACCTAAATTTACAATATAGAGTGTATACTCTAATAAATATTAACAACTTCCAACTACAGTAAATATTTTTTTTGGTAAATTAATAAATTTATTAAAACCAGGGCATTTGAAAGGTGCCCTAATGCCTTGTACAATAGAGGATCAAAAAGTAACAGAAGAAAGAAAAATGAATTGCAAGCTAAAACATAATTACAACCTCAAAAATACATCTTCAGACTAAAAGGAGCCAACAACCTTAGACAAACAGGCACTAAGAGAAATGCCAGAGCTCAAAAAGAAGCGGTCCTCGGCCAAAAAGGAACTCAAAAATATGTGAACCATCACCATAGAGGACCCAAAAAAATATAGGAATAACTGTCATCTGTTAAGGGGAATATCCAACTACATGAGGGACGAACCAGCACCTTCCAGACTAGCAACTTTCGCATATGTTTTAGAAATCTCATAAACTAACATATCAAACTTCCAACTAGAATAAACTAACATATCAAATTTTGCATCATTTTT
The DNA here is from genome assembly GCA_028583015.1 of Wollemia nobilis. Taxonomy (NCBI): domain Eukaryota; kingdom Viridiplantae; phylum Streptophyta; class Pinopsida; order Araucariales; family Araucariaceae; genus Wollemia; species Wollemia nobilis. The sequence goes on along the minus strand of JAQPPZ010002020.1, from coordinate 2,824,829 downwards.
TCATACTTTTAAAAAGGATCATCTAGCCAGAATCTTCATAAGCTATGATGGATCAAGAATTGCATATTATTATCCATAGATATCACACATCGATATGATGCTTGTCTGTGTTGCCTTCCCCTAAGCCCTATAAATAATCTAAATACCAAAATCCATGTGATTATCAATTGTCCATTTCCTAACTTGTATAAATATTACATGACATAAAGTCACCATAAATATATTTGATGTGTGCATCAAGTGATTCTAGTATTCTTAGAGAATAGATAGCATACATGGACCAACTCCACTCAAAATCCATTTCCCATCCTCAAAGGATCCCAATTCCACTCTATTATAAAGTACGGGGTAGAATTGTATTTATAAAAATAGCACTAACAACTACCTTTATAGGTGGTGAAAAATCTCACCCTCCTATAGAAGGGAAAAGGGTGGACTAACTTTGTTAGTCCTCAGGTAAGATGACAAGAAACCATGTTGGTTAGTGGTTTTGGTTTTTTTTATTTACCCAATTATCACTTTTATACCAACTTTATTGATTTTTTTAACCCTATATTATGGATAGAATCATGATTAAGGGATATTTTTACATGCATCTCCAAAGCACACATCCTACAAATCAATGGTTGCAATTCTACAACTTTAAGTGGAGATCCTAGTCACCTAATTATTTTTAGTTTTTTATACACAATCATAATTCTAGCATGTTTAATACCTAGGTTCAAATGATGCATCATTTGGATTGACAATTATGATTTTATGACCCAAAAAGGGAGAAAATCAATCATTGGCTCTAAAGAGAAAATAATTTTATTTCATATATTGTAAATACCCTCTTCACACCCTCATTTTAATAGTATACATCCACCAAACTATTAAAAAACATTTTATACTCTTGCTAACCCTATTTTCAAGATCTTTTTCCTCTATTGCTACCACATCATGCACTCCTTTTCCTCTATTTCTCTCTCTTATCCTTCCAAATACAATCAAAGTCATTGATCATTGGTTTGTTGAATTTTATAGAGAAGGATGGGATGCTCTAATAGGATTTGTAGCCAAAAATCATTGATTTCCATTCGAGGATTAGTTTCCAAGGTAGTTCAAACCCTCTACAAGCATCCTAGGTGTGATGCCTCCTTATTTACTATTATGATATTGCAAGTAGGATAGGGTAGGAATGAGATTTATTTATATTTTGAATTATATGGTCCTTGATACCATCAATTTCAAGTAATTATTTTAATACATTATAATTAGCTCTAGCATTTGCATTTTATAGATAATATTATTTTCTTTAGTTCTTGAAAACTCTATTTTATGTATGTTTGGATTGAGATAATTTTTAGATCTTTAATTTAAATTTACTATCGTACTATATTGATTTAATCATCTTGTTTTATCTTGTGCTAAATTGAATAATCATATGAGATAGCCCTTTTCCCCATAAAAAAGCGTTTCAACCCTCAAACTAAAAATTTAGCATATATACAAGATAAGCTCACTCTAGTCTTGAGAGGTCTTGCATAAGGAAGTTACCACTTTGCCCTATGATGCATACTTTTAGTAATCCATACTACCCATTAACTCTATTTCCATACTTAAAACTCATACATGATAAAACATTAAACAATTACATAATAATTTACATACATAGGTTCACATGGCAAGAATTTGTACATGGAATTCCATTACCAAGATCAGATAATCAAATTTAAAGGACCACAAACATTATAGATAACATAAAAATTAAAACTCCTAAAAATGGTACCAAGTTTTAGTGGAAAAGGGGTCTATCCCAAAACTTTAAAAATCACCCTTTCTATCTCATGCTTGACATGACTAGTCCTTTAAATCAACACAAAAATATTCTTTATTTGATTCTTGTTGTAGATCCATTAGTTTCTACACAATGCTCCAAAGATACAATTTTTTTGTGTTAAAGGAAGGGGTTATGGTCTCACTAGGATCCAAACTAACTATGGTTGGATCTCTAAGGATTGTAACTAAATGAAAATCCTACACGGTAGTCCCCATCACACCATAGAATAAGAGGAATCACCCAAAGCTATACACTAGTGTCAATTTCCTTTAACCTTATTTGGGTCAACCGAAGGAAGGACCCACCACTCGAACTATGTTACCATAGTCTTGGAGGTTTAAGAGACTAACTTTTTTTTTTAAGCAAAAAACCTCTTGCTGGCTGCCTTGGTCTGAGAGACCACGAACAGGGGGTTCTACACCGTCAAAGTCACCCTGGAGTCACACCCGACCCTGCCCCCACCAACATTATCAATTGGATTTTTGGATACCCAATTTAGCTTTTTGGTAGGGTGGAGATTTGAACCTGGGACCTCTCTTGGAGGATTTCTCTCTCCTCTCCAAATCACCTACAACACCTGGGTAAAACTAATTTATAGTGGAAAACACCCCTTTCAAGGTGCAACTTTCAACAGGTTGGACATAGGAGGAATGGAGCCTTGTCAGCCTCTACCAGAGACATAGGACATTCCTAACTATACCATATATCTGCAGGATGGATACAAGGGTAATGGAACCTAGGTCGGCCTCTACCAACACCCAGGGCATTTACCACTGCACCACAACAAGCAGATGTTTAGGAGACTAACTTAGTACAAGTTGCTTTCCTAGAATAAGGTTTTACCTTACACATTACACAAGTAATTTTCCATGCTCCCCAATTGTATTCATCCAAAAAAAATTATAACATAAAAACATCTACTAAAATAAAGTATTGGCATTTTCAAAAAAAAGTATTTTTACTCTTTTTATAGATTGTAATAGAATAGATCATGTATTTACCTAGTTTCAGTTATAGTAATAATATTTACTCTTAGGTTTGTGTGTAGTCCTCTTATATTTGCCTATCTAAGAAATATTTTGAGATTCACTATTGGTGTACTACCACTGTACCATACACAGGATTTATAGTTTCACTTCTCTATATTTGTTTAGTGACTAGGCTTTTAGGTTTTTCTACTACTAGTGGCTCTACACACTTTTGTAACACTTAAAACTCTCTAATACTTTCTTAATATTTCTCACAACACAAGAATTTAGTCCTTTTATCTAAAATTTACCTTCCTTCTACTTATTTTCTTCTTGCATACTCCATTTTATATTTTCCTTTCATGCCACATTTGTTCTCCCATGCTCTTCCTCCCATTCATACATACCATAGAAGTACTTTTCACTCTAACTTCCACTATAACACCCTCTCATATTGTTGACACCTCATCCCAATCCACTTCATACTTGAAGTATTTTGTAGGTATGGGATTAGTTTTGTTTTTGTGGGTTGGTTGTGGGGTGGGGGAAGATCATCAGTTTGACTAAAGTTCTAATGTCTTAAAAGGAATTGAATGGCATGAGTGCTATATTTTGTTTATATTATTTAAGATACATTATGGCATGGGGTTAATCTTATTTGAGTCTTCTAATATGTATCCAACATGAAGGTCAATGACTAGTAATGGTGATTTTAATTATGCAACTTAATAATTTTTAACAAGGCATAAATGGAGCTTAAGGTGTTACAATATTTTCTAGTCATCGAGATGATGCTTTTCTGTGTTGCCTTCCCTTAAGCCCTATAAATAATCTAAATACCAAAATCAATGTGATTATCAATTGTCCATTTCCTAACTTGTATAAATATTACATGACATAAAGTCACCATAAATATATTTTATGTGTGCATCAAGGGATTCTAGTATTCTTAGAGAATAGATAGCATACATGGACCAACTCCACTCAAAATCCATTTCCCATCCTCAAAGGATCCCAATTCCACTCTATTATAAAGTACGGGGTAGAATTGTATTTATAAAAATAGCACTAACAACTACCTTTATAGGTGGTGAAAAATCTCACCCTCCTATAGAAGGGACAAGGGTGGACTAACTTTGTTAGTCCTCGGGTAAGATGACAGGAAACCATGTTGCTTAGTGGTTTTGGTTTTTTTTATTTACCCAATTATCACTTTTATACCAACTTTATTGATTTTTTTAACCCTATATTATGGATAGAATCATGATTAAGGGATATTTTTACATGCATCTCCAAAGCACACATCCTACAAATTGTTGAGTGTTAATTTGTCATATTACAAATAATAACACGCAACTTAGAGTCTCGAACAAAAGACTCTTTCTTGCAAAGAAATAATTTATTTTATTTTCCTTCCTTTTATTATTTCTCCAAGTTTCTTTGTGAAACAACTTTTACGTATATAAAAATGAATTTCAATTTAATACATGCAACTGATATATCCCAGAATAACTCAAATCCTGTAGATAGTTGTTAACAAGGGGCCTTTGTTGATTCTCAATGAACTTTATAATCTTGACTTGTTTGATTAATCAAAAATAAAAAAAAAACTCCTTTTGATGTTCTAATATTCACAATTTATTCTAAGGTTAACTTTGTTCGTTTTATCTCTATTCAATAGTTTTGTTATTTCGATGTTAGTCTCTGACATGAAATTAAGCATATCAAGGAATAAAACAGAAACTATTATTTTGAATCAGCTGGAAAATAATGAAGGATATTAAAATGGTTCACGATCTCCTCCCTGCAAAATCCCAAGTTAAGAGATGAAATCCCCAAAACAACCCAACCGATCAGATCTGTACTAACACACAATCTAATCAGATCAGATGCAAGACTCTAAGGAAAAGAATATAGCTGCATCATTCTACCATTCACCTATCGTAACCCATCCCATGGCGTAAACGAAATAGATACAAGACAAAATGATGCAACGGAAAGATTGACGAGTAAAACAATAGTTTTGGCTTCGATCTCCTTTTGATTTTACACACAAAAGTCGTGTTACCAAAGAAAAATCCTTTATTTCAATAAGTAATGCTTTTTTTTATGGGTCTCCGACCTGTATCCATCTACATTTTTGCTATTTAACCTTTCCGTCGCGCGTTCTCGGCTGCTCCATGGCGCTTCGTTTCGACTCCGGGACCCTTCGCTTCAATTCCCGCCTTTTGGTATTCTAACCTTTGCGTGCAATCGTAACGCTCGATCTCTGCGGCCGATGGCTTTGTTATGAAACGTTACTGCGGTTTCATCATTTCTGCCACGTGTCCTGCGTCTCCTGCACCTTTCGTAACGCTTTCCCGTGGAAATCTCGACAGAATTTGCATTTGGCCTCTTCTGTTTCCTAGCCGCGATAACGCGACATGTCGCGATATCGCGACATGTTCTTGGTCCGTACGCCCGTAGTAGCTCGTTGTAGCGATATCGCTACCGACTTTGCTTTGCCTTCTTTTCAAAAAGTGGTAGCGATATCGCTACCACTTTGGTTCGAGCCTTCCTTTCAAAAAGTGGTAGCGATATCGCTACCACTTTGGTTCTGAGCCTTCCTTCGATGAAGTGGTAGCGATATCGCTACCACTTTGGTTTCGAGCCTTCCTTCGATGAAGTGGTAGCGATATCGCTACCACTTTTACTCTCGAGCCTTCGCTTCACGAAGTGGTAGCGATTCGCTACCACTTTTCTTTCGAGCCTCCGCTTCACGAAGTGGTAGCGATTCGCTACCACTTTTCTTTCGAGCCTCCGCTTCACGAAGTGGTAGCGATTCGCTACCACTTTTCTTTTGAGCCTCCGCTTCACGAAGTGGTAGCGATTCGCTACCACTTTCAACCTTGTGCTTCCTCTCGGCAACTCGTAGCGATGGAGAGACAGGTCGCGATTTCGTGACATGTCGCGATATCGCGACATGTCGTGATTTCGTGACCCTTTCAACACTTAGGCATTTTTCTTCTTTTCTTCATTTTTAGCATCCGGGTCTTTGAGATCTTCCCTAAAACCTGCAAAAACAAAGGTGGGTCCCCACTTCCGGGGTGTGTTGTGGATGAACCACAACAAATGGCGACTCTACTTGTCAAATGCTCTTGAGCATTTTAGTAAGAACCCAACCTAACACAAATCACAAATTTGAAAACATGGGTTAGCCCATAATCAATATAACTAATGCCCAAAATCAGAAGTACATGAATTATCAGAATCATCAAGTACTAGCTCGGTGTGTGCAATGAATTCCTTTCCTTATCATTTGAATTTGATCCACATTCCATCATCGGTTTTGCATGAATGCATATGCGAAATTGTGAATGATTTGCGTATCCTACTGAATATGCCATGAGAAAATGCATAGTCACTCTTGTAGTATTATGTGCAAACATTCAAGACTGCCAAACCCTCTTAGGATCCACTAGTGAACGGTTCATTATATCCCAAAGTTGGTTATGAGTCCCTACTATCTTGAACCCATGTGCAAGTGGATGTGAAATCAGAACTTTGGGGAATCAGACTCCCAACCAACCGAGATGAGAGTTTAACCCTATCCTTACTATTCCGATTTAGAATTCTTTACCTCACTTTGAGCAAAATAACTAAACCAATTATGGAAGAAATGGTCAGGCTAGTCTAACCCTCTAGACAATCGGTGGTCTTATTTTTTAGGCAAGACATGATGCCATGCATGGGCCTATCTAACCCCATAATCCAAAACTTATCTTCATTTCTTTGGACCTTGGGGATGACTACCCATCCCTTGCGAGAGGACAAGTAGTACGATCCTTACAATCCAATATAAGGATGAGATGGGAAAAATTTATTTATTTTACTTCTTGGACCTTGGGGATGACTACCCATCCTGGTTAGGGACAAATAGTACGATCCTTACAACCCAAGATTTTAAATGTAAATGGAAAATATTAATCTTGTTACTTAGACCTTGGGGATGACTACCCATCCTTTGCGAGAGGAAAAATAGTACGATCCTTACAATCTAAGACTTAATACGAAATGAAACATAAGAGCTTTGGGGAATCGGATTCTCAACCAACCGAGATGAGAATTTATGCCCTATCCTTACTACTCCATGTGGGTCCAATCAAAGCTTTGGGGAATTAGATTCTCAACCAACCGAGATGAGAATTTAACCCTATCCTTACTACTCTGATTTTAGGCTTTAAGCTCTATGGAAGTGGTCAAAACCACTTTTTTTAGGATCATGTTGCATAATAGGATAGACATGAAAACCATTTTCGCCCAACCTTTTCCTCCAAGTTAGGTTTTGATCATTTTGCTCAAGATCCCTTTTAATGTATGAAACGTGCTTGGTCCTAGATACTTCAAGACTCAGTTTCCAACCTTAGGATTTACTTAGATTTATGTTATAACATAACCCTAAGAGGATTCAACATACTCAAATGAATTGCACCTAAGATGCATATGCCACTACGGTGAAATGTATGAAAAGTGAGATGGAACATGAATGCATTATTTCTTGAATTGCAAATGAGATGATTTGTCATGCAAAACTGACTTTTTCATGCATCACAAGCTTCAAATGATCTAAATTAACTGTTTGTATTACATGTGGAGCTTTTACAACATGATTCCAATGTTTCATATTCTCCCAATCTTAGGCATGTGTTCAACATCTAGCTTTTATTCCCCTTTTTTTTTTTTTTTTAAAGGCAATGAAAAGGAAATCAAAGGAACACCACCGCCTAAATGTCCAACCTGCACACAAACGCAAAAACCCAACATTAATACAAGAAAAACCTGAAATAAAAAATGAATACATACTAACATATCAAATCGCACATCAAGAAACTAAATTACAGCATTGACACAAAACTAGATATCTCCTGAAACACACACTTAAGTATCAAATCTGCACACAAAGAAACAGATCACAACATTAATACAAAGCTTAGACATGTCAAAAAAAAAATAATACACACCTAAACATGAAAAATGAAAGCAAGAAATTACAGCGTTATTACATATAATACAAAGCCCAACTACCTCATGCTTGAAAGTAATGCTTCAAGTGCAACCCATTGATAGGTAGTGCCAAATCCTTTCCATCCAAGGTTTTTAGTCTAAAACTATTTTCCCCTAGGATCTATGAAATCTGGTAGGGACCTAACCAAAGGTAATCAAATTTATCATGTTCCCCCTTCTTCTCATGTCTTTTGTCCCATAACAACACTAAATCTGAAATTTTAAACGCCTTGGCCTTAGACCTTTTGTCAAACCATATTTTTACAATGTCTTGGTGTTTACTAAAATGAAGCATAGCTTCATCCCTTTTTTCATCCAAGCGCATTAATTGCGTTAGTCTAGACTCAAGTTTATCATTAGTTCCAAAATAATCTTTCATGAAGTGCGGCGTTTGTAATCTGAGATTTGCGGGAAAAATGGGATCTTGTCCATAAACCGAGATGGTAAGGAGATGTCCCTATTGCTTCTTTGACTCTGATTCTATCAGCCCAAAGGGCCAACTTAAGCTTATTGTGCCAGTCCAGCGGATTCCTTTCCAACAATTTTTTTATGACAGTCAACAGATTCTTATTGGATGACTCGGCCAATCCGTTACCTTGAGGGTAATAATTGGAGGAGAACTTTAAACTCACGTTGTTATCAAATGCCCAATTAGCAAACTCTAGAGAGGAAAAGGCCGAACCATTATCACTTACGATGGAGTTAGGCATCCCGAATCTAGTGACAATGTTATCTTCTAAAAATTTAATGACCACCTCTGCAGTAGCATTCTTTGTGGGGATAGCTTCGGTCCATCTCGTGCAATAATCCGTAGCCGTCGAGAATATATTTGTGAGCATCGGAGGAATTGGGGCTGATAATCCCAATAAAATCCAGGCCCCATTGCGCGAAAGGTCTGGACTCGATTACGGACTGTAAAGGCATGGAAGCGTTTCTATCTCTATTGGCTACAGTTTGACATATGTGACATGACCTCACATGAGAATGGGCATCCTTGAATAGTTGAGGCCAATAATAACCGGCTCTGAGGATTTGATGGGCTGTGGCATTAGCAGACCCATGCCCTGTCCCATGTTTACCATGAAACTCTTCGAGTATTCGCACTGCCTCCTCTTGATCAACGCAACGAAGGTAAATACCTTCATGGTTCTTTCTGTATAATGTGCCAGATCTAACTAGAAAATTAGCAGACTTCAAACGCAAGGCTCTGCGTTGAGTAGCATTCAAAAATGATGGACACCTACCATTTAGTAGATAGTACACCACATCTGCATACCACTCCTCCTTGGTTACATCGGCGACTTCATAATGTTGACAAGGAATTGCGAGATCTGTTCTGCGATTGCCTTAGCTAACCCTTGCCCCCGCACTATCTTCATCGATTGAATCTCCGGATCAAATTCCTGCAAAGTTGAAACCCACTTACCACGCTTCTCACCTAATTCATTACGAACGAACATGGCTTTGACGGCGGGATGCGGGACGATAGCAAAGACCCTATTGTGGACTATGTAGTGCCTGAATTTTTTACGGTCTTAACCGGCGCATACATTTGCTTGTCTAGGGTAGAATATCTCGGTTTCGCATCTTTGAGAGGACTACTCGGGAAAGCAATGGGATTTTCAATCTTGCCTTCACTCTTACGAGTTAAAACACTCGCAAAGGAGTGATCTGAAGCAAATGTGTAGATATAGAAAGGCTTCGTATAATCGGGACTCACCAAAATCGGGGCTTTAGAAATCGCATCCTTGATATTATCAAAAGCCTCTATCCTTTCATCTGTCCAAATGATCTGGACCTCTTTCTTTAGCATGTCGTTCAAAGGTCTTGCTATCTCTGCAAAATCTGCGATAAATTTTTTGACAAAATTGATCTTTCCGAAAAATGATCTCAACCCCTTCTTGCTATTGGGACGAGGAATTTGTTGTATGGCTTCTATTCTCTCGGGGTCAATGGAAATTCCATCCTTAGATATTATATGCCCCAACGTTTTCCTTACTTACCCCGAAGATGCACTTCTTTGGGTTGAGAGATATACCATGTTCCCTGCATCTTTGAAAGACTTTCTTAAGATCCACGACATGGTTTTCTCTGTTCTTAGAAAATACAGGAATGTCATCGACGTAAACAATGATGCACTTACCAATAAGCCCTTTAAAAGCAAAATCCATAGCTCGTTGGAAAGTGGCACCTGCGTTCAATAGTCCGAAGGGCATTCTCCTGTATGCAAAGGTGCCCCATTTTGTCGTAAAGGCAGTCTTCATCCTATCACTAGGATGGATAAGGACCTGATTATATTTTGAATAACCATCCGGGGAATGACATCATCTCCGACCCGTTTACCTTTTGGAGTATTTCATCGATGGTGGGTAACGGGTAGTTGTCCTTTTGGGATGCCTTATTGAGATTTCTGAAATCAATGCACAACCTTATTTCTCCACTCTTTTTCCTCACGGGGACTAGGTTAGCAACCCACGTGGAATGCCCTAACGGGAAAGATGATCTTAGCTTCTAACGATCGCTTCACCTCTTTCTCTATCAAGGGTTCTAATAATGGATTAACTCGCCTTTGTCTTTGCACGAAGGGCTTGGACTCCGGCTCGGTGGAATCGTGTGCATTATGACATTCCGATCATAGGTTTTCAACTCCTTATAACTCCAAGCAATGCAATCTATGTATTCTTTTAATGCATTTGCTATGGAATCCTTCTTCTGCTTGGTACATGCTTTTGCTATGAATACCTCCCGGGGATTTTTGCACTTCCAATGTTAACCAAATCACGAGGCCTCTCCGGGAGATGGAACCCTTTTACCTTTTCTTGGTTTGCATCCGATATCAAAGATTTTTTCTAATGAAGCTATCTCATCGGGCATCCTGTTGTTTTTTACGGGATTTTTATCTTTCGAAACTACCTCCTCTACGTCCCTTTCTTCTTCATCTATGTCTTGCTTTTCAAATATACCAGAATTAGTGACAAAATGAAATATGTGCCTGTCACTATCAAATACTTGGAAGTTCGTAACATTATATGGTATCGAGGGACAAGGGACCAACTCTATAGAGAACTTCTTGCATTTCTTATGGTCCATTGGCTTCAACATACTCGCTGCTACAGCTAGGGAGTCCGCCAGACGATTGCCCTTTCTCGAGATCAGAGAAATGTTAAAGGCGTCAAACTCATCTATTAAATCTCTGACCCTAGTTCGGTAAAGCCTGAGCCACCTGTCCTTGCATATGTATTGTCCCCTCACTTGTTTCACCACCAGTTCCGAATCACCAAGGACTTTGATATATTTAATTTTCTTCCGAATGGCCAGTTGTAGTCCAAGAATCAAAGCCTCATATTCTGCCATATTGTTGGTGGCGAGGAGCGTAGTACGTATGCGGCGAATATAGGCTCCTGGTCCGAGCATGACAATTCAACACCGGCTCCTGCTCCTTGTCGGACCTCGGATCCATCAAATCTCAAGGTCCAAATGTCTTGATGTCCTTCGAGTAAAGTTGTGCCCAATCCTTTCATCATGGGTATTTTGAGTGCTTCTATGTCCAAACGGTATGCTCCCAACTCGGCTTCAATGTCTTGGATCTCGTTCGGCTTGTTGTAATCTGTGATCATCTCTTTGAGTCGGGGTTCATTGTCAATTCGAATTTGATTGGCCACTCCCCTCCAAGGCAGCCACATGTGTGAAGAGTCTGTCACAATGTAACCGTTTAGGTTCTTACTCCAATCTCTTCCCAATACCATGCCATATTTGATAGGAATATCGAGCACCAATATGTCTATGTGTTGTTGAACTGCGGGTTCGAATTGACTTGAATATGCACATCACCCGGCTCTCCCTCTGCCTCCATGGTTGACTTTGTCCAGTGCACCACCCTGCTCCTAGAAGGCTTTGGTGTAAGTCCCAATATTTCTGATTTCTAAGGGCATGATAGTAGCCGAGGCCCCCGAGTCTATTAAACAATTGTGCAAGTTTTTACCTGCCAATTCTAATGGTTACCAAAAGGGAGGTATATCTCGTTTTCTTTTTGTACAACCACTTGGGACTCGGCACTTTTAGCTTCATGAACTTGTGCGGATGGATTTAATCCTTTTGGTGAACTCACTTCTTGGCCTAATAATCGGGCCATGTCATACATCGATACATTGGCCCTATTCTTCTTCATATCTTCCACCAAATCGTAAGTGAGCTTTTATGGATTTGGCAAGTTTTGCATCATCTTAGACTTTTCGACCTTCGATGGAGGAGGGGGATTGACATCTCCTTTAGGGTCGGGAGGGAGTAATTGATTATTAGGAGGAGCGAGAGGAAGTTTTGGGCTCTTTAGAACTCCTAGTGTAATATTTGTGATTTGCTTTCCCAAAACGTTTGTTTGCATGAACTTCCAAAGCTTCTTCATCTTCGCTTCCAAAAAATTCTACATCCTCCTCTTCTTCACTTTCATGGGAATGTATGACCTCCGTTAGCATAGACTCCGGTTTCATGTGGCCACGGTGCGGGCAATCATTATCACAAGATCCTGCATCTCCACGGTATTCCGAACGGGATTGGGTACCCGCCCGTTGTTAGGCTGCGTGTTATACATTCCTTTTCCTCTATGATTGTGAGGTCGGTTATGGCCCATGGCCTGATCAACTTTTTTATTGACATTCCCCATTGTTACCAACACCTTGGCCAACGTTTCTTTCATATTTTCTATGGCCGCTTCGGACCCTTGTGGTTGAGGCACTTGCAATTGCGAGGTCCGGTTGTGTTGGCTGCATTAGCCACCTACGGATGGGTACAATGGCTTGGGTTTGGGCGGGTGGATTCCATCTGGATTCCCATTTTGAATGGCTTGAGTTTGGGCGGTGGATTCCATCCTGGATTCCCATTTTGAATGGCTTGAGTTTGGGCGGTGGATTCCATCCTGGATTCACACTTTGAATGGGAGTGATTGTTGGATAAGTCGTGAGCTTGGCGTGTTAATTGGAGCAAACCTCGACATGGTCAACAGATTATTGCCCATACCGAACCCATGCAAACCCATCGAGTTATTTTGAATCAAACTCTGTGTTTGAACAGTGGCATTCGGATAACCTGACAATGGCGTAACTTGGGTGGGTGTTTGGAAGTTGTTCAACATCGGAGCCTGTGGTGCTACTACCTGGTTCATCATGGCAAATTGGCTGTATGGGCCATATTGTCCCATCCCAGTCAATTGAGACAATCCTGCGCCTGGCAGGTTCATCTGTTGTTCGAGAGTCATTGTTTTTGCATAAGCCAAAGGAAGGGTTGTAACCTGAGGGTTCCTTCTAGTCAACAAAGATGTTAAAGGATCTAAGGCTCCGAAGTATAGCTGCAAGGCAATTGCAGGGTCTACCGCAAAGTGACGAGTCACATTCGTATATAGCTTTTGAAATCTCTGATTGAACATTCGAATGGGTTCATTGGTTTGTCTTTTGCAAGATACGAAGAAATTGTATGTCATGGAGGGATCTACTAACTGTCTGAATTGCCCTATGAACGCAGTTTCTAGCTGGGCCCATGAAGTTATGGACCCTGTTGGCAAATTTCGATACCATTCGTTAGCAATGTGGTCTAGACTAGCAAGGAAAACTTGACGGGCAACATCCTCGTGAGTAACCCCCTGCCTAAACATGTAATCTTTATAGATTTGGACATGATCTTCTACTGTTGTTGGACCATCATGAATGAATTTGGGTAATCCCCTTTCAATGTTTCTAGGCAAGTCGTGGACTGCCTCGGGAATATCTAAAGGGGAACTCTGAGCACCATACCAAAGGGCGGTGGTTGTTGTTGTTGTTGTTGGGCCATGTTATTCAAAGGTGTCAACCACTGTGGGAACAATTGGAACTCCTGGAGCTGTGGAGACAGATACAAGCGGTGTTACTATCCCACTTGAACTTAAGGGTTCGGGCCCACTAGAGGTACTTGAGTCCAAAGAAATCCCTAACTCAAGTATATTGGGTGGTATTGCAACTTCTAATGTTTTGTTTTTCGGCCTCCTAGCAGTGGGAGAAAGGCTTTGGAAGATAGTTTCCCCTGTGGTTTTAGACCTAGTAGCAATGTACTCAGGTTGGGCCAGCTTGGAAACTCTAGGACTCTAAAATATTTCTCAACTCTGTTGCAAGATAAAATGTCTGGATGTTACACCTGCAAGCACAATAGGTGGAAACAAAACTACCCACGTTAATTGTTAGAACAAATCAAAATTGCAAAGCAATACAGAAGGCCCTCCTTCTAGCGCCAAAATGTTGAGTGTTAATTTGTCATATTACAAATAATAACACGCAACTTAGAGTCTCGAACGAAAAGACTCTTTCTTGCAAAGAAATAATTTATTTTATTTTCCTTCCTTTTATTATTTCTCCAAGTTTCTTTGTGAAACAACTTTTACGTATATAAAAATGAATTTCAATTTAATACATGCAACTGATATATCCCAGAATAACTCAAATCCTGTAGATAGCTGTTAACAAGGGGCCTTTGTTGATTCTCAATGAACTTTATAATCTTGACTTGTTTGATTAATCAAAAATAAACAAAACTCCTTTTGATGTTCTAATATTCACAATTTATTCTAAGGTTAACCTGTTCGTTTTATCTCTATTCAATAGTTATGTTATTTCAATGTTAGTCTCCGACATGAAATTAAGCATATCAAGGAATAAAATAGAAACTGTTATTTTGAATCAGTTGGAAAATAATGAAGGATATTAAAATGGTTCACGATCTCCTCCCTGCAAAATCCCAAGTTAAGAGATGAAATCCCCAAAACAACCCAACCGATCAGATCTGTACTAACACACAATCTAATCAGATCAGATGCAAGACTCTAAGGAAAAGAATATAACTGCATCATTCTACCATTCACCTATCGTAACCCATCCCATGGCGTAAACGAAATAGATACAAGACAAAATGATGCAACGGAAAGATTGACAGTAAAACAATAGTTTTGGCTTCGATCTCCTTTTGATTTTACACACAAAAGTCGTGTTACCAAAGAAAAATCCTTTATTTCAATAAGTAATGCTTTTTTTACAGTCTCCAGCCTCTGTATCCATCTACATTTCTGCTATTTAACCTTTTCGTCGCGCGTTCTCGGCTGCTCCATGACGCTTCGTTTCGACTCCCGGGACCCTTCGCTTCAATTCCCGCCTTTTGGTATTCTAACCTTTGCGTGCAATCGTAACGCTCGATCTCTACGGCCAATAACTGTTGTTATGAAACGTTACTCTGGTTCTATCATTTCTGCCATGTGTCCTGCGTCTCCTGCACCTTTCGTAACGCTTTCCCATGGAAATCTCGATAGAATTTGCATTTGGCCTCTTCGTTTCCTAGCCGCGATAACGCGACATGTCGCAAAATCGTGACATGTCACGGATATCGTGACATGTTCTTGGTCCGATACGCCCGTAGGTAGCTCGTTGTAGCGATATCACTACTGACTTTGCTTTGCCTTATTTTCAAAAAGTGGTAGCGATATCGCTACCACTTTGGTTCGAGCCTTCCTTTCAAAAAGTGGTAGCGATATCGCTACCACTTTGGTTTCGAGCCTTCCTTTCAAAAAGTGGTAGCGATATCGCTACCACTTTGGTTTCGAGCCTTCCTTCGATGAAGTGGTAGCGATATCGCTACCACTTTGGTTTCGAGCCTTTGCTTCACGAAGTGGTAGCGATTCGCTACCACTTTTCTTTCGAGCCTCCGCTTCACGAAGTGGTAGCGATTCGCTACCACTTTTCTTTCGAGCCTCCGCTTCACGAAGTGGTAGCGATTCGCTACCACTTTTCTTCGAGCCTCCGCTTCACGAAGTGGTAGCGATTCGCTACCACTTTCAACCTTGTGCTTCCTCTCGGCAACTCGTAGCGATGGAGAGACAGGTCGCGATTTCGCGACATGTCGCGATATCGCGACCCTTTCAACACTTAGGCATTTTTCTTCTTTTCTTCATTTTTAGCATCCGGGTCTTTGAGATCTTCCCTAAAACCTGCAAAAACAAAGGTGGGTCCCCACTTCTGGGGTGTGTTGTGGATGAACCACAACACAAATCAATGGTTGCAAGTCTACAACTTTAAATGGAGATCCTAGTCACCTAATTATTTTTAGTTTTTTATACACAATCATAATTCTAGCATGTTTAATACCTAGGTTCAAATGATGCATCATTTGGATTGACAATTATGATTTTATGACCCAAAAAGGGAGAAAATCAATCATTGGCTCTAAAGAGAAAATAATTGTATTTCATATATTGTAAATACCCTCTTCACACCCTCATTTTAATAGTATACATCCACCAAACTATTAAAAAACATTTTATACTCTTGCTAACCCTATTTTCAAGATCTTTTTCCTCTATTGCTACCACATCATGCACTCCTTTTCCTCTCTTTCTCTCTCTTATCCTTCCAAATACAATCAAAGTCATTGATCATTGGTTTGTTGAATTTTATAGAGAAGGCTGGGATGTTCTAATAGGATTTGTAGCCAAAAATCATTGATTTCCATTCGAGGATTAGTTTCCAAGGTAGTTCAAACCCTCTACAAGCATCCTAGGTGTGATGCCTCCTTATTTACTATTATGAAATTGCAAGTAGGATAGGGTAGGAATGAGATTTATTTATATTTTGAATTATATGGTCCTTGATACCATCAATTTCAAGTAATTATTTTAATACATTATAATTAGCTCTAGCATTTGCATTTTATAGATAATATTATTTTCTTTAGTTCTTGAAAACTCTATTTTATGTATGTTTGGATTGAGATAATTTTTAGCTCTTTAATATAAATTTACTATTGTACTATATTGATTTAATCATCTTGGTTTATCTTGTACTAATTTGAATAATCATATGAGATAGCCCTTTTCCCCATAAAAAAGCATTTCAACCCTCAAACTAAAAATTTAGCATATATACAAGATAAGCTCACTCTAGTCTTGAGAGGTCTTCCATAAGGAAGTTACCACTTTGCCCTATGATGCATACTTTTAGTAATCCATACTACCCATTAACTCTATTTCCATACTTAAAACTCATACATGATAAAACATTAAACAATTACATAATCATTTACATACATAGGTTCACATGGCAAGAATTTGTACATGGAATTCCATTACCAAGATTAGATAATCCAATTTAGAGGACCACAAACATTATAGATAACATAAAAATTAGAACTCCTAAAACTGGTACCAAGTTTTAGTTGAAAAGGGGTCTATCCCAAAACTTTAAAAATCATCCTTTCTATCTCATGCTTGACATGACTAGTCCTTTAAATCAACACAGAAATATTCTTTATTTGATTCTTGTTGTAGATCCATTAGTTTCTACACAATGCTCCAAAGATACAAATTTTTTGTGTTAAAGGAAGGGGTTATGGTCTCACTAGGATCCAAACTAACTATGGTTGGATCTCTAAGGATTGTAACTAAATGAAAATCCTACACGGTAGTCCCCATCACACCATAGAATAAGAGGAATCACCCAAAGCTATACACTAGTGTCAATTTCCTTTAACCTTATTTGGGTCAACCGAAGGAAGGACCCACCACTCGAATTGTGTTACCATAGTCTTGGAGGTTTAGGAGACTAACTTTTTTTTTAAGAGAAAAATCTCTTGCGCGCTGCCTTGGTCTGAGAGACCATGAACAGGGGGTTCTACACTGTCAAAGTCACCCTGGAGTCACACCCGACCCTACCCCCACCAACATTATCAATTGGATTTTTGGATACCCAATTCAGCTTTTTGGTAGGGTGGAGATTTAAACCTGGGACCTTTCTTGGAGGTTTTATCTCTCCTCTCCAAATCACCTACAACACCTGGGTAAAACTAATTTATAGTGGAAAACACCCCTTTCAAGGTGCCACTTTCAACAAGTTGGGCATAGGAGGAATGGAGCCTTGTCGGCCTCTACCAGCACATAGGA
Organism: Wollemia nobilis; assembly: GCA_028583015.1. Taxonomy (NCBI): domain Eukaryota; kingdom Viridiplantae; phylum Streptophyta; class Pinopsida; order Araucariales; family Araucariaceae; genus Wollemia; species Wollemia nobilis. Next base: position 2,807,053 of record JAQPPZ010002020.1, on the reverse strand, counting down.
CATTCCTAACTATACCATATATCTACAGGATGGATACAAGGGGAATGGAACCTAGGTCGGCCTCTACCAAAACCTAGGGCATTTACCACTGCACCACAACAAGCAGATGTTTAGGAGACTCACTTAGTAAAACTTGCTTTCCTAGAATAAGGTTTTACCCTACACATTACACAAGTAATTTTCCATGCTCCCCAATTGTATTCATCCAAAAAAAATTATAACATAAAAACATCTACTAAAATAAAGTATTGGCATTTTCAAAGAAAAGTATTTTTACTTTTTTTATAGATTGTAATAGAATAGATCATGTATTTACCTAGTTTCAGTTGTAGCAATAATATTTACTCTTAGGTTTGTGTGTAGTCCTCTTATATTTGCCTATCTAAGAAATATTTTGAGATTCACTATTGGTGTACTACCACTGTACCATACACAAGATTTATAGTTTCACTTCTCTATATTTGTTTAGTGACTAGGCTTATAGGTTTTTCTACTACTAGTGGCTCTACACACTTTTGTAACACTTAAAACTCTCTAATATTTTCTTAATATTTCTCACAACACAAGAATTTAGTCCTTTGATCTAAAATTTACCTTCCTTCTACTTATTTTCTTATTGCATACTCCATTTTATATTTTCCTTTCATGCCACCTTTGTTCTCCCATGCTCTTCCTCCCATTCATACATACCATAGAAGTACTTTTCACTCTAACTTCCACTATAACACCCTCTCATATTGTTGACACCTCATCCCAATCCACTTCATACTTGAAGTATTTTGTAGGTATGGGATTAGTTTTGTTTTTGTGGGTTGGTTGTGGGGTGGGGGAAGATCATCAGTTTGACTAAAGTTCTAATGTCTTAAAAGGAATTGAATGGCATGAGTGCTATATTTTGTTTATATTATTTAAGATACATTATGGCATGGGGTTAATCTTATTTGAGTCTTCTAATATGTATCCAACATGAAGGTCAATGACTAGTAATGGTGATTTTAATTATGCAACTTAATAATTTTTAACAAGGCATAAATGGAGCTTAAGGTGTTACAATATTTTCTAGTCATCGAGATGATGCTTGTCTGTGTTGCCTTCCCCTAAGCCCTATAAATAATCTAAATACCAAAATCCATGTGATTATCAATTGTCCATTTCCTAACTTGTATAAATATTACATGACATAAAGTCACCATAAATATATTTGATGTGTGCATCAAGGGATTCTAGTATTCTTAGAGAATAGATAGCATACATGGACCAACTCCACTCAAAATCCATTTCCCATCCTCAAAGGATCCCAATTCCACTCTATTATAAAGTACGGGGTAGAATAGTATTTATAAAAATAGCACTAACAACTACTTTATAGGTGGTGAAAAATCTCACCCTCCTATAGAAGGGACAAGGGTGGACTAACTTTGTTAGTCCTCGGGTAAGATGACAGGAAACCATGTTGGTTAGTGGTTTTGGTTTTTTTTATTTACCCAATTATCACTTTTATACCAACTTTATTGATTTTTTTAACCCTATATTACAGATAGAATCATGATTAAGGGATATTTTTACATGCATCTCCAAAGCACACATCCTAAAAATCAATGGTTGCAATTCTACAACTTTAAGTGGAGATCCTAGTCACCTAATTATTTTTAGTTTTTTATACACAATCATAATTCTAGCATGTTTAATACCTAGGTTCAAATGATGCATCATTTGGATTGACAATTATGATTTTATGACCCAAAAAGGGAGAAAATCAATCATTGGCTCTAAAGAGAAAATAATTGTATTTCATATATTGTAAATACCCTCTTCACACCCTCATTTTAATAGTATACATCTACCAAACTATTAAAAAACATTTTATACTCTTGCTAACCCTATTTTCAAGATCTTTTTCCTCTATTGCTACCACATCATGCACTCCTTTTCCTCTCTTTCTCTCTCTTATCCTTCCAAATACAATCAAAGTCATTGATCATTGGTTTGTTGAATTTTATAGAGAAGGATGGAATGCTCTAATAGGATTTGTAGCCAAAAATCATTGATTTCCATTCGAGGATTAGTTTCCAAGGTAGTTCAAACCCTCTAAAAGCATCCTAGGTGTGATGCCTCCTTATTTACTATTATGATATTGCAAGTAGGATAGGGTAGGAATGAGATTTATTTATATTTTGAATTATATGGTCCTTGATACCATCAATTTCAAGTAATTATTTTAATACATTACAATTAGCTCTAGCATTTGCATTTTATAGATAATATTATTTTCTTTAGTTCTTGAAAACTCTATTTTATGTATGTTTGGATTGAGATAATTTTTAGCTCTTTAATTTAAATTTACTATCGTACTATATTGATTTAATCATCTTGGTTTATCTTGTACTAATTTGAATAATCATATGAGATAGCCCTTTTCCCCATAAAAAAGCATTTCAACCCTCAAACTAAAAATTTAGCATATATACAAGATAAGATCACTCTAGTCTTGAGAGGTCTTCCATAAGGAAGTTACCACTTTGCCCTATGATGCATACTTTTAGTAATCCATACTACCCATTAACTCTATTTCCATACTTAAAACTCATACATGATAAAACATTAAACAATTACATAATCATTTACATACATAGGTTCACATGGCAAGAATTTGTACATGGAATTCCATTACCAAGATCAGATAATCCAATTTAAATGACCACAAACATTATAGATAACATAAAAATTAGAACTCCTAAAACTGGTACCAAGTTTTAGTGGAAAAGGGGTCTATCCCAAAACTTTAAAAATCACCCTTTCTATCTCATGCTTGACATGACTAGTCCTTTAAATCAACACAAAAATATTCTTTATTTGATTCTTGTTGTAGATCCATTAGTTTCTACACAATGCTCCAAAGATACAATTTTTTTGTGTTAAAGGAATCGGTTATGGTCTCACTAGGATCCAAACTAACTATGGTTGGATCTCTAAGGATTGTAACTAAATGAAAATCCTACAGGGTAGTCCCCATCACACCATAGAATAAGAGGAATCACCTAAAGCTATACACTAGTGTCAATTTCCTTTAACCTTATTTGGGTCAACCAAAGGAAGGACCCACCACTCGAACTGTGTTACCATAGTCTTGGAGGTTTAGGAGACTAAATTTTTTTTAAGTGAAAAACCTCTTGCGGGGTGCCTTGGTCTGAGAGACCACGAACAAGGGGTTCTACACCGTCAAAGTCACCCTAGAGTCACACCCGACCCTGCCCGCACAAACATTATCAATTTGATTTTTGGATACCCAATTCAGCATTTTGGTAGGGTGGAAATTTGAACCTGGGACCTCTCTTGGAGGATTTCTCTCTCCTCTCCAAATCACCTACAACACTTGGGTAAAACTAATTTATAGTGGAAAACACCCCTTTCAAGGTGCCACTTTCAACAGGTTGGGCATAGGAGGAATGGAGCCTTGTCGGCCTCTACCGGCACATAGGACATTCCTAACTATACCATATATCTACAAGATGGATACAAGGGGAATGGAACCTAGGTCAGCCTCTACCAACACCCAGGGCATTTACCACTGCACCACAACAAGAAGATGTTTAGGAGACTAACTTAGTACAATTTGCTTTCCTAAAATAAGGTTTTACCCTACACATTACACAAGTAATTTTCCATGCTCCCCAATTGTATTCATCCAAAAAAAATTATAACATAAAAACATCTACTAAAATAAAGTATTGGCATTTTCAAAGAAAAGTATTTTTACTTTTTTTATAGATTGTAATAGAATAGATCATGTATTTACCTAGTTTCAGTTGTAGCAATAATATTTACTCTTAGGTTTGTGTGTAGTCCTCTTATATTTGCCTATCTAAGAAATATTTTGAGATTCACTATTGGTGTACTACCACTGTACCATACACAGGATTTATAGTTTCACTTCTCTATATTTGTTTAGTGACTAGGCTTATAGGTTTTTCTACTACTAGTGGCTCTACACACTTTTGTAACACTTAAAACTCTTTAATATTTTCTTAATATTTCTCACAACACAAGAATTTAGTCCTTTTATCTAAAATTTACCTTCCTTCTACTTATTTTCTTCTTGCATACTCCATTTTATATTTTCCTTTCATGTCACCTTTGTTCTCCCATGCTCTTCCTCCCATTCATACATACCATAGAAGTACTTTTCACTCTAACTTCCACTATAACACCCTCTCATATTGTTGACACCTCATCCCAATCCACTTCATACTTGAAGTATTTTGTAGGTATGGGATTAGTTTTGTTTTTGTGGGTTGGTTGTGGGGTGGGGGAAGATCATCAATTTGACTAAAGTTCTAATGTATTAAAAGGAATTGAATGGCATGAGTTCTATATTTTGTTTATATTATTTAAGATACATTATGGCATGGGGTTAATCTTATTTGAGTCTTCTAATATGTATCCAACATGAAGGTCAATGACTAGTAATGGTGATTTTAATTATGCAACTTAATAATTTTTAACAAGGCATAAATGGAGCTTAAGGTGTTACAATATTTTCTAGTCATCGAGATGATGCTTGTATGTGTTGCCTTCCCCTAAGCCCTATAAATAATCTAAATACCAAAATCCATGTGATTATCAATTGTCCATTTCCTAACTTGTATAAATATTACATGACATAAAGTCACCATAAATATATTTGATGTGTGCATCAAGGGATTCTAGTATTCTTAGAGAATAGATAGCATACATGGACCAAATCCACTCAAAATCCATTTCCCATCCTCAAAGGATCCCAATTCCACTCTATTATAAAGTACAAGGTAGAATTGTATTTATAAAAATAGCACTAACAACTACCTTTATAGGTGGTGAAAAATCTCACCCTCCTATAGAAGGGACAAGGGTGGACTAACTTTGTTAGTCCTACGGTAATATGAAAGGAAATCATGTTGGTTAGTGGTTTTGGTTTTTTTTATTTACCCAATTATCACTTTTATACCAACTTTATTGATTTTTTTAACCCTATATTACGGATAGAATCATGATTAAGGGATATTTTTACATGCATCTCCAAAGCACACATCCTACAAATCAATGGTTGCAATTCTACAACTTTAAGTGGAGATCCTAGTCACCTAATTATTTTTAGTTTTTTATACACAATCATAATTCTAGCATGTTTAATACCTAGGTTCAAATGATGCATCATTTGGATTGACAATTATGATTTTATGACCCAAAAAGGGAGAAAATCAATCATTGGCTCTAAAGAGAAAATAATTTTATTTTATATATTGTAAATACCCTCTTCACACCCTCATTTTAATAGTATACATCCACCAAACTATTAAAAAACATTTTATACTCTTGCTAACCCTATTTTCAAGATCTTTTTCCTCTATAGCTACCACATCATGCACTCATTTTCCTCTCTTTCTCTCTCTTATCCTTCCAAATACAATCAAAGTCATTGATCATTGGTTTGTTGAATTTTATAGAGAAGGATGAGATGCTCTAATAGGATTTGTAGCCAAAAATCATTGATTTCCATTCGAGGATTAGTTTCCAAGGTAGTTCAAACCCTCTACAAGCATCCTAGGTGTGATGCCTCCTTATTTACTATTATGATATTGCAAGTAGGATAGGGTAGGAATGAGATTTATTTATATTTTGAATTATATGGTCCTTGATACCATCAATTTCAAGTAATTATTTAAATACATTATAATTAGATCTAGCATTTGCATTTTTTAGATAATATTATTTTCTTTAGTTCTTGAAAACTCTATTTTATGTATGTTTGGATTGAGATAATTTTTAGCTCTTTAATTTAAATTTACTATCGTACTATATTGATTTAATCATCTTGGTTTATCTTGTACTAATTTGAATAATCATATGAGATAGCCCTTTTCCCCATAAAAAAGCATTTCAACCCTCAAACTAAAAATTTAGCATATATACAAGATAAGCTCACTCTAGTCTTGAGAGGTCTTCCATAAGGAAGTTACCACTTTGCCCTATGATGCATACTTTTAGTAATCCATACTACCCATTAACTCTATTTCCATACTTAAAACTCATACATGATAAAACATTAAACAATTACATAATCATTTACATACATAGGTTCACATGGCAGGAATTTGTACATGGAATTCCATTACCAAGATTAGATAATCCAATTTAAAGGACCACAAACATTATAGATAACATAAAACATAAAACTCTTAAAACTGGTACCAAGTTTTAGTGGAAAAGGGGTCTATCCCAAAACTTTAAAAATCACCCTTTCTATCTCATTCTTGACATGACTAGTCCTTTAAATCAACACAAAAATATTCTTTATTTGATTCTTGTTGTAGATCCATTAGTTTCTACACAATGCTCCAAAGATACAATTTTTTTGTGTTAAAGGAAGGGGTTATGGTCTCACTAGGATCCAAACTAACTATGGTTGGATCTCTAAGGATTGTAACTAAATGAAAATCCTACACGGTAGTCCCCATCACACCATAGAATAAGAGGAATCACCCAAAGCTATACACTAGTGTCAATTTCCTTTAACCTTATTTGGGTCAACCGAAGGAATGACCCACCACTCGAACTGTGTTACCATAGTCTTGGAGGTTTAGGAGACTAACTTTTTTTTTAAGCGAAAAAAATCTTGCGGGCTGCCTTAGTCTGAGAGACCACGAACAGGGGTTTCTACACCGTCAAAGTCACCCTGGAGTCACACCCGACCTTGCCCGCACCAACATTATCAATTGGATTTTTGGATACCCAATTCAGATTTTTGGTAGGGTGGAGATTTGAACCTGGGACCTTTCTTGGTGGATTTATCTCTCCTCTCCAAATCACCTACAACACCTAGGTAAAACTAATTTATAGTGCAAAACACCCCTTTCAAGATGCCACTTTCAACAGGTTGTGCATAGGAAGAATGGAGCCTTGTCGGCCTCTACTAGCACATAGGACATTCCTAACTATACCATATATCTACAGGATGGATACAAGGGGAATGGAACCTAGGTCGGCCTCTACCAACACCCAGGGCATTTACCACTGCACCACAACAAGCAGATGTTTAGGAGACTAACTTAGTACAATTTGCTTTCCTAGAATAACATTTTACCCTACACATTACACAAGTAATTTTCCATGCTCCCCAATTGTATTCATCCAAAAAAAATTATAACATAAAAACATCTACTAAAATAAAGTATTGGCATTTTCAAAGAAAAGTATTTTTACTTTTTTTATAGATTGTAATAGAATAGATCATGTATTTACCTAGTTTCAGTTGTAGCAATAATATTTACTCTTAGGTTTGTGTGTAGTCCTCTTATATTTGCCTATCTAAGAAATATTTTGAGATTCACTATTGGTGTACTACCACTATACCATACACAGGATTTATAGTTTCACTTTTCTATATTTGTTTAGTGACTAGGATTTTAGGTTTTTCTACAACTAGTGGCTCTACACTCTTTTGTAACACTTAAAACTCTCTAATATTTTATTAATATTTCTCACAACACAAGAATTTAGTCCTTTTATCTAAAATTTACCTTCCTTCTACTTAGTTTCTTCTTGCATACTCCATTTTATATTTTCCTTTCATGCCACCTTTGTTCTCCCATGCTCTTCCTCCCATTCATACATACCATAGAAGTACTTTTCACTCTAACTTCCACTATAACACCCTCTCATATTGTTGACACCTCATCCAAATCCACTTCATACTTGAAGTATTTTGTAGGTATGGGATTAGTTTTGTTTTTGTGGGTTGGTTGTGGGGTGGGGGAAGATCATCAGTTTGACTAAAGTTCTAATGTCTTAAAAGGAATTGAATGGCATGAGTGCTATATTTTGTTTATATTATTTAAGATACATTATGGCATGGGGTTAATCTTATTTGAGTCTTCTAATATGTATCCAACATGAAGGTCAATGACTAGTAATGGTGATTATAATTATGCAACTTAATAATTTTTAAGAAGGCATAAATGGAGCTTAAGGTGTTACAATATTTTCTAGTCATTGAGATGATGTTTTTCTGTGTTGCCTTCCCCTAAGCCCTATAAATAATCTAAATACCAAAATCCATGTGATTATCAATTGTCCATTTCCTAACTTTTATAAATATTACATGACATAAAGTCACCATAAATATATTTGATGTGTGCATCAAGGGATTCTAGTATTCTTAGAGAATAGATAGCATACATGGACCAACTCCACTCAAAATCCATTTCCCATCCTCAAAGGATCCAAATTCCACTCTATTATAAAGTACGGGGTAGAATTGTATTTATAAAAATAGCACTAACAACTACCTTTATAGGTGGTGAAAAATCTCACCCTCCTATAGAAGGGACAAGGGTGGACTAAATTTGTTAGTCCTCGGGTATATGACAGGAAATCATGTTGGTTAGTGGTTTTGGTTTTTTTTTATTTACCCAATTATCACTTTTATACCAACTTTATTGATTTTTTTAACCCTATATTACGGATAGAATCATGATTAAGGGATATTGGCTCTAAATCTATACACTAGTGTCAATTTCCTTTAACCTTATTTGGGTCAACCAAAGGAAGGACCCACCACTCGAACTGTGTTACCATAGTCTTGGAGGTTTAGGAGACTAAATTTTTTTTAAGTGAAAAACCTCTTGCGGGGTGCCTTGGTCTGAGAGACCACGAACAAGGGGTTCTACACCGTCAAAGTCACCCTAGAGTCACACCCGACCCTGCCCGCACAAACATTATCAATTTGATTTTTGGATACCCAATTCAGCTTTTTGGTAGGGTGGAGATTTGAACTTGGGACCTCTCTTGGAGGATTTCTCTCTCCTCTACAAATCACCTACAACACCTGGGTAAAACTAATTTATAGTGGAAAACACCCCTTTCAAGGTGCCACTTTCAACAGGTTGGGCATAGGAGGAATGGAGCCTTGTCGGCCTCTACCAGCACATAGGACATTCCTAACTATACCATATATCTACAGGATGGATACAAGGGGAATGGAACCTAGGTCAGCCTCTACCAACACCCAGGGCATTTACCACTGCACCACAACAAGAAGATGTTTAGGAGACTAACTTAGTACAATTTGCTTTCCTAAAATAAGGTTTTACCCTACACATTACACAAGTAATTTTCCATGCTCCCCAATTGTATTCATCCAAAAAAAATTATAACATAAAAACATCTACTAAAATAAAGTATTGGCATTTTCAAAGAAAAGTATTTTTACTTTTTTTATAGATTGTAATAGAATAGATCATGTATTTACCTAGTTTCAGTTGTAGCAATAATATTTACTCTTAGGTTTGTGTGTAGTCCTCTTATATTTGCCTATCTAAGAAATATTTTGAGATTCACTATTGGTGTACTACCACTGTACCATACACAAGATTTATAGTTTCACTTCTCTATATTTGTTTAGTGACTAGGCTTATAGGTTTTTCTACTACTAGTGGCTCTACACACTTTTGTAACACTTAAAACTCTTTAATATTTTCTTAATATTTCTCACAACACAAGAATTTAGTCCTTTTATCTAAAATTTACCTTCCTTCTACTTATTTTCTTCTTGCATACTCCATTTTATATTTTCCTTTCATGTCACCTTTGTTCTCCCATGCTCTTCCTCCCATTCATACATACCATAGAAGTACTTTTCACTCTAACTTCCACTATAACACCCTCTCATATTGTTGACACCTCATCCCAATCCACTTCATACTTGAAGTATTTTGTAGGTATGGGATTAGTTTTGTTTTTGTGGGTTGGTTGTGGGGTGGGGGAAGATCATCAATTTGACTAAAGTTCTAATGTATTAAAAGGAATTGAATGGCATGAGTTCTATATTTTGTTTATATTATTTAAGATACATTATGGCATGGGGTTAATCTTATTTGAGTCTTCTAATATGTATCCAACATGAAGGTCAATGACTAGTAATGGTGATTTTAATTATGCAACTTAATAATTTTTAAGAAGGCATAAATGGAGCTTAAGGTGTTACAATATTTTCTAGTCATCGAGATGATGCTTGTCTATGTTGCCTTCCCCTAATTCCTATAAATAATCTAAATACCAAAATCCATGTGATTATCAATTGTCCATTTCCTAACTTGTATAAATATTACATGACATAAAGTCACCATAAATATATTTGATGTGTGCATCAAGGGATTCTAGTATTCTTAGAGAATAGATAGCATACATGGACCAACTCCACTCAAAATCCATTTCCCATCCTCAAAGGATCCCAATTCCACTCTATTATAAAGTACGGGGTAGAATTGTATTTATAAAAATAGCACTAACAACTACCTTTATAGGTGGTGAAAAATCTCACCCTCCTATAGAAGGGACAAGGGTGGACTAACTTTGTTAGTCCTAGGGTAATATGATAGGAAATCATGTTGGTTAGTGGTTTTGGTTTTTTTTATTTACCCAATTATCACTTTTATACCAACTTTATTGATTTTTTTAACCCTATATTATGGGTAGAATCATGATTAAGGGATATTTTTACATGTATCTCCAAAGCACACATCCTACAAATCAATGGTTGCAAGTCTACAAATTTAAGTGGAGATCCTAGTCACCTAATTATTTTTAGTTTTTTATACACAATCATAATTCTAGCATGTTTAATACCTAGGTTCAAATGATGCATCATTTGGATTGACAATTATGATTTTATGACCCAAAAAGGGAGAAAAACAATCATTGGCTATAAAGAGAAAATAATTTTATTTCATATATTGTAAATACCCTCTTCACACCCTCATTTTAATAGTATACATCCACCAAACTATTAAAAAACATTTTATACTCTTGCTAACCCTATTTTCAAGATCTTTATCCTCTATTGCTACCACATCATGCACTCCTTTTCCTCTCTTTCTCTCTCTTATCCTTCCAAATACAATCAAAGTCATTGATCATTGGTTTGTTGAATTTTATAGAGAAGGATGGGATGCTCTAATAGGATTTGTAGCCAAAAATCATTGATTTCCATTCGAGGATTAGTTTCCAAGGTAGTTCAAACCCTCTACAAGCATCCTAGGTGTGATGCCTCCTTATTTACTATTATGATATTGCAAGTAGGATAGGCTAGGAATGAGATTTATTTATATTTTGAATTATATGGTCCTTGATACCATCAATTTCAAGTAATTATTTTAATACATTATAATTAGCTCTAGCATTTGCATTTTTTAGATAATATTATTTTATTTAGTTCTTGAAAACTCTATTTTATGTATGTTTGGATTGAGATAATTTTTAGCTCTTTAATTTAAATTTACTATCGTACTATATTGATTTAATCATCTTGGTTTATCTTGTACTAATTTGAATAATCATATGAGATAGCCCTTTTCCCCATAAAAAAGCATTTCAACCCTCAAACTAAAAATTTAGCATATATACAAGATAAGCTCACTCTAGTCTTGAGAGGTCTTCCATAAAGAAGATACCACTTTGCCCTATGATGCATACTTTTAGTAATCCATACTACCCAGTAACTCTATTTCCATACTTAAAACTCATACATGATAAAACATTAAACAATTCCATAATCATTTACATACATAGGTTCACATGGCAAGAATTAGTACATGGAATTCCATTACCAAGATTAGATAATCCAATTTAAAGGACCACAAACATTATAGATAACATAAAAATTAAAACTCCTAAAACTGGTACCAAGTTTTAGTGGAAAAGGGGTCTATCCCAAAACTTTAAAAATCACCCTTTCTATCTCATGCTTGACATGACTAGTCCTTTAAATCAACACAAAAATATTCTTTATTTGATTCTTGTTGTAGATCCATTAGTTTCTACACAATGCTCCAAAGATACAATTTTTTTGTGTTAAAGGAAGGGGTTATGGTCTCACTAGGATCCAAACTAACTATGGTTGGATCTCTAAGGATTGTAACTAAATGAAAATCCTACACGGTAGTCCCCATCACACCATAGAATAAGAGGAATCACCCAAAGCTATACACTAGTGTCAATTTCCTTTAACCTTATTTGGGTCAACCGAAGGAAGGACCCACCACTCGAACTGTGTTACCATAGTCTTGGAGGTTTAAGAGACTAACTTTTTTTTTTAAGCAAAAAACCTCTTGCAGGGCTGCCTTGGTCTAAGAGACCATGAATAGGGGGTTCTACACCGTCAAAGTCACCCGGGAGTCACACCCGACCCTACCCGCACCAACATTATCAATTGGATTTTTGGATACCCAATTCAGCTTTTTGGTAGGGTGGAGATTTGAACCTGGGACCTCTCTTGGAGGATTTCTCTCTCCTCTCCAAATCACCTACAACACATAGGTAAAACTAATTTATAGTGGAAAACACCCCTTTCAAGGTGCCACTTTCGACAGGTTGGGCATAGGAGGAATGGAGACTTGTCAGCCTCTACCAGCACATAGGACATTCCTAACTATACCATATATCTACAGGATGGATACAAGGGGAATGGAACCTAGGTCGGCCTCTACCAAAACCCAGGGCATTTACCACTGCACCACAACAAGCAGATGTTTAGGAGACTAACTTAGTACAAGTTGCTTTCCTAGAATAATGTTTTACCCTACACATTACACAAGTAATTTTCCATGCTCCCCAATTGTATTCATCCAAAAAAAATTATAACATAAAAACATCTACTAAACTAAAGTATTGGCATTTTCAAAAAAAAGTATTTTTACTTTTTTTATAGATTGTAATAGAATAGATCATGTATTTACCTAGTTTCAATTGTAGCAATAATATTTACTCTTAGGTTTGTGTGTAGTCCTCTTATATTTTCCTATCTAAGAAATATTTTGAGATTCACTATTGGTGTACTACCACTGTACCATACACAGGATTTATAGTTTCACTTCTCTATATTTGTTTAGTGACTAGGCTTTTAGGTTTTTCTACTACTAGTGGCTCTACACACTTTTGTAACACTTAAAACTCTTTAATATTTTCTTAATATTTCTCACAACACAAGAATTTAGTCCTTTTATCTAAAATTTACCTTCCTTCTACTTATTTTCTTCTTGCATACTCCATTTTATATTTTCCTTTCATGCCACCTTTGTTCTCCCATGCTCTTCCTCCCATTCATACATACCATAGAAGTACTTTTCACTCTAACTTCCACTATAACACCCTCTCATATTATTGACACCTCATCCCAATCCACTTCATACTTGAAGTATTTTGTAGGTATGGGATTAGTTTTGTTTTTGTGGGTTGGTTGTGGGGTGGGGGAAGATCATCAGTTTGACTAAAGTTCTAATGTCTTAAAAGGAATTGAATGGCATGAGTGGTATATTTTGTTTATATTATTTAAGATACATTATGGCATGGGGTTAATCTTATTTGATTCTTCTAATATGTATCCAACATGAAGGTCAATGACTAGTAATGGTGATTTTAATTATGCAACTTAATAATTTTTAACAAGGCATAAATGGAGCTTAAGGTGTTACAATATTTTCTATCATGTTCCTTACTATAAATTTAGTTTATGAAACTGTCATATTGAACTTAACATAACCTAAGCATAAACAACTTTTAGTTCAATTTACAAGTAATTACTTATGTAATTTGTACTTTGATAACCAAATATCTCATAATTTTAGATAACTTTGCTCATTCCCCTAGTGATCCAAACTTGTAATCACATTTTGCATTTTTGTTTCTAAGAGAGGTTAACATAACATTATAATTTCATTCATTAAATCTTAATATTCTTCTTAAGATGGGTGGTGGCAACTGGAGAAAAATTTTGATTTGGATGGATACTTGGTGTGATAAAAAACCACTCAATTTATATCCAATTTTGAAAGCTTGTATGAGATTGCTTCAATACAAATATGGTGATAGGGTTTAAAAAATTTTGTAAAAGGATCAGGAAGGAAGATACAAATGGAAAGAAGACTTTTTTACAAGTATACAAGATATTGATGCTAGGATGCAATTGAGTAGAAAGATAACAACTGTGATTATTTCGAGGGGAGCCAAGGATAAATTGATTTGGAAGTTAAATAGCTCAGGAGAATACACAACAAGAAGTGGATATAATGTATAACACCAACAAAATAATAATATCATTAGAATATGGAGAGATATTTGGGATAGACCAAGAATTCCTAAAGTCAAAATGTTTGTTTGTCTAGTAGGTCATAAAAGAATTTTATCCTAGGATAACCTTATAAAAATGGGTTTTCATGGCCCCTATCAATGTGTTCTTTGTAAAAAGGAGGAGGAGAGTATAGACCATCTCTTGGGACATTGCTCAATATTTTGGAATATATATGGCAATGGATTCTTAATATGGTTGGTAAATGCATGGTGATGAATAATAGAATTGAATATTGGTTAAAGCAATGGTAGAGCACTTACAAAATTGAGGCTTTATAGACAATATGGGATATATTACAAATTACAATACTTTGGACTGTATGACTAGAGAGGAATAGAATAATATTTAAAGGAAAGGAAAGCGGTTTAGAGGTAATAAAAAGGAAGATATGTTTAGCCATAGAGGAGTCTAAACCAACCCTATCAACTCACCCAGTCCCTAATATGGAAGGAGAGAGCCTTGATAGATGTAATTAAGTCATTAAATGGAATTATGATGTTGGGTATAAGAGAAGCAAAAAGAAGGCAAAGAATATAAAGTGGAAACCACCAAATGTGGAGTGGGTTAAATTTAATTTTGATGGAGCATCTAAAGGAAATCTAGGACTAGTAGGAGGAGGAGGAACAATTAGAAATAATAGAGAAGAGATTTTGTCTCATTACACTTTTAATAGTGGATTTAAGATAAATAATGAAGCTAAAACTTGGGTGGCTTTAGAAGGGTTAAAAATATACAAACAAATGAAATGGAATAAAATATAGATGGAAGGTGATTCTCTCATAGTAATAAATGCAAATTTAAGGAAAGTTAAGGATCCATGGAACCTACAAGAGATAATTGTGGAAATTCAATATCTTGCTAAAGAGTTTGAAGAAATCAGGTTTACACATGCATTAGGGGAAGGAAAAAAATGTGCATATAGGCTAGCCAATAGAGGGGTTCTGATTGACGATCCTGAAGTTAAATACTCCTTTCCATGGTTAGAGGAAGTAGTAATTTTAGTTGAAGCTAACAAGAAAATGTTGATTGCTTTAATCAATTAATGATTAATATTTACTTAAATATTATCTATTAATAATATCTGATTTATTTTGTAACAATAATGTGTTTTCATATAAACTATTTATTATAATTTTGTGGTTGCACTTGTGTTTTAGGAAGTAAGCTAGCAATCCAGATTTGGTAATGTATACTATGATAATGCGATGTTTTGGAAATTTTACTCTACTTAGATGCAATGCATAGATAGTAGAGGTGAATTTTTGTATTGTGAAGTCTGCTATAGGAAAATTTCAAGAAGGATGCTGAATTTTGGAATATTTTTATTCATAAAGAAAATTGAAAAGATCCAGAATATAAAAATCAAGAATTCAGACAATTTATGTAAAATGATGTAGGTTTCTAGCTATAGCATCTCAATTGACATAAGAAGTATATCTATTTGTAAAATATCAATATCTAAAGAAGAGAGTTGTAATTTTTCAAGGGTGGGGGACCCGAGTACAACCCCTTATCATCTAGCAAAAAAAAAAATCCTAAGATTCTTATTTTTTCTAACAAAATTAAATAATCATAAATCACACTTAAGCATCAAAGCATGTCAATTTAATCAATAAATTTTAATTCTTCACACTATTATTTAATGCAATTCTATTTATCAAATCTCAAATAGAAAATATTGATCTACTTTGAATAAAACTAGCACACAATCAACCATCTAGTTAATAATCTCTCTACACATCATATTTGTCCATTTAAATACATAAAAATATCCTAATAATTTTTATATTGATTATAGTAATAAAAAAGTTCATAAAGCGATTAAAATACAGTGGGCATCATATCTTCTTCCCTTACATGAACTTCCTCCTAGAAGTTAATAAAATATATAAGTATAGCTCTACAACATTTTTATCATGCTTTTTCAAGCACTAGAGTTCTCACTATAGTTATCCCTTTGCACTAGAATTTGATCTACTATTCTATTTCTAATATTCTTAGTATTCTATCTAAAATGTAAATGGATTCAGTTTTAATTTTTTGCATCCTTTTATACCTAAAAATTTGTCCAATTAAGCACAAGACTTGGGTCATGGATATACTTTTTAAGTATAGAAACATGAAAAATACCATGAATATCAAATAAATTTGGTGGTAAAATAAGTTGATAGGCAACAGATCCTATCTTCTCCAAAATCTTAGAGGGACCTACAAATTGGGGTGTGTGTTTTATCCCCTTACTAAACTTAATAGAGCTCCAATGAGGATGAACTCTAATGCATACATTATTATCCACTTGAAAAAAATTATGATTTCTAAGCATCAACATGAATATTTCGCTTATCATCGGCCTATTTAATCCATTGTTCAATCAATGCCACTTAATTTTCCATATCATGTAATAATTTTGGCCTAGTTATCACTTAATCATCATGCTAATCCAAACTTGGGGAAGTATGACAAAGTATTCCAAAGCTTTATATGGATCCATTCAATGGACCTAAGGTAGATATTTTTGTAAGTAAACTCTATCATGTTCAGATAATTTTCCCATTGTTTTAGGTGATCCATAACACCATAAAATATTTTCAATTACGTTATTTATTCTTTTATTTTTCCCATCTATCTTAGGATGATATCTTGTGCTAAATTTTAATTTTTCATGCAAAGCATTTTGTAAAGTCTTTCAAAATGCAAAGTGAATAATGAATCTCTATTATAAATTATCTTTTTATAAATTCCATGATGCCTTAGAATTTCATTTAAATCATGTTGGGCAAAATTTGTAGCTCCAAAACTATTCTTAGTAGGTAGAAAATGAGCAACTTTAGTTAGCTTGTCCACCACTACCATTATGGAATCAAGCCTTTGTTGGGTTAGAGGTAATCCAATGATGAAATCCATTTAAATTATATCTCATTTTCATTCTGGTATCTCATGTGGATGCAACCATTAGAATATTTATGTTATGTTTTAACATGTTGGTACTCAACATCTTTGCATAAATTTAACTATACCTTTTTTCATCCTTGGACAAAATAAAATCTTTGTTAAATTAGAATACATCTTTTTCACTCATGTGTGAGCTACATATGGTGATCTATGTACTTCATTTGATATAATATATCTTGAATTAGCCACTTTGGCATATACAAAGCTCCTTTAAATCTAAGTGTCACATCTTCATCAAAATAATATCCTAAATACTTATTCTTTATAAACTCACTTGCATGTTTAGCCTTCTTGTTTCATTATACCATTTATATTTTGGTAATTTATCCATGATTTTATCCTTAAGATTCATAGTTAACACTATGCGTATAGAAATATGTCTTCTTCTACATGAATCCACCTCTTGAGGTTTTTCTTTCCATTTTTAACCCCTAGGGTTTGGTAAGTTATTTGTTGTAGGTTTTGTGTTAGTGATAAATTTTTGCTACATGCTAAATAAAACTATCATAGTGTTCCTCCTCTTAGGAATGTCCCAAAAATCTAATTTTATCTATTGTGAGGGTTTTTAGCAATTTTCTTGCTTAAGGGTAGAAATTTTAAAACCCTAGTTGCTCTTGAATAGGTTTTTTGCTTATCCTCATGGCTCCTCCTACTTATTCCAAGAAAAATTGGAATGACTACTAGGTCTAAGAAGAAGTTCATTCTAGAATATGTAGAAATAAAAGAGGATTTGCCTCCTTCTATTACACTTCAAAACCATATTGTCCATCCTTTTTCACTTCCCTATGATAATGAACTTTGGATTAAGGATTAGATTGATAGAGATTTAAACTTAGATGAATAAAAGGATCCCAATATTAATTTTGACAAACCTTACATATATACCATAAGATTCTAAAAATACTTAGCATTTTTGGCATTAGGTAGTGACAATGAGCATAATGATGAACCAAAACCAATCCCTAATGAGGTAGTTATGACGTGATCATAATCATCCTAAAATGTGGTGATCTTAGCAAAAACGATGCACATGTGAGTAACATAGTCACCAAAATCCAACACTTATTCTAAACCTCATGATGAAAAACTAGCTACATACCATTTTTTTGTGGTGAGTAGGTTGTTTTCATCTATCATTGAATGCCATGTTCCTTCAAAAAATCTAAAAATTCATTTTTGGTAATTCCCCCCTCGATCTAAGTAGAGGACATGGATATTTCTTCCTGAGGAGGTCTCTATCTAGGCCTTAAAGTGTTGAAAGTAAAAAAATGCTTCATATTTTCTCTTCAAAATATATACTTACATTTTTTGGGTATGATCATCCATAAAGTGTTGAAAATACTTGGTCTAATTGTAGCTTTGAGCCATGGGTATACACATATCGGTACAAATCAAATCAAGAGATGTCTTGGCCTCATATTCTATAGTTTGGAAAGGAGCTTGATGTTGCTTTACAACTAAGAAACAATGATAAATCTCTATAGACTTATATAAAGGAGGAAGACCATCAACCATATTTTTGTTTTTTAATACAATAAGGTTCCCATATCTCAGATGACCATAGCTTTGATGCCAAAGTGATGCAGATATTTTAGATTCGATGACTACTACTAAGTTGTCATGATTCATTATAGTAAGATCAAACATATTTCCCTTTCCTTTTCCATATGTAATAATTTTATAATTTTTAGTTTTATCACAAATTATACAATCCTTGGATTCTTGTTGCTTATCAAACTTGACCATTAAATTGTGGTCAAGTAATTGATTAATAGAGAGTAGATTTTTTTGTGTCTTGAAACATATAGAACTTCTATGATTCTGCATCTTCGTGATCCAAGTCATAACTTTATATCACATGTACCTTTTATCTCATAGGATTTGTCATCCCCAAGGGAAAATTTTCTTGCATGTCTTCAACACCTTAAATTTTAGAACCAGTCTTTTCTTCCTATCATGTGTTTGGTTAATCCAAAGTCAAAATACCAAATATCATTGAGTTGGGCATGTGCAACTAATGCATGTCATTTTTTGTAATGAGAGTTGTTTTATGCTTTTGAAAGGATGCTTCCTTTTAAGAGGTACTTGTTCCTCTTTTTTGTTTTGAATGTGATACCTCTTCCTTTTGAAGTAGATTCACTAGCTTCTCAAAACTTGGTATTTGCTCAATAACACTTAATATTGTCAAAAATATTGTACATCAATGGAAGTGATATCAAAATAATAGGAACTAGCATTTCTTCAGATAATTTAGTTCCTAGTGTTTGCAATTATGTTTATAATTATGAGTTTTTTCTCATGAATCCTTCTAGTTTTTCTCTATTCTTCACCTTTAGACAATAAATCTAACTTTGGAGGAATAGAATCTGATTTTAATTCATCTTCAAATACTATATTCAACTCCTCTCATGCATATTTGGTTGTGGTTGTATCTCTAATGTATGCTTGGACCTCATCTACTACTCCAAACATGATGATTAGTCTCACTTTTCTATTTGCCTTGTCAAAATTTTCTTTATTTTCTCCTTTTGTAGTAGGATGGGCATTGCTTCCATCTAGTACATTCCAAACTTCCTCAAAATCAAGTTGTGTCATGAGTTTGGTTTTTCAGGCAACACAGTTTTTTTCCCTCAATAATTTGGAATCTAGCAACAAAAATTTTGGTGCTCCACTAGCCATAGTAAACCTTTACAAAATTTGAATTTTCTTATTTTATTGAGTTTGCCTCAAAAAATTATTTCCAATGAGTATAAATATGCTTACATTTTGATTTCAATCGAGGCTTCAAAATACCACAAGAAATAATTATCTTGATGTGCAAAACTTGAAGGTAGAGGGAATACTTCTTCCTCTACATAATATTCTTTGGAATATTCTTTTTCTTAAAAATATTATATTTTATTTTCTTTTGACTTTCAAATTAATGTAACAAATAATATATTTTCTTCACTAAGTCTCTCACTCTTCAATGTGATATTTCTTTCAAACAAGTCTAATGCTTGCTTGTTCCTTTCTTTTTGAAATTTCCTTGTCTTTTCTTTTGATTATTCTTTTTCAAATATTAAAGGATATCCTTTGTGAGCACTACCTTATTTATACCTTTTTGTTTGAAGTGTGAGCTCCTAAAATACTTCTTGAAATTATTGCTCCCTTTTGCATTTAATTTTTGGGATTAAAATACTTTCTATTTATTTTTCTTGGTGTACCTTTGATTGCACAACGCTTTCTTATTTAAATTCCTACAATGAAGCTTTTGATTTGAGACTAATTTTATTAAAAAATGCCTCTCCCTTGGATGTATTTTGAATTGAAAGGGCTCCCATAGTGAGCATCGATATTCCAATGCTTTCTTTCTCTTTTATTTAATATGTTTTTGCTTGAGTACAATATTGCTTCTCCTTTTAGACCTTTGTTGTGATGTTTGGGTTTATATCTCTCTAATGCAATCATCTTCATACTAATATATCTAAGTTGATATTTAGGTAAACATATGGGTCATCATTTGATCTATATTCACCAGGTAATTTTCTCCTACCTTCTCCACTTTAGCATGCTCACGCTACTTCAACCATCATGTTTGCGTAACTGTATGGGTTGACATTCGGTCTATGTTCACCATGCTTGTGTTCTTCTATATTTAGGAATGTTATTTCTTCATTTTTCTTCATGCAAATTATCCTATAAATTTACTTGCTCTGCTTGTGTTTAATGGTGATAATTTCCTAGTGCAAGGATCTTGAGAACTGGCTGAATTTTTGTCTCGCTTCATTCTACTTTTAGAATATTTGTTCTTTGCTTGGGTTAGGATAACATATTTGTTGCTCTATCAATAATACAAAGCTTCAAGCATTTTCCTTGCTCTTTCTTGTGAGATCTATTTTGGATGTCACTTCTAACTATTCCAAATGATACTTTGAATACCTTGAACTAAGCTATTGCTTTGAAAACTTCCTGTATTTCTTCGTTTTCCTTCTTGACTATAATTTTTGTGGGCTCTTTTAAGCTTTTCAAATCTTGATAACTTCATATAACTTCACTTATAAATTTTTTATGGAGCCTCTACAATTTAATACTTTATTCTTACAAATGGATTTAATTTAATAAGACTTTACTCCAACTTCATTTCAAATTTCTTTTAACTGGATTCAATGGGTTAAATTTTAACCTTTTAAAACTTCTTCAATATTTATTTTTGAATGCCTTTCAAATGGATTTAATTGGTTGTATTTTTAGCCTTATTTTCCAAAAAAAATCAATTGGATATATGAAATTTTTTTACTAATTAAAAATTTTCAAACTTCTTTTTAATGCCTTTTCAATTGGTTATTTCAATTTTCTTTTAAAACTTCTCTATAATTTTCAAAAGGAACTTCAAATGGATTCCTTTCAATATTTTATGGAGCTTCCAATAACTTACTTTTCTTATTTAAATCTTCCTTTGCCAAGGTTTTTCCACCCGAAAATTTTTATAATTCAATTGTGAAATTTCTCTTCACAGTGATGATTTAACATAGGGTGATTTTACCTTTGAAACCTCTTAATATTGATTTTTTCTCAAACAAAGTGCACCTTGGCTTTCTCTATGTTGAAGCTAGAGGAGGATCAGAAGGAGAATTATTTATTCCTTCTACCTACTCTAATACCACATGTTAGAACTTAAGCTTTGAATGAATTGCATTATGAAAGTGCAAGGGTGTTTAAATGTAGTAGATGCCCAAATATGACATAACATCCTATAACTACCCTTGTTCCCTAGTTAACCTTACAAACCATGTGTTGAGTGGTTACTCAACTTAAATTCATATTATACATGATGTAATAATTCCTAATAGTTTGTTGTGATACAAGTGATCTTAAAGGATAGATATAAGTTGTGATACTAGTGATTTTAGGTCCATGATGGCAAATAGTTGTTTTGATACATGTGATTTCATCCAAAGGGAAGATATAGCTTGTGATACCTATGATTCAAAATTTGTTGATAAGAGAAAATATTATGTAGAATGTTAGATTTTGATGTATAAAGCATGCAGAGATAGCAATCACGAGATGCAAAATAATATGAAATAAAGTAAATCTACTAAATGACTAAAATATAAAATATTACAATGTAGCTATGGAGGAAATGATCACTCCAATATAAAGCTACTAAACTACATTGCATCCATCACCAATGTATGGTGTCACACAC
Organism: Wollemia nobilis; assembly: GCA_028583015.1. Classification (NCBI taxonomy): domain Eukaryota; kingdom Viridiplantae; phylum Streptophyta; class Pinopsida; order Araucariales; family Araucariaceae; genus Wollemia; species Wollemia nobilis. Next base: position 2,784,749 of record JAQPPZ010002020.1, on the reverse strand, counting down.
TATGATACACTATGCTCCCTGACTCTCTATCTATCACACTCTATGTCTATCTATCTATGAGGCCATCCTTATATAGGAAAAATAGGATACTTGGTCAACACTCTATCTAGCTATGCAAGGGATAACTTGCACATGTACAACTTGCACATTGATACTTGTGCACTTATTACATTTCATGAAGTAACTAGATAACTTACCCCTAAAGTAATCTAAGTATGTACCTTGGAAGATACATTTACATAACCCAAATGATGGAATAGACTCTATTTCTAACACCCTCCTGTATTACATTATTTGGGTATTGAAGATTTTAGTCTTCAATATGGATCTTCTTATTCTTCTTGAACTTTGTCTTCTATCTCTACATTATTTGTGTTCAGGTTCAGTAGGTAATATATGTCTTCATATGATGCAGAGTAAGCTGGAGCTGAGGCTTCTTCCTTCAAATGACTTTGTATTGTATTCCTCCTTTATCTACTTTTTTAGAGTATTCTTGATCTAGCTCCACTTCTATTGCTTCAATCTTCATGTCAAGCCCTCTTGTCCTTTTCCATTCTGAATTCCTTGACGTCATATGTCTTTGATGGACCATTTTTCTCATGGTGTTGTATGTCTTGATTGGATATGAATTTGTTATTCTTATTTCTTTTGTATCTATGTAAGACATGTTTCTATGTCCTTCATAAATATCAACCTTGAGTTTAATGTTAGTATATCCATTCAAAATTAGTTTATGGAGATAACATTTTATTCCTTGAAGTAGCCTTCTTTCATAATTTTGATAGTACCTGTATTTGAAATAACAGGAGAAATATGAGTTATTTGTTCCATCACAATACCTGCATGGATGGAAACTCCAACAATTGGTCTTATCATGACCATATAGATTGTAATGAGTGCATTGTAGTTATGATATGATAATTTTACAATCTATTTTAGGAATATCATATTTATCTATTTCTTTGATAAGGCTTTATAACCATATGTGCACGATTGAAGCTATTCCTTTTTGAATAAAATCTTGTTGATCAATATTTCCCTATTTTTGGTCATTAGATTCATTGGATGAATCTTCCTCAACATGGTTGTTGATTTTAGAACTTATTTCGCATTGAATTTGTTCTTATTTGTCCTTTCCATCATTGTAATTCATCAAGTTTTTAATCCATATTGGTATTTTTCTCATTCCACTTCTAAGAGTGTTATTTAGCATTCTAGTAGTCATTTGTATATCCTGAATTCTTTGAGGTATATTAGTTTAATTTATAACTACCTTTGAAGTATATAATCTTGATTTGATAAAACCCTTATTAGTCCTGTAGGCTTCCTTATATCTCCATAGTTATGAATGCCTAATTTTATGTTTTTTGAAGAAAGCTTATATCTTCACGACTTGACAATCTATGAAGAATATTATCATCAAGTTTTGTAGAATTCCTTATGACTCCCTAGATATGTTTTGGAGTATTCTATAGTGATTTTGCAAGATATATTTCAATTTTGGGTTGATTTTGTACAAATTTTGTAAGCATCAAAAATCAATTTTCTTAATCTTCTTAATACTCCTATTGAACTAAGCACTTTTCAATTTTGATGAGGTTTTAATGTTGGATTTCTTTTGTCCCTAAGGAGATATTTTTTTATACAAGAAAAAAAATTTCCAAATTTAATAAACAAATTTAATAACCTTTTTTGAAAACCTTAGGAATTTTATTCACATGTTTCTAATTTCCAAAAAACTATTTTGAAGTTGAAACCCTTATCACTCCTAAATTTGGAAAACTAGAACACATTAAAATTTTCAAACTTTAAATGGATTAATTCCAAGTAGAATCCCTTATTGCTCCTAAGTTATATTTTTGCAAATATTATATTAATTCCCTAAGTTTTGCTTTCAAATAAAGATTGATTTTAAATAATATATCAACCTTATCTTATAACCTTATAACTCCCTTTTTGAAATTGAAAGCAAATAAGAAATTAAGGTTATGTACCTTTATGACATCGGGTGAATGTGGCTATAAACTCTCCTTCTTGAGTATGGATTCCCAAGGATTTAATGCACTCCATGAATGTTGGTTGACCAAGATTTTTTAAACTATACCCATCTTGCTTTGGGTCTTTGCTGAATCACGCTCGAACTAGTGTTGAACATTTGTTGTCACTTTGTTGTATTCTGCCCGAACAGTTGTTGAGCATCTATCATCAATATGTTGTGTAGCGCTCGAACTCTTGCCAAGCATTGTCATCGATATACCAAGAATATTCCACTGCTACTTGTGGTGTTTCCAACTATTGTCCTTCCTTTTCAAATTCTAACCCATCTTTAATACGAGATAGGAGGAGTGACAAGTATCATTGTATGAGTTTCTAAACACTCATGGAAGCTCTCATGTGGTTGTTGGAGGTGTCGAACTCATTCCACTGCTCATGAAAAGTGTCATTATTGAGTTGAAAACATATTTTTTAATTCTTTCTTAAGCGTTATCCAAGTAATGCTCCCTCTTGAATGTCTCCAGGCTATTTTTCCTATAGCTTATGTCAAGTTGTATGTAACTCCACTATTTGGAGTATGGGCACCAAGAAGTGTAATGTCTCCTTTGTGAGCGTTATAGAGTATCTTTAAAAATATGACAAGTGGTAGTTGCATGCCTTTTCTTTCTATAAGCAATTAAGGTTATGTAACTTTATGACATCGGGTGAATGTGGCTATAAAATTTCCTTCTTGAGTATGGATTCCCAAGGATTTAATGCACTCCATGAATGTTGGTTGACCAAGATTTTTTAAACTATACCCATCTTGCTTTGGGTCTCTGCTAAATCGCGCTCGAACTAGTGTTGAACATTTGTTGTCACTTTGTTGTATTCTGCCCGAATAGTTGTTGGGCATCTATCATCAATATGTTGTGTAGCGCTTGAACTCTTGCCAAGCATTGTCATCGATATACCAAGAATATTCCACTACTACTTGTGGTGTTTCCAACTATTGTGCTTCCTTTTCAAATTCCAACCCGTCTTTAATACGAGATAGGAGGAGTGACAAGTATCATTGTATGAGTTTCTAAACACTCATGGAAGCTCTCATGTGGTTTTTGGAGGTGTCGAACTCATTCCACTGCTCATGAAAAGTGTCATTATTGAGTTGAAAACATATTTTTTAATTCTTTCTTAAGCGTTATCCAAGTAATGCTCCCTCTTGAATGTCTCCAGGCTATTTTTCCTATAGCTTATGTCAAGTTGTATGTAACTCCACTGTTTGGAGTATGGGCACCAAGAAGTGTAATGTCTCCTTTGTGAGCGTTATAGAGTATCTTTAAAAATATGACAAGTGGTAGTTGCATGCCTTTTCTTTCTATAAGCAATTAAGGTTATGTAACTTTATGACATCGGGTGAATGTGGCTATAAACTCTCCTTCTTGAGTATGGATTCCCAAGGATTTAATGCACTCCATGAATGTTGGTTGACCAAGATTTTTTAAACTATACCCATCTTGCTTTGGGTCTCTGCTAAATCGCGCTCGAACTAGTGTTGAACATTTGTTGTCACTTTGTTGTATTCTACCCGAATAGTTGTTGGGCATCTATCATCAATATGTTGTGTAGCGCTCGAACTCTTGCCAAGCATTGTCATCGATATACCAAGAATATTCCACTACTACTTGTGGTGTTTCCAACTATTGTGCTTCCTTTTCAAATTCCAACCCGTCTTTAATACGAGATATGAGAAGTGACAAGTATCATTGTATGAGTTTCTAAACACTCATGGAAGCTCTCATGTGGTTGTTGGAGGTGTCGAACTCATTCCACTGCTCATGAAAAGTGTCATTATTGAGTTGAAAACATATTTTTTAATTCTTTCTTAAGCGTTATCCAAGTAATGCTCCCTCCTGAACATCTCCAGGCTATTTTTCCTGTAACTTATGTCAAGTTGTATGTAACTCCACTGTTTGGAGTATGGGCACCAAGAAGTGTAATGTCTCCTTTGTGAGCGTTATAGAGTATCTTTAAAAATATGACAAGTGGTAGTTGCATGCCTTTTCTTTCTATAAGCAATTAAGGTTATGTACCTTTATGACATTGGGTGAACATGGCTATAAACTCTCCTTGAGTATGGATTCCCAAGGATTTAATGTACTCCATGAATGTTGGTTGACCAAGATTTTTTAAACTATACCCATCTTGCTTTGGGTCTCTGCTGAATCGTGCTCGAACTAGTGTTGAACATTTGTTGTCACTTTGTTGTATTTTGCCCGAACAGTTGTTGAGCATCTATCATCAATATGTTGTGTAGTGCTCGAACTCTTGCCAAGCATTGTCATCGATATACCAAGAATATTCCACTACTACTTGTGGTGTTTCCAACTATTGTGCTTCCTTTTCAAATTCCAACCCGTCTTTAATACGAGATAGGAGTGACAAGTATCATTGTATGAGTTTCTAAACACTCATGGAAGCTCTCATGTGGTTTTTGGAGGTGTCGAACTCATTCCACTGCTCATGAAAAGTGTCATTATTGAGTTGAAAACATATTTTTTAATTCTTTCTTAAGCGTTATCCAAGTAATGCTCCCTCCTGAACGTCTCCAGGCTATTTTTCCTGTAGCTTATGTCAAGATGTATGTAACTCCACTGTTTGGAGTATGGGCACCAAGAAGTGTAATGTCTCCTTTGTGAGCTTTATAGAGTATCTTTAAAAATATGACAAATGGTAGTTGCATGCCTTTTCTTTCTATAAGCACTTATATGAAGACTCTCCAATGTGTTTTCCACCTTAATCCTTGTTGTTTTATATAGATGATCAAGTATCTCCAACTAATGGTTGAGTTGTGGTGGAGATATGGTGGAGCTTTGGTGGAGATATGGAGTAGATTTGGTGGCCCTTGAATGGATTTTGAATGGCAGTTCTTGGATGAAGACTCCTTGATGCTTTACTCCATTGTTAGCATTTACTAATGGTAGAAATTCTTTGATACGAATGCTCCTTTCCTTTGACATCTGTTTACTTTATCTTCTACTTTGTACACTAATTTTTCTTCTCCTATGTTGTATCTTCTACTTTGTACACTGATTTATCTTCTCTGATGTTGTATCTTCTACATATTCAAGCATCCATGATGAGCCCGGCTTCTATAACTTGGGAAGAGTGCTTACGTTCAACCCTTTCTTGGTTGTTTTTCCTATAAAACCATATTGAAATGGTGCTTTAAGATGTACTATAGTGTGTACATGAATTTCCTTTGATGCACCTTCTTTTGCACTCTTATTTCAGATCAGAAACTCTGATTTTATGACATATTTTTCTCCTGCAATACAAGGGTTTTGATGTTTTATTTTATAAGGAGACACCTTCCTCCTTTTTTCTTGGACACTTAGATAACAATTCCAAGCTTATATAATAGTAGATAGAAGCTTTTTATTTTTTGCAATTCTTTTCTTGCATTCAATCCTTTAATGATTTTGGATTTGAGACTCACCAAGTCTCATCCTATAAAGCTTATATTTCTATTTTAGGTTAGTTATGTTCCTCTCCAGGTTTTGGAGGATTCTAACCTTATTGGGTGGCTTCTTTAGACCACTACGAGTTGCAGATTTGTGTGCTTCAATAGTGTCATTAGACACTTGATACAAATCAGATTTTGTGCCCTTCAAGAACACAAAACTAATTTCTTTTGATAGTAGTATAATAGTACAAGTTTTTTTACTTTTAATGCACTAATATTAAAATTTATCACTTTGATCAACTCTCAAATTAATGCACTAAGAATTTACTGCAACTAATCAAGAATAATCTAAAATGAATCTTTAAGAGCTATTCTGAAATTTCACTACAACTAATATTGTAGAGCTTAGTCTTTTTTTTTTTTTTTAATATATAATATTTAGTTGATAGAAACTATTTTTAAAATCTAATAAACTCCTAATAAAAGTGCAAATGAACCTTAAAAATAACTTTTTCTTTTTGCACTTTTGAAGACTGCAAATTTCCTATTTACAACTTTAATCCAAATACAGGTGCATCTAACAAATTTAATAGGTAGATGAACTAATAAACCTATTTGCACTAGAAATTTGCATACCTTATTGTTGTACCTCTTTTATCATTTTTGTATAGAATCTAGATCTTGGTGTCTAGAATCACAAGTTGTTGCTACGATAATGTCCTTGTAGCTCTTTTTAGACTATCTTGAATAGCTCCTTCTTCACCAAATTATGGTCTCAAACTTTCTTTTACGAGCCTAGGATTTGATGGCTTGTTCTCCTCTTTTGTTCTTCTCCTTTTGATGTATATTTGGATAATTCTGTCTTTGAAGCGATGCCTTATTTCTATGAGAGGTAGTCTTCAAATCTTCAATATTTGGTGAGCTTCTTCTATATTCAAGTCATCTTACCAATTTATAACTTCAAGCAGGATCTTCTTCTGAAATTTGGCACTCCTTTCCAAATTTTTCTTCATGGATTTGGCACTCCTTGCCAAATTCTTCTTCTCATATTTGGCACTCCTTTCCAGATTATTCTTCTCGAATTGGTACTTCTTGCCAAATTCTTCTTCTCTTGGGCTTGTTTTCGGATGGTGACAATTGTTCCAAGTCCTTCACTATCAGAGGCTTCTCCTTGATAGTGGATTTCTCCAATGATTTATCCTTTGATAATATCTTCAATAAGGCTCTCCTAATATTTTTCTATATGCTCGATAAGAACTTCTCAAGGTCTCTGATCTATCAATTTTTGATGGTCTTCCTTAAGACCTTTTCTTCAACCTTATGCTCTTGGAAGTGTTTGTGATGAGATATTCCTCTAGATCTCTGATTATGTTGCTTCTAGATTCATGCAGGACTCACCTAGTCCTTATTCTCCTTCTCCTTCTTTGACTGGAATTTTTGCAATGAGATCTTCTCCTGATCTATTTGATTTTGCTTTAGGTGTTGAATTGATTTTGAAGAAGATACCCTTCCTAAAATTCTTGTAGGAATTTTTCCAACTCACTGAATCTTCTTTCCCTACAACAAAGTATTAGTAATGAAACCTTTAGTCAAGTATTCTCTTCAAATTCAGGATCAAGGCTTCTATGGCCTTTTTTCAGTACCAAGGCTACTATGGTCTTTTTTCAGTTTCAAGGCTACTATGGTATTTTTTGGTGTCAAGGCTTCTATGGTATTTTTCAGTACCAAAGATCTTGTGACCTTTTCGTATTAAGACTTATGTGGCTTCTCCTTCAAGGCTCTTATGGCCTCTTCTCCAAGGCTTCTATGACATTTTTATGTCAAGTATTTTATGGCATTTTCTTCAACTTATGAAGTCCTTTGATTCAACAATGGAGATATTCAATCTCTTGACTTCACCACAACTCTTCACAAGAAGTCTTCTTCTGCAGTATTCTTCTCTTACACAAAGAACCAATATTTGCACTATGAGAACACGACGATCTTAGGGTAACGAAGTTGGAGTATCCTAGATTTCTATAATAGGAGGAGTCCCAATCCTCTAAGAATCTACAAACAAAATAAAATTTAGGCATTAGTCAGAAAATTTCCAGATATCCTGGATAATCCTCACTAAATGATTTGTCAATCCAATGTCTTGAATCTCGAGTCTCGATTTTCACAAGTTTTTCCTGAAACTCTTGTGGAAAGACTCTGTTCAATTACAATCTCAGTATTTCCTAGAACTGAGACTTCTTTTAGTCGTCACTCGTGAGTCTCTCTTATTCTACCACCAAGATTCTTCTAAGGGCTTTTGATAGTGGTTGTTCCAACGGTATGTCAATTTGTCAAAATGCTCAGGCTTAATGATAATGGTGGATTTCCTATAGACCTACACAAACTAGATCTACCATATCTCTAATACCACTGTTAGCTTTTGATGTAGCAAGCATGGAGAGATAGCAATCACAAGATGTAGAATAACACGAAAGAAAGTAAATATGCTAAATGATAGAAATATAAAAAAATTACAATGTAGGTATGGAGAAAATAATCACTCCAATATAAATCTACTGAACTACATTACATATATCACCAATGGATGGTGTCACACACTATACTACACTATGCCCCCTAGCTCTCTATCTATTACACTCTATGTTTATCTAGCTATGAGGTCATCCTTATATAGGTAAAATAAGATACTTGGCCAACACTCTATCTAGTTGTGCAAGGGATAACTTGCACATTGACACTTGTGCACTTATTACATTGCATGAAGTAACTAGATAACTTGCCCCTAAAGTAATCTAAGTATGTACCTTGGAAGATACATTTACATAACCCAAATGATGGAATAGACTTTATTTCTAACATAGAAGATGGTTTTATTGTCTTTGAGAAAGGCCATAATATTGGAGTTGAAATTTATAGTGATTATTCAGATTGTGTTGAAGGATATTATGATGATGATGTATGGTATTTGAATTTTTTTGGTGATAGTGATAGAGACTATAGTAAAAATGAGGAAATTGAGTGCTTAAACATTGTTGGTGATAGAAATTAAAGTGGTGATACAATGGGATACAATGGCACAAGTTTGGGAAGATATGGGAAAGGTGTAAAAATACCCATAATGCTAGTTATAATTACAAAGAATTAATTCCTTGGTTATGATGGTCCAATAGGAAGAAGTGAGATCAAGGATGTGAAAAGGGAAACCTATGCAAAAGATGAAAATATAGGTCAAGACATAAGTAGTGACATAAAATTTGTGGAGAAATAATCATGTGTAGAAGTTCCTAGGTTGGGTTATTGTACTCTTTGTGGAAGATATAGACATGTGATAGCTAGGTGTTGGAATTCTTGAGTGATAATTTTACCCAGTTACAAAAATACACTCACAGTTAGTATTTCAATGCTAAAATCTTCTCTTGCAAAGAAACGCGATTAGTTTTCTCTAGGAATTTGTGTTAGAATATGCTTAACAATTGCGAAAACATTAAAGTGCGATAAAATATGAATATAATGTTGAAACTACTTCAAGGTGCACATACATTAACAAGGGGCCTGGAATGTAGATATTTGATTTAAAATCATTAAATATGATTTTCATGAGGTTTACTCTCCAATTATAAAATTAGTAATTAAATTTACCCAAAACTGACTTTATAAAGTGTAAAATTTAATTAAAACCTTTTGCAAATAATTTTAATTAAACTATTTTCAAATACTTTAGGTTAAATTTTTCATTGAAACTATTTGAAAATTTAATTAAAATTACTGTGTTTATTTCCAAATGTAAATTGTTGTGAAATTAAATGTGAAATAAACATTTTATTTCCTAATGATAAAGTATTAACTCTAGGTTATAGCATTAGGAATGTGAATCCCGTGAATTTTTAAATTTGAATAAAATAAAATAAAAAGCTTAGAGTAAGAAGAAATAAAATGAAAAATATAACTTTTGACTACAGGTTATAGCATAGAAACATAAACTCTTCTAAAATTAAACCCAATCTAAATTGACCAGCATTAACCCAATCCAATTATAGACTAAGTGTTATCTTTTGAGGAATAAAATACCAATGACCACGTATACTACCAGAATGGTTGCCGCCATAATGGCAATAGATGCTTCTTTAACATCGGGCTTCCTTGACAAGGATTTGCACACTAGATAAATAATGACTTTATACCTCAATTATATGAGCAACCCACACTCATATTTTTACATCATATTGTGGATAAAATTCCAATCTCCTCTGATAAGATTTTGGTGGCCCAATGTCAAGTATAATTTTGTTAAACAACAATATTCTATTACTGTAATCCCATTTGAAAGCAAATAAAATTTCCTTTCAATGATTCACCACGATGTAATTTATGCATATGGTGTATACAAGTTCCATGAAGTTGAAAATACGAAGGTGATCTGAGTTTCTCTCACAGGACAATATGGTAATAGTGAAAATGAAGTGGTTGTCCTAGTTTTGATGTCATTGTATCTTTATATGTTTCGTTGAAATAACAAAATTTCACCCAAAACTATTTCAAACTGTATTAATAACATCAAATTTTACACATATTTTCAGATCATTTACTCAACACTGACTTATATGTAGGTAAATCGGTGATTAACACACCCACTGTATTTCAATTTATATTAATCATACCAATATCCATTCTCTGCACTAGTATTCACATGAAACTCAACGTTCTTCATATAATGATTCGACAATGTTTGTTTCCCATAATTTCACATAGGTGAAAGAAATTAAATTAATTCTTCAATCCGTTTGATCAACCACTATCTATTTATTTGAATTTTACAAAACATAGATGTATTTGTTGCTTTTATTCCCGTCAATATATTAAATACTCCACATGTTTTTGAACACATCTTTCATACACAAATATTAGAATATCAAAGAAAGTATAAACAAATCATGGGTGCTAAATAAATAAATCCACATTATCAATGTTCGTTTTAGCCAACAGGATTCATGATATTATCGACAAATGCCACAAACAATCTCCCCATTCTTCACACCATCGCTCATTCTGTCAACTATGCATCTTTATAGCAGGACCTATTACCAATGTAGTTGTGCTACCGTAATCACTTCCATAGCTATATTACAATTGCTCCCAATCATTGTTGTCTTTATCACCACAAGTATCCAAGTGAATTAAACTGTGTTGAATAACTTGTACACCTCCAAAAATTTTGCACGAAAGGCTCCACTGGTACAGCAGCAAATAATAGATTGATTACCTCCATGTGATGTCGAAATCACTGTAAAAACCTGTATAAGCTCAAAAAAATAAATCCATGCCATATTGTGTACTCCAGGTGAATCTGTGAAAGGTAGGTAATAATACAATCATCCCAAGTCCAAAAACAACTCATATTTTTATGTTTTACTCATCTTCTTCGCAATCATCAAAACCATAGTTGTGAACCCTTCGTTGTCAATGCCACTGTGAATCCTTCACTTCATTTGGTTTGAACAATTTATTCCATATGATATTTGCTTGACTTCGTCCATGTATTAACATCATCTCTTTGTCCCATATGTACCGGGGAAAGTGCAACAATCCCTTTATAACCACCAACTCGAATAAATTATTTTGATTCAACCAAGCCATGGTTGGCTCTTAGATATGTACCTCTCTTGACCTCCTCAAAAATTGCATCGGGCGTTGACCACCTCATGTTGAGTCCGCGGGTCCGCCTCGAAAATCGTTCCATTTACCTTGAACACCTACAAAATAAAATATTTTTTATTAATATTTTATTAAATTAAAATAAACATAAATGTTTTAAATTTCATCTTTCTAAACATTTAAACCAATTTAAAACATTTAGAATAAACAATAACTTTCTTTAAATTAAAACATCACAACACTAAAAAAAATGACTTCATTATATCAAGAAAAGAAACTACTTTAACATGAAACAACAAAATAAATATGACATGAAACTTAAAAAATATAAAATAAAATAAACCAAACTAATGAACAAATCCAAAATTAAAACATTTAAAATAACAAAAATGAAACTTAACAAATATAAGACAAAATAAACCAAACTAACATAAAAATAAAACTAAAACATAATGTCATGTTTTATTAAGACAAAACAATAATCATTGTAAAATAAAATTTTAAAATGACATCCAAAATCTCAAAAAAAATTGGTGGGTCCCCAATTTTGGGGTCATTTTGAAATGGTAACAACAGGAACCTGCATTCTTGTGAGATTTATGGAGGTAATAATCACTCCAAAAGAAAGTGTTGGTACAAAAATAAAGTGATCAAAAAAATACATATGAATTGTGGATGGATGAATGTATCAGAATGGGATACAATAAAATAAAAAATATTGAATGGTTTCTATAGGAGAAGATAGATTTTTTGAATGAGAAGGATACAATTTTACCCATGGAGAAATGTAATTTTGAGAAACCTGAAATAAATGATTTCTATAATAGAATAATATGATACAAGCAATGCTTGGAAGACCTATAGTGAAAGGACCCACAATGAAACTTTATATGGAGGATCTCGAAGATGTGAAATATTTAAAAGATATAATTTAGTGGTAATTTCCTAGAGGTGATGACCTAAATATATATCTAGAGTATAACCTAAATCTGATCCAGATGTAAGAATATAGAGTTGACCCCAAGGTGATGATGATCTAGAGGTGACCTAGAGGTAAGGACCTAGAGGAAAAGACCTAGAGGTAATTACTGAGAGGCAGACCCAATGACTAACTAGAGGGGCATACCTAGTGGAGATTACTTAAACTAGATCCAACAAAGTAAGAGCCAACAGATCTAGGAAAAGAGCCAAAGAAAAATCCAAAACCAAATCTAGAGCCAAAGCCAGTGTGAGAGCTAGAACAAAATTCTAGTGTACCACCCCAGGAATCATGGGGGTGTAATGATACTTATACCCCAAATATAATAAGGGGGTGTGTTGGTCAAGAATATGCCATAGGTATGGAATGTTTCATCCATGCACTCTAGACCTAGCCAATATTGAAATGTCAAAAGGAAGATATACCTCCTATACCAATCTCCAAAGATGGGTTGGTTCCCTTACTATTCTAACTGGGGGGTTTGAGATTAAGGAATAGGAAAGAGATTAAGAAATGACTGAAAGGAATGGTAAATATGGCCTCAGGCCAGATGAACAAGGGTGATGGACAAACAACATGATAACTTAATTATATTCTGAACCAATACCACTCCACACAAAGAAAGTAAAAAAAATTAAAACCAGACAACTCATACGTAAAATCTCCAAAATTATTTTAGTGTTCACTCTTTATCAAAAGCTAAATCCAGTCATAGAATTATATCCTATATAGAAATCAAATAATTGATAGAAATATAATATAGAAGACATACACACAACGAGAAATCTAGAATTAGATCCAAGTTTTATTTGTATTGATAACAAAATTCATGTACAACAAGTCTCTAGAAAAATGTCCATCCTATTACATTAGAATTATAGAGTATTCTACATTTGAAACATAAATTCACACCTATAAAACATTACGATGGTAGCAAATATTGGATTTCAGAACTTGAGGCAGGGCGTGAATCAGATGACTCGTGGAGAAATGATTGTAGGGCTTCAATGCGATGATATGATTTACCTGTTGTGTTGCCTCATCACTTGCTAGAACCACCTCAATAGAAGATCATATTCTAAAATCTAAGAAAATCCAATCTAGAAGCTTCTCAAACCAACAAAAATTAAACTGGTGAGGGCACACCTTGTTTTGCTACTTTCTGGCATTTCTATAGAATTTTAGCTGAAGCAGGGAGGGCTAGACTAAAATAAGCACTTTGTAGATGTAGGCCATGCCTATGTTTCGTTGTTTTCTAGCCCAAAATGGGCTTGCACTCCAAAATTATAGTGAAATGAGTTTTCTATATTGAGAGTAGTGCCAGCATAGAAAATTCAATGACACTTGTACTCCCACTTGACCCAAAACTACCTTGCACTAGAAAACTAGAACAAAATGCCTTGTTGTATTGGGAGGGGCACCAGAGTGAAAAATTCAAATGTGCTTGCACTCCGACTTGGACGAAAATCGATTTGCGCTTGAATATTGGGGTGAAATACCTTGGAGCCATACTTAGCATTTTTTTCTTGAAACTGTTGCTGCGACCCCTGGAAAATTCAAAGGCCTTTTCATTCTTCCTTGCCCCAAAACAAAATTACACTTGCAAAGTTGAGAAAAACATAACTGGGCCCCACACTGCTTTGTGAGTTTGAAACAAGCTTTTATTGACTTTGACAGTGGGTCAAAGGCACTTTTACCCAAAAATGTTTTTGAAAGTAAATTGCATTCATGATTTGGGGCAAAATAGAATTGGGCCCCATTTTAGACTTTTCTCTCCACAAAGTGTGTTTTTCCCAGGGAAGTGCCAAAATAGAATTGCGCTATCTCCCTTGGGTGAAAATGATATGGGCCCCACACACTTTTTCCTCTTGGAATTGATTGTGCTAACTTTGGGGGCTGATCAAAGGTTCTTTCACCCCAATTAGCCTTGAAAAGGCTTTGTGCTCTCTAGATAGGGTGAAAAGACTTTGGCCCACTTAGAATTTTTCCTTTGGAGGTGAGTTTCATCTAGCCAAGTCCTGAAACTACCTTATGCTTTCATAAAGGGGTGAAATAGCATGGGTGCACTTACATTTTCTTCTCCAAAGGTGGGTTTTGCTACTCTCTGGCCCAAAACAGGCCTGCACTCTACCTCTGCTCTAAAACTAACTTGTGCTTGGAGATCTATTGTGAAACTACCCTCGCCCTCAAAAATATAAGGTCCTACATAGTGAGTGAAAGGAAAAAACTGCACACTCCTTTGGGTGCAGCAAAAAAAAACTTTGACAACAGCATGTAGGAAAAAAAAATACATTCTAAACAACAAAAATAGAGTCTCAAGAAAGCAAAATTTATCGAATAGTAAAAAATGTATAGAGGAGATCAATGTTTTGAAGAACACAAGCTTATACCGAGAGGGGGGTGAACAGTATAAGACCTCTTTTTACTTTCTCTATTTAACTTCAACTTCGCAAAGCAATGAACCAATAGCAATATCAAAGCAATGCATAAAGCAACACACAATGAGACACCAATTTTAACGTGGTTCACCCAACATGGGCTACATCCACAAAAATTTTCTCTAAAAAGCTTTCTCAAAGTTCTTTGGGAATCCTTCCCAATTACAATGTTTATGAGCCTCAGCCCAAAGGAGAAACCTTCCCCTACTCAAGTATTTATGAGCCTCTGCCCAAAGGAGAATCCTTCCCCTCCTCACGAATTTATGAGCCTCCTGCCCAAAGGAGAATCCTTCCCCTCCTCACGAATTTATGAGCCTCCTGCCCAAAGGAGAATCCTTCCCCTCAGCTCTGGAAATGATACTTCAGAAGATCACCTGCCTCTTATTCCGCTAGCACGTGGAACTCCTTTCCACAGAAGACCTCCTGTCCTCAATGCTCAGCCTCAAGAGACCTCTGTCCTCACTGATCACCTCCACAACAACTCATCAACCTGTACTAAACATAGTCAGTCGGTCCAGCACAAGTCTTCCTCACTCTGTCGATCTGTCCCAAGCTCAACTCATAAAGCTTGAACAAATCAATCTCTGCACACAAGCCTTCTCAAAGACTTGTCAAAATATCCTCAGGTTCTTCTCAAAGAACCACTTCAACTCTGTCCTCAAGTCCTCTGCTAGGACCTATCCAAATCAGCTCACAAGTCCTCCCTAGAACTTGTCCAAATCAGCTCACAAGTCCTCACTAGAACTTGTCCAAATCAGCTCACAAGTCCTCACTAGAACCTTGTCCAAATCAGCTCACAAGTCCTCACTAGAACTGTCCAAATCAGCTCACAAGTCCTCACTAGAACCTGTCCAAATCAGCTCACAAGTCCTCACTAGAACCTGTCCAAATCAGCTCACAAGTCTTCACTAGAACTTTGTCCAAATCAGCTCACAAGTTCATCAAGAAAAACTTGCTTAGCATGAACCCACAAAGAGAATTGTTAGAGACCCAATGTGATTCATCAACCTCATAGAAGCATAAAGAGAATTGTTAGAGACTCAATATGTTCTATACTTAACTCCCAATCTCAATCTCAAATCTCATAGAAACATAAAGAGAATTGTTAGAGACTCAATATGTTCTATACTTAACTCCCAATCTCAATCTCAACTCAATCTCAATCTCAAAAGAATAAGATAGATGTAGTATGCTTTTCTCAAGAACATGAAACACAACCCAACAATTGCCAACCATGCAATATCTCATATAACAATGATACTCATGTTCTTTCCACAACCAATATCTTTTCTCAACCAATTAGGGCTTTAACAACAATGCTTATAGACAAGGTTTAACCAACATCATTCAACTCAACATTAACCTTGAAGCATTCAACCAATCACTACATGAAAAGGAAACTAGTAGACATCCTTTTCCCTCCAAAGATATTTGAACAAAATAACCACCAACATAAATCACCAATGCAAAGAATAACTTGCTCAAATCAATCTCAATGGAGTAAGCCCAAATCATGTATCAAGTAAAGCATTAACTTGATCAAAACAACCTCTATGGAAGCAACTCAACCATCAATCTCAAAACAGCCAACTAAGGGTTTCACCAACTCAATGCAAGTAGCAAGACTTACTAACATAAACCCTAGTGCAAAAATGCTTCCTCTTCCTCAACCAGAATTATGCATTCACCCAAAAAACTCATCAATGATTTTAATGCATAAACAATCTTCAATATCCAGAAAATGGGATTTACACCAACAAGAATACCTAGTAGACAACCTTTTCACTCCAAACTCAATTTCAGAAAATACACCATCAACAATATACATGGAAGAAGTTGCCCATACCTTTGTTTGAGGAAGAAGAGAATAGTTCTTCAACCCGTTACCAACACCACCCTCAACTTTGCCACCAAGTTAGGGTTAGATCATAAAAGTAACCACAAAAATATTTATTCCATAAAACACCTTATGACTCCAATCCTTAGAAGTCAACTACCAAAAAATATAAAGCATACAAACAATATATCCTTTTACACCTTATTTCTCCAAATTAATTAAACCATGCTCAAGGAATAATAGCTTCTAAGCAAATCTCACTCAACAATCAAGCCAAAAATCTCAACCACACACTATCAACCTTATATCTCCAAAGAAGCATTTAACCTTAAAAATAATTTTAAATAAATCTGCCCAACCACTTCTTCTTTAACAAAATGCAGATTTTATTTAAAAAACCTTACCAAAAAAATGCTTCCAAAAATCGCGGGTCAATAGTGCCTCCAAAAAATCGGAGCGCAAAAACTCTTCTCACACTCCACGACGGGAGTCGAACGCTTGACCTCCCTTCAAGCGCCTTCGCAGAACAGTCATTGCCACTAGGCCAACGACGCTAGCTTGAAGGCTAGCAAGAGTCTCCTTCTCCTTAACCCTTTGGCGGCGGATAAACGTGGCAAAAAAATGATAGCCGTAGCTTTTACTTCCCAACCTTTGCGCAATTCGAATTTCTTTCACACCATTGCTTTGGACTATAGGTTATGGCTTATATAGCCAAACTTCCATGCTATGCACGACGTCGACGGGAGGATAATTCAAACTTTTCGAATTAATATTATTTTGGCGCCTTCGAAACAACTTTAGGGTTTATGAAACCCTTTTGATTATTTAAAAAATAATCAAAGGTCTTTTAGACCTTAGACCTTAGGTGGAGAACCCATTAAATTATTAAAATAATTTAATCACTAAATCAAATAAATAATTAATTAAAAAACCTTAAAAAGGTTTTATTAATTAAGTTATTTAATTAATAAGTGTCTCCAGCCTTTGCATTAAGTTGAGAGTGGTTTTGAGAAAAACCCTTAATGCATCCACCTGGTTTTAATAAAAACCCTTAAACCTGCCATGGTTTTGATAAAAACCTTTTCATCTCCCACATGGAATCTCTCCGAAATCTTCTAGAAAATATTCTTTGGAATCTTCAACCTTTGAAGCCAATAAATCCTCTTGACATTAATGCCAGTTCCTTTTGACATCAATGACAACTCATAGACAAGAAGCTAGGATCTCAAACCCAAAATTGCCAACAATCTCCCCCTTTGTCATTGATGGCAAACCATGCTTCTCAACAACACCGAAACTCAAAACTGCTGTATAGAAATCAGCTCCCCCGACTTGAGGCTCTCCCCCTTACTCATATCTCTCCCCTTTGTCATCAATGGCAAAGGGTCACCTTTGGGGCTTGGGACTAAGAATGAGCCTCTTAGCTTAGTCCCTCCCCCACCTCCTGTTGAGGTGATTAATTTTGGGGTGGGAGTAAAACTCCCATTAGGCACTGATCTTCATCAGTGTCTATAGCTGCCTTACCATGTCTTCTCTTGTTCTCCTTGTCCATATTCCTGTTCCTGTTCATGTCACTGTTGTTGTTCTTGTTATCATTCCTGTTCTTATCCATGTCTTGATTCTTGTGCCTGTTCATACCCATGTTCCTGTTCTCGTACCTTGGAATTTCAGCTCTACACTGTCTAGCTATGTGACCTTCATTGTTGCACTTATAACAACTAACAATGTTATTTCTTTGAGGCATACCTGATCTTTGACTCCATCTGTTCTGACCAACCCTGTTCCCGTTATTAGCCTTGCAATAAACAACCTTATGCCCAAACTGTTTACAAGAGTAGCAATACCCTTGAAAGAAATTACCACCTCCGAATCTGTCATTTACCTTCCTCACTTGAGTCATGCAATGTGAAACCATGTGACCAAACTTGTGACAAGCAAAACATCTGCCATTAAACTTTCCTTAATTTGACCTCTTAGGTCTCGTAAACTTTCTCCCCTTTTTTTGATTCCTGTTTTCTGATTCTGTGCATCTATCACTCAAGGACTCTTTTTCTGAAGTACTTTCCTCATCAGAACTCTCTTCCTTTCGGAATCTCTTACTAGATTCCCCAGTAGAGTCGCCAACCTGTTCCATGTGTTTCTTACCAAAACCAAGACCTGTTTTATCTGTTGTCCTTCTTTGATCTTTGATGATTGACTTTACCTTTTTGGTGCTATCTTCAAACCTCGTAAAGCTTCTCCTTGTACTCTTTAGTTTCCTCTTTCAAGGAAGCCACTTTCTGTTCCAACTCTCTACACTCAAGAACCTTAGACTCTAACTTATCCTTAAGTTTCTGTGTCTTAGCTATAGAGAAGTCAAGACTTTCTATAAGCTCATCTCTCTCAATACAACATTCATCCAATTTATCATTGAGTCTAGCATTCTTCTTTCTTTCCTTTTTCAAAGCACTAAGAGCACTAACAAGTTCAGCTTCAAGATCTACTTCACCATCCTCTATAACTTCCTCTATTTGTTTGCCTTTTGAAACATCAATGACTTTTTCAGATTTCTTATCACTAGAGGTGCTACCCTTTTCTAAAGCCATACAAAGATCTTCCTTACAATTTTTCGAAGCATCCTCATACATAGTATAACTAGAAATCAATCCATCATTTGTGCAATCATCCTCAAGATGTCCAAAATTTCCACATCTAAAACATTTCATAAGGACAAATCTATGTTTCTTTTCTTCTTCTTTTTCTGTTAGGAACAACATCTCATTTCCAACATCACTTGAAGAACTTTCACTATCACTACTAGAACACTTACTTGCCTTGTCTAGGTAGAAAATTTTCTTGTGTTTGTGAGAGTACCTCTTTCCTTGATTGCTTTGCTCATATTTATTCTTCCTTTGATGCCTGTGCCTTTCGTAATCCTTGCTCTTATAATCCTGTTTATCTTCATCACTTTCATCCTTGGCAACAGTACAGTTAGTAGCATAATGACCAAACTTTCCACAATTGAAACACTTGACATATTTCATACCTTTGTGCTTTCTTGAGAACTTGCCCTTCTTGTTGTAATATGCCTCTTCATCACTAGAAGACTCATCACTATCTTGAAGCTCTTTACCCTTGGATTTCTTGGTAGCCTTGAAAGCCGCCTCCTTCTTAACATCAACCTTCACTTGAGTTCTCAACTCAAATGCTGCAAGTATACTATGAAGCTCATCCTTTTTCAACTTATCCAAATCCTTAGCTTCCTCAATAGCAGAAATATTTTCACTAAATCTATTTGGAAGAGACCTCAAAATCTTATCACAAATATCATTTTCAGCAAGCTCAAGACCTAGTTCCTTCATAGAGTTAACAATCTCATCCATACGAAGCATATAGTCACTAATATTTTCTTCATAATTCATCTTGAGTTGTTCAAACATACCTTTGAAGTGTCTCAACTTGGCCTTTCGGACATTTGCATCACCTGTATGAACCACCTTCAATTGTTTCCACATTTCACTAGTTGTCTTGTAGTGAATCACCTTGGTAAGATCCGCCTTCTGTAAACCCTTCAGGATTGCATTCATTGCCTTTGAATTGCTATGATGTAGGAGCCTCTCTTCCTTAGTAGAAGGACCATGCTCAGGAATGGTATACTCATCCTCAATCACTTCCCAAACTTCATTTCCAAGAGCCATAAGATGAACCTTCATCCTAGCACTCCAAAGCCCAAAATCTGCCCCATCAAGAATAGGTGTTGCATTACCACTTGTAGATTCCATTGTGTTCTTTACAATATTTTCCTTCAAGTTGTTAAACTTTTCGAAGGAACCCGCTCTGATACCAATTGAAGAACACAAGCTTATACTGAGAGGGGGGGGTGAACAGTATAAGACCTCTTTTTACTTTCTCTATTTAACTTCAACTTCGCAAAGCAATGAACCAATAGCAATATCAAAGCAATGCATAAAGCAACACACAATGAGACACCAATTTTAACGTGGTTCACCCAACATGGGCTACATCCACAAAAATTTTCTCTAAAAAGCTTTCTCAAAGTTCTTTGGGAATCCTTCCCAATTACAATGTTTATGAGCCTCACCCCAAAGGAGAAACCTTCCCCTACTCAAGTATTTATGAGCCTCTACCCAAAGGAGAATCCTTCCCCTCCTCATGAATTTATGAGCCTCCTGCCCAAAGGAGAATCCTTCCCCTCCTCATGAATTTATGAGCCTCCTGCCCAAAGGAGAATCCTTCCCCTCAGCTCTGGAAATGATACTTCAGAAGATCACCTGCCTCTTATTCTGCTAGCACATGGAACTCCTTTCCATAGAAGACCTCCTGTCCTCAATGCTCAGCCTCAAGAGACCTCTGTCCTCACTGATCACCTCCACAACAACTCATCAACCTGTACTAAACATAGTCAGTCGGTCCAACACAAGTCTTCCTCACTCTATCAGGATCTGTCCCAAGCTCAACTCATAAAGCTTGAACAAATCAATCTCTCTGCACACAAGCCTTCTCAAAGACTTGTCAAAATTGTCCTCAGGTTCTTCTCAAAGAACCACTTCAACTCTGTCCTCAAGTCCTCTGCTAGGACCTGTCCAAATCAGCTCACAAGTCCTCCCTAGAACTTGTCCAAATCAGCTCACAAGTCCTCACTAGAACCTGTCCAAATCAGCTCACAAGTCCTCACTAGAACTTGTCCAAATCAGCTCACAAGTCCTCACTAGAACCTGTCCAAATCAGCTCACAAGTCCTCACTAGAACTTGTCCAAATCAGCTCACAAGTCTTCACTAGAACTTGTCCAAATCAGCTCACAAGTTCATCAAGAAAAACTTGCTTAGCATGAACCCACAAAGAGAATTGTTAGAGACCCAATGTGATTCATCAACCTCATAGAAGCATAAAGAGAATTGTTAGAGACTCAATATGTTCTATACTTAACTCCCAATCTCAATCTCAAATCTCATAGAAACATAAAGAGAATTGTTAGAGACTCAATATGTTCTATACTTAACTCCCAATCTCAATCTCAACTCAATCTCAATCTCAAAAGAATAAGATAGATGTAGTATGCTTTTCTCAAGAACATGAAACACAACCCAACAATTGCCAACCATGCAATATCTCATATAACAATGATACTCATGTTCTTTCCACAACCAATATCTTTTCTCAACCAATTAGGGCTTTAACAACAATGCTTATAGACAAGGTTTAACCAACATCATTCAACTCAACATTAACCTTGAAGCATTCAACCAATCACTACATGAAAAGGAAACTAGTAGACATCCTTTTCCCTCCAAAGATATTTGAACAAAACAACCACCAACATAAATCACCAATGCAAAGAATAACTTGCTCAAATCAATCTCAATGGAGTAAGCCCAAATCATGTATCAAGTAAAGCATTAACTTGATCAAAACAACCTCTATGGAAGCAACTCAACCATCAATCTCAAAACAGCCAACTAAGGGTTTCACCAACTCAATGCAAGTAGCAAGACTTACTAACATAAACCCTAGTGCAAAAATGCTTCCTCTTCCTCAACCAGAATTATGCATTCACCCAAAAAACTCATCAATGATTTTAATGCATAAACAATCTTCAATATCCAGAAAATGGGATTTACACCAACAAGAATACCTAGTAGACAACCTTTTCACTCCAAACTCAATTTCAGAAAATACACCATCAACAATATACATGGAAGAAGTTGCCCATACCTTTGTTTGAGGAAGAAGAGAATAGTTCTTCAACCCGTTACCAACACCACCCTCAACTTTGCCACCAAGTTAGGGTTAGATCATAAAAGTAACCACAAAAATATTTATTCCATAAAACACCTTATGACTCCAATCCTTAGAAGTCAACTACCAAAAAATATAAAGCATACAAACAATATATCCTTTTACACCTTATTTCTCCAAATTAATTAAACCATGCTCAAGGAATAATAGCTTCTAAGCAAATCTCACTCAACAATCAAGCCAAAAATCTCAACCACACACTATCAACCTTATATCTCCAAAGAAGCATTTAACCTTAAAAATAATTTTAAATAAATCTGCCCAACCACTTCTTCTTTAACAAAATGCAGATTTTATTTAAAAAACCTTACCAAAAAAAATGCTTCCAAAAATCGCGGGTCAACAGTGCCTCCGAAAAAATCGGAGCGCAAAAACTCTTCTCACACTCCACGGCGGGAGTCGAACGCTTGACCTCCCTTCAAGCGCCTTCGCAGAACAGTCGTTGCCACTAGGCCAACGACGCTAGCTTGAAGGCTAGCAAGAGTCTCCTTCTCCTTAACCCTTTGGCGGCGGATAAACGTGGCAAAAAAATGATAGCCGTAGCTTTTACTTCCCAACTTTTGCGCAATTCGAATTTCTTTCACACCATTGCTTTGGACTATAGGTTATGGCTTATATAGCCAAACTTCCATGCTATGCACGACGTCGACGGGAGGATAATTCAAACTTTTTGAATTAATATTATTTTGGCGCCTTCGAAACAACTTTAGGGTTTATGAAACCCTTTTGATTATTTAAAAAATAATCAAAGGTCTTTTAGACCTTAGACCTTAGGTGGAGAACCCATTAAATTATTAAAATAATTTAATCACTAAATCAAATAAATAATTAATTAAAAAACCTTAAAAAGGTTTTATTAATTAAGTTATTTAATTAATAAGTGTCTCCAGCCTTTGCATTAAGCCGAGAGTGGTTTTGAGAAAAACCCTTAATGCATCCACCTGGTTTTAATAAAAACCCTTAAACCCGCCATGGTTTTGATAAAAACCTTTTCATCTGCCACATGGAATCTCTCCGAAATCTTCTAGAAAATATTCTTTGGAATCTTCAACCTTTGAAGCCAATAAATCCTCTTGACATTAATGCCAGTTCCTTTTGACATCAATGACAACTCATAGACAAGAAGCTAGGATCTCAAACCCAAAATTGCCAACATGTTTTAGGAATACCAACATCTCTAGTAGCTCATGGGGGAATTGAGCTCACCTCAATGTTAATATCCTAGGCCTTATCTGTTGGGCTCAGTGTCATCATCTTTGTCCCTTTCAAAATACTCACTCATGGTAGTAGACTCTTCCTCCAACTTCTCCCCTTCTGCTTCTTCCTCTTCTTCTTGGTGCTCATGGTCTTCTTCTTCTTGGTGCTCATGGTCCTATTATTATTTTTGGTCTCCTTATCTTTGGTCTTCTTCTTATGCTTGATCGCCTTCCTAATTTTGGATAGGTTTTGATCGTGAGAGATGCTCCTGGATACACTCATAATTTTCTTGGACCAGGGCCTAGGCATCTCCTTTAATTGTACCACGATATTGGAGCTCCCTGACTAGGTATCTGAAGGTCTCAAGATAATATATGTTAGCATATTTAACCCTCTAACTGAGATCTACCAAAAAGGCTTCAATCCATACAAACATGGTTATCAAATCCATTAGTTGGCATTCTAAAATAGGCTCCTCCCAATCATCAATATCTGAAGTATCACTTTAAAATGAATCCCAAATTGGCTTCAACTATTCCTTTGTCAAAATTGTTTCCTCGCCATAAGTGAAGCCAAGGAAACTGAGGTTCATGAGGGCTTTAAATTACACCAAATATATGTGCCTTTCTCGCTCAAACATGTCCATCAACCTTCTCGTCTCTCGGGCTATTTTCATCTTTGTGAAATAAGCTTACAGTGTTACCTTCGTAGTTGCCCATGACTAAGCAAGTAGGCACATTGGATTAAGCTCGAGGTCCATATTTTCTAGGGTTTGCACCTTCATGGCTAGTTCTAGCCATCGATCAATGTCATTTTCATCATCCTCCATGATAGATGCACTGTAAGCAGTTGATTGCTTGGCCTCCCAAATGAATGTTAGGACTGATATTGCTTTACGCACCCTTGTTTGGAAGTTTATCAGGAAGCAATGGTGAACCTCTTTAATATGATATTTCAAGAAGACCTCTGATTGCATGAATCTCTATGTCAATTGGGCCTATAGTTCCTAGACATGAGCATTCAAAACCTATGATTGGTCTTCTGCTCTTGCATGCACTTTGAGGCACTGTTCATATTATTTCCTATAATTTTCTACCTCATGCTCTAGACTGGTTACGCGTTGTTGCAACTGCTCAAATTTGGATTGTGCTTCTTCGATATGCACCATTGTGAGCACCATTATTTCTTCAAGCTCTACATTTTTTTCCTTAGCCTCATAACAGTGAGCTTTGAAGTGCTCCTTATGGAAATAGATAGAGCCCATCTCAACCTAGATATTCCCTATATATTATGTTGGGTTGATTGTCCTCATGTCTTCAAATGCATGATGGTAAGCATAGTTCACTAGGTTCATATCCTCTAATGGATTTTGGACCTTGGGTACTTTCTCCATATTGTGGAGTTGCATATTTTGTGGGTTAAACATAGCCCTTTTTTTCACTTGGGCTAGAGCCTGTGCATTCTTTCTTTTTTAGACCTTAAGCCAGGTCGAGGAACTCTATTGCACTCGGTGTAGACTCTCTATGATTGGGTCCTCCTATAAAACCTCCAGCTCCATCCCCATTGGCTCCTGTACTCCAAATATTGGTGTGAATGGGAATAGAGCTTGATATGGGTTAGCTTCAGCATCCAAATCAAGAATAATCTAGGAAACGACTGCAACAACTTTAGAAGATGCCAGTGTTTGGACAATTGTAATAAAAGTGCTAGGACCTAGGGGTGGAATATCAAGGGGTATTATTTTTGCTACTGAGGAGGTGCAAGGGGGATAGAATAGTTTTGGATTGATGGTAGGAACCGATGCAGTGACTAGATTACTATAAAATTGAAGAGGGGTAGGGGTAGAAGTTGTAGGAAATGCAAAAGCCTTGGAGATAGATACAAAGAAAGTAAACATCTAAGAAATAGGGGAA
Organism: Wollemia nobilis; assembly: GCA_028583015.1. NCBI lineage: Eukaryota > Viridiplantae > Streptophyta > Pinopsida > Araucariales > Araucariaceae > Wollemia > Wollemia nobilis. The sequence goes on along the minus strand of JAQPPZ010002020.1, from coordinate 2,759,499 downwards.
AACACTAAGGGTTGTGATTATTGGGATGCAGGGAAGGACATGGCTAATAAGGGGATGATGAATGCAAGTTGGGCAGAAAGAAGGGTTTTGATTTTGGAAGAGATGACTGCCATAGATACAAAAATGAGAGAGGGAGCAAGGAGAGATGAACGTGTAGGCTCGAGCACTACCAGAGCTAAAACAGTGAACTACTACATGATAGGGCTTGCTCTCCCTTCTTCTCTAATAGATTCTTTTTCTTCTAGGTCAATGAGTTGCACCTACTATATTTGCTACTTTTGCTACACCAAAATAGAGACTTTAGGGGTGCTTGCTTCCATGGCTACCGATGCTATAGGAGGGTTTGCATCAGGGAGAGTTTGAGTTGCACTAGACCAAGGCTTCTTCACAACATGGGGGAGCAAAAGTTCTACACCAATGATCATATTCTTCAAAGTGACCTCTTCTTCAAGGAGCAGTTGCTTGCACTTCTCCTTGACAAGTGGACCTCATTCAATGTGCTACCCATGTCCTTCTATCGTGTCTTCCACTCTGGTAGGGCTTTGAGTACTTCTAGGCATAATGTTAGTGAACAATATGGGTTGATAAGTTTCATAATTTATATCATACACCTCATAGAAGCTCTGGTCTAGTATAAGCAACTAATCAGATGCCTCCTTTCCATTGTAGACCCTCATAATCCACCAGTTTGTAATTTTCTCATCCGACCAGTCGGCCACTTTGTTCTTCATCACCTTAAATACTTCATCATTAGTGGCATGTACTAGGTTTTGTGCAGGGTCATATTCAACCTCTATTGTGTAGAAGTCATGCCATGGGGGAAGTGACATCATCCTCTCCACGTGCCACTCTAGGTCACACCTTGATGGATTGTTGTGTTGTGCCTGGATGTCTGGACGTGGACAACTATGAAATATTTTTGCCCCAATATTCTACCTAAAAAAATCTAATGGGTCATACTTCTAGCACTGGGGGAGATCAATCAGGCCAAACTCGTATAACATCAATACCAAAAAAGTATTCTACCCATTAACTGACACCTTAATGTCATCAAAATGGAAGGGCCAAGTGTAGGTGTGTGGTTTCCTTCACCCGTGGTCGTACGTGTCATTATTGAAGTCACTCTATCGGGAAACTTCAAGGGCAAACAGGTACTCAGTAGTGTAGTACGATAATAGGAAGGTTTTACCAGTAAACCCAAAATTTTTGACAAGTCCCTATGCTAGTTGGAATACGTCACCCAACTACTCTTGCACTATGTATTCTCTCATCTTCCTTGGCACTCACTCACAGACACCATAAATAATTTTCAAAGCTGGATCAAGGAACATTCTATTAAAGTTGTAGTAAGACTCATGTATTGACAGACTTCGAGTCCATTTATAAATAAGGAGCACTTTGCCTTCTTTGTTGGTATGACTCTTGGCGATGAAGGAAAAATGACCATGCATGTGGTACAAGTACCACATAAGGAAAGAGCATATTCATAATGATATATCCCTCTCTCTCTGTGCATCACTTAGCTAGGTATGCATTTACCATGCTACCCAATTTACCTAGTCAAGAAACATAGGCTTTGTCCTCAGTATGATGGCATCGGGAGAATAGAACTCACCATGTGAAATACATTCAGTAAGTGAAACTTGCCACTTATACACTAGGACATTCGTGGAGATCCCCATAACCCATACTAGCATGGAGTAGATATCAGGATTTTTAAACCTCTTCAAGGTATTAGGCAGGTCTGGTAGTACTCCGGGTGTCGGCTTCTCTAACAGCTGAGTCTCCATGAAATGATGCATCTGTGTTGTGTTGACGTATCTCTCATTTTTTTTGGTGTTGTTGATTTTTATAACTATGTAGTCAGTAGGGGAATTTTCCCCATAGGTGAAAGCCTCTCGAACATCTTGGGTAGAGATAGAAAACAACTTTTTCCCTTTGGCATCTTGGACCATCCTGGTCCACGGGTTGTAAAACTTAGCAATTATGTAAATCAGGTCTGAGCAATGATGCATAGGTGTGCACAGATACCAGTATAGGTGGTAGTGATAGATGGTTATTCGACTACTTCTTACAGACATCTTGGTCATCATGATATCAATCATCTGCCGCAACTTCTCCACACTTGTTCTAGTGAGCACACAATCACAGATTTTGCTTAACCTGTTCTCAAGCAGGGGTGGTGGTACTTTCTCCTTCTTTTCCTTCTTGTATTTTTTCTCACCTTCCACTTTCTTCAGTGCCTTCTCCATCTTGGGCTCAGTGCTCTTCTTTCCCATTCTAGCTAGGTACTGGCTTGATCACTTGTTGAAAAGGATAGCACCTTACTGTTTCTCAATGCACTAGGTTTTACCGATAATTATCTCACTCTAATTCACAAGGTAAATGGCATTACTGCAAAACTCTCAATAAATTTTTTGAGTTCATTTGAGGGGCAACGATGGCCTTTTATAGCCCTACAATTCACCCATAATAGTAATTATGCTTTGGGGCAGAGTAAATACCTGGATGTATTATGGGTATAGTGGAAGATCTCCTACATGCTAACTGGTGGTGGAGCGCACCTCCTAATGTTGGCCAACTGTGTGGGTCGTAATATTTCTCAAAATATGAGATGCATCACCTTATTTAAATTTATTTTATGTTTCAATGGCCTTCTCCAGGGAGTGTGTTGGGCACATTTTATCTTGGATTGCATGCATGTGGCATTGGATAAATTGAAACCCTTTCCCTTTAAACATATTTTCATCATTTCCTAGGAGCCAAAAATGGATTTCGCTCAAAGGGTTAAGCAAAAGGCCCATTCGCTCATTTAAGGCCCAAAACAGACAGAGCATCACAACTTAAAGCCTTGCTAATTTATACACTTGATGTGAAAATTATTTTCTTTAATCCCTGCCACATGGCGCTTGCACTAAAAACATATTGAAGGGCCATGAATTTGAGTTTCACCCACAAAGGAGAGCACCAAAACCTTTCGCTCAACACAGCCCCAAAAAGGGTTTTGACTTTGATTTTGACACCTGAAAAAATGAAATGGTATACTTGAATTTTACCCAACTAAGTCCTAAAATGGCATTATATTGCTAAACTAAGGTGAAATAGTTCTGGCTCCCACCACATTTTTTCTCCTCCTAGACTGGGTTGCGCCTCCATTGAAAATTCAAAGGTGCTTTTAACTCACCTACTCCCAAAAAGGTATTACATTGGGAATTTGGGGAAAAAATATTGGATCTCACCTCTGTTGATTCCTAGGACAAAAACCAAGGTGCTTTCACCCGTTTTAACCCCAAAAATGTCTTGCACTACTCAGCTGGGGGAAAAAAGGGTTTGGACTTTGACCTTTTGATTTGACCTTTTGGTTTTGACTTAGCTTCACCTTTTTTTATATCTTTCACTTCTTTGAGCATTGAAATGTGGTTTCACCCCTCAACAAGAGTGAAACTCCCTCTTATCGCATGACAGGGCACTTCCCATAGTATTAAACTATTCTTTCCAGGTGGTGAAGTGAGCTCCTCAACTCAAAGGTAGAGTGAAAATGCCCTAGCTAAATTTGGGTGCTTGAAACTACTATTTTCCTTGGAGCACTAAAAAAAACACACATTTAAACTAAAAAAAATTATCGAACTCCTATGCACCATTTCCCTACCAGTTTCACCCTTGCCATAGCAAGGAGTCTGGCCCAAAATTGCATCACTGAAAGAATTAAAGGGGGTGAAGAGACTTATACTCAGAGGAAATAAATATATACAAGCAAAAATAAAATAAAATACATGTACACATCTGAGAAATTATTTCAACTAACCCCTTACTAGTAGTATGCCTTCAAATGAAGGCCATTAAACGATATCGAAAGATTAAACTCATTTAATTATTGAAGAGTGAAAGAGTTAACCTGATTGACCCTAAAAATTTGAAATGGACCCTCCTAGAATGCATCAAATTTATCATGATTTCTTGGCTTGGATTTCTTCTTGTTCTATTTCAGCACCAAGTCATCAATCTGGAAGGTTCAGTCGAAGGTCCTCTTACCGATCCAATTTCTTGTGGTCTCGGTGTGTTTCATGAAATCCTCATAGGCCTTTTCTCTTTCTTCTTCCAATTGTATCAATTGGGCTATCTTGAAACTTATAGGATCAAATTCTTCATCCTTTCCATCTAAAAATCATAGAGAATACAACACGGGCAACTCAATGTGTGTAGGAAGCACAACTTCCTTCCTGTATACCAGGGAATATGGCGATGTCTTGATTGATTTTTTAATCAAAATGTGATCAACCCATAAAGCTAAGTCTAAAATTAGATGCCAGCTACACTTGTTGCCTTCCAAGGTCCTCTTCAGGATCTTGAGTAAGTTCTTATTTTTGGACTCTGCCAAACCATTATCTAGCAGGTAATAATTAGATGAAGTCTTCAGGTAAATACCATACTTACTTGTGAATGCACAAATTTTGGCACTGGTGAAATGGGTTCCACTACCAGTTATTATCGCATTAAGTATCCCAAAATGGGTTATCAGCCCTTCCAAAAAGGTGATGACTACATCCTGGTTAGCATGCTTGGTTGGCACTGCTTCTTCCCACTGGGTAAAATAATTTGTGGTCATTAGGATGTACTTGTATCCTACAAAAGAATTGGGATCTATCACTCCAATGAAATCTAAGCCCCATTGCTAAAATGGAGCTTTGACCTGAATTGGGTTCAAGGATAAAGAAGCATTCTTGCTTTGACCAACATACCTCTGGCATTTATCATATTTCTTGTCAATATTGAAGGTATCAACAAAAATTGTAGGCCAATAATAGCCTACTTTTATTATCTTTAAGGCCATAGGATTTTCAATGAAATGTCCTCCAGACATTCCAGAATGAAACTCTTTCAGGACCCTCTATATTTCTGTGCCCCTAAAACATCTCAAGAGGACTTCATCTATATTTTTATGAAACAAACCACTCGATAACAACACATATCTATAGGCTTGGAGCCTAAACCTTCTCCTCTACAAAGCATTGAGGTTAGAAGGGCATCATCCAATATTGAAGTATTTCACCAGGTCTTTTGTCCAATCTCTTCTGAGTACAGAGTTATTTGCAAGATTGCTCTCTTATGTTGGATCATCCCACTGACAAGCTATCACCTCAAATGTGGTGCTCCTGACAAGTTCTTGGTATAAGGCTTGACCATAGACCAGCTTAGTGGGCCAGACCTCTATGTCAAACTCTTGGATCTTGGATTCTCCTTGGAAATAAATTTGCTCTAACATTTGAGAGGTCGAATGACATGCGCTGGTAGGTGAAAGTGCCCCACCTGATGGTGAAGGTAGTCTTGTATTGGTCCTCATCCTTTACCCATATTTTATTGTACCCGGAGAAGACATCTAGTAGAAAAAACCTCTATGCTCCTACCACTACGATAATAATTTGATCAATTTGGGGTAGCGAGTAGTGGTCCTTCAGAGATGCTTGGTTAAGATTTTGAAAGTCAACACACAGGTGAATGTCCCCATTATTTTTTAGGTCGAGACCAAGTTTTCCACCCAAGAAGAGTGCTTGATAGGATAAATGATCTTGGCCTCTAGCATCTTTAAGAGCTCGATCTTCATCAACACTTCTATTTTTGGATTAACCAACATTTACTTCTATTTGAAAGTTTTGACCCCTTATTGTAGCTCGATCATGTGTTGTAATACACTGTTTTCATACCCCTTCAATTCATGATAGCTCCAGGCAACAATATTTGGATATTCTTTGCACAGGGTTCTAATTTTCTCAATATCCAATCGCGTTTAATTAGTTCCCACCTTGATGGATTTCCCAGATTCTAACTCTAGCTCCTCACACTTTCTCACATCCACATTGATCTTGTGAGTGAGGGACCTATTGTCCTGATCAAAAAAACTTTCAAGGGTGATTAAGCCCTTCAAGATGTGTTTGTTCTTTAGTTGGATCAACCCCTCAAACTCCTCTTCGTTGAGGGTCCTATCTTTAATATTGCTTGCTTCATCGATCAAAAAATTGATGATCTGCTCGTCATTGTCAAACACCTGCTAATGAATATTTTTGTCCGGTATCGAAGGCCTATAGATCACCCTTACTACCTTCAAATTTTGCATCATGTTCTTTATGGAGGATTATCTTGCTCCAATAGATGCCAGGACATCTGCATGCTTGTTTCGCTCTCATGACATAGACTGAATATTCAGGGTCAAGAAAGACTCGAGCAGGTCCCATACCTTATTATGGTATGCTTTTAGATAGTTTTGTTTCATAAAACACTTATTGGTTACTTGGTTATAGATCAAATTTGAGTCCCTAAAGATCTGCAACTACTTTTTTCCAATTTTTTCTATATTTAGTAACCCCAAACACAGGGTTTCATACTTGGCAACATTATTCGTACAGCTCCATGCAAGCCTATAAGAGTACATTTTCTGGTTTTCTAAGGGAGAGATAAGGACAACTCCTATCCTGACACCATTCTTGCAATGGGTGCCATCGAAGAAGAGCTTCCACAGTTGATCGATAATGGGGTCTTCCTCACTTGGTACCTTAGCCTTTTTGGGCTTGGTAATTGAGTAAAACCCTATGTCGTATTCGATCATGGCATTAAAGTTACGCATATAAAACTCAACTTCTCTGTGGAGCTCATCCAAAGCTTCTTTCATGATCTCTATTCCTCCGCCTTCCTCTACTTCCTCAATCACATTGACTGAGTCCAACTATTTTTTTGCATCCTGGATCCTTTCAATGTGAAAGGTAGAGGGACTTTCATTAAAAAATTTAATCCTTCTTCCTGTGAAGGGGATCTCCACATGTGAATAATCTAGAGATAAATAGCCTCCAAGTTTAGTGGTGAATTCCCTTGACAGGAACATACTAAAATAGGGCTCCAAATCCACCACCACAACTTCTTGAATTATGGTAATCTACAACATCTTGTGCAATACGATCAATATATTCTTAATTACCCCAACTATCTTAATTAGATTTCCATCCTTTTGAAGCACCCCAGGACTACTCCTAGTGTAGTCGATGTCCATAATATCAAAAATAGGCTTAGGTATCACAGTAGTGGGAGTGTCATAATTGACCATGCAATTATGCATAACACACCCCTCCATTCTAAGGGATAGATAGAATGGTGGTGGCATGTTTTTTTTGGTATCAGAGGTAGCGTCTGTGTCAAGACAATCTGAGTTGACTTCCCCTTGTCTTTGGTAGACTTTAGGGATTCCCACAATAGATCAACTTGACCCAATAGTTGAAGTGCATCGAAGAGGCTTACCTTAGTTGGAGTCTTTCTTAGGTCTTCAATGATATTGTACACTCTTGTATCAGACTCACTTCCCTCCTTAGCAGTCTCATATCTGGTCTGATACTATTGCATTGCTTCTACCCTCTAATTCTTGGTTAGCAAGGGATATCTAAGTTTTTCTCTCACTTGATACCTTGCTTTGATCTGGGGTTGAGATGGTGAAGCTTACAATTGAGGAATTATCTCTTTTGCTCTTGGACGCAAGAAGTCTTTTAATAGGGTAGAATCTCTTGGCTCTGACACTTGGATAGGTTCTTTTTTTGGTGGTGGCATCTTCTCACTTAGAATCTTGGAACTGGTAAGCACCTTCAATGGATCCATTTGAACTGGATCAAATTCGACGGGCTTCTTTCTAGTTCTCATCAATATGGAGACCTGCTCAATAGGAGGAATCATAAAATTATGATTTGTTTCCCTTATCATATTTACCTACCCACCAGGTGTGCTGTCTGTAAGGGTACATACATAGTTAAAATGAACCATGCAAGTCTCTTTTCCATGTGGGTCATTGTAGGTGGAGCACCAATAAATTCTATCGAATGAACGAACTTCTTCATTTTCCAACATTGTTGCATTTATTTCAGGAGCCCTGCTAGTGGAAGCATCTTGCTCCCTAGTGATCGAGGGAGGAGGAATGAATCTCCTTGGTTGGAAGCTTTGATCATTTTACATCTTCCTTAAGACAATTATCTCATTCACCATAATCTTCATTGACGACCATAGATCCTGCAATTCTCTGACCTAGTCTAAATTTGTGGCTATCTGAGGTACGGGTAATGTTAATGGCGCCAATGGTGCAGGTAGTGCAAGATATGAGATAAGTGCTGGGAGCTGAGGAATAATGGGTGTTTTATATTGTGGGGTAGATACCACTTGATTCTAAGGATTGGTATTCCACAATTGATTAGGGTACATCAAGGGTGTAGGCAGTGGCTAATAGGATGCACTAGGATACATATTCTAAGGAAAGTATAGATAAATCGACATAGTCACCTTTGGAGGTAACTTTTTGATAGCAAATAGGTCAGCCTCAACCTTTTTCACCTACTCAGACAAGGCTAAAAAAGTGTTGACGTTAGCATTTTGGATGCTCATGATGATGTTAGAATGGAAAGCACTTAAGTAATAGAACATCGCTTGCTCAAGAGTTGGCCGAAGGTCGATAATGACTCTCTGCTAGGTTCGAGCAAACTTGACATTAAAACCTGCTACCTCCTCTTGAGGATGCCTCTAGATGGTGGTAAACTGGTGCAACAAAGAGAAAGGGTTCGCTTGTTTATTGAAAATCCTTATCAATTATTCTTCCAATTGGTCCCATGTCATGATGGTATCGTGCGACAATGAGCGGTACCAATAGAGGAGTTTACCTCTCAATGAGAGCACTAGAAACCTCACCATTATATCTTCTTTGGTGATGTGGTGGATGGTTTCTAGCACAACGACATCTTGGACGTGCTCATAGAATTTTTTCCATACTGGCATATGTGAACAGGGCCTTCAATGCTGCAATAGGGACCTGGTTCTGAGGCTGTAGATCTAGAGGTCCTGAATAATTCTAAGCTAGGAATTTCCTGGGCAAAGGTTGTGCCATCTGGATCGAGATGTTTGAAACATTTTTTTGAACCAAAGAATTCAACTGAAATGAAGGATTTGGTTGCGGGGGTAAGCTAGTTGTTGTACTAGCAGGGCTTGGAGTCACCAGGCTTTATAACCATTTTTCAAGATTCAGAGGATTTTTTAGTTTAGCTGAGTCACCAGATGTTATTTTTTAACAAAAATAGATGAAAATCAACTCTCAATATTGCTTTGACGTGGAACGTTTGGGTCCCACCATGCATGCTAGAAACTGTTGGTCAAGAATCCACCTTAGGTATGGAATGTTTCATCCATGTGCCCTAGACCTAACCAAAATTGAAAGGTTGAAAGGAAGAAATGCCTCCCATGCCAATCTCCAGAGATGGTTTGGTTCCCTTACTATTCTAACTGGGGGGTTTGAGATTAAGGAATAGGAAAGAAATTAAGAAATTATTGAAAGGAATGGAAAATATGGCCTCAGGCCATATGAACAAGGGTGATGGACAAATAGCATGATAACTTAATTATATTCTAAACCAATATCACTCCACACAAAGAAAGTAACAAAAATTTAAACCAAAAAACTCATATGTGCAATCTCCATAATTATTCCAGTGTTCACCCTTTATCGAAAGCTAAATCCAGACATAGAATTAAAGCCTACAAATAAAGTAGAGAATTGATAGAAATATAATATATAAGACATACACACATTGATAAATCTATAATTAGAGCCAAGGTTTCTTTATGTTGATAGCAGAATTCATGTACAACAAGTCTCTAGAAAAATGTCCATCCTATTACATTATAATTGTTGGATTTTATAGAGTATTTTGCCTCTGAAACATAAATGCACACCTACAAAACATTGTGGTGGTAGCAAAGATTGGATTTTAGCACTCATCAAACAGTAATGAGGTATGGTCTGAATCGGATGAATCATGGAGAAGTGGTTGCAGGGCTTCAATATGGTGATATGATTCGCCTGTTGCACCACCTCCTCACTTGCTGGAATTACCTCAATGAAAGATCGAATTCTAAAATTTGGAAAAATCCAATCTGGAATCTTCTCAGACCGACTACAATTAAACTGGTGAGGGCACGCCTTGTTTTGCTGCTTTCTAGTGTTTCTATAGAATTTAGGCTAAAGCAGGGAGGGCTAGACTAAAACAGGCACTTTGCGGATGTAGGCCCCACCTACATTTCATTGTTTTCTAGCCTGAAATGGCCTTGCACTCCAAAACTATAGTGAAATGAGTTTTCTAGCTTAGGAGCAGCATCGACATGGAAAAGTTAAAGGTGCTTACACTCCCACTTGGCTTGAAACTGCCTTGCACTGGCAAACTAGAGTAAAATGCCTTACTGCATTGGGAGGAGTACCAGAGTGGAAAAATCAAAGGCACTTGCGCTCTGACTTGGCTCAAAACTGACTTGTGCTTAAATATTGGGGCAAAATGCCTTGGAGCCATACTTAGCATTTTTTCTTGAAATTGTTGCTACGACCCGTGGAAAAGTCAAAGGCCTTTTCGTTCTTCCTTTCCCTAAAATGGAATTGCACTTGCGAAATTGGGTGAAAAAAAATTGGGCCCCACACTACCTTGTGATTTTCAAACAAGCTTTTGTTGACTTTGAGGGTGGGTCAAAGGATATTTCGTAAAAAAAGGTGTTCGAAAGTGAATTGCGTTCATGATTTGGGGTAAAATATAATTGGGCCCCACTTTAGACTTTTCTCTCCACAAAGTGTGTTTCACCCAAGGAATGGCCAAAACAAAATTGCGCTATCTCCTAGGGGTAAAAAGGATATGGGCCCCACATGCATTTTCCTCTTGGAATTGATTGTGCTAACTTTGGGGGTCGATCAAAGGTGCTTTCAGCCCATTTAGCCTTGAAAAGGATTTGCGCTCTCTAGACGGGGCAAAAACACTTTGGTCGACTTAGCATTTTTTCCTTGGAGTTGAGTTTCATGTAGCCAAGGCCCGAAACTGCCTTGCACTCTCACACAGGGGCAAAACAGCCTGGGTGCACTTAGGTTTTCTTATTCAAAGGTGAGTTTTTCTACTCTCTGGCCCAAAATGGGGCTACACTCTACCTCTACTCTAAAACTAACTTACGCTTGGAGATCTGGTGCAAAACTGTCCTCGCCTTCAAAAATACAAAGGCCCTACATGGTGAGTGAAAGGGAAAAACTACACACTCCTTTGGACAGCCAAAAAAAAAACTTTGACAATAGAACGTACAAAAGAGAAAATACATTCTGAACAACAAGAACAGAGTTTCAAGGAAGCAAAAATTACAGATTAGTAAAATATGTACAGAGGAGATAAATGTTGCAAGAATTCCAACAGGGTGTTAAAATTTATTATAGTATTTGATGTTATCTAATAATTAAGGTATGAATGATGATATGACCTCATATGAGGTTGGATTATAATATCTCCCATAATAATAAGAGAAGGTAAAAAAAAGTTGAAGGTGAAATACCAAAGGTCTTTTGGAACTAAGAGACACCGTAAACCATAAATATGGATGATGTACATAGATTTTAGCTAGTGAATAGTGACAAAATTTGATAAAATATTAGATGAATATATATTTTATGATGTATTTATTGCTTGCCTTCCTCCATTTTCAATAGTTATATGGAGAGGGAAGGGGTGGAAGCAGTGACGAAAACTCTATTAAGGATTATGCATTTTAGCCAAGATGACTAATGATATATAGTAATGGGGAGGATGGATGGAGGCACTTGGTTGGGTAATTGGGGTAGGAGAAAAATTAGGCATTATACTTAGTGGTGTATTTTAGAAATTTTAGGCTACATAGGCCATGGGTGAGGTAGAAGGGATTTTCCTTACCCTTATAAGAATATATTTGTTTCTTCTCTTAAAATAATACAACTAGTCTATAATGGTTAGAATTACAAGCCATTAGCACTAAAACATATTGCAAATTCTTGATGTAATATGGTAACACATGTTCTTTATTTGGCTTAACATTTTATGGAATTAAATTAATAGTCCTTAAGTATTGAAATTACTAAAAAAAATTATCTATTACATTGTATATAATTGGAACAAAATTAAATATCCATTTCCTATATTACCAAACCTATGTATGAAAGGTTCTACTATTGATGTCCAACTAATTATGGAATTATCATGTAATATTCTATATCATAAAGTAGCCTTATCATGAAGAGAGTATGCTAGTAAACATACCATTATTGAATTCTCTTGAATACAATGGATTGAATTGAGCATCGATAACTCATTGATATGATCCAAGACCATATTGTTATTATTCTCATCAAAGGTAAGTAAAGTCTTCATAGAAACTGGGAATATAGGAGAGTATACCAATAGGTTCAAGGGGCCTTGATAGGTCCAATCAAGAAATTGATTTTAAGGCCCAATAGGCACACCTAGATTATTTTTCTAAGGAGGAGGTTGACTATACTATTGATGGAGAGGGTCTATTATATAACCAGGAGGCAAATACAAGTGGTAGAGAGGGTATAGGTATTGAGGGTAATATGGTGGATACTAAGGTTGAGGACTTTGGCAAGCCCACTACTAATTAGGAGGTGGTTGAATGTTTGTTGTAGAGGAGTGTAGTTAAGTCCTAACTATAAAATATTTTGGTTTTGAGGGGTGGACCTTGTACATTTTACTATTCTTGGTTGAGTAGAGGTAGTGTTAATGCTTGGGTGTTTCCCTAGGATAACTGTGATCCCATTTTTTTGATTGCCACTTGTGTAACCTGGGTAAGATTTAGGTTTAAGCCTAATGATCCTATTGGGTCTAAGGACTAAACTAGAGGAATGTTGGAAGTGTTAGATAGACTAGATCTAGATGGGCTCTATGCTAGAGGAGTATTCATGGGAGGAACATTTTGTGTATTAGACACCTTAGGCTAGTTGTAAATTTGATGTATGAAGAGTGTTATTTGTGAGGTTATTTACATCAATAGGCACTTGGTATAATGGATTGATGTGAGTCACTATAGAAGTTTGATTATACCAAGTAGGGTTTATTAGGGATGTCAAATAACTTGTTTGTTGACTTAAATAGCCTATTTGTGGTGGTGAGAAACCTTGGCTAATTTGGTGGCCACAAGGTTATTTCCTTTTGATAAGATGGGATAGGATATCAAGACTTCTTTAAACTCATCCTCTTGATGCACCCACATAATAGTTTGTTTTTTTCTCTTTCCTTTAGTGTTCCTTCTATGATAAGCGATGATGTCCATTATTTGATGCTTTTTTTTTTAGGCTTTAGATCGTGTATTTATATTCCTACATATACATTCCTGCATGGGTAGATTTCTAGAATTAAAAACTATGAAAAATTCCTTCAAAAAATATTTTTTTTTTAAATTTGTCTATTTTGAATTATTTCCTTGCAAATTGCAGCTATTTTCTTGTAATTCCAAACAATTTGTTGCAAGAATGTAATTTTCCCATGAAATGTTAATTCAAGTGATTCACTTGAAAATGGAGCAATTTGCTCATAAATTTGGGTGATTTTCTCATTGTATATTAGTTCTTAGTAAACTATAAAAGTTAGCAATCCACTCGCAAGGCTAAGCAATTTTCTTGCTATATCGAGTAATATATTTGTCTATATAAACTTAAAAATTTGTAGAAAGGAATTATTGTCCAAGTGGATCACTTGCAAGACTAGAGTGAATCGCCTTCCCATGAGGGAGGCAAGAAAAACGTGTCTTTCCTAGTGAATCGCTTTCTAGTCCTTGAGCAAATTGCTCACTAGATCTAACTCAAAAATATTTCATCCTTTTTGGAGTGAGTTGCTCATTTTATTGAGCAAAACACTTGTTGTATTATACTTGTGTAAATATTGACTCTAAATCTTTCTTAAGTTCTTATTCTCATGGTATATGTATATATGAGATCATGTGTGAGTTTATAGTATCATTTGAATACCATCAAAGTCATGCATGTAAATTTTTTAGTTTCTTGAATATTATGTTAAGTTTTCCATTTGCTACAAATTTAATCACAAATTTTTTGAAAATATTTATGAAATTCCAAGAAAAACTAGGTTTAGTATTGAAAAATTTAGTCAAATAGATTTGAATTCAACCTATGAAAATGTATATCAAGTCAAGTGATTTGCTTTCTACGTCGAGTGAATCATTCACTTCTTGAAAAATTCCAATCTTGCTCAAAATTGAGCAAATCACTCGCTTTCATAAGTGACTCGCTTGTAAAGTTAGAGTTAGTATTTTTATTATTTTGAGCCAATTGCTCTATCTATGATAGATGCATTTTTGGGCACAAAAATCAAGAAAAATATGTAAAAATGAGGTTTGTCCCATCAGATGTGCTAGAAACTATATTGATCTAGCAAATTATCTTGACGTCTGATTTACATGTTGCATCCCAAAATTCAAGTTTCAACAAGGTTGGATGGGTTTGCCAATGGATTCCTCCAACCTCTATATTAAGGCTAGCTCCCTACTATCCTCGTATTTCTATCTAATCTACTATAACTACTTTGCATGGAACATAAATGCATGAAAGAAAATACATAAAAAGAAAACATATAAATAAAATGTGCAAAGTGTGGAATGTAAAATTGTGAAGTATAGAGTGCAAGAGATGAAAGCAAATATGGATATTCCACCATATAGAGGATATTATACAATCAATCAACACATGAGAAATCAAATAATATCAATGTTCACCCATTCATTTGATTATAAAATTGATAAGCAAATGCCAAGATGGGCTAGAAGGGTCATACCCAACTATCATGCATTTAGCAAACCAAGTGAGTAGTGGCATTGATGGGATGCATAAGGACTTACTAATTTATTACAACCTCATGAATAAAGAGCATAATGTGGGTAGCTGCAAGCTTATTGCAGTGGTAAGGGCTTTGGCCTCTCTTTGAGAGGTCTAAGATTCAAACCCCACTCAGTATGAGGGGACCAAGACCCCTCATAAACACCTGTGTAAACTCATTGAAAAAAAGAGAGCATAATGTGGGTTTCATAGTGTTTAGCTTATAATTATCATGGTAAAATTTTAATATAAAAGGGTCCTTAGGCCCTTATTTATTACAAAAGTTTACCTTTGAGTTTCTTGAGGTACAAAATAATTACTCTTAAAAGTAAATATTTGGGGGAAATTTTAGCAAAAAGTTTCAACTCCAAATATTGCATGCCTCTAATTATACCTCTAAAAATCTTATAAGGTTACAAAAATTCTTAGTGCACCACAAAATGCCAAAAATATCACTTTTTGGAATATTTCCCTTGAAATTTGTGTTGATTTTCACTTTTGTGTCCTATTTGAATGTTTTGCTTGCTTTTGCAGGTTATTCACTTGAATTAGCAAGTAAACTATCCACCTTCATTAAGAAAGCTAATCCTTGAGAAAATCAGCACCTTTGTTGAGTGAATTACTCCTTTGATCCAATCAACAATTTTTGCAAGCAAATCTCTACTTCAAAAAGGAGCAAAATTTTAGGATTTTTGAGAATTTTCCTATCATCTAGCATTCTATTGTTGCTTGTTGCTTTCAAATAAGCAAAATTTGGAAAAGGTAGTATTTATGTATTACAATACCATACAACACTTTTAATAATCATTCAAAATGCTAATAATTTTTCCTTGAAATACATAAATAAATGTTATAATATAAGTTATCATTCTTAACTAGTAAAAATTGTACAAACTATATTTTGAGTAAGCTGGTTTAGTCATGGTTAGTTTAATTGGCTTGTAGATGCCATAATTTTTTTATCTCCCAATCATTTGAAAATATATTAGAATCAATATTCTAACACTATTCAAGGTTATATTTTGGCTATGAATTCCACTAGAATTAGAAGTCAAAAAAAAAATTATTATAGGAGGATATTTCTAATGGTCACATCTCTTCCTTCCTCATTGCCAGCAATAACAAGGTAAATTTAATATGCTTGAAGAGAACAAGGATGTAACTGCATGTTGTTCATGAAGGATACACAATGTTTAGCCACCACAATATCAAAGTGTAAAGTGAGTTAAGGCCAACAAGGATTACCAATGGTTTAATTAGGAGCATGCACATGAAGCTAAGCATACCATTTGTACACACTGATGTGGAGGTTCCAAGACCTTTGACCTCAACTTATGTGGATAAGTGAGGAAACATTGTGTTTTGGCCCTTTGTGTTGTGTAGCATACTCAACTATATGTTTCAATATTAGCATGAAAGACAAAAGTTTATGGTGAATATTTTTTTAACATTTTAAAGGGAAACAAATGGAATCTACAAATTTAAAAGGATAGGTCTATGGATATAATACATGTCTATAATTCCATTTTCCTAATTTATGAGCATCATGCAACATATTTTATTTTAATGTATTTTTAAGCCTTAATACTACCACAAAATATCACAGGTTATATCTCACAGGATCTAAATATAATATAACCACAATATAATAAGGTCAAGATAATGAAATAAGTAGAATAATATGAGCAAATTAATATGTATATCAAGGCTTATAATAACTCAAATAATATTCAATAATATGCTATAATATTAATGTAAATATCTTGAATCATACATATTCTAAGCATGTAGAACAACTTACAATATCAATTACTCAAAATATATGCAAGATTTATTACTTCTCTTTCTCTTACAATGATAATTTTTGTTATCATTTCTTATGATCTTTATATATTCATGTTATGGAGTATTGCCTCCATAATATAGCCATAGTAGTGTGACTCTTTGTATACTTGACTATTCCTTTCCATATGCCAAGTCTCATGACTCTTGGCTTATCTACTTGACACTTGCATACTTGATGAACACTTGAAACTATAACATATGCACACCTATACATGAATTCTAAAATTATATAACTTACACACTCTAATATAAGACACGTGTGTACATATTTACATTACATTTTTATTCTTATACATACAAGACACTTGTGCACATAGACTCAACTTACACTTGCACACTAACTCACATGACACTTGTGCATTTCCTACACATTCACACTTACATAAAAAGGAAAATATAACTCACACTCTAAACTATGACTCAATCCTAATATATTATTTACAAATGTACCATGAAGGTACCATGGGGGTACATTAGCATGTACCAAATAATGTAATATACTCCAACATCTTTGTTAGAGTGTGTAAGAAAATATTCCTCCTTCCATTTGGGGTTCATATGAAGGGATACAACTTAGATTTTTAAAACTTAATTTGTATATCTAAAATTGAATTGAATATGAAGTAAAATACTAGTTGTTGAAAGAAAATATCATATTATAACTACATTATGGAAGGAAGAATATCATTAAATTTAACCATGATAGTTCCTTCATTTGATTCTATCAAGAATATAAAGAATATTTCCATAATTAATATTTCCAAAAAAAACTTATATAAATTTTCTCTTTCAAACAAAATAAACCTTTCATCTTTCCAAAGAAGGTAATCCACCCATGAAGATGCAAGCAAAAGAAATCTTGCATTTCTTTTCAACTAATTTTCAAGCTCCTATCACATCATGTTTAGAACATATATTTTATTTTTTATACTTTATATTGCAAACCAACAATATATTTGTTTTAATATAGTAATAATAATAATGATAAAATAATTTCTATCAATAATAATGATATATAATGAAGCACAATTTCAATTTCAAGAATTCATCAAACTACTTTTCGACTTGGGCTCACTATCACAAGACCCAATTTTACAAGATAGGGTGTACAGCCATAATAGTGTGACTCTTTGTATACTTGAATATTCCTTTCCATATGTCAATTCTCATGACTCTTGGCTTATCTACTTGACACTATAACATATGCACACATAGACATGAATTTTACACGTTTTTAACTTGCACACTCTAATCTAAGACACTTGTGCATATATTTACATTACATATTTGTTCTTATACATACAAGACACTTGTGCACATAGACTCAACTTACACTTGCACACTAACTCACATGACACTTGTGCATTTCCTACACATTCACACTTATGTAAAAATGTAAATATAACTCACACTCTAAACTATGACTCAACCCTAATCTATTATTTACAATTGTACCATGAAGGTACCATGGGGGTACATTATCATGTACCAAATAATATAATATACTCCAACACCCCCTTGTATTACATTATTTGGTTATTGAAAACTTTAGTGTTCAATCATGGCCTTCATATTTATCTTCAATCTTCAAGTGATCTTGCACTGCTCACAAACCTCTGCTTGAGATCATCCAGATTCATCTTCTTGCTTGACTTTGAGTTCTAAATTTGGGATTGCTATTGTTTTTCTTCTAAATTTTTTGTTGAAGAATTTCATACCTTTCTTGTGCCAATATCTAAATTTTGAAAAATAATTTCATACCTTTCTTGTGCCAATATCTAAATTTTTAAAAAATATTTTTGAGGAAATCCATTAAGAGTATTTCTTGTCATTGTGTATATCCATTCAATAATATTATTTTCTTTATACCAACAATACCTTTTAGAATTATTGGTACCTCCAAAAATTTTGCAACATCTTTCTATCGTGTGTTCATGCCTACCACAATATTCACATGTGTTTGATAAAAGTTCGAAACCTTCATTACAATGTTCTTTGTTAGACACACTATCTGCACACTCTTTCTCTTCATGAACTATGTTCAAATTCTTTGAGTCACATGCAAAATTTATTCTTGGATCAAGTTCTTCTATATTTGTTATGAATTCTAAATTAGAAATATCATAGCTTGCATAAAAATTTTCTTTTATATTTTGATGAAGATCGCTAGTATAAAAACATGAATTGTTATCATAGGTATTAAATCTTTTTTATTATAGCAAAAATAATTTAGCATTGGTTTGTTCCCTAATTATTCAACCTTTCCTTGTTTTCTTTTCATGGAAACATTTAGAGTGATTATTCCCTTGTATATTGTTTTCCATACACTAACAGGTACAGTAAAAAAAATTTCATAACAATCATTAGCATCAATAATAACACTTTGCATGCATTATTGAAGTATTAAAAATTCTCCTTTTTTGCTTCTTCAAGCATAGATTGTAAATATTCCATGACTTCATTTGACACATATTTTTCATCTTTAATAGCTTTTGAAGAAAAAAACTTGGAAAAGATCTTTGACCTTCTTTCTTTGTTTTTTCTCTTTATTATCATGTTGCAATAACAAATTTTTACTGTAAAACACCTTATAACTCCCAAGTTCAAATAATAACTCTTCAAATACTTCACTTAAATTTTTTAAAAAAATAGAGTTTAAAATTATTCAAAATTTCAAAAACTTTAAAAACTTCAAATAATCATCAACCTTAAAAATAACTCCAATTATGAATTCCTTATCACTCCTAAAAATAATCAAAAAATATAAATTTTACAAATTATAAATTTTTTAACCTTTAATGTTGAAAACCTTTCAACTCCAAAATATTTATATTTGTAAAATATGTCAAATCAAAAAAATATTCTAGGTTTGAGGTGTAGACCAATTGGTGTGGCAAAACCCCGTAAGGGGGATGGACGTCCAGGGTTCAAATCTCGGGCTTCACTGAACCAAATGCTTGTCCACTTTCTTGGTGCTTTTAGCAATGTAAAAGGTTTAAAATGAATGTGGCATAGTGTTTATAGGGGTGGACTCTATGGAGTATTGGGTGGCAGTTTTCAGGGCAAACAACACGGAATACCCTGGCATCCATTAAGGTGGACAACCCACCTGAATCATTGTGGTAGCTACCGATTCCATCATGTAAATTAAAAATATATATTTTAAAAACTTATAAAAATATATAATAGCCTATTTGAATTCCTTATCACTCCAACCTAATAAAAACTTTAAGAACTTTAAAGAAACTTAATTAACCCTACTCAACTTATCACTCCATTCTTCTAATAAATCAATAATTCAAATATCTTCTAATTTAACCTTATATCTCCTAAATCAACCTTAATATAAAACCTTAGCTTTATAAAACCCTAAAATTAAAAATACCTTAGAACGAAGTTCCTTCTCCTTCGCACACGTCTATGTTCTACAATGCTTCTAGTAAGACACTCTATGCAGATAACTTTTAATAGGTGTTAGGTAATTGAGGTGTGTAAATATGCATGGTGAGGCATTTCACTTTCCTAAATATTGCACTTAAAACTATATTTTAAATGGCACGTTGCAATCCAAACCATAGGTGAAATGAGTTATACCAAATCGTATACCAAATGAAACGTTGTACTCCAAACTATAGATGAAATGAGTTATACCAAATGGCTCTCAAAATGATGCTTCGAATAACGTTCTATAGTTGAATGTTACATTAGGTGAAATGATTTCTTAACATTTTGTGTTTGGAATTTTTGCTTTAGGACTTCTCAACTACCTCAAGATCTTACTTTGCTTTGTCTTCCTTGTTGTTTTAAATTCCAAATGATTTGAGTTCTATGTTGAATGGCTTGTGTAGGTTCAAATCCACTTAGGGCTTTAGCTTCTTTATTACTCTCAGCCACTACACATTGTAAGCTTGTTGGGTGTTTGTTGTTCCTTGATGTTCGATATTTTTGGATGTTTGTTATTTCCCTTTCAATGATGTGTGAGTGTTTTTAGGGTACTTCACTTACAGAAATCTCGTCTACTATGTGGGAATTGTTGGAGTACTTTACTCTCAAGTGTCTTCTCTTTTGTGTGGGTGTTATTATAGTGCTTCACTCTCATGTGTCTTCTTTGCTATATAGGCATTGTTAGAGCACTTCACTCTAAGGTATTTTCTCTGCTATGTCAGCACTATTAGAGTGCTTCAATCTATTTTCTTTAATCTCTTTAACTTAGTGTCTAAAATATTTACCAATATACTTATCAAGCACTACTAGCCATAGTTTAATATTCACTTTCTTAAGTACCTTAAAAAAATTTCCAATATTGTGTCTTTCGTAAACTAGCATCTTTAGTACTATTCAAACATTACTCTTTATGGACTATGATTCCTTGCTTAAAGCTCCTTTGAACATTGTTTTATTTCCAGCATTCTCAAGCCACTTCTCTTACTTATGCTTGAATGTTTTCTTAACTTGGTTATTTCACTTTTTAATAGGTTTAAATGCTCTGCTTCTGAACTACTTCTTTGATGCTTGATTTCATCCAAGCTCTATTGCTTCTTTTCTAAAATGTTTTTGGTATCTCCCAAGCTCTGTTGGTTATTTTTGAGTTAGAAATTTATCAAGCTTGAGCAATTATTCTATAAATAACTTCTCTCTATTCTCTAAGAAGACCTCATTTCTTTTCTCTATAAGGGTCTCTTTTATTTCTATAAGGGTCTCTTTTATTTTCTCTATAAGAGCCTCTTTTCTTTTACTAACTTGCAACTCTTATCAATTGTAGATTCTAATCCAATACTTGAAGTAATATAAATTAAGCTATATGCTCCTTTATCCCTATTCAAGAATGATATATTAATATTTTTATTTCTATTCTACTTTCTTTTTGTAATCTTAGGAAGCTCTGAATGCTTCTCAATTCGTTGCTAGTTATTTTCTTCTTCAATATACTTTAGTTCTTCTATTAGGAAGCTCTGAATTTTTCTCAACCCATTGCTATCTTTTTCTTTCTTTCAATATACTACTCTTAGAAGTTGAAACTCTTCTCTATCCTCTATAGGAAGCTTCTCACACTTTTGTAGCTTAATCTTTGTTGCAACTCTTTTTCTAAAATCAATAATGTCTTAGGTCATGCCTAATAACCCAATGTGATTCTCCTCCTTACTAGAGAATCCAATATATTTTCAAGGTGACTTTGAATATCCTTGAATCTCCAACTTTCTTTTGAGTTGGTTGTAATCTCAAAATTCAATGTCAAGGGTTGTCTATGTCCCTAAATCTTAAATCTCCAATGTTAAGGGTTGATTACAGACCTAAAAAAATATATTTGAGTCATGGTCTTCATTGGTTATTCTTTAATAGTGGAAAGACTCTAGCCTTTCTACTATATATGACCTTTTAAAAAAACTTTGAATCTCACTACCTTCAAAATGAACAAACTCTTAATCGACTTTATCAAACTAGATAAAATCAATTTCTAATAGTGGCTAAAATAAACTCTTGTCAATCTAGACAAATTCTAGTGGTAGCACTCTGATACCACTCATAGATTTTTAAGCCTTATGAATACTACAAAATATCATAGGTTATATCTCACTAGATCTTAAATATAATATAGCCACAATATAATAAGGTCAAGATAATAAAATGAGTAGAATAATATGAGCAAATTAATATGTATATCAAGGCTTTTTTTTGCATGGTGGAATCAGTAGTTGCCATGATAATCCGAGCATGTTTTTCTATATTTTATGGCTACCATAATATTTTGCTTTGTCCATCCCAAAAGCTACCACACAACACTTCATCCAGTCCACTATAATAACCACCATGCTGCAATAATTTTAAACATTTTACATCACTAAAAGCACTAGGAAAGGGATAAGCATTCAGTTCGACGAGGCTTGATATTTTAACCCTGAATGTTCGTCCCCCTTACAGGGTGTATATCAATGCTTATAATAACTCAAATAACATTCAATAATATGTTGCAATATGAATGTAAATAGTCCAAATCATACATGTACTAAGCATGTAGAACAACTTACAATATTAATTGCTCAAAATGTATACAAGCTTTATTACTCCTCTTTCTCTTACAATGATAATGCTTGTTCTCCTTTCTTGTGATATTCGTATATTCGTGTTAGCCATAGTAGTGTGACTCTTTGTATACTTGACTTTCCTTTCCATATGCCAAGTATCATGACTCTTGGCTTATCTATTTGACACTTGCATACTTGATGAACAATTGACACTATAGCATATGCACACCTATACATGACTCTTGAACTTCTATAACTTGCACACTTTGATATAAGATACTTGTACACATATTTACATTACATAATTGTTCTCATATATACAAGAAATTTATGCACATAGACTCAACTTACACTTGCACACTAACTCACATGACACTTGTGCATTTTCTACACATTCACACTTATATAAAAAGAGAAATTTATGTCACACTCTAAAATATGACTCAACCCTAATCTACTATTTATAATGTACCATGAAGGTACCATGGTGGTACATTAGCATGTACCAAATAATATAATATACTCCAACATCTATGTTAGAGTGTGTAAGGAAATATTCCTCCTTCCATTTGGGGTTCGTATGAAGGGATACAACTTAGATTTTTAAAACTTAAATTGTATATTTAAAATTGAATTGAATATGAAGTACTAGTTGAAATATCAAGTGGCATTATCTCAACCGGTTAGATTCCTAAATATTTAAATAGAAGACCAAGGTTCAAATCTTGCCCAATGACACATGGATAATATCCAAGCTTTGTTGTAATACCACTATGTGGTGATGATGTAATATGAGTGGGACCCATTTCAATACCATATAACCAATTGAAAAAAAATACTAGTTGAAAGAATGATGCCAGGAGCATCCAGTAGCACCTGATGCAGAAGCATCCAGTGGTAGGAGGGCCACTTCTGAAAAGTTGGCTAAGGAGGAAAGACGTCGCGATTTCATGACATGTCATGAAATCGCGACAGAAGAAGAAGAAGAAGGCAAGGAGAAAAATATGTCATGATATCGTGATAGAAAAAGTGTCACGATATCGCGACACAAAGTAGAGAGAGGAACCAGTGAAGAAAATTGTCGCGATATCGTGACAGAAAATGTGTCGCGATATCGCGACACAAGTAGAGAACGAAGCCAATGGGGAGGAGTTGTCGCGATGTCGTGATAGCAAATGTGTCGCGATGTCGCAACACAAGTGGAGCAGAGAAGTCAGCAAGGAGAGGCTGTCACGATATCGGGATAGAAAATGTGTCGCGATATCACGGCACAAGTGAAGCAAAGAAGTGAGCGAGGAGAAGCTGTCGCGATGTCACGACAGCAAATGTGTCATGATATCGTGACACAAGTGGAGCAGAGAAGTCAGCAAGGAGAGGCTATCGCGATATCGTGACTAAAAATGTGTCACGATATTGCGGCACAAGTGAAGCAAAGAAGTGAGTGAGGAGAAGCTGTCACGATATAAAATGGAGAAAGAAGCCAGCAGGGCCAACTGTCGCGATATCGCGACAAGTTCCATAGGAGAAGCAAGGGTGCCAAGGATGTCACGATTTCGTGACCCAAATAGGCAAGAGGAGGCTGCAAGCAAAGATGTCATGATTTCGTGACATGTCACGATTTCGTGACCCAAAAATAGAAAGAGCGTACGAAAGACAAAGATGTCATGATTTCATGACATGTCGCGATTTCATGACCCAAAAGCAGAAAGAGCGTACGAAAGACAAAGATGTCGCGATTTTGTGACATATCACATTTTCGCGACCAGAAGGCGAAGAAGGAGCCAAAGGAGGAGAAGTGTTGTGATTTCGTGACATGTCGCATTTTTGTGACCAGAAGGCGAAGAAGAAGCCAAGGGAGGAGAATGTCGTGATTTCGTGACATGTCGCATTTTTGCGACCAGAAGGCGAAGAAGAAGCCAAGGGAGGAGAATGTCGTGATTTCATGACATGTCACATTTTCGCGACCAGAAGACGAAGAAGAAGCCAAGGGAGAAAAATGTCGTGATTTCATGACATGTCACATTTTCACGACCAGAAGGCGAAGAAGAAGTCTGAGGAGAAGATATCATGATTTCGTGACATGTCGCATTTTCACGACCCGAAGAAGAGAAAGGAGGCGAGGCAAAAAAATGTCGTGATATCACGACATGTGATATCACGACCGAAAGAGAAAAGGATGAGTAGGAGAGGAAAGATGTCGCGATATCGTGACATGTCGGGTTTTCATGACCCAAAGAGGAGAGAGAAGGCGATGGAGCAAAAATGTCATGATATCGCAACCAGAAGAGAAGAGGAAGAGGTAGAGGAAGAAGATGTCATGAAATCGTGACAAGCTACATTTTTTGGAGGTCGTTATAGAGTGACAGGTGGCATTTTCGGAGGCCATTACAGAGTGACAGGTGGCATCTTCGGAGGCCATTACAGAATGACAGTGCGATAGTTAACGAAAGTCATTGCGCCAGTTATAGAGGACGTTATGAATTACAGTTATGGAGGAGACGAAGATGAACAGTCATGGCGGAAATGAATCGAAGGGCTGCTAGATGGAAGACGAACACTCATGGTAGAAATGAATCGAAGAGCCACCAAATGGAAGACAAAGAGTCATGGAAAGTTATAAAAGGGCAAGCCGAGCCATGCACAAGGGGTTGGAAAACCTGCAGTTGTAGAGTTGCACAGTCAAGTTGCAGAGTCGAAGGCAGAGGGCCACTTAGACTGGCTTTGAGTGCATTTTCCTTCCAGAGTTGCAGAGTTAGGGAATCTTTGCAATAGAGAGTGAAAGAACTATGTCTGTGCGCCAGTTTTTGTAAAGCTTGTGGGCTGTAAATGTAAACCTTTGCAAGTTATTTAATGAAACATTGGGATTTCTATTTCTTGTAAAGCGTGTTTCCAATTTTCTACGTGAAAATTTGGATTTGGTAGATTGTGATTTTTTGTACCCCCATCAAAGAAACTCTCATATGATAATTACATTGTGAAAGGAAGATCATTAAATTTAACCATGATAGTTTCTCCATTTATTCTATCAAGAATATAAATAAATCCTCCTTGTAGTTCTAAAATCCAAATAAAAACTTATATAAATTTCCTCACAAAATAAACCTTTCATCTTTCCAAAAAAGGTCATTAACCCATGAAAATGTAATTAGAAAAAATCTTTCATTTCTTTTCAGCTAATTTTCAAACTCCTATCACATCATGATTAGAACATATATTTTATTTTTTATAATTTATATTGCAAACCAACAATGTATTTATTTTAATATAATACTAATAATAAGAAAATGAATTCTATCAATAATAATGATCTATAATGAAGCACAATTCCAATTTCAAGAAATCATCAAACTACTTTTCCACTTGGGCTTATTATCACAAGACCCAAATTTACAATATAGGGTGTATAATCTAATCAATATTAACAACTTCCAACTAGAATAAACTAACATATCAAATTTTACATCATTTTTTCACACTTTGAATATTCATAAGCTAATTGCATATTATCATCCATAGATATCACACATCGAGATGATTCTTGACTATGTTACCTTCCCCTAAGCCCCATAAATAATCTAAATACCAAAATCCATGTGATTATCTATTATCCATTTCCTAACTTGTACATATATTACATGACATAAAGTTACCATAAATATATTTGATGTGTGCATCAAGGGATTCTAGTATTCTTAGAGAATAGAGTAGCATGCATGGACCAAATCCACTCAAAATCCATTTCCTATCCTCAAAGGATCCCAATTCCACTCTATTATAAAGTAGGGGGTAGAATTGTATTTATAAAAATAACACTAACAACTACCTTTATAGTTGGTGAAAAATATCACCCTCCTATAGAAGGGACAAGGGTGGACTAACTTTGTTTGTCCTCGGGTAAGATGATAGGAAATCATGTTGGTTAGTGGTTTTGGTTATTTTTCTTTACCCAATTATCACTTTTATACCAACTTTATTGATGTTTTTAATCCTAAATTATGGATAGAATAATGATTAAGGGATATTTTTACATGCATATCCCAAAGCCAACATCCTAAAAATCAATGATTGCAATTCCACAACTTTAAGTGGAGAGCTTGGTCATCAATTATTTTTAGTTTTTTATACACAATTAAAATTCTAGCATTTTCAATACCTAGGGTTCAAATGATGCATCATTTGGATTGACAATTATGATTTTATGATCCAAAAAGGGAGAAAATCAATCATTGGCTCTAAAGAGAAAATTATTTTATTTTATCTATTGTAAATACCCTCTTCACACCCTCATTTTATTAGTATACATCCACCAAACTATTAAAAAATATTTTATACTCTTGCTAACCCTATTTTCAAGCTCTTTTGCCTCTATTGCTACCACATCATGCACTCCTTTTCCTCTCTTTATCTCTTATCCTTCTAAATACAACCAAAGTCATTGATCATTGGTTTCTTGACTTTCATAGAGAAGTATGGGATGCTCTAATAGGATTTGTAGCCAAAAATCATTGATTTCCATTCGAGGATTAGTTTCCAAGGTAGTTCAAGCCCTCTACAAGCATCCCATGTGTGATGCCTCCTTATTTATTATTATGACATTGCAAGTAGGATAGGGTAGGAATGAGATCTATTTATATTTTGAATTATATGGTCCTTGATACCATCAATGTCAAGTAATTATTTTAATATGTTAGAATTAGCCCTAGAATTTGCATTTTATAGATAATATTATTTTCTTTAGTTCTTGAATTCTCCATTTTATGTATTTTTGGATTGAGATAATTTTTAGATCTTTAATTTAAATTTACTATCATACTATCTTGATTTAATCATATTGGTTTATCTTGTACTAATTTGAATAATCTTATGAGATAGCCCTTTTCCCCATAAACAAGCATTTCAACCCTCAAACTAAAAATTTAGCATATATACAAGATAAGCTCACGCCAGTATTGAGAGGTCTTTCATAGGGAAGTTACCACTTTGCCCTATGATGCATACTTTTAGTAATCCATACTACCCATTCACTCTATTTTCATACTTAAAACTCATACATGATAAAACATAACACAATTACAAGATTCATTTACATACATAGGTTCACATGGCAAGAATTTGTATATGGAATTCCATTACCAAGATCATATAATCCAATTTAAAGGACCACAAACATTATATATAACATAAAAATTAAAACTCCTAAAACTTGTACCAAGTTTTAGTGGAAAAAGGGTCCATCCCAAAACTTTAAAAATCACCCTTTCTATCTCATGCTTGACATGACTAGTATTTTAAATCAACAAAAAAATATTCTTTATTTGATTCTTGTTGTAGATACATTAGTTTCTACACAATACTCCAAATATAGAATTTTTTTGTGTTTAAGGAAGGGTTTAAGGGATCACTAGCATCCAAACTAACTATGGTTGGATCTCTAAGGATTGTAACTCAATGAAACTCCTACATGGTAGTCCCCATAACACCATAGAATAAGAGGAATCACCCAAAGATATACACTAGTGTCAATTTCCTTCAACCTTATTTGGGTCAATCGAAGGAAGGACCCACCACTCGAACTGTGTTGCCATAGTCTTGGGGGTTTAGGAGACTAACTTAGTACTAGTTGCTTTCCTAGCATAAGGTTTTACCCTACCCATTACACAAGTAATTTCCCATGCTCCCACATTGTATTCATCCAAAAAAATTTATAACATAAAAACATCTACCAAAATAAAGTATTGACTTGTTCAAAGAAAAGTATTTTTACTTTTTTATAGATTGTGATATAATAGATCATGTATTTACCTAGTTTTAGTTGTAGCAATAATATTTACTCTTAGGTTTATGTGTAGTCCTCTTATATTTGTCTATCTAAGAAATATTTTGAGATTCACCATTGGTGTACTACCATTGTACCATACAAGGGATTTATAGTTTCACTTCTCTATATTTGTTTAGTGACTAGGCTTGTAGGTTTTTCTACTACTAGTGGCTCTACACACTTTTGTAACACTTAAAACTCTCTAATTTTTCCTTAATATTTCTCACAACACAAGAATTTAGTCCTTTCATCTAAAATTTCCCTTCCTTCTACTTATTTTCTTCTTGCATACTCCATTTTATATTTTTCTTTCATGCCACCTTTGTTCTCCCATGCTCTTCCTCCCCTTCATACATATCATAGAAGTACTTTTCACTCTAACTTCCACTCTAACACCCTCTCATAATATTGACACCTCATCCCACTCCACTTCATACTGGACGCATTATGTAGGTATGGGATTAGTTTTTTTTCATGGGTTGGTTGTGGGGTGGAGGTAGATCATTAGTTTGACTAAAGTTCCAATGTCTTACAAGGAATTGAATGGCATGAGTGATAGGTTTTGTTTATATTATTTAAGATACATTGTGGCATGGGGTTAATCTTATTTGAGTCTTCTAAGATGTATCCAACATGAAGTTCAATGACTAGTAATGGTGATTTTAATTATGCAACTTAACAATTTTTAACAAGGCATAAATGGAGCTTAATGTGTTACAATATTTTATATCATGGTCCTTACTATTAATTTAGTTTATCAATCATTTCCTTTTCCATAATATGAAATTTTCATATTGGACTTAAAATAACCTAAGCATAAACAACTTTTAGTTCAAACTTACAAGCAATTACTAATGCAATTTGTACTTTGATAACCAAATATCTCATAATTTTAGATAAATTTGCTCATTCCCCTCGTGATCCAAACTTGTAATCATATTTTTCATTTTTGCTTCCAATAGAGGTTAACATAACATTATAATTTAATTCATTCAATCTTAGTATTCTTCTTAATATGGGTGGTGGCAATTAGAGAAAAAAATTCTATTTGGATGGATACTTGGTGTGATAAAAAATCACTCAATTTAGGTCCAATTTTGAAAGCTTGGATGATATTGCTTCAAAATAAATATGGTGATAGGGTTTAAAAAATTGTGCAAGGATCAGGAAGGAATATACAAATGGAAAGAAGACTTTTTTACAAGTATATAAGATATTGATGCTAGGAGGCAATTGAGTAGAAAGATAACAACTATGATTGTTTTGAGGGGAGCCAAGGATAAATTGATTTGGTAGTTAAATAGATCAGGAGAATACACAACAAGAAGTGGATATAATGTACAACACCAACAAAATAATAATATCATTAGAATATGGGAAGATATTTGGGATAGCCCAAGAATTCCTAAAGTCAAAATGTTTGTTTGGCTAGTAGGTCATAGAAGAATTTTATCCTAGGATAACCTTATAAAAATGGGTTTTCATGGCCCCTCTCAATGTGTTCTTTGTAAAAAGGATGAGGAGAGTATAGACCATATCTTGGGACATTACTCAATAGTATGGAATATATATGGCAATGGATTCTTAATATGTTTGGTAAATGCATGGTGATTAACAATAGAACTAAACATTGGTTAAAGAAATAGTAGAGCACTTATAAAAGTGAGGCTTTATATACAATGTGGGATATATCAAAAGATACAATACTTTGGACTGTATGACTAGAGAGGAATAGAAGAATATTTAAAGGAAAGGAAAGCATTTTACAGGTAATAAAAAGAAAGATATGTTTAGCCATAGAGGAGTCTAAACCAACCCTATCAACTCACCCAGTCCCTAATCTGGAAGGAGAGAGCCTTGATAGATGGAATTAAGTCATTGAATGGAATTATGATATTGGGTATAAGAGAAGAAAGAACAAGGTAAATAATATAAAGTGGAAACCACCATATGTGGAGTGGGTTAAATTGAATTTTGATGGAGCATCTAAAGAAAATCTAGGACCAGTAGGAGGAGGAATAATTAGAAATAATAGAGGAGAGATTTTATCTCATTACACTTTCAATAGTGGATTTAAGACAAATAATGAAGCTTAAGATTAGGTGGATTTAGAAGGGTTAAAAATATGCAAACAAATGAAATGGAACAAAATATGGATGGAAAGTGATTCTCTCATAGTAATAAATGCAAATTTAAGGAAAGTTAAGGCTCCATGGAACATACAAGAGATAATTGTGTAAATTCAATATCTTCCTAAATAGTTTGAAGAAATTAGGTTTACACATACATTAGTGGAAGGAAACAAATGTGCATAGATGCTAGCCAATAGAGGGGTTTTGATTGAGGATCGTGAAGTTAAATAATCCTTTCCATGGTTAGAGGAAGTAGTAATTTTAGTTGAATATAACAAGAAAATGTTGATTGTTTGAATCAATTAATGATTAAGATTTACTTTAATGTTTTCCATTAATAATATCTACTTTATTTTGTAACAATAATGTGTTTTCATATAAACTATTTATTATAATTTTTGTGGTTGCACTTGTGTTTTAGGAAGGAAACTAGCAATCCATATTTGGTAAAGTGGACTATGATAATGCGATGTTTTGGAAATATTACTCTACTAAGATGCAATGCATAGATAGTAGAGGTGAATTTTTGTATTGTGAAGGCTGCTATAGGAAAATATCAAGAAGGATGCTGAATTTTGGAATATTTGTATTCATAAAGAAAATTGAAAAGATCCAAAAAATAAAAATCAAGAATTTAGACAGTTTATGTAAAATGATGTAGGTTTCTAGCTATAGCATCTCAATTGAGATGAGAAGTGTATCTATTTGTAAACTCTCAAGCTCTAAAGAAGAGAGTTGTAATTTTTCAAGGGTGGGAGACCCAAGTACAATCCCTTATCATCCAGCAAAAAAAAATCCTAATATTCTTATTTTTTCTAACAAAATTAAATAATCATAAATCACACTTATGCATCAAAGCATGCCAATTTAATCAAGAAATTTTAATTCTTCACACTATTATTTAATGCAATTCTATTTATCAAATCTCAAATACAAAATATTAACCTACTTTGAATAAAACTAGCACACAATCAACCATCTCGTTATTAATCTCTCTACATATCATATTTGTCCATTTAAATACATCAAAATATCCTAATAATTGTTATATTGATTATAGTAATTAAAAAAGTTATAAAGGGATTAAATACAGTGGGTATTGCATCTTCTTCCCTTAAATGAACTTCCTCATAGAAGTTAATAAAATATATAAGTATAGCTCTACAACATTTTTATCATGCTTTTTCAAGCACTAGAGTTCTCACTATAGTTATCCCTTTGCACTAAACTTGTATCTACTATTCTATTTCTAATATGCTTAGTATTTTCTCTAGAATGTAAATGAATTCAATGTTAATTTTTGCATCCTTTTCTACCTAAACATTTGTCCAATTAAGCACAAGAGTTGGGTCATGGATATACTTTCTAAGTATAGAAACATGAAAAACACCATGAATATCAAATAAATTTTGTGGTAAAATAATTTGATAGGAAATAGGTCCTATCTTCTCCAAAATATTAGAGGGACCTACAAATTGGGGTGTATGTTTTATCCTCTTACTAAACTTAATAGAGCTCCAATGAGGATGAACTCTATTGCATACATTATTATCCACTTGAAAATAATTTATGATTTCTAAGCATCAACATGAATCTTTCACTTATCATCGGCCTATTTAATCCATTGTTCAATCAATGCCACTTAATTTTCCATATCATATAATAATGTTGGCCTAGTTATCACTTAATTATCATGCTAATCCAAACTTGGGGAAGTATGACAAAGTCTTCCAAAGCTTTATATGGAGCCATTTAATGGACGTATGGTAGCTATTTTTGTAAGTAAACGCTATCAAGTTAAGATAATTTTCCCATTGTTTTAGGTGATCCATAATACCATAAAATATTTTTAATTACTTTATTTATTCTTTTATTTTACCCATATATCTTAGGATGATATCTTGTGCTAAATTTTAATTTTGCATGCAAAGTATTTTGTAGTCTTTCAAAATGTAGTGAATAATGAATCTCTATTATAAATTATATTTTTATAAATTCCATGATGTCTTAGAATCTCATTTAGATCATGTTGGGCAAAATTTGTAGCTCCAAAACTATTCTTAGTAGGTAGAAAATGAGCAACTTTAGTTAACTTGTCCACCACTACCATTATGGAATCAAGACTTTGTTGGATTAGAGGTAATCCAATGATGAAATCCATTGAAACTATATCTCACTTTCATTCTCGTATCTCATGTGGATGCAACCATTAGAATATTGATGTTATGTTTTAACATGTTGGTACTCCAAACATATTTGCATAAATTAAACTATACATTTTTTCATCCTTGGACAAAATAAAAGCTTCCTTAAATTAGAATACATCTTGTTCACTCATGTGTGAGCTACATATGGTGCTCTATGTACTTCATTTGATATAATATATATTAAATTAGCCACTTTTGGTATATACAAAGCTCCTTTAAATCTAAGTGTCACATCTTCATCAAAAGAATATCCTAAATACTTATTCTTTATAAACTCACCTGCATGCTTAGCCTTCTTGTTTCATTATACCATTTATCTTTTGGTAATTTATCCATGATTTTATCCTTAATATTCATAGTTAACACTATGGGTATATAAATATGTCTTCTTCTACATGAATCCACCTTTTGAGGTTTTTCTTTCCATTTTTAACCCCTAGGGTTTGGTAGGTTAGTTGTTGTAGGTTTTGTGTTAGCTATCACTTTTTGCTACATGCTAAATAAAACTATCATAGTTTTCCTCTTTCTCTTAGGGCTATCCCAAAAATCTAATTTTATTTATTGTGAGGTTTTTTAGTAGTTTGCTTGCTTAAGGGTAGAAATTTTGGTAAAACCCTAGTTGCTCTTGAGTAGGTTTACTGCTTACCCTTATGGCTCCTCCTACTTCTTCCAAGGGAATTGGAATGACTACTAGGTCTAAGAAGAAGTTCATTCTAAAATCTGTAGAAATAGAATAGGATCTTCCTCCTTCTATTACCCTTCAAAATCATATTGTCCATCCTTTTTCACTTCCCTATGATAATGAACTTCAGATTAAGAATTGGATTGATAGAGATTTAAATTTAGATGAAGAAAAGTACCCTAATATTAATTTTGACAAACCTTACATATATACCATAGGATTCTAAAAATACTTAGCATTTTTGGCATTAGGTAGTGACAATGATCATAATGATGAACCAAAACCAATCCCTAATGAGGTAGTTATGACGTGATCATAACCATCCTAAAATGTGGTGATCTTGGCAAAAAATATGCACATGTGAGTAACACACATAGAATGCTAGTCCCTAAAATCCAACACTCATTCTGAGCCTCATGATGAAAAACTAGCTACATACAT
The DNA here is from genome assembly GCA_028583015.1 of Wollemia nobilis. Taxonomy (NCBI): domain Eukaryota; kingdom Viridiplantae; phylum Streptophyta; class Pinopsida; order Araucariales; family Araucariaceae; genus Wollemia; species Wollemia nobilis. Next base: position 2,725,656 of record JAQPPZ010002020.1, on the reverse strand, counting down.
GATGACCCTTAGGGAATCTTTAGCTTACCAGCTAGACAGTCATAGGCATGATACTAAAAAGTAAATTTAGAACTTCTAGGAGAGATATAGAGGCTTCTAGGAGGGAAACAACCAAGCAAATGTAGGATTTGATAACCAATATGACTCAAATTTTGAGTGCTAATAGAAACCCTATAGTACAAGCTATCATTCCTCCCTCAATCATGAACCCCAATGCTTCTTCTCCTCCTCCTCCCCTAGCTAACCCTAGGGAGGATTTACCTACATCAACTGATCCAACTTTGAGAAATTATAAAAGTCAATCTCTAGCCCCTAATGTGGAAGCTATTGACCTATCTAGGCATGTGCCTAAGTTCTTTTATGATGGGACTAATAAAGCCCAAACATTTATTGATAAGTTCACAACATATTATAGGGATTGGCTTCATAATGAGAAAGCTTTATTGAAATTAATGACTAGGGATTTGGTAGGAAATGCTCTTGATTGGTTTGACTCCCTAGATACTTTTGTTAAAAAGTTAAAACAAGATTTTGATGATGATATGACTATAATGGAAGCAATGGATGTTTTTGTAAACATAAAACAAGGCCCTAATGAATCTGTTACTAATTTCCATAAAAGGTAGGAAAGACTTAAATGTCATGCAAATATCAATTTAACTAAAGAGGCTACTACTATGATATTTATAAAAAAACTTAAACCCTCTTTTCAAGCTAAGATCTAGGAACATAACCCTTGTGGTTTTCCTTCCCTTGACAAAGTTATTCATTTTGTTAAAATCCTTGAACATTAGGAAAAGAAGGAAGGCCAAAAATCCTTGAAACCTAAAAACCCTAATAAAAATGTTGTAGGGGATGGGGTTTGCAATGTAGCTATCCAAGATACCTCTCATGAATTAGAGATAGTTGGAGCTCTTATCCATATGTTAACTAAATTTAGGGGTGGTCCAAAACCTAAGAATATGATGCCTCAATGGACACATGAAGATATTCTCAAAATATGTCCACCTCCTAAGCTGAAAAACTATCATATCAATGATAGGTTTGAAGCACATGTATGGCATGATGCTAACAAATTTTTCTTTTGGCATGGAACCTATGGTCATGATAATTCCACTTGTGCATATTTGTAAAAGTTCTACCTTAGGCAAGCCTTTGGTCCTAACTTTAACATTGATCAAGTCAATAATGATAGGATTACTTTATTTTATGAAAGGAAAAAGAGTCTCTAGAAGAGGTTTAATCACCCTTGCAATCAAAGGTTAGGTATCTATAACACCCCATTCCCCAACCATGAACAACAAGCTCCCAATCAACAACAAGGAGTGAATCAAAATCAAGGTCAAGGGTTTAATCAAGGTGGCCAACAAAATTATCAAAATCAAGGATACAATTCTAATCAAGGCAACCAAGGAGGGGGTCAAAATTATCAAAATCAAAATGGTAATTACTCCCAAAATCAAAATTCTAGACCTAGCACTTCTCAAAATACCTCTCAAGTTAATCAAGTCTTTGCCCAACCTGGCCCAAATAGAGAATACATCTATAGTCAACCAAATGTGTCTCATTATGTCAATATTTTAGAGGTGCAAAGAGAAACAATTACATCCTTGGAACAACAAATTATTACTATTACTAGGAGTGCACCTCAATACAAAAAGAAGCAACCTTCTAAAGAGGAAAAAGAAAATAAGGATAAAGGAAAAGAACCTATTCAAGCAATGATTAATCTTACTATTATTGATAAAATTCCAAACCCTCCTTTGGTCATCCAAGAACCTATTACAAATATAGAAACATCCAAAACTATATAAAACATTCTTGAGAAGACCTCAACCTAGTCTACAGAACCTATCATTCCTAAAAATAGTGAAAGACTATGATCACTACTTAAAGTGGTGATCCCAACATCCATAGCAAAACAATGATAGGATGTCACCCAGCCTAAGGAATCACTACTAAAAGCAATCATGAGCAAAACAAAAGTATGGGATATTGTTGAAGAGTTGCATACAACCCCTTGTAAGGTCCCATACTTAGAATTACTTAGGACATCTCCCTATCAAAGGAAAAGGTTAAGAGACTTACTAGATGAGATGGAGATGCCTAGACCAAGAATTGCTAACATTATGCCCACCATTCTAGGGTCTTATGAAGTGCAATATATTCAATCACATAGAGAAAATCTTTGTATTGATGCACATACTAGCCTTGATTTGGTTATAAATTTTCCTTTGAAAAACATGATTATTGTTAATTATTTAGCAAGGGCTAATGATCCACCATTGATGATAATAATTATTTATAATAATATGGTGATCCATAGGGCTTTGGTTGATGAAGGGAGTGGTACATGTGTTATGCCATTGTCCTTGATAGATAAACTAAAGATCCCTAGAGAAAATATCCTTTCTACTAGAAGTCATTGCTATGCTTATAATGGTAAACCTCAAGATCCTATGGGTTGCATTTGGTTGCCAATTTTAGTTAGACCTAAAGAAGTAAGAGTGAAGTTTATGGTGTTTGATTTTAGACCAATTATAACATGTTATTAGGAATATGTTGGACTAGTAAGATATAGCTTCCTTTGCTTGTCAAGTGGTTAAGTATGCCTATGATGATAAAGTTTTTCATAGAAGAGGACTTAGATCCTTGGGGGCCTCTTCCTCCAAGCCATGGTAGTTGTTTTATTCCTTCTATGGATGAAACACAAAAGGTTCCAATTTATGAACATGAGCCTTAATGGACTTCTAGAAGGAAGTTATACAAGGGGCATCTTAAATTTCACTTGAAATGCCCTCAAGATAGGTATGAATCTGAAGATGATCAACCTGATATGGATGTTATTACTCCCCTTCCTCAAGAGGTAATTGATAAATTGCCACCATTGTTAAATCCTAAATAGAGAGAAGATCCTATTTTGTTTTACCAAAGGTTGGCCAAATTACATAAAGCCCATGAGGATGCTACCAAATTAAAACAAGTAATATTTTGTGTAGATAATGACAACATGGGAGAGGAAACTGATAGTGATATAGATAATGATTTTAATCAAGCCTTTAACATTGAAACTAAGAATGCTCCTTCTACTACTATTTTTGAGGTGGGTGTGGGGCATTATCAAGTAGGTTCAATGGAAGTTCCTATTTTAGATGATGATGATGATCAACTTGATATAAATTTTTGTGCAATTGATAACAATAATTTGTTTGTCTATTGTATGCTTAAGAATTTTGAATGTAATAAATATAAAGCTAGGCTAGATAGGCATAGAACAACTAATGTTTTTGTTATCTCTACTTCAAAACCTTTGCATAGGTTAGGTGAAATAGGAATTATTCCCTTGCCTAGGCATTTAACAAAGGTTGAAATCTATCAATTTTAAAATTGCTATGAAGATAGACTAATTGATTGCTCTATTTTTGGAACTATTAATTCTTGTGTACTAACCTATCCTAAAATAGAATCCATTATTGAATCACACTTTATTAAAATTTCTTTAATAATACTAAGACCACCACTAAAAGTGATGATTTTAGTCAATACTAACATTCCAACTATGTTTGGATTTGTTCCTACTATATTCTTAGTCTTTGATGACTATTTGACTTGTAGAACCCTTGTTATGCTCAGACTATTTGATAATTATAAGGAAATTTCTCTATGACTAAGACAACCACTTAATGTGGCGATCTTAGTTCCTATAAATTTTTAAGAAATATTTTTCTTATTCAGATAGGCTATCTGATAAGTGGCTTGATAATTTGATTGATCCTACACCCTCTTGTCTAGCAAGGCATTTGATTGAAGCTAAGTTCTCTATTGAGTTAAAAACCAAGGTTGTCATTAAGGATTTAATGAAATTTTATAAGCAAGTAAGACCATACCTTAGTAAACACATACCTATATTTCTCAATACCCAATCTCATGCTCACATCTTCTCTAGGCTTAGGGGAAAGGGGTATGTAAAAGAACCAATAATTCAAATTCCTGATAATGTCCTCTTTCTCCTATCATTGCCTAATGATGAAGCTATACTAGAATTCTTATATGCTAGAGAGGAAAGACTTCCCTGATAATATCATAAGAGAGGGTTCCTTCAAGAACCTAATCCTAATTGGGGAAGGCATAAATGGTCTGATTATGTTTTCCAGGTTGAGATTAATTTTAAATTAGAGAATCTTCCCCTTGCTCTAGACCATTTTGAAGAAGGCAATGTCATGAATGTCGAGCCTACTATAGATGTTAACATAGGTACCCCTAAGCAACCATGCATAGTTAAAATTGGGGCTAGCCTATCTACTGAAGAGCAAGCCACCTTTACTGCCTTGCTTAAGGAGTATAAGGATGTCTTTGCTTGGGAATATTCTGACATGCCTAGAATGGATGAGGATTTGGTTATCCATAACATTGTTACTTATGAGGACATTGCTCCTATCCAACAAAAGCAAAGGAGATTCTCTCCTCTCATTCAAGACCTATGCAAAATTGAAATCCAAAAGTTGTTAGATGCCAATTTTATAAGACCTATTGATTATTTAGGATGGGTATCTAACATTATACCTATGAAAAAGAAAGAAAATAATGTTATCTAGATTTGCTATGATTTTAGAAACATCAATCTAGCTTGTCCTAAGGATAATTTTCCTTTCCCTCTATTGATGCTATTGTAGATTCTATCATAGGGTATGAAATGTTATCCCTTATGGATGGCTATTCAGGGTATAACCAAATCTAGATTGCCCCTGAGGATCAAATAAAAATAACTTTTACTATACCTTGGGGAACATTCTATTATGTTGTCATGCCTTTTGGGTTGAAAAATGTTGGTGCTACTTATCAATGGGCTATGACAATGATCTTTCATGACTTGATGGAAAAGATAGTGGAATCTTATGTAGATGACCTCTTGGGTAAGTCTAAGAAGTGGGTTAACCACCTAGTTGACCTTCATGTCATTTTTGAATGATTACATCACTATAAGGTTAGACTTAATCCCAAGAAGTGTGTATTTGGTGTTACTAGTGGTAAGCTACTAGGATTTATGGTGTCTCATAGGGGTATAGATGTTGATCAAGATAAGATCAAAGCCATTGATGCTATGCCTCCCCCTAAAACTATTAAAGATATCAAATCCTTCTTAGGGAAGCTTGGAGCCATTAGGTGATTCATCCCTAAGTTAGCTTTCAAAGCTTATCCATTGAATCACTTGCTTAAGAAAGATGTTGAATTCAAATGGGATGAAAGTTGTAATAAGGCCTTTCTAGAATTCAAGAAATTTATTTTATGACCCCCAACTCTTTGCCCACCCAACCCAGATAAGTCATTTATATTGTATACCTCAACTACTTAGGTTTCCTTAGGAGTTATCCTTACTCAACAAGATGATAATAATAAGGAGTATATCATGTACTATATTAGTCAAACAATGCTTTCAATAGAAACTCGATACACTCCCATGGAGAAGGATTGCCTAGCTATATACTTTTTACATGATAAATTAATGCATTATATGTTGTAATAGGTATTATATGATCATTAAAATTAGCCCCTTAGACACTTACTACAAAATCCTTACATCCCTAGTGACACTTGATATGAAAAGTGGATCACTATGATGTAAGAATTTGATCTTTGTATTATTACACAAAAAGCTATTAAATCTTAGGTAATTGTTGACTACTTAATGATAGCTCTTGACACAATCCAACAACCCTTAAAGGAGGCATTACATGATGAGGATATAATGGTTATATCTTGTACCCCTCATGACTTTGTCATATTTTCTTCCTCCATTACCTCTAGTCTTATTCAGGAGTCTACTCCCTATGAACTTACTAAGTAGAAAAAAGCCCTCTTGGAGTCTTGTGAGGCTGTTAAGAGACATCATGAAATAAAGGCTAAATTCAAAGTTGACACACCTTCCTCTTCTCAAGAATATGATGAAAACCTCCACCTTGATACTTGGATCCTTCACTTTGATGGAGATCAAGGGATGAGTTTACAATAGAATATTGTATCTTTCTCAAGTATCCAACTGGTCTATCCATTCTTATATTCTAACCATCCAATGTATGAATGTTAAACACATCAAATTATGGTTTGTTATATTATCACCGAATATGTTATCAAAGCTCCCCATTTGATCCCTTACCACCAAGTGGATATAAATTTGATAAATGCATTTGATTCTTTTACCATTAGGCATTTCCCAAGGGGAATAATGCTGAGGCTGACTCCCTAGCCACTTTGACTAGTAAATTTATACCACATGAAAACATTATTGAAACTAATTTTGTGGTAAAATTTCATGATGAGCCTATAATTTCTATCACTGATGGCCTAGTGGATGTGCATACAATCAAGGTCAATGCTATTGATTTCCAAATTCCTCTTGATGATCCTTGGTATGGCAACATTTTATGCTTCCTCAATGATCAATCCTATCCACCTATAGCTAATGCTAAGTAGTAGGCTCATATTCATAAGAGAGCATTTAGATATGTTGTCCTTAGTAGGAGTCCTATACTACCGTAATCCCAATGGTGTTCTCTTATGATGCCTTATAAAAGCTAAGGTACCCAAAGCTCTATTTGATGTTCATAGTGGTGATTATGGAGGACACTTTAGTGGTCATTCCATAGCTCATGAAGTTTTAAGAATATGTTACTTTTGGCCAATAATGGAAATTAATGCTAATAACTATGTTAAATCTTGTGATAAGTGTTAGTTCCACAAAGATGAAATTCATGCCCCTACCTAGGTTCTTCATCCCATTGAGTCTCCTTGGCCTTTATCCACTTGGGGTCTTGACCTTGTTGGACCTATTTCTCCCTTTGTCCTTGGATGGGCACAAATTTATTATCACAACCACTAAATATTTTACAAAATGGGTAGAAGCTATGCCATTGATAAATCAAACAACCCTCACCATATCTAAATTTGTCTTTAATCAGATTGTGTATCGCTTTGGTGTCCCATATACTCTCATTTTAGATAATGGTACTCCTTTTAAAAACAAATAAGTGTAATAGTTAAATTCTTAGTTTAGATTCAACATCCTTTTTTGATGTCTTATTATATAAAAGGAAATGGTCAATATAAATCTAGAAATATTGGTAAACATCTTAATAAATATTCTTGGTCTCCCTCTTTTCATTGGTTCTCCGAGAGAGTCAATGTGGGATAGGGTTATTGAAAGAATTCAAAAAAACTTGCTAGATGGAAAGGTCATCTTCTATCTCAAGCAGGAAAGTTGACCCTCACTAAGGCCTCTCTTCAGAGCATTCCAGTCTATTTCCTCTCCGTTTTCAAAGCCCTTGTGAAGGTTTTCCAAAAAATTGAGAAACTCCAAAAAGGATTTTTATGGACTGGATCAGAGGAGAAAAAAAGGATACACCTTGTAGGATGGACCAAAGTGTGCAGACCCAGGGAAAATGGGGGTTTAGGTATGAGGATAATTGCTCATATAAATTTAGCTTTACTAGCTAAGTAGGCGTGGCATCTCATTTTTGGTGAAGAAAATGAATGGACAGCTATCATAAAACAAAAGTATCTTCAAAATATGGAATTTCTAAGTGACTCAGTTCCAATCAGAGGTTTTGCTTTTTGGAAAGCAATTCTTAATTGTAAGGAAATCATCAAAAAAGGTTTAAGATGGGTTTTAGGCAATGGTGAGAGGATAAATTGATGGAATGATAGGTGGGCTAAGGACGAACCATTGACGCAATATCCTAACTTAGCCTGAATTAGAGATATCATAGAAGAACTCATTGGCAAAAAAGTATCCAATTATATGGTTGAGGACAGAGGTAGAATGAAGTGGAAAAAAATAAGAATTCAGGGATTTCAAGCATAATCAAATGATCTTTGTAACATTCTTGGGCAACAGTTTATCCCCATGAGACCCAAGGAATATCAAGTGACCTGGGCTCCTACTAAAAATGGGCAGTTCACTATTAAATCAGCTTACAAGCTTCTGCTTGATGACGAGGATTTTGTCCTCCAAAAGGACTTAGTTTGGATAAAAAAATTAATTCCAAAAACTGCGGTATTTTCATGGCTGGTTATCCAAGGAAAAATTCTAACCATTGATAATATGATGCATACAATTATTTGTATCACTAATCGTTGTTATTTGTGCAGGGCTAATTGGGAGACCATTTATCACATTTTCCTTGAGTGCCCTTTTTCCTTGACTGTCCTAAGTGGGGTTTTTTAGGCCTTCAATATTTCATGGGTTAAACTAGTACTTGATTTGTTCATCCAGTGGTCTTGCCCCTTTTCAAGCCAAAGACTTAGATACATGTGGAAAAATTGTCTCAATCACTATTTTTCGTAGGTGTGGTTAGAAAGGAACCATAGAGTCTTTAATGAGTCTATCCATGATCATCAAACTATCATTGCCAGGATCCTATCCTTTGGTAACGAGAATGTGAACCTTATCCCTTTTGATAGTTGTAAACCTCATCTGTAGGAGACCACGATTGCTCAATATTTAAGCTTAACCTTGTTATATGAGTCTATGTCTAGGGTAGTCAACCCCAGAGCTAATGTTAAGTGGTCTCCACCTCCTACGAGTTGGTTTAAGCTTAATTTTTATGGAGAAGCTAAGGACAATCTTGGTAGAGTAGGCGTTGGTGGAATTGTGTGAGATCATAATGGGAATATGATGCTTGCATTTTTTGAATATTTGGAAAAAAGGACGAACAACAAAGCTGAAGCTAGAGCTATGTGGAGAGGCCTTCAAATGACTCAAGACTTAGAAGGAAATTTGATCATAGAAGGAGACTCTATGCATGTTATAAATCTCCTCAATAATTGGAAAACACCTCCTTGGAGGATTAAAACAATTGTTGAAGAGACTAGGATCCTTTTCCAGGGAAGACAGGACAAAAAAGACCAACATGTCTTTCGAGAAGCTAACAAAATTGTTGATAAGCTGGCCAATTTGGGTGTCGATGGTGATGAACTTTTCAAATGAGAACACAGTGTCCCGAGTGAAGTATAGGAGCTTATTCAACAATAATTCCAAGAATGATAGTAGAATTTACCAACATGGAAGGCACTATAAGTTCGAAGGCTAGGAGTATTCCCGTATCTTTTTTGAATTGGACTCACAATAAAAATTATCTGAGTTGTCAGTCTTCGTGGATGCTGCTTGGAAATACCACAAAGACTAATGGGGACAGTCACATGTCAGATAACATGGCTCCTAGTTGTCTTAGTAATTTGAGGTTGGTTGATAATCATAGGGAAGGAAAGAAACAACAATATAAGACTTCAAACCAAAGCCACGTGGACCACCAGATAGCCACCGCCATAAATATAGCCAGTAGATTCACTTCTCCAAGGCTGATTGGCCAAGATAGTATGTGGTACCAAAGCATGTCATATATGAAATAAAGTAATTACCAAAGAATTATTAAGAGTAACTGTCAATACAAAGCTTGTGGGAGTTTTTTTCAGTACTCTGCTATGTGTGTCTGTAGCTTTTTGTTTCTCCATTGTCTCAAGGAAGGGATTTGTGTCTGTTTATTTTTTAATTATGATGCATGTGTGTTTTCTCGAGGTATACCCAAAATGCTATATGGGAAGTTTCTTTTTTATAACAGGCTATGTGCCTTACCGGATGTAATGGCTTTTGCGGCATGTAGATTTTACATATATAGGATCCTTAGTAAGGATATGTTCATCAACAACCCTAGGCTGATTTTTGTAAAAGTTTTTGGGTCAACCTGTAAAACCCGGTATTAATGCTATAGTATCTTATCTACCAAAAAAAACATCTTAATAAAGATAGTAAAAGAATCAAAGAAGGATCAAAACTTAAAGTTAGATTTTACATTGTGGTTGTACTAGACCAGTAATTAGATGTCTATAGGGGCAAACCCTTTTTCTTTGGTCTATGGTATTGAAGCTATTTTGCCACTTGAAATTAAATTACCTTATTTGCATGTTTCTTTGAAAAACTTTTTGAGTCATAATGAGTATCATCAAGAGCATTGAGAAACCAGTATTTTTTAACTTAATACTTTTGAGGAGAGGCATATGCATGATCTTCAGCATAATATAGCCTATAAGAGTCATGTTACCAAGCAATATAAGAAGAACTTTTGCAATTGTAATTTCAAATACAATGAACTAGTCCTCAAGCTTGATAATGTGCATGAGAATTGCAAGGCCAAGTATATACAAAAATAGCCTGCTCCATAAATTGATAAGGAATTTTTTGGGTCTAAGGTAATGAAATTACAAATAATGGATGAAGTTGAGTTGGATGAACCCACCAATCCCATGCATGTCAAACACTTTTATGTGTAACCCCTTCTAACTCATCTATGCAATATTTGTGTTTTCTTGGTTTACCTATTGACTTTGGTGCCTTTTTTTTTGCTTTAACTACTTTGACTATCTGTTTTTGAGTGTTAGTCTTGTACATTCTTCATTTTGGCACATCTTCATATGTTTTATAGTGTCTTTTCCTCTTATGACCATGATTGCCTCCCAAAGTAGTGATCTATATCATCTAGCTATTTTATTATCTTTTCCCAATATTGGCTTGTTATTTTACACTTTGAGTGGTTTTCTATTGCCTAATCATAACCATTCCTTAAAGCAATGATCTCTATAACTCTAGCTATGTAGCTCTTTCCTACCTATTTTTGGTTCAATTTGGATTTTATTGGTCTTTTTTGCTTCGTTTTCTTGTTGCTTGATGTTTTTAATCTATTTTTACTGGTATTTATTATTGCTAAATTTGTTTACACTTTGCTTGTATTACGTTATCATTGTGTCACTTTTTCCAATAAGGGGCACCATGATATATTCAAAGTATTCCTTGTGTCAATACCCTACTTTAAGTGCCATAAATAAAATGTCTTAGTTCAGCCTATGTCATCTACTATATGGTATGTGGTTAGAACACTAAGAAAATGATCCTTTCAATTTTCCATTTAATAAAATTAACATTAAATCTCCAATTAATCAATTTGGTGTTCCACTATAGTGGCAAGGGTGATTTGTTGAACAATACACTTGACTAGATACTATAGTGGCAAAACCTATTGTAGTAGAGGTATGATGACTTTTCCTTCCATGGGATCCCCCTTCCCTAGGGTGAGCTACAATGTATATATAGCTAGAATTTCCTTGACCTTATCTTTCATCTCCCCTTATCGTGGTGGGCATGCCTTGTTGTGCAATGTGTCCATCATCGGTGATAGAGAATGAGTTGTCTTTGGGAATATTTATTTGTATGTTATTTAAGGAGTAGGTTAACATCCTCTAGGTTGCCCTGCAGTAGTATATGGACTTAATTGACTACCATAGTATCCATTTATTTCTATCTAAAAGTTTCATTTAGGATTGTGGTAAAATAATTGCATTTGTACATGGCATAGGTTGGATTTTCCTAGTCTCCATGTTGTAGTGACAAGTTTGTTTGGTATTACTTGGTACTTACCAAATGCTACATACAACCTGCCTCCATGTATTATTGATGCATCATCCCATGCATGGCCATTCTTGGAGGAAGACAATATTTTATTAGCACATTTTTGAATGCTACACACCTTTTCTGCTCTAAAATAGTTAAATTTTATAAAGCATGTCACTAAATACTATGCAAAATATAAATGCTATATTTGATTATGATGCATGACATTAAATTCTACTTAAATAATAAATGCATATCCGAAAATGATACGTCATCATGTGATATATAAATTTTAAGTATCTCAATTGCCAAACATTACATAAATCATAAGCACATACCATACATGAAATGAATGCAATAATTACAGAAAATCAAACCAGCAATACACAAAAAGACAAATGAGATCCTATGAATGGAAGGAAAATATCATAAATATATCTCAACAAATCATTAGTATATGAGGGTACAATATGGTATAATGGGACATTGAATATCATCATCCTAAGCTACCTCGTATCTCAGGTATATAGCTGCATCACCCATAGAATCCTATATAAATGTTATAGGTGTCATGGTAGCTAAAAAAAATGAATATAGTATGATACAAAATGTAGAGGCTTTGACTAAAAAATCATCCATTGCATGCCTCTAAGTGTTGGGTGTTTGTGCCTTGGTGTGAGAGGTATGAGTCTGGGAGCATGATGATACCAACATCTAAATTTTTTCTAGCCCCCCTTGGGCCTATGCAAGATCTAGATATACCTTCATAACCTACTATTATAGTGCCTACTCCCTCTTAGCCACATCTTGACATAGTCATAGCTCTAACTCCCACTTGTGGAGTCAAAAGGTTGTGTGGTCTCCATTTAATGCCTATGATAAAAAGGAACCAAGTTGTTATGCTCTACTATACAAATATATTAGCCTCTTTTATGGGCTAGCCTATTATGGAGAAGGTAGTGGTAGGTTATCAAAAATAAAAACCTCTCCTAGAGTTATTGTCTATAGTTTATAAATAAGCTCTTGCCACTCCTATTATGCCCTTGTAACCACAAACAAAATAAGGTAGAACTAGATACATCATCATAAGTAAATCATCTAAACTCTAGCTATAATACTAATGAAGTAAAATTTATATGAAGTGGTAAGAAATTATGCTAATAAAGGATAAATGAGGCTTTCTATACCTAGGTTGTCTAGTTAACATGTACGATTTACCTCCTTGGGGGACAAATATTGAAGATCTTGTAAATATGTAGCTCCTCTACCTCCACTGCCTCCTTTGAGCCCTCACCCTTGATAACCTCCTTAGATGATTCCTCCTTAGTAGCCACCTCATTAGCTATTTCCTCCTATAACATCTCCTTCTCCACCATATCTACCATGGCCTACTCTATTGGAGCCTCCTCCTCCCTTGGAGTCTCATTGATACTACTCAAAATGTCCATATATATAGTGTTGGCTAGAGTTCTCCTGATAGGACTAATAGTAATGGCTTCTCTAGGGCCCCTATAACATTGTACTACTAGGCCCCTTCTGGATCCCTCATAGTATGGTGGTATCCCTATGCTATTGGTGGCCTACTCATCCCTTATACTACCCACTACCATCAATATCAATGTCAAATATCTTAGAGTAGAAGCTCTTTGGCTAGATGGGGATCCCAAACTATCTTGGGACCTTCTTTGAACTATGTGCCTCTACCACCTCTGGTCAATTATATCACACAATTATCACCTACCTTATCCTTATGATCCAATACAAATCCCATAACTCATTCTATTATAGGTGGTGGTAGGGGGTTTAGATCATTTGAACTTTAGGGAATTTGTACCAAGGGTGATACCTATGGATGTGTGGTCCCTACAATGTGGTCTCACTTCCATGTATGTATATCCCTTGGTGGTACATCCTATGGCAATCCTAGGGGCTAATGCATAGCAAAATATTCATAAATTTATGTCTATAGAAAGAATATCATATTGATATTATAATTTCAATGGTTTTAGATGTAGTACAGGTCATGGTATAATAGATCCAGCAAAACCTTCCCCCAAGCAAACACCCTTTCCAATCCTATGTGGCATTCATCCATGGCTTTATGTAGGTCATCTCATCCATGTTATCTAGATCAACCTTATATAGCTTTGTAAATACCTAGGGAGTCATCCCTTGCCTTAACCTCTCCTACATCCAAAAGAGCTCTCAATATCTCTAGAGGCAATCATTGTCTTACCTCTTTGCTTTTTCTATGTTTCTTATGCTTGCGTCAATATTATGTCACCCTTAGCCCTATCCCTCACCTCCATCCTATCAAGATGTATTAATTGGTTTAAAAAAAATTTGGTCATGATTGTCGGCTTTGCTTGTAGTCACCAGTTATGACTATGACTACCTCTAGCTTGCTAGGCCCATGACCTCCCCCTTTTTGCATGCAACCTTGATTATCACCTTCTTAAATTATCATCAAGTTTTACAATGATTGTTATTTTTTGGAAGAAATATCCTTGAATATCCCTTTTTCATGACTATCACTTTAAACAAACAATCATTGTTTTTCCTAGTTTACCTAAACCACCCCATTTGACCATAATTTTTAAATTCCAAAATATGGAAATCATGCTTTTCCCTCAAGTTTTATTTTTTTGGGGTATTTGAAATGTTTTTTTTAGCTACCCCATATGAGCCCCACCACTTGGGTGATGTGGCCCTCTTGTCAGTGCTTTTCACACTATCCTAGATACTCCCTAGCTAGCCTAACTATGTGATCATTAATTTTTCTTATTTTATTAGTTTTTGTTTATTTTATTCAAAATTTAAAAAAAAAACACAAAGAAGGTTGAACAGCCTACCTCTCCAGCACTACCCCATGTCCGCTCACCATCAACTATCTCTACACTTAAATTGGATGATGTACAAACACATGTGCTTGTTGGAAGGCTTGGAGTGCATGTGAAAATGAAGTTGAAAATAATTTATTTTACCTCCTATTTCTATTTTTTAATATTTTATTGTAAAAAATTTATTTTTTGATAAGTTTTATAGGAATAGAAAAAGTATAGTTCTTTTATAGGTTTTAACATGCTCCATACTCATTTGCACAGTCCATTTTGCTCATTTCATATTCAAATGATATTTTTTAGTGCTTCAGGCATTTTTTATAGGTAAATTCATTTCTAGCCACATGGGATAAATAAAAATCAATTTCTTCTAGGTAAATTTTTTAGGGGAATGTACAAGTATCAGGTATGCTTTCCTCTCCTTTTATATTTTTTTATGTTTTTGTGCTTTCAACATTTTTGTATTTACAAATATAATAGAATAACAATTATAATTTTTTTTCTATATAGCTTAGAATTTTTATTTCTATTCTTTAGCTATCACATATTACTCTTTTTATTTTCATTTTTTCTCCAAGGACTCATGAGTGGCTATTCCTTGTGGTGTTGCCCACGATCCTTAAGGAAGGGTAATATGTATTTGTAAAAAGAGCACTAATAGCTAACTTTGTAGGTGGTGGAGAGTCTTGTCCTCCTATATATGCGATAGGGTGGACTAACTTTGTTAGTATTTGGGTAGGAAAATAGTGAGCCATGTTAGTCGATGGTTTTGGTTCCCTTTCTTCACCCAATTATTAATTTTTACCACTTTTCTTGATTTTTTTACCTTCTAACTTTTCCAAAACCCTACATTTAGGATAAAATCATGATTAAGGGATGTTTGAACACACGTATCTTAAATTGTGCATACTAAAAATCAATGGTACCAAGACCACCATTTTTAGTGGGGAAGTTGGTTGTATGATTATTTTTAGGACTTTTTTTATAAGTTAAATTAAATTCAATATGGGTTTTTATCAAGGATCCCAAAACCTGATTATAGCAAGTCATAGGACTAAAAAAATGCCAGAGGAATGCCAAAGGAAAGGACACCAAAATCTAGAGGAAATAAATAAGGAAAGCCTTTCAATATAGGCTTAAGGACATCCTTTCAAGAAAGGCTATAGGATAGCCTTAAAGGACAAAAATTAAATTTAAAATATTTTTTTTACATTGAAGTTTGGGACAGTACCACCCTGCCTAGAATAGCCAAATAACATGTGCAAAAATACCACCCAATAAACATGTGCAATGAAGAAAAGAAAAGGGTAAACCCACCCAGAAATATTTGAAACAGGGCAATCCCACCCAATATAATAATTTAAAAATTCAAATTTGAAACTAGAGTGGGAAACGCAAAAAATTCCCACCTGAGGATGCACAGGGATGCAGCAAAAGGATGCAACAACAGGGATTAGCATCCCAAATAGACCTACAAGTTGAAAAGCAACTATGGGACTCTAGAGGCCATGAAATACCGTTGTAGCAAGGAAAACTACTCAGCAACCAAGGGAGATAGAGGAAACAACAATACAAAAATGTGAGCCAATGTAAAAGGTGGGGAGGCCCCACGAAACCTCAATAGAGAAGCTATGAAGCATGATCTGCCACCTAAAAGTGTAGGGCCCCACAAAAGGCCAAGAAAAAAGTAGCAAGAGCTCCACAAAAAAAACACCACCAACGAGTAGCTTCAGGGATCCAGAAGAGGATGACCTGCAAGAACACAATAGCAATCAGCACAAAGGCCTCCCCCAAGACATAAAAATCTAAGAACCCACCATCAAACCTACAATTGGAAACCCAAAGAGCAACACCATAGGAATAAGCACAAGGCCCCATCCAAGCCAAAAGATACTATGAAGAGTTGCTCATGAAGCCAAAAAACCCAACCACAATGCACTGCACTAGAAGAACCTCTGATCCTTAGCACCAAATAGGAACCTGCAAGAAAAAAATGAAAGGGTTCCTAAAAGAACTCAAAAAATCCAGAGGACCTAAGAAAAACTAGGGACATCCCAAAAAATCCTAGGGACGTCCTAGTTCACAGGCACCAAAAGGAAAGCTCTGCCAAAAGGCATGGAATTGGGCAAATAAGAGAATAAGGGATCTTCCAACCCAAGGAGATAATTTGCAACACCATCCATCAAAGGAGAAGGACAAAAAGAGTGCCAAGGAACTGGAACAGGATCCAGGGACGTCCCAAAAAAATCTAGAGATACCCTAGATCACAGGCACAAGAATAAAACCCCAAAAAATAGCAAGGAAAGGGGAAGACAAAAGGAACAGTGACCTCCCAACCCAAGGATATTTTCTATAGCACCTACCAACCGAGGAGGAATGGCAAAGGATGTGTCAGGGATCCAGGACAGGGCCAGGGATCTGGGACAGGGCCAAGGATGGGTTGCAGGAAAAATGAGGACTTCCTAGTGAAGTCCCTTGCAACTCCCTCTTATTATTTTTAGGACTTTTTATGTATGATCATCTAGCATGTTTTTACACTTGGGGTTTGAATTACATGTCATTGGACTGATATTTATGATTTTATGATCTCAAAAAGAGATAAAATTAGCCATCAGCTCGAAACTAAAATTTATTTTATTTTATTTTCTATCAATACCCACTTCACACCCTCATTTTCTCATCATACATTCATCAAATGAATATAAAATATTTTATGCTCTCTCTCTATCTATCACACACACACATACATAGATACAACAAAATCCATCAACCATTGTTTCACTACTTTCCATGGAGGAGGATGGGATGCTCTACCAGGATTCACAACCAAAGGTCACTAATTGCTATTTGAGGAATATCTTCTAAGGTAATTAAAACCCTCTTTAAACATCCTAGGTGTGATTTCTTCTTATTTATTGTGATGAATTTTCAAGCGAGATAGAGTAGGAATGAGCTATTTATTATGTTTATGTTTTGAATGATATGGTCCTTCATGTCCTAAATGCTAGGTAATTATTTTACTACATTAGGAGCAGCCCTAGCATTTGTATTTTATGGATAATATTAGTGTAGTTAGTTCTTGAATTCTCCATTCTATATATGCTTAGATTAAGATAGTTTTTAGCTCTTTACTATTAATTTACCATTATATTGTCTTGATTTAAGCATGTTGGTTTATATTGTATTTATTTTCATAATTATATGAGATAACTCTTTTTTTCCACAAACAAGCATATCAACCCTCAAACCAAAATTTTATCATACATACAAAAGGAGCTCACTCCATTCTTAAGGTTTATTTCATATGGAAGTTACCACTTTACTCTATGATGTACACTTTTTGTAATCTATACCACCTGTTCACTCTATTTTCATACTTAAAACCCATAGATAACAAAACATAACATAATATTATAATATTTTCTCACATACATAGGTTCACATGACAATAATTTGTACATGGACTTCCATTACCAAGACTAGATCATCCAATTCAACAAGGGTCATAAACATTATACATACCATAAAAATTAAAATTCCTAAATTTGGTATTTAGTTTCAGTGGAAAAGGGATCTATCCCAAATATTTGGAAATTATCCTTTCTATCTCATGCTTGACATAACTAGTCCCTTGAATCAACACAAAAAATATTTTATATTAGATTATTCTTGTAGTTCCATTAGTTTTTACACAAAGATCCAAAAATATAATTTACTTGTGTTAAAGGGTGATGGGCTCACTAACATATAAACTAACTATGGTTAGGTCTTTAGGGATTGTAACTCAATGAAAAATCTACATGGTATTCCTCATCATGCCTTAGCATAGGAGGAATGACCCTAATCCATACACTAGTGTTAGTTTCCTTCAACCTTATTCAAGTCCATGAAAGGAATAACCCACCACTCCAACTATGTTGTCATTGTCTTAGGGGTTTAGGAGACTAACCTAGTACTAGTTGCATTTCTAACATAAGGTTTTACCCTATCCATATTACACAAGAAATTTTCTACATTCCTATATTGTATTCATCTAAAAAATATTTTATATACAATAAAACATGTATCTAAATAAAGTATTGCAAATTCAAAGAAAATTATTTTTTTACCTTTTTTTTAAGATTGTAATATAATAAATCATGTATTTACCTAGTTCCACTTGTAGCAATAATGTTTGCTTCTTAGTTTTCTATGTATTCCTTTTTCCTTTGCCTATCCAAAAAATATTTTGATATTTAGCATTGGTATGCTACCATTGTACCATGTAAGGGATTTGTATTTTCACTTCTCTATTTTTTTTAGTGACCAGGCTATATATTTTTCTATTATTAGTGGTTCTATACACTTTCACAATACTTGAAACTCTCTATTTTTTCTGTAACATTTATCACAACAATGGATTTTATCCCTTTCATCTAGAATTCCCCTTCCTTCTACTTATTTTCTTCTTACATACTCCATTTTTCATTTCCCTTTCATACCAACTCTCTCCATGCACTTCCTTCCCTACATTCATACCCTAGAAGTACATTTTACTCTTCCCTTTTAATTCTACCATCCACTCTAATATCCTCTCAAACTATCTACACCTCATCCCACTCTACTTCATTCCTGAAGTATTTTCTAGGTATAGGATCAATTTTTTTGTTTGTGGGTTGGTTGGTCGGTGGGGGGTAGATCATTAGTTTGACTTAAGTTCTAATGTCCTACAAGGCATGTGAATGGAATAAGTGGTAAGTTTAATTTATATATTTTAAGGTACATTGTGGCATGGTGGTTAATCTTAATTGAGTCTTCCAATATGTATCCAACATGAAGGTCAATAACTAGTCATAAGGATGATTTTCACTTATGTTACTTAATACCTTTTACCAAGGCATATATGGAGCTTAAGGTGTTACAATATTTATATGATGATTATTATTATTAATTTACTTTACCAATTCCTTTCTTTTCCATTATATAAACTTGCCACATTGGACTTAAAGTTACCCAAGCATAAACAACTTTTACATTGAAATTTGCAAGCAATGACTAATGCAATTTGTACTTTGATAACCCAATATATCATGACTTTAGATAACCTTACACATTCCCCTTTGATCCAAACTTACAATCATATTTTCCACTTTTTCTTACAATGATATAACATTATAATTTCATTCATTTGATCCTAGGATTCTTCTTTTTTAACAAATTAAATCATCATAAGTCACACTCATATGCATAAAATCATGTAAATTAAATCAAGCACTTTTAATTATTCACATTATCATTTAATGGAGTTCTATTCATCAAATCTAAAACACAAGACTAATCTACATGAAACAAAACTAGCACACAATCAACCATATAGTTATTAAGCTCTCTACACATCATATTCATCTAATTTTAATGCATCAAAATATTCTAATCACTATTATATCTATTATAATCATAAAATAGTTATTTCATAAAGGGATTAAAAAATGGTGGGCATTGCATCTTCTTTCCTGTATATTAAATTCCTCCTAGAAGTTAATAAACAATATAAGGATAGTTCTATAATATTTTTATCATGTCTTTCCAAGCACCAAAGTTCTCAATATAGTTATCTCTTTGTAGTAAAATTTGATCTACTATTTTTTTTCTAATATGCTTAGTCTTTCTATGTAAACTGTAAATGGACACAATGCTAATGTCTCCATCCTCTTCCACCTATAAATTTATCTAGTCGAGCACATGAATTGGGTTATGCATATACTTTATAAGGATATAAACATGAAAAACACCATAAATATGATATAAATTGTGTGGTAAAGAAATTTGATATGCAATGTCCTATATTCTATAGAATATCAAAGGAACCTATAAAATAGGGTGTGTGCTTTACCCCCTTACTAAACTTAATAGAGCTCCCATGAGGATGAACTTAAATGAATACCTTATTATGATCTCTAAGCATCAACATGACTTTTATGCCCATCTTAAGCCTATTTAATCCATTGTTCAATAAATGACACTTAATTTTTTATATTTTATAATATTTTAGGCCTAACTATCACTTAATTATCAAGCTAATCCTAAATTGGGAAATTTTGACAAAGTATTACATACAAAGCTTCATATGGAGCCATACAATGGACCTGTGATAGCTATTATTGTAAGCAAACTCTATCAAGTTAAGATACATTTCCCATTGTTATAGGTGATCTGTAACACCATAAATTTCTTCATTACTCTATTTACTCTTTTAGTTTACCCATCAATCTTAGGGTGATATGTTGCACTAAATTTTAATTGTGTGTGCAAATAATTTTACATAGTCTTCCAAAATGAAAGTTAAAAGAAACTCTATTAGAAATTATATTTTTGGGAATTCCATGATGCCTTATAATTCCATTTATAAAAATTTGGGTAGTATTTATAGCTCCAAAACTATTCTTAATAGGCAAGAAATGAGCAACTTTAGTTAGCTTTCCACCACTGCCAGTATGGAATCATGGCTTTGTTGGGTTAAAGGCAATCCAATGATGAAATCCATTGAAACTATATGTTTATTTAATTATGGTATTTCATGTTGATACAACCATTATAATACTAATGTTTCACTTTAACACACTTACACTCCAAACATCTTTACATTTACATAAATTAAATTATATATTATTCATCATTGACCACAAGCAAAGATTATTTAAATTAGAATGCATAATGTTCAATAATAGGTGAGCTACATATGGTGATAATGAAATTCATTCAATACAATAGATCTTAAATTACCCATTGATAGTACTACATGTGCCATATTTGTCAAAATAATACCCTGCATTCTTATCCATTACAAACTCACTTGTATGTTTATTCTTGTCATTTCATTATACCATTGATTTTTTAGTAACATATCCATGAGTTGATCCTTAATATTCTTAGTTACCACTTTGGGAATAGAAATATATCTTCTTATTTTAAAGCATCTATAACCTTTTTCTCTTTACCCTTGATATATGAAATATCAACATCATAATTACATTATAATTTTTTCCATTTTCTTTTTTTACAATTAATATGGGTTGCATGAAGGTATATTTTAAACTTTGATGATCAAATATCATCTCAAATATTTTTCCAAGTAGTTATTTTCTCCATCAATTCAAGGTACACACCATAAAACTAACTCAATATCATATAAAGGGTAATTTACTTAACAATCCTTGAGATTGTGTCTCATAAGTTATCATGCATTGAATTAAAAACCCTCCTAGAACTTTCTTAGAAGATTTAATATAAACCATAAATATCTATTTGAGTAAATAATAACTAAGATAGGTATACATGTTAGAAATCACTTCAACTCTTGAATTTCCAACTATAAATTTTTGAGAAAATAAAATTCTTTCCTTTTCTTCATAAGGTAGTAATTGGATTAGCAATCTTAGAGAAATTTTACATAAATATATGGTAGTACCTTTCTAATCCTATGAAACTTTTAACTTTTGAGACACTACTAGGGTCTAGCTAATCCAAAATTGATTTTATTTCTAATGGGTCCACTAAAAATTCTTTCCCAAATATAATATAGCCTAGATATTAAATCTCTTTTTAGGAAAGAGAGCATATAGAAATATGTGCATAAATATTATATTCTCAAAAGCATTGCAACACTTGTCTTAATTATCCTCGTGTTCTTGATCACCCTTTGAATAAATATATACATTATTTAGAAATAATACCACAAAGCTATCCAAAATAGTTTTAAAACACTATTCATCAAACTTATAAAAATTGGTATATTTACTAACTCAAATGGAATTGTCATGAACTCATAATATCCATATAGAGTCCTAAATATTGTCTTACAAATATATTATTTCTTAATGCACAATTGATAATACCTAATTATAAGTTTTTTTTTTTAAATATTATCGCCCCTTGTATTTGATCAAATAATTAATCAATGTAAGATAAAGAACATATATTCTTAAATGTGACTTTGTTCAACTATCTATAATCAATACAAAACCTCAAAAATCTATCCTCCATAAATATTACTAGTGCTCCCCATGGTAGCATACTAAGATGGATTAAGCCTTTATAAAGCAATTATTGAAAGCCAAATTTTTATGTCTCAATTCAGTTGTTATAATTCTATAAGGTTCCTTGGATATTTATTCTATACTAGGAACTGGATCAATAGGAAAATTAAGTTCACTTGTTGGAGATTGTACTAATGATTTATCTAGAATACATATCCAATTTCTCATAAAATAATATGTGATTCTACTTTTCTTTCTTTCTTAATTTGATAATCATGGACCATTATAGAAAATTATTGACACATCTTTCTAAAACATCTCTTAAATTGTATTTTCAAACAAATTTATAAAAACATAGGATGAGCCACATCATTAATCCATAATTGTTCTCCTTTGTCATAGACATATTCTACACTTTTGGCATAACAATCAAGTTTTTCTTGATGGCTAGCCAACTGGTCCATGCCAATAATAATCCTATAAGATTCCAAAAGAGTCACTAAAAAATCTATGCATGTTGTCCATTTTTAAAAATAACTTTACATTTATGTTATTTGCTCAAGATATTATGGCCATCCATTGCAATAGTCGAATGTGCCTGATGCTCATGCTACATGGATAGCACACTATTTGGAAGTCTTGAGAGCATGTGATGTGGCTCAAAGGATAACCTCTATGATTTGTTTAATGTTTTCTTCTTATTATATGTGATCTCTAATGCTCACTTTTCCTAAATTAGCCTATTCTATTAAATTTCACTAGGAAAATGGAAAGAGAGAAAATGTAAAACAACTAACTCTAAGATATGGGTGATGATGCACCATGATCATAAAATATTATGTATATTAGTGAGTTTAATAAACACATGCATCATTCATGATAATTAAAGTGAATACGGTCTCAATACAACCTACCATTCATTCAAAAAACTTGTACAATAACTAGGGAAGATACTCGCCACAACTTCCCATAAAAATTAACATACACAAAAAGGCCAGGACAGAATGAGAGTCGTCATAACTTCTTGTATATATATCTATAAAAATATTTTATACATACATGCTAGAAAAAAGAGGCTCGGGATCTATTCATGAAATGAATTAGGGTTTGATTCCAAACTAATACACAAAAGAAAATGATTGAAAATTATACACAAGACCAGATAATAGACATGAATCAATTCTCCTTCTCTCCCATGCTTAAATCTAGGAATTTATACAATCAAATAAAATTTAAAATTTAAAATATCCTTTTATCTAAAGATTGATGATAATCTTCCCTTTCTCCTTGGATCGAGGGCTTGTTCTAAATTTATGTCTAGTAGTCTCAAGGTTGGTCCAGAGTTCTTTCAATTGAATGCTTTACAGGCTAGTAGTTTCTTTTAAATGTTGTATTTATGAGTCTTTCTTCTTTTATAAAAATAGACTTTGGGTGATTATTTTTTAGGCATCACTTACTTATTATGGAAGCCTATTGCTAATCCTAAGGCCTATGTTGATCGTGTGGAACCCACTTTTTACCTCTCCTACTTTCATAATATCATCTTCCACTAGTTTCGATTGGCACTTGTTCACACTGACACTTTGTTCACAATCTTGGTGATCACTATTTTAAACTCGATGTGGCCCTAAAATTTTATTGAAACTCTAATTTTTATGGTTTTTGGAGTAGCCTTTTTCTTTGAGGGTTTGACTACCACACATTTGCATCAATTTTTACTTGACATTTTCCTAGAAGTCTATTTTTCTTTTTTCTACACCTCTACCACTTTTACCTCTCTTTGGGATTCTAGTTTGGGCTATTTGTTGGGTATTTTGGCCTTGCAGGTGAACTTGGTTGCTTTATTTTCCTGTCATTGATATCAATCAAAATAGGCATGTAGTGAAAATTCACTAGAGTTATGGTAGCTCATGGGGGATATCTAGCCTACTCATTATGAAGGACCCAAAACTCAATAGCTTTATCCCTTGGGTGTGGAGTTATGGTGAGGGACCTATCATTAATTTTGGGAAGGTTGTAAAATCTTATTCATTGTCGTTAGAACATCTTCCTATTCATTTTGTGATGGCAACCTCATTTGGGTGAGCTAAATATAACTCTTTTTGAGCTCCCATTAGTCATCTATAATGATGCAAATGGATTTTCCCATGAATTATCATATGTGCATATTGAGATCCATCATTGGTTTCATATCCAACACTACCTTATTAGCAATGGGTGCATAGGGTGGAATCTCAATGCTCCTTGATTGCTTTAAATTGTATTGAAACTTTTCCTTTGAAAGGGGGTCATTATTTAGTGTCTAAGGAGAAGGAAGAACCTTTTGTACCAAAATGTGATGCATTCTCTCCATTCCCCACCATCTATTCTCGAGCATCAATATAATCTTGGCAATGGCATGAGGTTTAATTTTTTGCTAGGACCTCAGTAATTTTATAGGTTATTACTTATCGATTAGTAATACTTACTATTATCCATTTTTGATTGCTTGACTAGTCTATATAAGCTTTAAATTATTGTGCTTTGGCAAATAAGGGACTGATAGTCATAAAGATATGGTTGAGTACTTTTTTCACCTTGATATTATACGAGGAAATAATTTGGATATACTCAAGCATTAGGATTAGACCCTCAACTACTTTGATGACTCCATTATAGAGTACCTACCTTATTTTGGACACTTGCTCTACTCTATGTACCCTTTTCTCTAGCTCAAATATCCTTCTATTCTGCTTTTCCAATTATCCTATTATTGCTTCTACTTCCTCTAATTATGATACGATATGATCCACCTCATTCTTCAATGCCTTAACATTAGCTTGTAAGGCCTTAAGAACTTTCTTGGTCCTCTCTAGCTTCTTTTCTTTCCTTGCTAGATTCCTTGCATGGATTAAATACTCATAGCTTACAACTTTATGTGCTTGTTTGGAAAATTCAACTTTATGGTCATTGTGGCCCTTCACTTCATTATGAATCGAGTTGTAGTGAGAGGCACATGCTACTAATAACTCATTATAGTTGTGCAGCTAAGGAACCATATATCAAGCTACATAGTTTATCCATATCCTTGTGGGAAAGGATTTAGTATCTTTGCCCTGGATTCTCTAGTAGGCACTCTCTTTTAGATTGTTAATAGTTTTTGACAACTTGGGATATAAAATGCTCTCAACTAAATTGATGACAAGGTGTGGGTATTTTGTTTGTTTTGGCTCTACATGGGTGTTTTGCTTATAATAAGAGCACATTACCCTAGAGTATGGATTATTCTTCTTGGATTCCATGACTATTGCAAGTTGTTTTGTGACCTTCTTTCTTATGGTTGATTAATGGTGTTCTCTGATTTGTATCTCTTAGTAGTCTCGACTATTTATGGTGTACTGAAGAATATTGAGAAGGGGATATGCATTAATAGCCAATTTTGGCCATTACAAATCCTTACATGTGCAATCCTCCTTCTACATGGTTGGATAAGGTGGATGAATCCTTCTTCTATATTCCTAAAATCCTTGACATGTGTGCCTATTCCTTGTAATTGGTCGATTTTGAATTTTACGCCAATATATGACCAACCTTTATTACAAGTCTATCATACTAGGGAAGCATTCAGTTTTGCTTATTGAAGATTTTTTTAGATGTCCTACCTTTGACTCACCCATTAACCTATTTTTATGAGACATATGGCGCACTAGGTTTCCCCCTTAGGATGTCTATTCCAATAGTTTCTATGAGGATTTATCCTAAGTATTACTTCATTGCTATCAAATAGACCAAACTGCATAATAATCTTCTTAAGTCTTTTCTTCCCAAAAGTCCAATTTTAAGGATGTTCTCTTATTCTTCATCTCAATGCATACATGTTATAGAATACCAAATATGATTACTCCATTTCACAATGCTCGATGTCATACTGATCATATGGCTCTGGCCAATAGGAAATTTATCGTGAGGTTGAAATGATCTCCTTTTGGTAGGAACTTATGGGAACAAAATTTTCCCATGGATCTTAATCTCTATGGGAGATTTTTGGTACACTATAGCATTCCATCTCATGCATATTACTAGTGAAAATTATGTTAATGCCACCTCATAATTTCCCCATAGTGTGTTGAGCTCTCTTGGAATTTCTATAAGAAATATGACTAGATTCATGAGGTGTCATTAGCAAGGTCGGTCTCTTCTTCTTCTTGAGTTGTTCAAGTACCTTGTTGCTTTTTCCAGGTCGATGACGATAAGCCCTTGAAATATGAAAAGTGCTTCAATCTCTCTATTTAGGCTGTCCAATAAACATCAATAGTATACAATAACCTCACCACCTATTCAATGCAAAGCACATCTAAATAGGTGGTGGTGGGTTGCACATAGATTTTCCCTTGGATAATAGGTGGTGGTGGGTTGCACTCAATTGTTCCCTTGGAGAACTTGGCCAATGAGATTAATTTTTTGGAAGTGGGTATGAATTGGGTTGGTTGGACTCTAGTTGAGTCTTTCCTTGGCATCCATAGTCTTATACCTCATTTAGCTATGTTTGAGCATAGTAGGAATTGGTGCTATCAAGGAAGATTCAATTAAAATCCAATGTCCAAGACTAAGTTTGGATTCTACCTTGAAGGTCTTAATGACTAATGAGAAGACTTCAATTGGATTTGTCAATCCTTTCCCAAGCCTTTCCTCATTCTGCATCAATTTCATACCTCACTCAACTATGCCTAGATGAGGTAGAAGCTGGTGCAATTTAAGAAAAGCGTAGTTTAGGCTTAATATATGGACTCATTTCTCTTTCTATATTTTTTCAAATGATTTTTGAACTATGGATATTACTTTAAGTAGATCCCATTTCCTAATATCAAGAGTCACTACCCTTTTGGAGTAGATAATTTGAATGCAATATCTACCTTGAGGTCAATGATAATGTAGGGTTTGCTCTAGATGGATTTGAATTTGGTGTGGCAATCCAATTTACTATGGTCTTCATCCTATTTGAGCACTTAGTATCCTACCTAGAACTTATTTGTTTTTCATTTTAGTCAAACCACCTATTGATGATTTTTTGATGTATTAGAAAGTTTTCCATAGTTGTTTCTCTCTAATATTTAATATTAAGTAGTTTTCCTATTCTTAGTGGCATAGCATTATGCTCTTGGAGCTCTAGTTGATGCAACAATTAAAGTGTAGGTAGCTTGATGGAGATAGAAATATTGGCCTCTTGGCCATAAACCAAGTACAGAGAGCAACCTAAACATTTATTTGAGGTAATCTTGTCTACCCATAGGGTTCTTCTAATGTGCAAATACCATTGTTGCTAGATGACAAAGCCAATCCTCTTTAGGATGTGGAGTAAATAATTATTTGATGATTATGCTATACCATTGCCCTAATAATAGTAGTTGGAAGAGGCTTTAAAGTATATGCCATATTGAAATTCAAATTGGGTTACCTTAGTTTTGACAAACATTAGGGCATTATCTATGATGGTGTTGGGAAAAAAAAACCATGTGATAATATCATCCAAGAAATTGACAATGATTTTACCTATGGATTCTTTTATTGGGTCCATCTCTATCCACCTTGTGAAGTAGTTAATAGCCATTATTATCCATTGGTGGCCTTTACTATTGATCATGCTAATGATGGCAAGTCCTCATTGGGAGAATGGTTCATTGATGATAATGTTTTTTAGGGGTAGAGTGACATTTTTATTCTTTTCTATGAATAATTTACACTTGTCACATCCCCTTACCCATTTATGTGTGTTACTAAACATGGTTGGCCAATAATACTTGGCCTACATGATTTTCATTACAGTGGTGTAAGTCAAGTAATACCCACTAGATAATCCCTAGCAGAATTTTTAGAGAAGTGAGATGACATTTTTGGTCTAACACACCTTAAGAGAATATTATCAAAGTTCCTCCTGAACAAGATTCCTTCAATAAGGGAAAATGAGCATTCTACAATCTATGGGCTCTTCTCTATGTTCAACATAGGTTTGGTGAGTATTGTCCTTATTACATGTAATCAAATTGATCTTGTAACTCATTTTGGTATTCTCTAGTAGTGAAGTAGCATGTGTTTTCTTCTTTTATTATGCCAACAACATCTTGGGCTAGCGTTTGGCATAATTCCCTACCCTTGATTAACTTATTTATCTTGATTTTAATGTCATATTAGAGGATCCTAGTGATCCATCCTACCCTTATCTCACCAGTTTCTCCATTCATGATGTAATCCTTTATACTCAAATGAATAACATTGGTAGTGATTTTGTTATTTGAAATGAAGTGTTTAAATTTTTTAAGCTTTGGATCAAAACATATACCTATTTTTCAAAAAAAAGGTATTGCTCCTCATACCCCTTTAGATTCTAATTGAAGAAGGCTATGGGATGTTCATTATTTTTATTATCCTATTTAATGAGGATGATAGTTATGCTAAGCTCACCCTCGTAGTCATATAGAATGAAGTCTTTGTCAAAATCTAGGTTGAAAGCATCAAAGCTTTTGTCATGGCTTGCTTGATTTATCAAAAAGCTTCCTTTTCTTCCTTGATCAATTTGAACTATTGTCCCTTCTTTAGCATTTGGTTTATTGGCCAAAAAATGGTGGAAATTTTTTGTATGAATTTGTACACTAACCCAAGAGTGATTGAAGAGTATTTTCATATTGTGGAAGCGATAAGTTGACAATATCCCAAAACTAGTCTTGGTCTATGGCTATCCCCTCCTTGGACATAAAATATTTTTGTTTTTAATTTAGGAATACCCTAAAATCTTGACAATGCTTAAAAACTTTCTCCAAGTGTGCTAAATGTTTCTCCTTTATCTTTGAGAATACCATGAGGTCATATAAATATACTAGTATTATCTTGTTGAGGAGATCATTAAAAGTAATATCTATAGCCCTCTACAATGTTACCCCAACATTGGATAGACCAAAAGATATGCATTGATACGTAAAGGTGCCCCACTTGGTGGTAAATAGCATCTTGTGTTGGTCTTCATATTTTACCCATACCTGATTATACCTTAAGAATTCATCCAGTAAAGAGAACCTTTCATACCTAGCCATTATCTACAAAATTTGGTCCATGTAAGGCATCAAGTAGTGGTCATTTAACGATTCTTGGTTGAGGTCTCTAAAATCTACACATACCCAACTCTCTCCATTATTCTTCCTAACAAGCATCAAATTGGATACCCAAGTAGTATGTTTGAGCATGTATATTATCTTTACTTCGATAAGTTTTCTTAGCTCCTTCCTCATGACAGGATCAATATTTGGGTTGACTAACCTCTACTTTTATCTTATGGGATTGGCACTTGAATATATCTCTATTACATGCTAAATGATATCCTTGGTGTATCCTTTTAGGTCCTCATAGCTCTAAGATATTATCCTAGTATATTTTTGGCATAGGTATATGAGGGTTTTGCTTTCCTAAATGGTGGCTACCTTCCTCATCTATAATATTTTCTTGGTTGCTATATCCACCTCTCGATAATCATTTATATCTATTGTGATGCATTTTTTACCTTTGAATTAGTCATCTAGGTTGAACAAGGAATCAAGTGTGAATAGTCCTTTGGGAAGATTATTGACCTTGAGTTGAATAATTTGATCTCCATAAGCATCTTGTACTTCTAGTGCTAATTCCCCTATAAACTCTATCTCTTGTTGGATAGATGAGATTATATGCTCATTGTTGTTAAATACTTGCTAGTGTGTTTCATTATCTAGGACCATTGGTTTGATGTTGACTTTGACATATTAGCAGTTATGTAATAGATCCTCTACTAGATCAAACTAGGCACCAATGATTGTCATATGGTCAACATCAATATTTTGAGTCTGGGGAATAGTCAATAGATCGAGTATCTTAAATGTCTTAAGTAGGTCCCAAATTCTATTAGCCTCAAGTAGGTCCCAAATTTCATTAGCCTATTTTTTTCTAGGAACTAGAATCTCACCTACCTAACAACAAGCTTAGTATCACCATATATTAGCAAGACCTTAATCCCCTTCTTGGTTATGATCTATAGATCATGCACTAATATCTCATATTCGGTGATATTATTAGAGTAGTTTAATTGCAACCTACAAGCCTACAAATTATTTTCTCCCATCCTATGTTTAGCTATATCAAAGTAGAGTTTTAAAATCCTAGTCAAATCTTCTAAATTTTTGGTGACCTTGGATAGGAATGGCTTCTCATCCTATATTAGTTAGGTACCTAATTTGATTTATTCAAGGGCATAATATGGGTTTGATTCCCACATCTTAGAGGCCCATTCATCCATTTGATCATCTATAACTAAAGAGTAGACTTCATCCACTATTATCTCGAAGTTAAACTAGCTTTCTTTTTCTAGGAATATCTTCTCCACTTTGGATTTAATTATTGGAACATGTTCTACGTGATGGATGTGAAGTGGCTAAGAATAAATCTTTACCTTAGTACCATAGTAGGTTCTCAAAATTGTAAGCATTCAATCCAATGATAAGTATCCTCTAATATTAGTAATGAATTCCTTGGATAGGTAGATGCCAAAAGAAGCTACTAGATCAATCAATGCTACTTCTTAGAAGATAGTTACATTGGCATAAGCATGGAGTATAGGTGAAAGGTCTCTCAAAAGACTAAATATTGGTATGTTGGATACTTTGAGCTTATTTAGGT
The DNA here is from genome assembly GCA_028583015.1 of Wollemia nobilis. Taxonomy (NCBI): domain Eukaryota; kingdom Viridiplantae; phylum Streptophyta; class Pinopsida; order Araucariales; family Araucariaceae; genus Wollemia; species Wollemia nobilis. The sequence continues at coordinate 2,694,691 of JAQPPZ010002020.1, read as the reverse complement.
ATCATTTATGTCAAGGTGAAAAGTCATCATTGATGCCAAAGTAAACATATGAAGACGTCATTAATACCATGGAGCACACCATCAATAGCACTAGGAACAATGTGAAGAGTTGAAGAGAAAGTTGGCAAAATAATCTTTTATGAGGGTTTATGGTAAACCCATGGTGGAAGAATAAATGGTTTTATTAAAATAATTATGAGGATATAAAAGTCTCCTCACACATTGAGATGGTAGTTAAGATTTTAAAAGACCCACGATGGTAGATTAATTTACAAATTAAAGGTTTAAGTTTAAACCCAAGGAAGGCTTTAATCACCTAAAGTTAAAGTTTATAAAAATAATTTATAAAATTTAAATTCCTTAGAATTTAAATAATTTATAAATTATAAAGGTCGGAAAGCATCAACATCATCAAAAAGGAGGTAATTTCGACGTCTAAGCAACAAAGGGAATTCGTGTATAAATTAATGCAAAAGAGGCATTCAAAACTTACCCCTCAACATTTTTATTACATGCGACAAAGTGAAACATTTGTGTGCACTCGTTTTTTGTTGAGGAATAAGACAAGGATTTTGCTTGTATTTAGCGCCAGGTGAAAGAGATAATGGAAAGAGCATATTGGTTGATTCGCAAAGGACATGGTGGTTCATTGGTAGTGCACATTTTGCAAAGGTGTTGGGAGTTGAGGAGCCCATGATCAATTTGTGTGGAGTGGTGTGTGTCTTGAGCACCAAGGGAAGTATTTTTACACATGTCTTTTGAGCGCCAACCAAGGACAAAGAGGAAGAAGAGCCTTCAAGCTCCTAACAGTGTGTCTAGAGCATGCAGTGGTCTAAGATACGGCTAGAGTGCTCACAGAGGCAGATATTGTGGGTTCGAAACCCACTAGAGATAAAGGTAATTTTTTATAATTAATTCATTATTTGCCTAAGTTTTTTTTTATAAAGGATGATGTGGAGTAATAAGGGTTTGTGAAAAGTTGTGTGTTTGATTTATATTATTTTGGAGTTATAAGGGTTTGTGAAAGGTTGTTGATTTGATAATTGATTTATATTATTGTGGAGTAATAAGGGTTAATGAGAGGTTTTTTTTATTGATGAGTGATTGGAATTATAAAGAAAGTTGATTTTATTTTTATCAAAGTTTATCTTGCCATTAAATTAAATTAAAGAGGTTTGAATTAATTTTTGGTGGATGTTAAGTTTATTTTAGTTGGGAGTTTATAAGGTGTTATTGGATAAATATTTTATGTATGTTGATGGTTGTTTTTGAAAGGTGGAGTGATAAGGTGTAATTGAGTATTTACATTAAATTGTGAGAAAGATTTATCTTCTAACCTCTTTGAGCTTGGCATAGAAGTGTTTGTGGTTGTAACAGATTTATGAGATCCCTTCATCATCAATAAAAAGGTATGAGCATATTCTTCTATAAGTTGAGTTGATTGATTGGTTTTCTAGAAAATAAGTTTGGAGTGAAAAGGATTTGATTAGGGTTTTCTTTTTTAGAGTGTTTGAGTAAATGCTTCAAGGTTTTTTGGAAACCTTGTTTGATAAGCATTGTTGTTGAAGCCATTTTTTTTGTGAAGAACTTGAGTTAGGGTTTCGCAAAGAACAAGAGTATCATTGTTATGTGGAGATTGTTTTATAAGCATTGTTGTTGAAGTGATTTGTTGTGTAAATAAATTGAACTAGGTTTTGAAAATAACATGAGTATCATTGTTATGTGAAGATTGTTTTATAAGCATTGTTGTTGAAGTGAGTTGTTGTGTGAAGAACTTGAACTAGGATTTAAAAAGAACATGAGTATCATTGTTATGTGAATATTATTTTATAAGCATTTTTGCTGAAGTGAGTTTTTGTGTAAAGAACTTGAACTAGGGTTTGAAAATAACATAAGTATCATTGTTATGTGATATTAGTTGTTAAGCATTGTTGGAAACATTTTGAGTTGGTGTTTATATGCTTGGACTAGGGTTTTTGAGAAAGAAGTGTTTCATTAAGTGATTGTTTGAGTAGATTTGGTTGAGCCTATTCAAGCGGATGTGTGAAGTTATTGTTCAAGTTCCATAAAACAAACTATTCTATATTCTAAATTGAGTTGAGAAAGTGATTGAGCATTGAGTTGAAATTGAAGCATATTGAGTCTCTAACAATTCTCCTTATGTTTCTAAGAGAGTGATTGAAATTAATTGAGTATTGTGATTAGTATAGAACATATTGAGTCTCTAAAAATTATCTTTATGTTTCTATGAGATTGGACAAGTTCTAAGTGGACTTGTTGAGCAGATTTGAGCAAGTTCTAAGTGGACTTGTTGAGCAGATTTGAACAAGTTCTGAGTGGACTTGTTGAGCATATTTGAGCAAGTTCTGAGTGAACTTGTTCACCATATTTGACAAATTTATGAGTGGACTTGTTGAGAAGATTTGAGCATGTTCTGAGTAGACTTGTTGAGCAGATTTGAGCAAGTTTTGAGTGGACTTGTTGAGAATATTTGAGAAAGTTCTGAGTGGACTTGTTGATCAAATTTAAGCAAGTTCTGAGTGGACTTGTTGAGTAGATTTAAGCAAGTTCTGAGTGGACTTTTTGAGCATATTTGAGCAAGTTCTAAGTGGACTTGTTGAGAAAATTTGAGCAATTTTTGAGTGGACTTGTTGAGCATATTTAAGCAAGTTTTATGTGGACTTGTGGAGAAAATTTTAGTGCAAATTTGAGGATAGGTTTGTGCCATACCAGAGATAGAGATTGAGCAAATTTGTGCTAGACCGAAGGACTGTGTTTAGTGCAGATTTGAGACAGAGCTTTGGAGGTGACAGAGCAAAGAGGACAGTGGTCTCTAGTGGATAGAGATCCATCATCCAGGGAAGTGAGGATAGGTCTTCTGAGTGGGGATAAGAGTCTTCAGTGGAGAGAGATCCAAAAGCCAGTGTAGTGGAGGTAGTATTCTTCTACAGGATCACCAGCCAGATCAAAGGAGAAAGAGTTCTCCTATGGATAGAGATCCATGAACTTGATTTAGAGGATTGGTATCTCCTTTGGATAGAGGTCCATAAAATATTGTAATAGGAAAATATTCCCAAGAGATTGATTGAGAAAATTTTAGTGAAATATTTTCTCTGTGGAGTAGCCCACATTGGATGAACCACATAAATTGTGGTGTCTCTATTGTGTGTGGTGACTTGCGCATTGCTTTGATTACTATTATTTATATTGCTATCTATATATTGTGTAATATTAATTTGTAAAGAAAAGTAAAAAGTGGTCTTATACTATTCACCCCCCTCTCGGTATAAGCTTGTGTTCTTCATGGTATTAGAGTCCTATCAAGCTAGAAAAATCCTTTATTGACTGACTCATAAGCCAATCCAAATGCATCTTCCACTCACCTTGGCATTACTGAAGTACTTAATCTTAAATCAACTAGGGAATTATAAATTAGTTTAGCTCTGCATATGAGTGTCAAGAAGAAAAATAAGGGATCATGTCAGTAAGACCTAGGATCAAATACTTGGAGTATAGGTGACACCTTCTATTTACCAATAATTTGTTGCATATTTAAGGCTTCCTCTATTTTTATCTATTCTAGTAGGGTGAGGATGTCCCAAAGCAACATGGGAATAATGGATTTCTTTAAATGATTTAGTAAATTGGATCTTATATAGACTACTTATTATCTACTATGTCATAAGCCTCTTAGTTGTGGGATTGAGAGCTTTGGTTGGTTCTAGTGGAATTCCTTCCTACTCCATTTGATTGTCTCACCTAAGTTGTATTGGTTCTTGATTGGAGGTTCCTAGTAAAGTGTTTGTATTCACCTAATTTATTTCTTGTTGCTCCTTAGTAGCTCTTCTTTTAATTTGGGTAATTGTAACAACCCAGATCTAACACACCTAATTGTCCATTCCAATCTCACACAATGGAATCATAAAGTGAAAATTTTGACTGGTTTTAATATCTAGACATGTTATAAGGTGAAAGTTCCATGTAAGTGGTTTTTTGTTAAACCAACATTTTATTAGTTTGAGGTATAGGAAAGCCTACTTTTGGGAGTACTGACCACTGCAAATATTCTTCCAAATGGATAAGGTTGACTAGATCCAGTGAAAAGTACTTTTTTATGAACCTATCTTCTCATACTCAAGCAAGGTTCATGGTTGGGGTTATCCTCTAGGGCCTATAACACCTAGAGGGTGGATGCATACTCTCCTTATCCCTTAGCATTAAGGAATTAGATTCCTTTGAACCTAATTTATGTCTTGAGTTTTAAACATGTAAGGGGTTAGTGTATTATATGTTATACCTAGTTGAGAGTTCTACTTCTTTGGAGTCAACTAGGACCTACCATTACACTAGCTTAGGACATAGTATCACTTATCATAGCATGATTAATGATGATTTATCCCATACCAATTCACCATTGAGAAATATCTTAATATTATGATAAGCAAGAGACCCATCACCATACTAATCGTACAATGATCTAGAGGTGACATCCCATACTGCCCCTCGTAACTTGTTCTTGGCAAAAGGACCTCTCATCTTGACCTATTTTGCCAAAAAGTGATCATTCTTAAATCACAATGATCACCTCCCTCGTAATCACCAGTATTGGGTGTTAGTGTTTTACCATCCTCCTTGATGAATAATCTATCATCCTTCTCAATGAACCATCCTCCTCAATGGATAATTACCATTCTTCATGATGTTAAAGGTTTCAAGGTAATTCATCCTCCATGATGAATGCATCTTAGGTTGATTCACCCTCTTTAGAGAATTTAGGTTGGTTGAATGTACTATATAACTATAACCCTAATATCTATTATTATATCAAAAATTTCTTCCTATCATTTTAAAACTAGACTCATTTCGTAAGCTCATATATTCTATGTATATCCAATTTATTCAAATATCAACATTTTCTAGGCTTAAGCAACCATATAATTTAATTAATTAAAATCCATAAAAGCTACATACCATATTCATAAGAAAACATAATAATACAAAAATAACATAATAACATAGGATCTTCTTTTTTAATATTATTGTTTTCCTCTTTTATATTAAACTCGTAGACTTCCAAAGTAACAAAGTAAAAATTACTGTAGGAGCACTACCATTATTATCTCATTAAACCAAAATCTAACTAAACGTATTATCTTAAATATAAACCAAATACATTCTAAAGAGTATCTAGTATACTTTTTAATTTAAATTGATAACAATCTCATTTATATTTTCAAAATAAAGAAATCTCTTCTACACGCAAATCAAAAGAACCCTTTTGAAATCTTCAGGTTAAAATAAGACACATCAAATATAATGTGTCCAAAGTAACATCTCATACTTTCTTGATTTCCCTAAATTTTATATGGGGATTTTAAGATAGGAAGTATTTATACTTCCACTTTAAACTTCGATTGAACATTCCTCCAAAAAAAGGGAATAATTAACAACAGTTTAAATATTTAATAATGTTTTCATGAAAGCAATATAAGATATGTTTTGACATCTAATAAAATATAAGTTTCAATAAAGGCTTATTGAAAAATAAGACCACAATAAATGAATTTTAACTACAACATATGTGACAAACATGCTACCTGGCTGATGTGCTTTTAAATTTATGATTTACTAAGCAATGCTATTTGGATTATTGGTGAGCCATCAAAATAGTCCACTTAATAACATCAACCTAAAGGAATTTAATTGCATACAAGTACTTAATATACATTGCTCCATTAAATTCTAAGTAGGAAATATTATGAAATTAAAATAAAAGGGATTTTAATCAAATTTTATTCACCATAACAAGGAGTTTATAAAACGCAAAGGTCCTACAATGGTGACACTCATCCATAACTAGTCACTAATTCAAGATATTATCGAAGCCAATCAGGAATATGTTTAGATGACCAACTTTCTAAGTTTTGTCTCAACAAAAATCAAGAGAAATTTAACTCACAGTATAATGTTTTGGGAAATTAAACAATCATTCTATAATATATCTACAACAATAACCATAGGCAGCAACATAGCAATAAGATATATTCCAAATGATTTCATTGAAATACAACACATGAAATTCGTAGGGTCGTACTAATATTCTATTTAATTAATTTGAGTTGTAATTGCTACAAACATCTCCTTGAGTACACTTAATAATAATAAGGTAATCTGGTGAAGACTCCAGCATGACCATAATTACGTCTTCATCAAATATATGGGTTGACACAACTCCATTGAGCTTGGATGGATAATCTTTGGTGGCACTACTTCATTAGGAGTGAACGTGCTACTAGAATAATGTGCAGCTCTTCCATGAGCTCCTTGAAAATAGAAACCGTGAGGGTGTATATTAGGATCAGATGGCCCACAAAAAGTATGCAATGCATATTTTCCTATACGCTTATTAATATGCACATAATTGTATAATACAACACAAATAAGGCAACATCATGCACAAACTTAACTATAATAGAATTTGTTATTAAATAAATAATTATATACGTAAATAGCATATACAACACACCTCTGCAACATTACAAGTCACTAATCAAGAAATCATTCAGCTCATAAAAATTTTCTTTACTTATTGTGAATTAAATACTAACCCTAATTGACAACCAAAGTGCGGCAATAAAATAAAACTTAGAATCAATAAGATTAAAAATACTAAAGAGCAACTATCACACAGATTACACTACAAGGAGGAATTCTGGTTCGTTATGTTAATTAATAGTATTTGCAGACCTTATCACCTGATAATCTGACACACAAAAATATTTTTCCATAATATTTCAGCTTAAAATTTAAATATGAATTTAAGGTAATAACACAATGCAAATGTTTTTAACATTATCATATAAGAATAAATATATCATTCAATCAGCCCAAGGAAAATCAAGAACTCTGACCTAAGTTTAGAATTTTCTAACTATATTTAGCTTTTGAATCGTCTTTCCTCTCCAATTCTGTAGCGTATGAGTGCACAAAATGGTTTCATTATCGTTTATACCAAATATATAGAAAACATAAGGTGGACTCTTTTGGACATGTGGAAAGATCCATGTAAATTTCAGTCTCATACAAGTGTCATATGGTAGTTGGATTCCATGCCAAGAATAATATGCAAATGTATAATTTTAAACTAATGTGCATTCTTATTAAAATGAAATTTTTTATTATTATTTTATTTTTATATTTTATATTGTATTTTATTATTAGTTAGTTTACAACTTATAAAACAAGATATCAAACAATTATTATTTAAGTTACCACTTAAGCATATTCCACTAATTCCTCTTTTCAAGCTATAACATTTTCTTAATTCAAAGGCACACAATCCAACAATAAGGCATTCGTACAATCTAAAATGCAACTATATGTATACAACGACATGAATATAATTTCTATGAGCTTTCATGTACTCATGAGCCATGGTGTTTTTCACACCTCCATCAAATCCCTCCTTACCTCTTGTGATCACCTATTCATGTCGCCTGAATTAGGGTACCAGGTTCTCTTGTTCTACCTATCCAAAAGATGGATACATGTTCCTATAGCCACAAATCCATCAGCAAAACCACATTCTAAAAGCAAAATAAAATATAGATTATTGTTAAAATAATAGTTGTTCTAGCAGGGTTGTTACAGTAATAATGTTTGACCACACTTCTGGTCAACTGGCCATAGGGGTATCTATTTGGTGACACATTGTATAAACCTCTCCATCTCATATCCTAATTTTTGCTCTAATGGTCTAGTATTTTTGTTTATAGGGACATCAAGGGATAGGTCTTGAGGAGCTTGTCTTGGTACTTATAGAATTGACTTTGAGTAAGTAGACTATGGTGCAAAATACATTGCATGTTGTGGGTCTCCATGACTAGGAAATTAGGTGTTCAAGTAAGGATAGTGTTAAGAATATGAATCCTCCATGTATTTTTTTCAAGTAGGCATGATATCCTTTACTAGGTTGGGAAGAATTTATTGAAAAGGGATTGATATGGGTACTATTTATTTTCTTAAGGTTTGAGGTTGACTAGACTCCCTATCTATTTGAGATAGATACCTCTGGTAGCCATTTGAGGAGGTTGGTAACCTTGGTTGCCTTGCTAGAAGGGAGGCTTTGGATAATTTTGGCAATGTAATATCTAGATATTCTATTGCTACTTAAGGGCTATGGTCTTATTAGGCACTATTATTTGCATGTTTTTCATCTCATAAAACTTTGAGAGATGTGGATTAGCAAGGTATTGGCCCCGAGTTGGAAGGGGTGTCTATACCAAAACTGGGCTCAAGGTAGGATTCAACTAAAATGCAGTAGGTTGTATAGCTAAGGGTGGATGATAGGTAGGTTGAATGCTCAGTAAAAGGGGCATAGGAGATCTGGGTACTAGCCTTCCTATTTGGATAAGGTCCTTTTTAGCCTAAAAAGTCATCTTGTAAGCTACTGGTAGGTTGCTTCCTCCTCTATACTTTACCATCATGGCTACTTTTGAATCAAATGCTTTCATGTAATAGATTAGGGAGGTCTAGTTTCATTGGGGATCTTATACCAGGTTTTGTGGAGTTGGGTATTGAAGTTGTCCATGGCCTCCATAGGAGCTCTTTTAATGGTAGACAACTATCATAGGAGATACACTCCATCTTCTTTATCTCTAAATTTATCTTCAAATAGATTGGCAAGTTGATCCCAATTAGTAATTGAGTGTCGGGGAAGTGAGATATACCATTCACATTTTTTTCTTTGAAATATTCTACTAGTAATCATAACACCATGTTATATTCTCTAATATTGTATAATGCACATAAGTTAACCATGTTCTAGAGATGTTTTTTTGGTATGGTTTCATATTCTCCCATGAAATATGGTAAGGATTTCAATGTAGAGGTCAAGATCTCATTAAATGTAGCAAGTGGAATAGGTGGTCGGAATAGGCCTCGATCATTCTAGGCAAGGAGTCTTCTCTAAAATAGATTCTATAGGGTAGACATATTCTGGCTAAGGTAAGGAAGCAATAATTGTGGCTAAGGGGAGGAAGGATATTGTGATGGGCATAGATCTCATAAAATATTTTGTTTGATCTTTACTAGTGGAGTCAAAAAATGTTGAGTACTTTGATCAGGATTCACCAGGAGGTTGATGGTTTTGAAGAATATGATTTCTACCAAAATCCTAGTCAATATTGATCTTGACCTTCTAACTCTTGTGTCCAGTCCCACCAAGAGTGTGAGTGAAACTATAGTTCATTCATGGTGGGTGATGCTTTAGTTCTTTTTGTTGGTCTAAAATTTGGTTTATATTGAATGGATTCATCCCACTAGGCATGTTAGTAAAACTATTATTTATTCAATATGTCATAGTCATCCATTGTAATAGTCAGATTATCGATGCCCACATTGTGTGGAGAGCACATAGTCCACAAGTCTTGAGATCATGGAACATGGCTTAAAGGAAAACCTCTAGGATTTTTCTAAGGGTGGATCCTTATTATATGTGACCCTTGATGCTCACTTCTCCTAAAATAGCTTATTCTATTGAATTTCATGAAGAAAAGGGGAGGAGAGAAAACATAAAATAAAAACTCTAAGATATGGATGGCAACGCATCGAGATCACAAAATATTTTGCATATCAATGACATGAATAACCATATGCATTATTCACCCAGGTGTTGTAGGTGAGTTGGAGAGGAGAGGGCAATCCTCCAAGGGAGGTCCCAGGTTCGAATCTCCACCCTACCAAAAATTTGAATTGGGTACTCAAAATCCAATTGATAATGTTGGTGTGGGCAGGTCGGGTGCGACTCCCGGGTGACTTTGACGGTATAGAACCCCCTGTTCGTGGTCTCTCAGACCAAGGCGGCACAGCAAGGGATTTTTCGCTTAAAAAAAAAACCATATGCATTATTCACGATAGCTAAAGTGAACACGGTCTTAGTCCAACATATCTATTCATTCATAAAAATTGTATAAGAACTAGGGTAGATACTAGCTATAGCTTCCCACACAAATTAACATACACACAAAGACCAAGATAGAATTAAAGTAGTCACAACTTGTATATATCTATAAAAATATTTTATACATGCATGCCAAAAATAAAGAGGCTTAGGGCCTATACACAAAATAAAATGAGTGAAATGTATACACAAGGCTAGATACTAAGCATGAATATAAAATTCCCCCTTCTCTCCCATGCTCAAATCTAGGAATTTATACAATCAAGCCAAATTAAAATCTATAACTTCCCTTTCTCCTTGTCTTGAGGCATCATTTTGAATTTACATCTGGTAGGATCAAAGTTTATCTGGATTCCTTTCACATTGAATGCTTTATAGGTTGGTAGTTCCTTTCAAATGCTACATTTATGATCCTTGCCTCCTTTGCAAATACATACTTTATGTGATGATTACAGAGGTGGCTCTTTCAATGGAAGTCTCTAATCAATCTTGAGGTCTTTGTTGATCATGTGGACCCGACTTTTCACCTCTCCTACTTCTATAATGTCATCCCTCTTTAGATCTAGTTGGAGCTTGACCATGCCAACCTTTTTTTCATAATCCTAATGACCACTATTTGAACACAATGTGATCCTAGAATTTTATTGAAACTCTATTTTTTCAATTTTTGGGGTTGCCTTTGTCTTCAAGGTTCTGGCTACCACACATTTGCATCAATCTTTACTTGACTTTTTCTATGGGAGTTTGGTTTTCTTTGTTATATGACTTTACCATTTTGGCCTCTCTATAGGACTCTTTTTAGGCTATTTTTTGGGGATTTTGGCCTTATGGGTGAACTTGGTCACTTTCTTTTCCTTTCACTAATATCAATTGGACCTCACATGTAATAAAAATTCACTACAATTCTCTCACCATACTTTTGATGGCTTAAAGTGTACCTGAAGCCATCTCTACTTACCATGGTCATATATATTTTGATTTTTAAACCAAGCTTACCTATTAAATTAGAATTAATCAAATATGTGTAAGTTTTAGCATAAAATTTAAGTACATACATAATACCCCAAAATATTACCTAAAAATTCTATGACTATTGCTTGACATTTAGCTTAGCAATATTCCATAGTTGGATAGTCTCTATACTTATTATAAAGATACTTCTTGTGGTTTTTGGATATTGATAATTTATATTTTTTCCTACATTCTAACCATATTAATTATATTCCTTAGCATAATGAGATCCTTCACATAAAATACATCCTCTTTGAGGCCCTACACTTTGTTTTCTTTGACCTAACTTTCTTTGAGCTAGCTTTATTTGAGGACATACATGAAGCCAAGTGTACCCTTCTAGACATATTACCTTGGGGGTTTGAAATCCCACATAAATTATGTACATGCCTAAGTGAAAAAATATTATATTCTAATCCATTGGGCTATGCCCAATGCTTAGCTACATGCTTGAATATTACCATGAAGAATATAAATTTATGGCCTATATTTTTTAACATTTAAAAGAAAAACAAATGGAATCTATAATTTTAAAAGGATAGATTTGTGGATATACCATGTGTCGATAATTCTATTTACCTAATTTATGAAAAAACTACAATATATATTCTTTGTTACATTGGGTAATAATGTGTTCCTCCTTTTGGGATTGTATCAAGGAATACAACTAAATTTTTTAATATTGATTTACATATTTCAAATCAAGTTGAATATGAAGATAAATACTTCTTAAAAGAAATGATCATATAGTAATTAAAATATAGAAGATATAAAATCATTAAATTTAATCATCATAGTTACTTAATTTGATTCTATTTTATACTATGAAATAATCTTATATGTCATTTCAAAATTCCTTTTTCCATATAAAAATTTAAATAAAGTTCCTCTTTCAAATAAAAATAAGTATTTTTATCTTTCCAAAGATCATCCACTCATGAAAATAAAATCACAAGAAATATTTCATTTCTCTTTAGCTAATTTTTAATCTTCTATTACATCAATATCATAATATATATGTATGTGTTTACATGCACACACACACATGCATTTAATATATGTTGCAAACCAATAATACCTTTATTTTGAAATCTAACTAATTGATTATAATATAATCTATCAACAACAATGATCAATATTGAAGTTGTAAGCTTATTGCAGTGCTAAGGACTTTGGCTTCTCTTTAATAGATCTAAGGTTCAAACCCCACTCAATATGATGGGACCATGACCCCTCATAAAACATGTGTAAACTCTTTGAAAAATCAATGATCAATATTGAAGCTTCAAAAATTCATCAAATTGCTTTTCCATTTGGATTCACTATTTAAAAGTCAAGTTTTCAAAAACTTGCTTACAATTTTTACTCCATTATTCACAACACCGTATAAGACAAGGTAAAATATAATCAATATTGAAAACTTCCAACTTGAATCAACTAACACATCAAAATTTACATCATTCATTTACACTATGGAAAAGGATCATCAAGCTAGAATATTCATAAACTATGACATATCAAGAATTCAATATCGTTACCCATCCATTATAGATATCACAAGTGGGGATAAGGCTTGACCATCCTGCTTCCTTCCAAGCCCCATAAGTAATCTAAATACTAAACACCATGATAGTATATTTTATCCATTCCCAAACTTATATAGATATTACACAAGAAAAAATCATGATAAACATATTTGGTTCACCCATAAATGAATCCTAGTATTATCAAAGAATAAATTGGCATACTTACACCAACACCATTTAAAAGTAATTTTCTATCCTCCAATTATCCCAACTCCACTCTACCATAAAATAGGAAAAACATCTCAACCCTCAAACCAAAAATTCACCATATATAAGAGGATCTCACTCTATTGTTGAGGTATCTTTCATATCGAAATTACCACTTTTATCTATGATGCATAATTTTAGTAATCCATACTATCCCTTCACTTTATTCTCATATTTGAAATCATTGATGATAAAATATAGCATACCATTACAAGATTCAATCACAAATGTAGGTTTTGTTTTTATCCTAACTTTTAATTAATATTTGTGACCCAATTCAAGTTAATTAGGAAGGAATTGACAATGTATTTTCCCAACCTTTGAATTTATTCCAACTCCTCTTTGTTCCTCATATAATACTACTACACTAATCTACACTAATTTGCATTGAAATTAAAATGCAAAAAAGTAAAGTGTGGAAATAAAAATGTATGAAAGTTTAAGGGTGCAAGTGATTCAAGAAAATAAAAATTTAAACTATAGTGAGGAAAATGTGTTAGATTTTGATGAGTATATGATATAGGAAATGCAACCACAAGATGTGAAATAAACAATCTAAGATGACTCTGAGATAATGGCACTATAATATGTAGGAAAATAAATATATAAACTTCTACAATAACTCAAAAATATGCCATTAATGAAAGCTCAAGAAAATAGTACAATGTAGTATAATGGAGGACATGAACACTCCAAAAACTATTTTAAGGAACTACATTGTACTCCTCTGCCAATCTATACTATGCACTCTCTATATTCTCTACTATTCTAAATTCACTCTCTATAAGGCCTATATATATGAAGAAAGGTTCCTTGACCCTTAATCTACCTATGACACATGTACATGTGGACTACATGCACATTGACACTTGTGTATTTATTACAATACTTGAAGTAACTACCTAACTTTACTCTAAAGTAAACTTCTACTTTAGTTATGTACCCAAGGTGGTACATTAGCATGTAACCAATAATGTAATATACTCTAACACCCCTGTATTAAATTATTTGGGTATTGAAGACTTTAGTCTTCAATGTGGATGTTCATCTTGGTTCTAGAATTTGAGCTCTTCTCTCTTGCTTCCTTCATTGACTTATTTTTTTGAATTTGGATGAATATCTCATTTTTTTTAGGTTCTTCTTCTTATTTAGTTGTAGATGGCCAAGTAGTGCAAATTTTTGTTGTCCTATCATCCTTTTAATATTGAACCTTCTATGTCCTTATCTATTTTTATGATGTATGGGTTCTTTGTTTTCTGCAATATGTTCCTCATAAAATGTATTAGTATTGTTTTGAAATACAACAATCTCTTGTGAACTCTCAATTGAGTCTACAACATACATATCTTTGTGAATTGGTATTGTAGATTCTATCTCATTTTTATTTATGATGATACACATATTGACTCCATTTATGTGTCTGAAATCAACCATCCTTTTATTTTCTGCTAACTTGGATACTGAAATGAGATTATATGTTATTCCAAGAACATACATCACATTATGTAGCAAAAAGTTTAGAAATTATTTACTAGGTGTTACACACCCATATCCATGTATATGATAGTTTTTGCCATCTGCAATTTTTAACCTATAATTATTAGTGATTTCAAGGCAATCAAACCATTTTAGGTTTTCTGTCATAGATGACTAGCACCATAATCAATATACCAAATTTTATTTTCAATTTGACTTGTAGAACTATTTGTGTTAGAACTAGTTTTGTATCTTTGATGTGGTATATTGTATGTATCTTGGTCTTGCATCCTTTTGTAGTGTGTCTTGTGATAATATGTCCCTCTTATTAATTTATCCATTATTGTAGTGTATGATCAATCAATAGATTTATTTTTAGCACTTTAGTAGTCTTCCTTATGTCTCCCTAGTTTAGAGTATGTTATAATATTGATAAAGTGCTTAGCTACTATTAGTTCACCTTTTGAGTTGATTTTGTAATGTTTTGGGAATGATAATAATCAACTCCTATTCACCTTATTTCTCCTATTGAACTATGCACTTATAAATTTGATGGAGTTTTCTATGGTTGGATTTATTTTATCTCTTTAATGTGACTATGAGACAAGTATAAGAAATAAATTCCAACTCTTTTAAGAAAGCAATTAATTTTGCTTCTCTATCCTTAAATTTCCAATGGTTCAATTTTCTAAATTTAAATTGACTAAGTTTTTGATGTAGTATACCTTATAACTCCCTAATTTGGAACTTTAGAAAATAATAATATTTGCAAAATAATATTTAATTATCTAAAGTAGAAACCCTTATTTCTCCTACTTAATTATTTGCAAATATTTGATATAATGCTCCTTGAGATAATTCTTAAGGTTATGCACTCTTTGATTTAATTAATTTCCTTTCTAAGGTTATAAATACTCCAATGCAATATAACTTTAACCTTAGATATATAAGCTACCTTATACCTCCTTTTATACTTTAATGAAAGCAAACGTTTAGTGCAAATATACCTTTGAATTATGTGTGTTGATTGGTGTTGGGCTTGACATTGTTGTGTGAACTATGAGCACTAGAATTTATGTGTCTTCTCCACAAGCATTAAATGTTCTTCCTTTGAATAATGCTCTTCTAGGATTTCTCTTGCTCCTCTTAATGCACTTTGACTATTACACTAAAGTCTCGCTAGATATGTGCTCCCATCTCTCTGTGCAGTCTTCTGTGGTAGCTATTAATATGCACTCCTTGAAACAAGTTCCAAGTGGCACTCAACATTGCTCAACACCTATCCTTAGGTGGTGGTGCCCTATTATTAACCCTAAAATATATAAATCCACATGGTGTAGGTTTGAAATATGTTAGCTAAGGTATTGAGCATTGAAGATGCTCCTTTTATGAGCATTGAGGTAATAATGTGGGTGTTACTCCTCTTGAGTGCTTGTTGATATCTCTTGCAAGTGTTAGAATAGTTGTTGCCTCTTCTTTCTTGTGTGCCAAGTGGCACAATATGCCTTACTCCTTTAGGGAAAATGTAGGTGCTCTTTTGCATGTGCTCAAGCTACTAAAACATCTCTTATTCCCTTGATGCCCTTTCAATTCTATTGCAAGTTGTATCAAGCCTTTTCCAGCATGCATCCAACTCATTCTTGCTCTTCAATGTAAGGTGCTTCTTCCTCGTAGATGGTATATTCTTCTTGGCAATGGTGGCACTTTCTACATTAGATGTTAGTTGACTTCAATGTGGATGATTCTTCCAAGCTCTTCATACATATGCTTGGGTAACATCCGATGGTAATCTTCTCCTTGCACTTTGATTTTTGGCCACATATGTTAAGTAGTCTTTGTGTTGTCCTCCTTCTTACTTGCACTCCTTGTAATGGTGTTATCTTACATAGACTTTCTTGAACCAATGCAGGTTTGTTCCTTGTGCACTATGTAGGCATTAAATATGGTTGTGTTGGTGTTGATTTTGGTGTCTTTTGACACCTCTAATGGAAGGATATTGAGCCCTTGGATGGATCTACCTCTTAATTTCAAGATCTCTTTTTTTAGACTCTGTAAAATGCCCACTAGGTGACTAAAATATGGGTTATTGTGTCTCCTTTCTATTGCTCCTTCGATTTGATGATTCGACCCTTGATAGATTGTAGTAGGCCCATTGTAATAGTGTCTTTAGACACTCTGGTTTCTACCCTTGATTTCCTATGTAGAATAAGGTGCAATGATGTAAATAAATCTTCCAAAGACTTGAGACTTTTATGGTCTCTTTTGAAGCTTTCTTGCTTCTTTGATAAGGTGGTTCTCTTCTCCAATATTTGGAGGTTCTATTGCTCTTTTGGTGGCTTCTCCTTGCCATAGAATTTTGTAGGTCTCATGTGCTCAATAGTACCTCTAGAAACTTTTAATTTTAACCTTTTTTGTGCACTAAAACTTCCTTCTTTGATAAACTTCTTAATGCACTTTAAAGAACTTAAGAGTAACCAGTATAATGCACTAATGATAACTTCAACTTAATTCACTTAAGAATAGTTAGAATAGTGCAATAGTAATATCACCTTATTTCTCCTTCAAATTAATTCATAATATGCACTAATAATAACTCTCAAATGCACTATAATCTCTGCAACTCTCACTTAAGAGTAATGTCTTCTTTGCTTTAACTAGATAATAGGAAGATGATATTTTTCTTTCTTTTGAAATATATCTAACTCCTATTTTTATGTGCAAGTATTAACCTTATAAGAAACTATCTTCTGCACTCCCTTGAAGACTTTAATATGCAACCTTCTCCTTGCAACTTTTAAACTCTAATATGGTGCTTAATGAATCTTAATAATAAATCAAAAATATAAAGTTCAACTAATGAACCTTTTGCACCAAAGTTGCTTACCTTAATGAAATTTGTAGATGAAGGATTACAAGGTGATTAGATTCACCTTATTTCTACATTTTACTATATGAACTTACAACTCTTCTTTGTTGTCCAAAACTTGCCTATTTGCAGCTTTGAAACCCTCTCACTTGTTGCCCTAAAACTATACTAGGTGGTTTTAACTCTCCTTCAGAATATACTCTGTAAATATGAAGTTTTACATCTAGTAATGTTGTCCTAATTTCTATCCTTTTGTAGTCAAATATTTCCACTAAAATGTTGTCCTTGAACCTCAAAAATTTGGTAGGGAACTCCTCCAAATCGCAACTAATATTTTCCTTCAAGAACCCTTCAGTTTTCTATTGTAGAAACCAACAGATCTCCTTTCTTCGAATGAGCCTTCTAGCCTTCAAAGGTAATATTCAAATCTCTTAGATTTGGTAGCTCCTTCTATCTCCTTTCTCCTTCAACCTCCTTGTCAAATTTTGACTTCAATCTAGGCCTTCTTCTCAAGAATCTAAAAGTCTTGAGGTCTTCACCAATCTCCTCTAAAATTTGGCAAGCTTCTTGCCAAATCCTTCTCTCTTGGGCTTGTTGTCGGATGGCGATAATTGTCCCAAGTTCTTTACTATCAAGAACTTCTCCTTGGTAGTAAATTTCTCCAATGAGTTCTCCTAGGAACTCCTCCAATGGCCTTCTCTATCTCCTTCAATGAGGCTCTCCAAGCCTTCTCCTTGTTTCTCCTTGAGACCTCTTCTCTAGGGTCTTCACTCTCATAGCTTCTCTGGTCTTTCCAATGAGACATTTCCTTCAACATTCTATTGTGGAAGTGTTGCAATGAGATCTCCCTTAGATATCTAAAATTTATTTCTTTTGGAATAGGACCTTTGTTAGTCCTTCTCTATCTTCTATCTTCTTGAACTAGAAGTTCTTCAATGGGATCTCTTGTAGGTCTCTTCAGCTTCTCAAGCTATTTTCTTCTACTCCTTCAATCTACTATCTATAGTCTTCAATGGATATCACCAAACTTCAATTTTAACAAGGAATATTCTTTGGAGTATCTTCTTCCTCAAATCTGTAACAAGGCTCCTATGGCCTTTTCTTCACTTCTGCAATTTGCAAGTCTGCAATCTCTAGCAATGGGACCTTTTCTTCAAGCCTCCAAATATTTAATATTTTGTTTGTTTCTTATAGTTTTGGATTGATTCTAAAGAATATATTCTTCCTAGATCTATGTAGGAAGCTTCCCAACTTTCTTTGAATCTCCTTTTTCCTGCAACAAAGTATTAGGATTGTAATGGAAGAAATTATAAATATAGAGATGATCAATCTTCACTAGTTGATTTGTCAATCTAGTGGAATCAACGTTGAGTCCTAGTCTTCACAAGTTTTTCTACAACTCTGTGGAAAGACTCTAGCCAACTGCAATCTCAAAAATTCTAAAAATAAGATTTACTATCTACTCTCAATCTCACTTGTGGCTCTCCCTATTTCCTATCTGATCTACCATGGCTCTGATACCACTGTTAGCTTTTGATGAGTATATGATATAGGAAATGCAACCACAATATGTAATATAAGCAATCTAAGATGACTGTATGATAATGGCACTATAATATGTAGGAAAATAAAGAGATAAAATTTTGCAATAACTCAAAAATATACCATTAATGAAAGCTCACAAAAATAGTACAATGCAATATAATGGAGGACATGAACACTCCATAAACTATTTTAAGGAACTACATTGTACTCCTCTACCAATCTATACTATGCACTCTCTATATTCTCTACTACCCTGAATTCACTCTCTATAAGACCTATATATAGGAATAAAGGTTCCTTGGCCCTTACTCTACCTATGACACATGTACATGTGGACTACATGCACATTTACATCATTGCACATTGACACTTGTGCATTTATTACAATACTTGAAGTAACTACCTAAATTTACTCTAAAGTAAACTCCTACTCTAGTTATGTACCCAAGGTGGTACATTAGCATGTACCCAATAATGTAATATACTCTAACAAAATATGTTATCAATCAACACATGAAAATTTGAATAACATCAATGTTCTTT
Source organism: Wollemia nobilis (assembly GCA_028583015.1). NCBI lineage: Eukaryota > Viridiplantae > Streptophyta > Pinopsida > Araucariales > Araucariaceae > Wollemia > Wollemia nobilis. Next base: position 2,675,496 of record JAQPPZ010002020.1, on the reverse strand, counting down.
ATTATATTATAAAATTGATAAGCAAATGATAAGATGGGCTACAAGGGCTATGCCACAACTATTGTATACATAGCAATCTAGGAGGGCAATGCCACTGATGGAATACCTCTGGACTTGCCAATTTCTTATAATATCATGAAATAAAAGCATAATATATGTTTTATAAAGTGTATCTCAATTCTTAATGCCAAAATATGAATACAATGAGATCCCTGGTCTATGTTTATAGTAAAATTTTACCCCTAAGTTACCTGGGGTGAGAAACAATTACTTTTGATAAAAGTAAATATTTGGGGGTATCTTTAGCAAATTATGTACCACCAAACATTGCATGCCTCCACAAGTTTAGAAGGTTTCCATAATAACAAAATGTGCCACTACATTCCAAAATATCACTTTCTAGAATATTTGCATTGGTATTTATGCCTTCAAATTACTTTTGTGACCATTTGAATAGTTTGATCCATTTTAACAAGTGAATCGCTCATTTTTTATGAGAAATTTGATTTTATTTGCAAGTAAATTGATACATTTTGCTTATTGAATCACTCCTTTGAGCCAATATGTCCTCTTAAACAAGCTAATCAGCACTAGGATGATCCAATTGATCATTTTTTGCAAGCAGATTGATCACTATTCTATACTTGGTCAAATTTTAAGAATTTTTTTAAGGTCTTTTCTATTTTATTTCATTATCACATAATTATAAGGTAGTGAAAAGGTACTACATATATAGAAACTTCATGGGGCACCAATACTTATTAGTATGATATCCCATTTTTTACCTTTATCCTTGGGTACAAAGTCTAAAAAATTAGGATCTTTATCGTAAAATTGACAAAATTATTAGTTCTCCTTAGTCTTCTATGGCAACAATCCAAGCAACTTCTTACGCTCAATGTCTCTTGGAAACTATACTAATGTAAGATCTTCCCCTTACTCTGTGATTTCCTTGAAGGTATTCTCTAATAGTTCCCCTTGTCTCACAACTAGCTCTTGTAGATGAAGAACACAAGCTTATACTGAGAGGGGGTGAACAGTATAAGATCAACTTTTACTTTTCTTTCCCAAATAATATTATCCAATGTTATCAATTGCAATATCAATAGCAATAATCAAAGCAATGCACAAATCATCACACACATGAGAGACACAAATTTAACGTGGTTCACCCAATGTGGGTTACATCCATGGAGAAAATATTTCTTCTAAATTTTCTCAACAAATATCTTGGGAATCAATTCCCTATTACAATGTTTATGGACCTCTGTCCAAAGGAGATCTCAATCCCCAATACTCTGGTTTGTGGATCTCTCTCCATAGGAGAACTCTATCCCCTTTGCTCTGGTTTGTGGATCTCTCTCCACAGGAGAACTCTATCCCTTTTCTCTGGTTCGTGGATCTCTCTCCATAGGAGAACTCTATCCCCTTTGCTCTAGTTTGTGGATCTCTCTCCATAGGAGAACTCTATCCCCTCTTCTATGGTTTGTGGATCTCTCTCCACATGAGAACTCTATCCCCTCTACTCTGATCTGCTCCAAAGCTTGCTCTCAAATCTATCTCAAATATGCACCAAAATTATCCCAAGTCTTCTCACAAGACTTGCTCAAATCTATCTCAATGCTTCTTCAAGTCTTCTCACAAGACTTGCTCAAATCTACCTTCAAGCCTTCTCAAAAGACTTGCTCAAATCTACCTTCAATGCTGCTCTCAATAACCTGCTCAAATATTTCCAAATCTTGCATACAAACAAAGCTTAAATCTCTTTCAGAAATACTTTCTTCAAATAAACATATTCTACTTAGAATTCGTTTAACCTCTGGAACATATAGAGAATGATATGCCCTATCAAAAACCCAATATGTTCTTCACATTCACAAATCTTGCATTCAATTAATCCAATCTCTATCTCTTGCAAAATCCCTTTCAAATCAAATCAAAATAGTGTATAACTTGTTTCACAAAACTGATCTATCTTTCTTGTAAATTTTCTCTCAAATATCAATCACACTAATGCACAAATTTCCCTCACAAGATTGATCTCAAACACTTTCACAATTGCTTTCAATATCTCTCAAACCAATGCTCAAAAGGTTTCACAATGATGCACTAACTTGTCTTCAAATAGCACAAATAGTTCACAATTTCTAGCACAAATGTCTCAATCTCTTTCAACAATGGAAACACAACTTGTTTCACAAACCCTAGCTCAAATATTTCCAACAATACACACTAATTAACCCTTTTATCTCCACCTTATAATTCTGAAATATTTCAACCAAACACCTTAAAGAAAGAGTGATATAACCATACCTCTTTGATGAAGGAGCTCTCTCAAAAACCTGTCTCAAGATATTATGTCTTTCTTATGCCACTTTCAAGGGTTAGTTAGCATAACACTTTTCAAACCAACCATAACATCTTTCCTCAAAATTTACTCATAAAAATATTTAATATCAAGACAAATTTTTGACAATAATCAAGCCCTCTCAATATTTCTTTTTATCAAAAATTACACACAACAATTTAAACCATAATCATACCTTATCACTCCTACTTATAAAATCCACTTATAATTCAATATCACAATTTAATATCCCTAAGTGCATGCCATACATCAATTTATTTTCAAGCACCTTATTGCTCCTTTCTTTCAAAAATATATTCCAACTTTATAAAATCACAACTAGATTCTAACATATCATTATGTCCTCAAAAATATTAAATTTCAAATCATTACCCTTATATCTCCCTAGACTATGTAATATGCACTTTTAATAACAAAAAATTAAACCTTATGCCTCCCTTGTTTAAGCGCTAATCATACCTCAACATTTAAACAAAAATTTATGCCCTTACTCACGTCTATCGCTACCACCATCGAGATTCAAACATGAAACCTCATGGCACCCACGCTCTAGCATGAGCTAGAGTGCCAATTAGGCTGGCCCCACCTACTGGAATAAATCATGCACAAAAATATTTTATGCCTTCCTCTTTTCCCAAATGTGATTCACAAAAATTAAATTACTATGAGGATTCAAAACTAAGACCTATCCACTGCCATGCCTTATGCAGGACCCACCTACCACCTGGGCTAGCAGCCCTGGTTGAAACCAAGTCATGTGCTCTCCCTTATGATTCATTGTCCCTCCTTGAAACACGTGCACTAACTTTTCTTCTCCCTCTTCACTCGATGAATGGCGCTTTCTCTTCTATACCTCGCGCTCCACGAAAATCGATTAATTCATATGTTATTTTCCAAAATTTTGAAAAAATGATTTATGCTCCTCCTTTAATACACATTCAATTTTTTTGCTATGACGTCAACTCACCCTTTATTGCCACCTTTTTAAATTTAAATTTTGGCACCTTTGATAATTCAAATTTATTTTATTTTTAACATAATATTTAACCTTGGTGTTAAATATTATTTATTATATTATTTAACCTTGGTGTTAAATAATATTTTTGCTTGTAGTCCTTCGTCAACTTAATTTATTTTTGAGACCTTTGTCCAATGCACTTTCAATCCTCCTTTTAATAAGTCCTTTTGGCCTAAATATTATAATATTATTTTTCTCTTAAACCATGGGCTTAAACTTGGGCCTTCAACCTTTTAACCAACCACTTAGAACTTTATCCCAAACCTCTTTGGCTTATAATATAAAATATTATAACCTTTTCTTTTTATCAATTTCCTTGCATTGGGATGAACTTTGCCTTGCATCTTATAAACCTTATCTTATTTCCATACCAAACTATCTTTGGCATCAATGACAATTAATGACATCAACCTTTGACATCAATGACAACACAATTACTCAAAATTTCCAACAATCTCCCCCTTTGTCATTGATGGCAACCCTTTCTAAAAATTCCTTTTCCTACCACTAGATTCCAAATCTGCTCCCCTGAGAAACTGCTCCCCTCATTGAATGCTCTCCCCCTTACTCAAATCTCTCCCCCTTTGACATCAATGGCAAAGGGACTCCTTTGGGGCTAAATATAAGACTCTTAGCTCAGCCCCCTCCCCACCTCCTCTCCTTGAGGTGATTAATTTTGGGGTGGGAGTATCTCTACTCCCAGCATACAATGCTCTTTTTCTTTGTCAACCTTCTTTTTCAACATTTTTGTAGCCATACCCTTTTGATCCTTTTGAGTGTCCCTATTCTTGCTTGTCTCTGGAAGTTCTAGAAACTTTGTTCTACACCACTTGGCCTTATGCCCAAGATTATTGCACTTGTAACACTTAATGTTGTAGTTCTTGGAAGGTGCAAATATCTTGAAGTTCCTCTTGGTGAAGCCATAATCATTTCTGTCATGAACCCTATAGTGGATCGCTTTATGACCAAAGTGATTACAAGAGTAGCAATACCCTTGAAAGAAATGTCCATCTTTGAATGAGTTGAAATTCCTTTTAGTGAGGCCATACTCTTTCTTTCCATGAACCCTACAATGCATAGCCTTGTGACCAAACTGATTACATGAAAAATAATGTCCTTTGAAGAAATCTTGTTTTGAAACCTCTGGTCTCTTAGTCCTTTCTTTGCCTTCTCTGTGATGATCCCTGTTTCTTGTTTGTGCATTGTTTCCTTTCTTAGTGAAGCTTCTATTCTTCAACTTATCCTCATAAGTCTTAATTTCTTCTTCACTCTCTTCCTCTGAAACTTCCTCTTCTTTTGAGCTTGAGCTTGACCCTTCTTCTTGTTTCCCTTGTCCTTCTTCAAAACCAAGTCCTATTTTGATAGATGAAGATCTTTGTGCATTGATAATTTTATCCAAAGTTTTTGAACTTTTCCCAAACCTGTGTAGCTTGTCCTTAGAATATTTCACTTCCATCCTTAGAGAAACTACCTCATGTTCTAATATTTCACATTCTAACTCTTTTACCTCTAACTTTTCAACCATGACCTCTTTAAATCTCCTTGCCTTAGCTTTTGAGTTTGTTAGGTCTTGTAGAAGCTTTTCCTTTTCTTCCTCATGTTCTTGAACTTGAGCCTTTAGTCTTGAATTCTGCTTTCTAACTCTTTTCAATTCTCTGAGAGCAACAATAAGTTCTTCTTCTAGATCAATTGTGCCTTCCTCTTCATTTTTTGAATCTTTCTCTACTTCTTGGTCTCCAAGAGCATCTTCATACTTTTCGACTTTATCTTCAATAGGAGCATTTTCTTCCTCTTCTATTGCCAAAAATAGAATCTCTTCTTCTTCACTATCTGAGAGTCTTTCATCACTGTCACTTGAAGCCTTGCTTGCCTTGTTAACATAGAAACTCTTCTTGTGCCTTTGAAAGAACTTCTTTTCATGCTTGCCTTGACCATACCTATTTTTCTTTTCATGCCTAGATTTTCCTTCTTCCTTTTTCTTATGATCTTGTTTCTCTTCACTGCTACTGCTTTCGGCTTGTGGACAATTAGATGCATAGTGACCAAAATTACCACAATTAAAACATTTCATAGTCTTCATACCTTTGTGCTTTCTTGAGTCCTTGTTTCTTCTCACATAGTTAGCTTCTTCATCATTGCTTGACTCACCACTTGATTCTGGTTTCTTATCTTTTGTCTTCTTTGAAGCTTTGAAAGTTACCTCTTTCTTGGAGTTGGGATCCTTTACTATTCTCATCTCATAAGCTATGAGAATTCCATGTAACTCATCCATAGTCAACTTATCAATATCTCTCATCTCTTCTATAGCTGAAACCTTTCCATCATACCTCATAGGGAGTGATCTTAATACTTTCTGAGCAACACTAGAGTCTTCAATTTTGAATCCAAGTCCATGCATGGTATTAACAACCTCATCCACATGAAGTAAGTATGTAGCAATATCTTCCTCATCTTCCATATTCAAATCTTCAAACCTTTTCTTGTGGTTTTGTAGTTTTGCCATTTTGACCTTTTTATCTCCTTCATATGTTTGCTTCAATTTTTCCCATATCTCTTTTGCTGATTTGTAGTGCATAACTTTCACAAATTCTACTTCATGTAATCCACTTAAGATTCCATTCATAGCCTTGGCATTATTCACATGTAACAACTTACCATATTTATCTATGGGAGGAGTAGTTGTAGGTGTGAACCCATCCTCAATGGATTGCCATGTCTCATATCCTTGTGCCATCAAGTAAGTCTTCATTCTTATACTCCAGAAGGCATAATTATTCCCATCAAACAATGGAGCCTTATTTGATGAAGATCCATTCTGAGATGCCATCTGTGTTCCTATAATATCTTCCTTCAAGTTATTAGACTTTTTTGAAGGAACCCGCTCTGATACCAATTGAAGAACACAAGCTTATACTAAGAGGGGGGTGAACAATATAAGATCAACTTTTACTTTTCTTTCCCAAACAATATTATCCAATATTATCAATTGCAATATCAATAGCAGTAATCAAAGCAATGCACAAATCATCACACACATGAGAGACACAAATTTAACATGGTTCACCCAATGTGGGTTACATCCACGGAGAAAATATTTCTTCTAAATTTTCTCAACAAATCTCTTGGGAATCAATTCCCTATTACAATACTTATGGACCTCTATCCAAAGGAGATCTCAATCCCCAATACTCTGATTTGTGGATCTCTCTCCATAGGAGAACTCTATCCCCTTTGCTCTAGTTTGTGGATCTCTCTCCATAGGAGAACTCTATCCCCTTTGCTCTAGTTTGTGGATCTCTCTCCATAGGAGAACTCTATCCCTTCTGCTCTGGTTTGTGGATCTCTCTCCATAGGAGAACTCTATCCCCTTTGCTCTAGTTTATGGATCTCTCTCCATAGGAGAACTCTATCCCCTCTGCTCTAGTTATGGATCTCTCTCCATAGAATAACTCTATCCCTACTCTACTCAAATTCTCTCAACTTTAAATCTCCCAAATCTTATCACAAGCTAGCACAAATTTCTCTACTCTCATAAATCTTCAAGTCTTCTCAAAGACTTGCTCAAATCTACCTCAATTCTCTCAAAGTTCTCAAACTATCCTCAAGTCTTCTCAAAAGACTTGCTCAAATATTTCCAAATCTTAAAACAAGTCTTCTAAAACTTGCTCAAATTATCTAATCTTCAATCTAAATATTACTATAGAATTTCGTTTAACCTCTGAAAATATAGAGAATAGATATGCACAATCAAAAACCAATATGTTCTTCACATTCACAAATATTGCATTCAATTAATCCAATCTCTATCTCTTGCAAAATCCCTTTCAAATCAAATCAAAATAGTGTATAACTTGCTTCACAAAACTGATCTATCTTTCTTGCAAATTTACTCTCAAATATCAATCACACTAATGCACAAATTTCCCTCACAAGATTGATCTCAAACACTTTCACAATTGCTTTCAATATCTCTCAAACCAATGCTCAAAAGGTTTCACAATGATGCACTAACTTGTCTTCAACCCTAGCACAAGTAGTTCACGATTTCTTTCAATAATGAAGCACAACTCTGTTTCAACAATAGCACAAGTTTCAAAGAAAATATTTACAAACCCTAGCTCAAATATTTCCAACAAAACACACTAATTAACCCTTTTATCTCCACCTTATAATTCTGAAATATTTCAACCAAACACCTTAAATAAAGAGTGATATAACCATACCTCTTTGATGAAGGAGCTCTCTCAAAAACTTGTCTCAAGATATTTTGTCTTTCTTATGCCACTTTCAAGGGTTAGTTAGCATAACACTTTTCAAACCAACCATAACATCTTTCCTCAAAATTTACTCATAAAAATATTTAATATCAAGACAAAGTTTTGACAATAATCAAGCCCTCTCAATATTTCTTTTTATCAAAAATTACACACAACAATTTAAACCATAGTCATACCTTATCACTCCTACTTATAAAAGCCACTTATAATTCAATATCACAATTTAATATCCCTAAGTGCATGCCATACATCAATTTTATTTTCAAGCACCTTATTGCTCCTTTATTTCAAAAATATATTCCAACTTTATAAAATCACAACCAGAATCTAAAATATCATTATGTCCTCAAAAATATTAAATTTCAAATCATTACCCTTATATCTCCCTAGACTATGTAATATGCACTTTTTTAATAACAAAAATTAAACCTTATGCCTCCCTTGTTCAAGCGCTAACATACCTCAACATTAAACAAAAATTTTATGCCCTTACCACGTCTGTAATTGCTGCTACCAGGATTCGAACACAAAATCTCATGGCACATTTTCTCTAGCATGAGCTAGAGTGCTAGTTGGGCTAGTCCACCTGCTGGAACAGAACGTGTATAAAAACTCCTTTATACCTTCCTTGTCATCCAAACGGACTCCACAAAAATTAAACTGGTACGGTGATTCAAAACCAAGACCTATCCACTGCCACGCCCTACACAGGACCTGCCTTCCACCTGGGCTAGTAGCCCTAGTTGAAACCAAGTCGTGCACTCTCCCTTATGTTTCACTATCCCTCCTTGAAACACATCCACTAAATTTTCTTCTCCCTCTTCCCTTGATGAATGGTGCTTTCTCTTCTATACTCTGAGCTCCATAAAAATCGAATAATGCATATGCTTTTAATCAACATATTTAAAAACCTTGGGAAAATGATTTATGCTCCTCCTTAAATACGCATTCGATGTTTTTGCTATGACGTCGACTCAACCTTTTATTGCCACCTTTTTAAATTCAAATTTTGGCGCCTTTGATAATTCAAATTTATTTTATTTTTAACATAATATTTAACCTTGGTGTTAAATAATATTTTTTCTTGTAGTCCTTCATCAACTTAATTTCTTTTTGAGACCTTTGTCCAATGCACTTTCAATCCTCCTTTTAATAATTCCTTTTGGCCTAAATATTATAATATTAAAATATTATAATATTATCTTTTTTTCTTTAAACCATGGGCTTAAACTTGGGCCTTCAACCTTTTAACCAACCACTTAGAACTTTATCCCAAACCTCTTTGGCTTATAATATAAAATATTATAACCTTTTCCTTTTTATCAATTTCCTTGCATTGGGATGAACTTTGCCTTGCATCTTATAAACCTTATCTTATTGCCATACCAAACTATCTTTGGCATCAATGACAATTAATGACATCAACCTTTGACATCAATCCTTTGACATCAATGACAACACAATTACTCAAAATTTCCAACAGTATCTTGGTGTAGAGTGGCTCCAACTTCTCATAGGTTTCTCTTTCCCTTGGTTGGCTTGGATTTTCTCTTCCTCAAACATAGCATTTATGATTTCATTTTTAAGGATGTGATTTTGTTCATAAAAAATATTAGGTATCCATGCAACAATTAGACCTTGAATATCCTTGTCCAATTATTGAACTTGGGTTCTCAATGGTGTCATCTTTGTAAGTCTAAATATTCCTCTAGATATTCAATATTTTTTTATTTTCCTAATTAGGTCCTTGTAATATATCTCATGTTGCTATGCTTATGCTCCTAATATTTATAAATGGTGCTTAAGAACCTTCTAATATTCACCTCTTATAAATATCTTCCTTTCTATGTATTTGATCATTTCATCTACTTGTTATATAATATCTTCTATGAAGGAAATCAAGTGAAAGTGATCATAAGCATTTTTCACCTCTTCTTTGATCTTGTCCTTGAGGGACTTGACCTTTTGGATGTCTTCAAGTACCTTAGGATCTACAACTAATTCTATTGGCTTCAAGGCTATCAACTCTACAATCTACTAGTCTTTTAATTTCAAGCTCTCTTGGAGTTGACCTTCCTCCTAGGTTAGTTGTTGCATGAGGTCTTCAAGCCCTTTTTTGATTTTAGAAACTTCATAAATCAATATTTAAGGTCCTCAGATTATTTCTTCTATTGGTTCTTTTCATAAGTATCTTCCTTAAGAACCTCATTTTCTTATTGGATTTGATCCTTTGCACATTTAGCTAAGCAATTTCTACCTTGAGCTCCTTGTTTTTTATCTATTTTACTTCATTCTTAACTATGAGGTGATCATAATTCATAGTCATGCCAAGTGTGATTTGGTTTCTTAGTTGAACCATATGGTATGATTCCATTCTATTTAATAATAGCTTAGGCACTTTAGTATTTAAGTTATTAGGAGTTATTATTGCTTTAGAGGGATCAATTTTGGTGGCCTCGACAATGTACACTTTATCCCCTTTCCTTGACAATTGTGACTGCATAAGAACTAAAACCTTGGAGGTCCTTCACTGATTCATTTATACTCTTTTTTCTACTTCTTATATTTAGTGACAAGGAAATAAAATGCCTTGGTGATATTTGTCTCTGTCTCTCCATATTTCCATGCAAATTCTAAGCTTTTCTTAGTAGTCATGCTATTTTATGGGGGTTCTCCTATATATTTAGATTCTTGGGCTAGGGTAGTGGGCATTGTTTCTTATAGGAGGATTTGCCTTGACTATGATAGTGGGTATGAGAAAGTGGATGGCAGAGTGAGGAGAGTTAATTGTATAGTGATGGTGGGGAATGTAGTGGAAATAGTGGGAGTGGGATATGACACCAATTATACTATAGTGTTGGTAAGAGGTAACATGGTTGGTAATGGTAGGGATGATGGAGGTAATGTGGTGTGTGATACCAATGGTTTTAAGGTTATGACTTGAATGGTAGGAGGTGTAAAGCATGTGATGGGTGTGGTCCCAAATGTGATAGAGACTACTGGGGACAATGTGCCCCTTAGAGAAACATATGTTGCACCATTACAGGGTGAGAGAATCGTAATAAAATAATGGTAAGGAAGAGAAGGAATAGAAGAATAAATTATAGAGAGATAAGAGGAAGTAGTGGATGGTGTAAGGGATATGGCCATAAGACTAGCCATTCTCAACTTAGGAAGGGAGCTTCCTTGAGGTATCCCCCTCAAGTTGAGTTATCTACCATTGTTTTTGTTGTTTATCTATTACAATGACCTCTCTAAACATGAACCTATATGTTTCAAAGCCTTTGTTCCCCTTCATAACTATCTATTTTATTTCCAAACTAACAATCACTATAGTTGTTGGTGTGACAAAAATGATAATCTTAGGTGTCATCTTCTTCTTGGTCTTTAGGGGATTGATGCATAGGTTGTTGCTTCATGGGTTAGTTTGGCCCTTTTTATGCTCTTTGATGCCTTTTATCCTAGATGGAAGAGAACTCAACATAAAACAAGCCATGTTTGGTAGACTTGGTGATTATACCTATATCATACTTCCTCCACCACATGAGGATTTCCTAATCTATATACCCTATTCTTTTGAGCATCCCTAACCTGTAATGATTCATCTTGATATTTGGATCAAATTCATGCTTCATATTTGTGTAGAAGACATACCACTTTGGTGTATTGGCATACCAATATTTTATCTTCGTACCTATGATTACTTCCTAGAGTGGGTAGGGCCATTTATTCATTTTGGTTGGTCTTTTAATCCATATTATATATCTTCTCATGCACAAAGAAGTTATCCAACTTCTTGTCTCTCAAGGTCTCTTTAAATACTCCTAGTGGGTCATAGGACAAATGATATTTCAATTTCTCCAAGTGTGGAACCCACATAGCTTAGGGATAATACTCATGATTGGATACTTGAGTGGGTAGAAGGTGGTTTAGGTCCACATAATCAAGTAATCACATATATTCTAGGTTGAATATATGGTTTAGCACATGTGTAGACAACTCAAATGACATAGTTGAAAAACCATAAAGGTGTATAAATTATTAGGTCTTTGAAGTCTTCACTTGGATATTTACCATCACTTAGAAACTATTGCATCTCATCTAATAGTCTTAGTGTCTTTCCTCTAAACTTCTCCAACATGACCTCATACACCTCATCATAGAAATAGTAGGAAGGTTTTTTATCTTCTTAGTAGGGTACGTCCATACACTCCATAGTTGATAAATGTTATCCATAAACTCCTACCTAGTCTATTTGAAGGGGGAAATATATTTTTTTAGTATAGGATTAGTCATACTAGGTAGGAAGTGTAATTGAACTTTCTCTCCTCCCTAAAATCTCTCAGTTGGCTATCCATCTTATCTAAAATATATTTAGCACAAGTAATCATCAAAGAGTGTACTAGATAGGTTTGTATGGTGTGAACTAGGGCTACCCTACCTCTTCAGAGGATGTCAGCTCTACCTCTTTCTTTTCCCCTATTTTTCTTTTGTAATTATCCTTTTGATAGTCCAACCACCCCTAAAATTATATAAACGAGATAAGATGGAGTGAAAGTGGATGGGACAATGGTAGTGGAAGGTGATAAAGATAGATTTGCTTTAGGCAATGAGGTTATGGTGGATTTAAAAGTGGTTTCCATAATGATAAATGGGTAGAAAATTGGGCTGAATGGTGAAAACTAAGAAAAGGATAAAAAATTTATTTTTAGGGGAGGAGTGATTCATTCACAAAAAAGGAGCGATTCACTTGCTATGGTGCTTTAGAATTTTTTAGGGGGATCAATTCACTTAGAATAATTAAGTGGTTTATTGGCTAAATTCAAGTGATTTGCTTACAAAGGAGCCTAGCTGAGTTAAGAAGGTTTGAACAATTTTGCTTGTCAAATTCAAGTTGTTTGCTAAAATTTCTAGACTTAATTTTTTTTTTTTGCATTTCTTTGGGTTTTGGATATGAAAGCTATTCCTTTAGACAATTGTTTAGAGGTTAAGGGTATCACTCACTTTTTTTTAGTACCTTATGAAATCCATTGGATAGCTTATTGATCTCAACCTAGATTCAATGCTTAGGACATACGTCACATGTGATGGGGGAGTGCATCAAGCTAATCGATGTTTAAGTAGTGTGGAGGTGAAGTGAGGTACTATGGTAGTATGGAAGGATTTATAGTCATATAACCCAAGTGGGATCAAGCTACCTATTCTTTCCCATCATGTGCATTAGGATACCTTGGGCAGATGACCAACCTATGAGGGGCTAGCTTGCTCTCTGGAAAATTTAGCTTGTGATAGGCTTTGGTAGTGAGAACCTCACTTGCCAAAGCATGCAATTAAATCACTTAAGTCTAGTGAGTTACTCATCTTTTTTAACACAAAATAATCAATTATGATGATATATTGTGTGCATCACCATGACCTCCTAATAGGAGAAGAATGGAAAACCCAAGAAATAATTGGAAAAATTTTTAGAGAAAAGTGAAGGAATAAACAGAGTATGTAAAAGTAAGAGAATAGAATTTATTCACTAATATAGTAGTTGTTCCTATATGCACATACTTACATACTCTTTTGGTTAGATTTCTTATCCCTAAATTCAATGAAGATGCTACCTATTCATAAAAATAGATAAAATTACCCTCTCCATGGAGGTAATTTTGTAGCTACTTGGGCTTGATATTTTAACAATCTAGTATGGCCTACTCCATAATGAATCAAACTTTTTGGTGTACCCATGGTATTGCTCTATGCTTATTTCACTTGAATATGAAGTATCCATATTTTTATTATGCCTCCATGGTTCTTTTTCCAAACCATTTGTTAACTACTTCCTGATATCACACTATCCTCTTAAAAGCCTTTTCTCTTTCCTCCTATAGTGCTAACAACACATTCAACCTTGCTTACATGGATTTAGTATCAATTTCTTTCAATTTGAGTTATTATGACATTTGGATGGAAGGGAGATCTAGATTGACTGGCAACACAACCTCCTTTCCATAAACCACTTTGTAAGGGAATGATCTAGTGGATGCTTTTGATATCACTCTATCTGCCCATAATTCTTTATAAAACTTAGTATGCCAATCTAATAATGATTTTCAAGATTCTTGTGATATTTTTATTGGTTGACTCAACCAAGTTGTTTTCCTAGGGATAGTAATTGAATTATGTTTTTAAGCATAATTTTGTATTCTAATAAAAACTTCATCACCTTATCCCCATTGAAGTAGGTGTAATTATCTATGACTTTGGTAATAGGTGCTCCAAGCTTGGTGATGATATCTTCTAGCAACTAAACCACTATTTTCTGATTAGCTATTGTGGTTAGGACCATTCAACCCATTTGGTGAAATAAGTTATAGTAGTAAGGATCCATCCATGTCCTACACATGACAATGGATTAATTTTTCTATTAAATCTATGCTCTATTATTAAAAAGGTTCAATCACAATGACAATCATCAAATCTCTTCTCTTTCATCCCTTGAACATGCAACAATATTTGTAATATTTGATGCATTAGTAGCAATTGGAAAAAATGGTAGGCCAATAGTAATTCTTAGGATTTTATAAGTTGCTTTTGGTGATAAGGAGTGCACCCTTCATCGTGATATTGCTTTATTAGGGATACCATATTTTCTTCTTCTACACGACACAATCAGATATCATCACATCCTTTCCTAAACAAGATACCAATTAACTAGTGATAATGCATTGCTTTCTATCTAAATATGAATCCTTCCTTAGTTTTCAACCCTTCAGTACCTATCTTGTGGCTATATATCTACACATGTCACACATCCATCTAGCCTTGTCATCCATATCTATCTCTTCTACTAGATAAATATGATCTCCATAGACCATAATTGCTAGCCTCTCACACAAGGCTTCTACCTTGATCAGTTTGGTAGGTTTGATTTTAATATCAAATTCTTGAATATTAGTGATCCATCCAACCATATTTTCTCACAATTTTTTGGGTGATACAATGGATTAAACATCAAGGTATACTATCAATATGGCAGTCTTACTTTGTGATAGATAATACCTAAACTTCTTGAGAGCCTTCATGATGGAAAACACCTAATTTTTAATGAGGTATATTTCTCTTTGCAATTGTGAAGGGATTGACTCATGAAACAAGTGGGATATTCCTCATTTTTATCAATATTATGGGTTAGGATATTCATGATGCTATTTTCTACACCAAATACATATAACCTAAATTCTTTGGAGAAATTTGAGTTGATCAAAACTAGGGTTTTGGTGATGGCATCATTAACATCCTAGAAGTTTTTCTTTCCTTATTTAGTACACTCTAAGGAGGTATCCTTTTTCAACATCTTGATTAAGGGTCTAACCATCAAAAATAAGTTATAATGAAATTAGCAAAAAACTAGATTTGGACTAGGAATGACCTCATACCTTCAACTGGCAATGGTAATGGTAGGTCTTGGATGGATTTTATTTGATCAAGGTATATGGATAAATTATTTTGATACTACATGACCTAACAATTTAACTTCTTGGACTATACAAATAGTCTTCTTTGGGTTAAGGGATATACCAAATTCCCTACACCTATGAAAGAATGATTTGAGATGGTTTATGTGCTTGCTTCTAATTTTAGAAAATACCATTAAAGCATTAAGGTATATGAAATTGGACCTACAAGCCCAATGAAAGCTATGACTATATCCCTTTGGAATGTTGCTTCCATATTTGATAGACTAAATGACATTTGTTGATATGTGAAGGTATCCCACTTCATGGTGAACGCTATATTATATTGATCTTCATATTTAACCCAAATCTAGTTGTATCCTAAGAAGTAATCAAGGAGCAATAGCATCGATGACCCAACTACCTTCTATAAAATCTAATCAACGATGGGCAATAGATAGTGATCTTTTAAATAGGCCTAGTTCAAGTTTTTAAGGCATCATATAGCCTTAAATCATCATTCTTCTTGCTTATAAAAACCAAATTGGTAACCCACATGGAGTGTTTGATCATAAATATAATATGATCCTACAAAAGTTTCAACAACTTTTTCTTTCTTTATTATTTCTTCTATTTTATAATTCATTGATTATCATTTTTTTTTTAAAGGTTTACCATCAAGCTTCAATTCAATAGTATACTCCATAGTAGAGAAAATAAAAATTGGCTAAAAATTATATTAGAAAAATAATCAAGGAAAATTAGGAATCAACAAAAAAACCCCAAAAACATTTTTTCATTCAAATAAAATCATGCATATCACAATGAATTAACATTATGCAAATCAAATATTAATGATTGAATATTGTAAGATTAAAATACACATGAAAGTGGCAAGTGATGCAAGCTTAAAGCCTTAAACTACACATGAAAGTGATAAAACACATCTTAAATAAAGATATTTTAGTGTGTTTGTGAAGACAAAAACGCAACACCAAATAACAAGATATAGCTAGAATTCAAAGAAAATAGTATTGCACAATGAATGATTTTTATTAATGGGGGGAGCCTCAAAACTCCATTGTTACAATAAGAATTCTTGAATTCTTTGATACAAATTTTACAATAGCTAGGGTTCTCCAAAACCCTAGCAAAAAACATTGGTGGTGTCTTAAAATGTGTCTCTACTCCCAATAGAAGTGAGTGGGCTTCTGGTTATCTGATTATTAGCCACTATAGCTTAAGCAGATATCCAACGCTAATGTAGCACTCCCATATCTGCACACAATAAAATAGAAAAGGAGTTAGTAGCAATTGTGAGGGCTCCACAATGTGAGGCCCTCTATAATCAATACAAAACCCTAGCTATTTGATGTAAATAACATGAACAAAAACTAAAAATGCATAGAATGAAATAACAATAAAAATATTTACCTTGCACCCAGGTGTTGTAGGTGATTTGGATAGGAGAAGGCAATCCTCCAAGGGAGGTCCCAGATTTGAATCTAAGTACCCAAAATCCAATTGGTAATGTTGGTGCGGGTAGGGACGGGCACGACTCCCGGGTGACTTTGATGGTGTAGAACCCCTTGGTTGTGGTCTCTCAGACCAAGGTGGCCTCGCAAGGGGTTTTTCACTTTAATATATATACCTTGCTTATCTATCGTTATCTGATCTGATGAAATATGTTGTAGTGAATTGGTGCGGTGATGCCCTAGCATCACCCAGGGGCTAGGAGGACTTTAGAACTTCTAGCGTAAAATGTCTGTGGGTGCTCGCTGACTACAAGAAATTCCTGTGGGCACTCAAAAATGGTGTATGGAATCCAAAGGTGCTTGGCAATAGAGGGAAAGTACCTAGAGGCACTCGAGAATGATAGAGAGTGCCTGAAGGTGTTCGATGGCTGAGGGAGAAGTCTACAGAAGCAGATCTAGCTTGGTGATAGGGGTGGTGATGGATGAGGATGATATGGCAAGTGAGAATGGAAGACAAAAGTAATCAAGTACACGAATAGAACTCAGGTATCCAATGACTCAAGGATTTACAGGGAACTTTCAGGGGATTCAGGGGTTGAGCCATCAAAATGGTTCCTATTAATAATCCAACCTAGGGCATGCTAGGGTTTCAACGACACTAATCATGTGGCTGAGATAAAAGTATATCGGAGGGTGGATATTAAATCTAGGGTGTGGCATGGATTGATATGGCTGGATGGATAGGATTAAGTGAAATCGGATGGTTGGGATTAATTCACTTATATAAATATATATTTATTAAATATATATAAAATATAATATATAAAATATTAATATTTAAATATATAAAAAATAAATATATATAAATATATGAATAATAGATGGAAATATCAAGAAAATTAGGATGGACGACAAATGGCTAGGTTTTGGTGTCTACAGTGTCCAACAGTTAAATATTCTTGTATTTCTTATAATATAAAAAAGGTATAAATTACGAAATGTGTCATGAGTCATGAAAAATACAATATCTCAATATCTTTGAATACCTTTGCCCGTTGTCCTAGTAGAAGCTCTAGTCTCTTTTTTTCATTGTGCTCATGCTTCTTCTTGTGCCTTGGTTGCTAATGCTTGTCATCACCTATATCGAGGGTCAAGGGGATAGGATACCCCTTGTAGGTTCAAGGGGCAGCATTAATACACTCACTATCTAAACTAAATTTTTCTCCTTGTTTACATTTTGGTGCAAAAAGGATGCTACAAATATTAATATGGGACTTCAACAACTCATAGGTTGAATAAAACACCAACAAATTAACTCAAATGATGATTGTGATTTGTTTTAACTTTTTACTATCTCTTAAGACCCATGTGGTCTAATGACCCTGCCATAATTCCAATTTGAATTTGCATCAAAATCCTTTGGGTGACTATTGGTGGCTACCAAATTCCTTCAAAATGTAAAAAATCCATTGTTACGATGCCCTAGTATATTTTTTTTGGTGTGGTAGTAGGTAGGTAGACCCCTTTCTCCAATTTGCAATAGGTAAAAATGAAGCAAATTGAAAAAAAAAAACTTTATAGCATTTTCTCTACCCATGTGGCTGTGGCCAATTTTTCATTGCGAAAATCATAATTTTTACAAAAAATCACCCAAAAAATAGTGCATTTTCGATTTCGATGTGATTTGACTTGGATCTCTAGAAAACTCAGAAAAATTGGGGAATCAACAAATTTTTGGCAATTTTCATAACTATAGTATGCTCTATGATTTTTTGGTTGTAGACCTTAATATCTTCATATGACTAGGCAATAACATCTCCATACTTACCATAGAGTTCTTTGAAAAAACCCTTTTCTTCTTTAGAGCAATCTTTTCCAAGCAATGGATTCTTCCCTTAATCCGCCTTGATAGGATGATAAGAAGACTTCACTTAAAGGCTTGTATTTCTTGTGCTATCATCAAGAATAATTAGGATTTCGAGAGTGACTAGACCCTTGGGTAGCTAATTTGATTTCAGCTATATGACTCTATTTTTTATGTTATCTTTATACTCATTCTTTTCTTTGGTGTATTTGGCCTCCTTGACCATGATTTGGTCATCATTGTTAAAGAACTACCAATGATCAAAGTTATTGGGGTCAAATTAGGTTGCTATTCCTTCCAACTCCTCTACTTTTGTGTCCAATTCTTTGGGGATTACTTTGATTTCATGTGTTAAAATTTTCTAGCAAGTCTTAAACTTGATCCCTCTATGAATTTAAGTGTTTATTCTTTGTAGCAAACTTAAAATTGACTTGATGTATAATTATTTTGGAGTTGGTATATATTCTTAGGTGCTTGATTCTCATCTTCCTAGATTTTCTCAAACTAGTACATAGTGCTTTGTATTTTATCATATTATTGGCACAATCAGATAATAACCAATAGGAAAAATGAGTTTGTGTACCTTATGGGTTGATGAACTGAACAACAATGCCTACTCCATTCCTATTTTTGGTGCCATCAAAGTAGATTTTCCTTTTTTTTCCTCTTGAATCATCGAGGTTGGAAGGTTAGAAGGTATTTCAATGATGAGATAGTTTTCCAATTCGATCTCTTATTCAACTTTGGAATCGGTTTCCCAATCTAAACCCTTTGTATTCAACTTTGGGATTCTCTTTATATTTTAATACACTAATTATAATATCAACCTCTAGATCTTGGTTGCCATTGAGATATTCATATTCTATAAATTTTGGTAGCTCATTATAGTTTATAGTACTTTCATCATCAAGTTTGTGTAGAAGGTAGTTGCAAGGTGGCTCATTTTCAATCTTGATTATCTTCTCACCATTGGGTACTTTATATGAATATAATCCATTGATAGGTAACCATGTCCTAACAACTTACATATCCACTCCTTACACAACAACATATCAAATCACAAAGGTAGGTCCATGACTATCACCATGTGCACTACTACAAACTCTAGATGCCTAGCTATAGTCATGGTAAGGTCTTTGAGCACCCTACTACATTGACCCTTTGCCATCCATTTGGATTATGTATCAAGCCATTTTGATGTAAGAAATAACCATTTAATTGTAAATAGCTTTACGTATAGCTATGATTGCAACACCTAAATCCACCATACAACTTTTGAGTAAGTTATTTTTTATTTTGAGTATCACATAAAATGGGGATGGATTTAGCACCTTTGGTTTTGGGGCATTTAGTATATTTGATGCATTCACATGGATGTTCACTAGATGTTCTACCATCAAATTTTATTGATTTGCTAAATTGGTCAAAACATTTGTTGGCTATTTAACCTTAGCATAACTTTGTTCTTGCTCTTTTATATCCTCCTATAGTAGATCTTACCATCCTAATAACGATAACACTTCTAGCATGTTAACTTTAGTTGGTGTTCTTTTCATTTTATCTATGATGTTGAATTTGAATTTCATAGAGCCATCCTCACTTTGTATTGTGAACTTTTTATATTACCTTATGCCTTTTACACATCCTTCACTTGTGAGAGAGTGATATTTCAACCAACATTCAAACTATTTTTGAACTTGATCAATTCCTGTATTTTCTTCCTTCTTGGTAGATTTATAAATTGCTCCTCTATTTCCTTTATCCATTATAAATTATTTTCCTTTATCTATCTATCTATGTTTATTGGTTTGTGTATCTTTTTACCCCTCCTAGGTGTTGTGGTTGCTCCACAACGTACCCCACAATTGGAGATCCACCTTTAAATTTTGTGTTTTGGAGTATTTTGGTTGTTTTTGGAGTGCTATGTTTATGGATTCCGAGGTCCTTTATTGGGCAATGTTCCTCTTGCCTTTTTGAAATGATTAATGTGGGCATTTACTTTCTTGATGTTTTTATGGTTGGTTAAGGTTAGTTAAGTTGGTTCTTGCAGTGAGTGTCAGTGTGCGGCTAAGTTAGTATGTGACTTGTTTGGTGTTTGTTGTTTTCCTTGTTATCTTGGTTTATGGGAGTTCAAGCTTTTGTTCTAATCAAATAAAAATAAAAAAATAAATAATAATAATAATAATGAAAAAAATAAAAGACCTCCTTTATTTTTATTGAATATAATTGTTGGTTCCAATTATTTAATCGAAATAAAAAAAAAAACAAATAAAATAAAAATTAAACTTTTATATTTATATAAAAGTTTAAAATAAAAACAAAGATATAAAAATTTGAAAATAATTATATAATATAAAAAGAAGCACATGCATTATTGTAATATGCTTTACATACATAATAACACATGAAAATAAAAATTGTCGTTTGGCTTTATTTAAATCAAATTTTTAAATTAACATGGCCTTTTATTTGGGTAGGTTAATGCCGAGCGACAAGGACGATATGGACCCAATGCGGACAGCATTCGATGATGGGCCCACCACACAGTGCAGGAATAGACAGATGAGCCTGTAGTGGACCCCACACGATAGACAGATGAGCCTGTAGTGGACCCCACACGATAGACAGATGAGCCTCGACATAGTGGCCATGACTAGGGTTTTGAGCGGCAAGCAACAACACGACGAGCAAAGGACAAGTTGCCAAGGTGGACTTCGCGGACACTTGGCAGGAATTCACGCAGACTTCAAATGGTGGATGTATTTCGAAGAGATTGCATGGCAATGGGGACATGTGACCGTGATGTGGAGGTCCACAGTGTGGACCAATTCGACGGGTCCCAGGAAGGCCATCGAAGATATATTTCAAAGTCCACATGGCGAGCTCGGTAGACATTGGGACATCCGACGATGATACAAGCTGGATGGCAAAATTCACACTTGTAGACGAGGGGGAGCAGCATTTGGACAGAAGTGTTGACGAGGAGCACGAAATGTAGGTTGGTCCTTCATCGAAGATATTGTGATGCCGGCCACCAGATAAGGTATATACGAATAGCCCCGGTACAGCGGAAATCTGAGAAAGGGTACGGTGTCGTAATGGGTGTGTAATATGATAGGGGAAACGTTGTCCTAAGTCACCAAAATAAGGGTGAGTTTCTATGTATCCGACGAAAGTTCAAGGTGAATAGAATGTTGGTGAATGGTGTGTTCTTATAAATTAAATATTGTGGTATAGCTGCCTCTCTTACAAGGCAAACATAGATAATATAAAAAGTCTTATTTATAAGGTTTTTGGGTTGGTGGCCCTTATGACGTATTGTCATTACATTAATGAAATACACAACTGCACGCGAGAGCGTTACTAAAGGGAATAAAATGATTAATCTCACTGTTATAACGATCTTTTTAAAAGAAGAGCATAACAGATGAAAGGGACAGTTGTTTGTGGACGAAATCCAAACCAGAGGACAAATTAAAAAAAGAATAGGAAAACCCAAAAGATGCTTGGAGAAGTGGAGCGAAGAAACGAAAAGCGAAGCATTTTTTTTTCAAAAAAGGGTTAAATGCAATGCAGGTGAAGGAAAAAGGGTCGGATATTTTGGGATTTTTTCGGGGAGAAAAGCACACCGTTGAACTGTTTTCACCATTGGATGCCAAATTTTTGGCATGGTTTTTCTGCATTTGTAGTTGAACATTGAAAATCATTTTGCTGCAATATATTGGAATGTTTCAAGTTTTAATGCATTTCCATGGTTAACTTGATTTCATTTTCGGTTTATTGCACCTTTTCCTTAGAAGATTGCACCGTGTGAGAGGTTTGATTGTGTTAAGTTGGGTCACTCTAATATTGGTTTTGTGCAGTAAACTAATGCTTGCAGGTCTGTGGTGAAATTCGGAGTTATTTCATTTTTTTTATTTTTTTTTTATTTTTTAATTTTTCTTTTGCAGATTTTTTTGTTAATTTTCAGAGATTAAAATTAAAAATCTAAAAAAAAATTAAAATCCAAAAATAATTGCACATCTGCGTAGAATGAACTTCAAAGTTTCATCTTGCATATTTACATTTTTATTCCGGAGTCATTTTGAATTTATAAAAATTATTTAAAATTGTTGTTTTATGCAGATTTTTATAATTTCAAAATTTCATTTTTTTTCATTTTGAAGCCAAATCAGATTTTTTCAGCTTTATATTTCATTTGCAAGCATAAAATGAACTTCCCTTTATGAAAATTTTAATTTCATTAAAGGGGGGTAAATTTTAATGGCATTTCATAAGCTACCATTTTTAGAGCCTTAAATTGCCTTCTCTTTATAAAAATTTTGATTTTATCAAAGAGAGGTAATTTATACATTACATCAAAGGTTATTGTTTTAAAGCACTACATTATTTCTTCTTTATGAAAATTATGATTTCATTAAAGAGGGATAATTAATAGTGACATTTCAAGACCATGCAATAAATTGCTCTCTTTGTGAAAATTAATTTCATCAAAAAGGGATAGTTTATTTATTATATCAAAGGCTACTATAGCTACAAAGGTGGTCATCCAAAGTAGCCCATCTTGAGGGTTAAAAGGAATTCTTTCATCATTTGAAATTCATGCTTAGAGATAGGTTTTAGTCTTCTATTTCATGCTTAAAGTAGGATTTAATGCAAGATAAAACTTGTTTAAAATCTACTTAATCTAAAGAAGATAAAAGCTATCTAAAATCATTCAAGATAAAAGGAATTAAGGCTTTACATCATGGTCATATGAGGGCCAATTCACATTTGCTTTTCTTAAGTTTTATGAACAATCATTAATATAGCATGGTAAAATAAACCAACACATGTCCCTTGTTAACAGTTACTTGCAATCACTAAGGTGTTCCTAGCATTCATTTGATATATCTTTATTGAGATTACTAATACACATGTGCAATGCTAATATAGCGGAACCTTGGAGAAGTTGTTTTGTTTTAACTTCTTTGCAAGAGAGGGTTTTGGGATCAAAATCCTAAGGGAGAGTGTGATTTTGCAATTGGGCAAAATTACCACTCAACACTAAGGCATACCCATGGCTTCACTTTCCATACCCTCCTTCTCCTTCTATTTATATTGGTATGCCATGATAGGTCCTTTATCTTTCAAAAATAAAGGTGATCCCCCTTTTCTAAGGACTATTGTACTTTCTCAGTTTTAGCTTATTTTGTAGCTAGTTGTTATTTGAAATCTTTCCTCTTGCCCTTGGTCTCAACTCCTTATTGATTAGCATATATAGTATCATCTTCAAATTTCAACTCATCATCTATTTACATAGAGCTAAAATTTTCTAGGATAGAATTATTGGGGTTAGGTAGGGCAAATACTAATTGTAGAGCCTATGGTTGTTGGTACATGATTTTATTGGCTAAGGAAACTAGTTGTCCCATCATGGGAGCTTGAAATTATTGATTATACTGAATGGTATAATAATATTTTATGGATCGAACACATTATGTAGGATCATGCCTATTGGTACAAGTAAAAAACCATTGTAGATCTACCTTTATATTAGTGTTAACCATGTGATTTTGAGTTTAATTCGTTTCATGATTTACACCTTGTGAAGGAACCTAATATTTTTTTAGATATGGAGTCTTTTAGGGTTGCTAATATTATGATTGATGATGCATTTACTTTGTAGAAGTCTTCTATTTTGTCAATGCTTTGATCACTTCCAACATTTTGCATAGTACAAAAGTATTGTTTGATTCATTGTTTTGGTTGGATGGATCATGGAGGGTTGAAAGTCTATAGTGGATGGCATATTTTGGCTATGGTGGATAATTATGTATGGTAATGTAGAAGGACGAGTGGAGTAATTTGGTTAGGGATTAGGAATATGTGACATAGTGGGCATAGGACTAGACACATGCACCTTTTGGGTAATTTAAGTTGCATAGGCCATTGGTGGAATAAGAAGTAGTTTTCCTACTTGAGTATGAGTATCTTCTCCTCTATCCACTTCTTCAAAAAAATTAGCTACCATTCAATAATTAGCATTACAAACCATTAAATCTAATTCAAATTGTAAATCTTTAATTTAATATCGTAATGTTTATTCTTTATTTGGAATAACATTTTGTGGGATTAAGTTCAAGGTCCTCAAGAATATAGTATTGAAATAGTGTATATTTTGTTAAGGATGTATTTATATTGTTTTTAATTGAAATAGAATAGAGTAACCATTTTCCATGCTACCAAATCTATGCATAAATGGTTCAATTATTGTTGTCCAACTTGTAACTAAATTATCTAGTAATACCCTATACCATAAAGTAACCTTATCATGAAGAGAGTAGATTAGTAAACATACCACTATGTCTTCTTCCTAGATATAGTGGATTAACTTGAGCATTTACAAGTTTCTTAGATGATATAGTGTCATATTTTTCCAATTACCATTGAAGGGAGATTATGATTTCATAGCTACTAGGATAATAGGAGAATAGGTTATCAAATTTAGTGGTCCTTGATAGGTCTAATCTAGAAGTTGGCTTTAGGGTCTAGAAGGCACTTATGGATTATTTTCTTGAGGAATATATTGACCTTATTACTATTGAAGAGGTGCATACATCGCATATCCATGAGGTGGGCATGGAGGATAATAAGGTGGAGGGTACTAAGGTAGTGGATTTTGGTAAACCCACTATTGGTTTGGAGGTAGTCGAATATTTTATTATCGAGGGAAGATTTATTTGTGAGATCTATTGATTTTGGGGAAGTGGATCTTGCACACTCTACTATGCTTTACTAGCTAGGGGTAGTGGTAGTCCTTAGGTGTTTCCTTGGAATACCTATAATCCCATTTTTCTAGCCATCACTTAATTATTTTGAGCAAGGTTTGAGTTTAACCATGGTCACCCTGTATTGGAGCCAAAGATTGACTTAGAGGGATGTTATATGTGTTTGACAAACTAGATATAGTTGGACTTTGGATTGAAGAAACACTTATAGGGGGTGTTGTGTATTAGAGGTCCGAAATGGCGTATGAAGATAGGATTATTCATAATATTATTCACATCAATAGGTATCTTGTAAAGGTTATTGGTATGTGTCAAGGTCAAAGCTATATTGGACCAAGTTTGATTAGCTAGAGTAGATGAATAACTCATTTATTGGATCAAGTAAGTGATTTATGGTTGGCATGAAGCCTTGACTAACTGGATTGACCAAGGGGATTTTACCTTGGCTAGATTAGACATTGGAATATCTTCAAACTTATCTTCTAAATGCACCCATGTAGCACTTTATTCCTTTATTTTTCATCATATTTCATCAATGGTACACAACAATATCCACCATTTAATGTTATTTCCCTATATTTTGAGTCTTTGATTGCATATTCACGAGATTTTACATATGCACTTGCATAAACATAGTTTTGGGGATAAAATTTGTAAAAATTTAAAAATATGCCTATGGAGTGATTCACTTGCAAAGTTGGAGCAATTTGCTTGTAATTTTAGGGTAATTTGCCAACAAAACATGATTTTGAAGACTTTGCATGTGAAGCACTTTGTTTCAAAAATGTAAGTGATTTCCTTGATATATTTTACTATTTCACTTGCTAATTAGGGACTTAGAAAAAAATTAGCAAGAAGGGATCCAAGCAAATCACTTAGAGAAAACTATCCATAATACAATGAATCTCCTTCCTATGAGGGATGGAGGAAGAAACTTATATTTCCTAGTAAATCACTTCTCAGACTTAGAGTGAATTACTCGCTTTTTTTGGAATGAATTGCTTATTGATTTGATGCTTTTGGTAAAATGGCTTAGAGTCTACCTTGAGTGTTTTTTGTTAATGAAAAACACACATACAAGGTCCTTTTGAAGTTTTGATGATGTTTGGATACTATTGAGGTCAACATGTTTATAAAAATTTCAAGAAGTTCATGTTTAATTTTCCATTCACAAAGTTCTTAAAAAAATCTAAGCACAAATAATGAAAAGTAATAAATTTCAAAGTCTATTTGAGACTAAAACTAATATCAAGTCCCTAGCCTTGGTAAATTGCTTTTGGATTCAACTTATGAAAGTGTAATTTTTTTTAGCAAATCACTCATTGAAATAGAGCAAACCGCTTGAAAATTTCAAGTGAATCACTTGCTTAATTCCCTTAGTCAACTTTTAGACACTTTATTGAAATGGAGGAGATCACTCCAAGTTTCAGAGTGAATCAATTCTTAAAACTAGACTTAGTAAAAAAATTCAATTTTGAGCCAATCACTTCATCAGTGATGAATGTAATTTTGGCATGAAAATTAAGGCATTAAGTGTAATTTGAGGAAAAATGAGGGTTAGTTCCATTGGGCATGCCAAAAACTATGTTGAATTGAGGAATTGTCCTGACTTCTAATTAAGAATCGTGCCCTAATTCAAGTTTCAACAAAGCTGGAAGGAATTTCCAATGGCTTCTCCCAACCTCTAGATTTAGGCCAACTTCCCACTATTCCTCACGAAACACTCCTATGCTACCAAAACTAACTTACATTGAAAGCAAAATATAAAAATTAAAATGAAAAAAAAAAGTAAAGTATAAAAATAAAATTGCATAGAAGTTTAAGGGTGTGAGTCATTCAAGTAAATATATGTTTAAACCATAGCAATGAAAGCGTATGATCAATCAACACATAAAAATTCAAATAACATCAATGTCCATCTATTTATTTTTATATGGAGTTGATAAGTGAATAACAAGATGGACTAGAATGGCTATGCCACAACCACCATGCACTTAGCAAATTGGAAGGGCAGTGCCACTAATGGAATTCTTAAGGACTTGTCAATTTCTTACAATATCATGAGGTGAAAGCATAATGTGGGATTTATAGAGTGTAGGTATATATTCTCATTGCCAAAAGATGAATATAATGAGGGCCCTAGGTACCTATTTATAATAAAAAATTTACCCCTAGGTTTTTGGGGTGAGAAACAATTACTTCTAGTATAAGTAAATATTTTGGGGCATATTTAGCAAAAGGATGCAACACCAAATATTACATACCTCCAAATATACCTCTAACAGGCTTAGAATACTTTCAAAATGACTTAGTGTTCCACTACATGCCAAAATGTTATTTTCTAGAAGATTCACCTTAGGATCCACACCTTCAATTTACCTTTATGACCATCCAAGTGGTTTGCTCTAGTTTAGCAAGCAAATCACTCATTTTTTTATGAGTGAATCACTCATACTTGCAAGTGGATCAACACCTTTTGTTGATTCAATCACTCCCTTGATCTAATAAGTCCTCTTTAGAAAGTGATTCTATACTTGGATCCAATCAATCATTTTTTGCAAGTTGTTAGTCCCTATTGTATACTTGATCAAATTTAGAGAATTTTTACAAGGAATCTGCTATCTAATTTTCTTTTCACATACCCCTTCAAAATTTGTAAAAATTACAAGGTATTTCCAAGGTACTATAAGTTTATATGATAATAATTTATACATGCACTTCTATTACCAATACCAGATCATCTAAATTGATAAGGACCACAAACATTATATATAGCATGAATATACAAGCAACTTTCCACATTGAATTCATTAGAATTATTTCACATACAATAAAATATGTATCAAATACATAAATTAAAATTTTAATATTATTGGTGACTATTAACATTTAATTAAATATCATCAAGATGAATTTCATTTTGGTTGTTGAATGAGATTGGAGGAGGGACGTTTTTTGTAGGACTGCCCAAACTATCAAACTTGTTTCGGCCATATTTCACTCATCCGAACTCGGATTGAGCTAAAATTTTGAGGGTAGATGCCTGAAAAACCCTAGAACGTCTCCACCAATTTTTAGATCATTTGGAGCAACACAAATCCTAGCACATCCCTATGTGTGAACGAGATTTTTGGCAAGCAGTTATGCGAGGGTTTCATCTGGGTTGAGTGCAAGCAGCTCCAGAGGTTGGTTTTGGGGCCTTCGGGCCCTAGCGACCAATATTTTTGTGGTTTCTACTCAATATTTTAGCAGGATATGTTGCAGGGGATCCAATATGGGTTAGAAATCTATCTTTCAATAGATCATACCGTGAACTTGAGTGACAACGACTTCCAATTTGCTGCACAAAATAAAAGGGAAAACCATACCTTTCCACGACGTCTAGGGCAAGGATTAAAGAGATCACGAATCAAGTTTCAAGCAGCTGATCAAAAAATGGCTCAGATCTCAAGTGAATCTGGTGCTAAGGTGCACCCACAAAATAAATCTACTGTGAAAACCCCTGTCAAGGGTAAGAATTTCGAAGACTCAGCCCCAAAAATGAATTTTAGGGATGCCCTCCATGGTGGACAGCCTCAGCCCAATGCTAATATTAATCTTAGGGCTTCCCATAAACCTCTAAGAATGCCTAATATTGATCCCAGGAAAATGGAGTCAGGATGTCTTAAAGCAGCTGATGGAACTCCTATTGTTAAGCTTGATATGGGTAACATTCAGACTGGCATTGAAGATCTGGAAAAAGAGGACTAATTTGTCGGTTCATGGGTTTTCGTCCGAGCCTATCTGCTTTCAAAGTCTGGGCTACAAAAAGTCTGGAAAACTAAAGGTGAGTTACAAATCTCTATTTATCCAAATGGTTATTTTCTTGTTTTATTTGCTAATAATGAAGATAGAGAGAAAACTTTTCAAGAAGCCCTGGCATACTAAATTTAAAGTCGAAGAAGAGATGCCTTCTATAGCTCCCGTGTGGGTTAGACTCTTTGGCCTCCCTATTGAATTTTGGAATCCTACTATTTTTTCTTCAATTGGAAACTCTTTAGGAACTTTTATGATGATTGCTGATTGTACTCAAAATTTTGAACATATTATTTATGCTCGGATTTGTGTTTTAATGGATTTTGACAAACCCCTACCTAAAAAGATCACTTTACAATTTGGGGAAGACACTTGGGAGCAAGTAGTGGACTATGAGAACATTCCTTTTCATTGTAGAATTTGCCATGAATATGGTCATTTGGCTAGTGCTTGCCCAAATAAAATTCCTGATCAAAAGAAAGAAGATATAAACTCAAAGGTTTCCAAATGCCTAAGAAGAAGAACACTCAGAAAAAACCAGTTATGAAGGATCAATCAAAGTCATCTGCTAATATGTTTGAAATCCTTTCCACAAATGATGTCCCAAGTGAGGAAGAGGAAATAATGGAAACAAAAATCTTAGAAACACAATTTAAATATGAAGGGAAGAACTCAGAGACAAACCAACAAATCAAAGGTTTTCAATAGAAAAAAGGGAGAAAATTTACACAAGAAAAACAATCTTTTAAATGTCAAAACTTCAAATAATATAGGTCCCAATATAGACTCTGTTGAACCCTCTAGTAAAATTTTGGTTGTGTACGAGCATTCTTCAAGGTTAGAAGCCATCTCAGATTCAATTGGAGTAAGTCAAGAAACAAGGAAAAAAATTGAAGATGGATTCTAATCAAAAGGTAGGTCGCAAGACCAATCAATATCATATGGTAAAAGAAGGTGAAAATCTTGTAGAGGAAGGTAAGATTAATGCCCTTCCCAACTTTTTTAGCCCTGGTATTAATGAAGATCATCACTTGGAATATTAGAGGACTCAAAGGGAGTCTTTCAAAACAAAATGAAATTAGAAGAATGATTCAGATAAATCATCCACATCTTGTTTTCCTTCAAGAAATGAAGATGTCAATAGAGGATATGGACTCAATTGCTAGTAAAATTTGGCCAACTGGAAAAGTGGTTTCCCTCAGTTCCTGGGGACTTCTGGTGGCATTGCTTGTCTTTGGGACCCAAAAGAGGTAGTTATTCACCATATGGTTGGCAGTTGGGGTCTTTTGGCTATAGCTATTCAAAGTAGACATTCCAACCAAATTATGCTCTGCATTACTGTTTATGCTCCGACTACTTTGGAGGAAAAAAGAAGACAATGGAAGGATATAACTTATATTATCTCTCATTTTCCTGAAGCTTGGATCTTGATCGGAGGAGATTTCAATACCATCCTCTCTCTGGATGAGAAAATGGGGGAAATAGAAATTTGGACAAAAGCACTGACCTCATGAGCGAATATATTGCAAACCTCCATCTTGTGGACATCCAACCAGATAATGGCCTTATGACTTGGTCTAACAGAAGGCAAGGCTTAGCTTGTATAATGGAGAGATTGGATAGGTTTTTGCTCTCTAAAAATTTCTTAATCCATGGTCACATTCCTAAAGTGAAGACTCTTAACAATGTTGGTTCGGATCACTGGCCAATCATGGTGGAAATGTGGAAAACCAATGTGAGTTTCTCTCCTTTTCATTTTCAATTAATGTGGCTCGAGATACAATTCCTTTAGACCTCATGTGCAACAATGGTGGAAGGAAGGTAAGCCTAGGTATGGGACTAAGATGTTCTATTTTTCCAAAAGACTACAATACATTAAATCCAAAATCAAGACTTGGAACTGGAAGGAGTTTGGGGATGTTCATAAAAAAACATGAAGTTATTGCTCAACTTGAAAATTTGAATAAGAAAATCCGTTTAGATGGCCTCACAGAGAGTAGAAGTGCAGATGAAATTAAACTCACAACTCGGTTAGAGGAATGGGAAAAAGAGAAGAACTCTTATGGAAGCAAAAATCTAGAATTCAATGGCTCAAAGAAGGAGATCGAAACACAAATTTCTTCCACAAATCTCTTCTAGCTCGAAGATCTCACAACTTTATTTCTTCCCTGAAATCAGATTCTGGAGATGTTGTCTACACTTGGGATGGCATGAACTCTATTGTTGTCGATTACTTTTCCAATATTTTTGTTGCTACTCCTCTTGACTCAGCTTCTCAACAAAATGTTCTTCAAGCAATCCCTTCTCTTATCACTTCTGAGGAGAACTCTATTTTGACTGCTCCTGTTACTATCAATGAGCTTCAACAGGTAGTTTTTAAAATGCAAAAAGGGAAAACCCTAGGTCCTGATGGTTTTCCCATTGAGTTCTACCAAGAGTTCTGGGATATCCTTCATGCTGATTTATTAGAGGTGGTGGAAGAAGCCAGGAAAGCCAAAGAAATTTTGAAGGTTATCAATAAAACTTATATTACTCTTGTTCCAAAAGCTCAAGAGGTTGATCATATCTCAACTTTTAGACCTATTGCTTTATGTAATGTTCTTCTCAAAATCATTACTAAGATCATGGCAGAAAGGTTGAAGCCTCTTTTGCATAAGATTATTTCCCCTGAACAAGGGGGTTATGTGGAAGGGCGTCAAATAGTAGATGAGATAGTTCTTGCTCAGGAAGCCATCCATTCCATGGATATGCAAAAATCTCCTTCCATGTTCATTCGGTTAGACTTATCCAAAGCTTATGACAGAGTGGATTGGCACTTCCTTATCAAAGTTTTGAGGCAATTTGGTTTCTCTCAGGATTGGATGGATTGGATTATGGGATGTATCTCTTCAGTTTCCTACTTAGTTCTTATCAATGGCAGGCCTTCTCAGTTGTTCCCAGCTTCCAGAGGTATTAGGCAAGGTGACCCGCTATCCCCTTATTTATTCATCATTCTTGTTGAATGCTTGGGTAGGACTATAACCAAGAAGAGAGAAAACAAAACCCTTGAGGGAGTTACCATTGCTCATGGAGCTAGACCTATCTCTCATCTTCAATTTGTTGATGACTCTACTCTTTTAGGTAAAGCTACAGTTAAGGAAGCTTCTAATATTAAGCAAATCATTAGCTATTTTTCTAAGGCTACTGGGCAATTGATCAATGAAGACAAATCTAAAGTCATTTTCTTTCACCGCTCTACCGTAGCAGGAATCCATGGTCTTGGATAAATTAAGATATAAGAAGACCTCCCTTCGATCACTTATTTAGGTATTCCCATCAATATTCAAAGGCAAAAAAAAATATTGGAATTGGTTGTTGGACAAAGTCAAGAAGAAAATTGGAAAGTGGACCAACATGTGGCTTTCTTCTGGGGGTAGAATCACCTTGGTAAAATCAGTCCTTCAAGCTATTCCTATTTATGTTTCTTCCGTGTTGAATATCCCAAAGGTTGTTCTTCGTGAACTGGATCAAATCAGTCATCGGTTCCTCTGGAGTGGTACTAAGGAGAAAATAAAATGGGCCTTGGTGAAATGGGACACTTTATGTCTTCCTAAGAATGAAGGGGGTTAGGATTCCGATCTTCTATTAATAACAACAAAGCTTTAGCTGCTAAATTATATTGGAGGATGTTGCATAACCCCAATGCTCTTTGGGCCAATAATCTTCGTGCTAAATATGCTGAGAACAAAAGTCCTGAAGACCTTGTTCGCTATCAATTGCCTACCAAAGGTTCTCCCATTTTAGCAGTTCTTAAGATTGGTGAGGATTTGATAAAGAAAAATTTATTTTGGATCATTCATAATGGTCAACAGGTAAATTTTTGGATAGATTCTTGGGATGGTCACAAGCCTTTGATAACTCGGTTTCTCGATTGGAGGCCTTGGATGGAGGAGCTTCACCGAGCTAACTGGATAAAGGTGGCTAATTACTATCGGTACCATACTGGTAATTCAAAGGTTGGTAGATATTGGATCCCTATTGAGGACTGGCCTATTCAAATCCTAGAAAGGCAAAGACAAGCTATCCAAGGCATCCTTCATATGAGATCTCTCTCTTGGTCCCATGAAAAAGATTGTTTTGGATGGAACAACACTACTAAGGGTGAGTATTCAGTTGCTCAAGGTTATTTGACCTTATGCCATAATAATCCCAACCAATCATCTGACATATTTTCTCAGTTGTGGGCTCAAAAGCTCTGGCCTAAGGTGAGGTTCTTTACTTGGCTTTTATTGCATCGTAGGGTGCTTACTGGTGAGCAACTTATGAAGCATGGTTTTCATGGCCCTTTTAGATGTGAAATGTGTGGAGAGAATGTAGAAACTCTCAACCATATTTTTATTGAGTGTACTTTAGCCTCTGAGCTATGGAGGAGAATGGCCACTTTACTTGGCTTACAATGGTCCAATTTTTTTACTTTTGAACAACTTTGGAGGGATTGGCCTAAACAAGAGGGTGTTGATCATTTTATTAGGCAGTTAGTTTGGATGGGTTCTACCATTCTACTTTGGAATATCTGGAATGAAAGGAACAACCAAATTTTTAATCAAGATAGGAAGGATATTCACTATATTTGGCAAAAGACCATTGCCAACTTAGTTGAATCAGTCCAACAACTCCTTAATCACCCCCAAAACTCCCACCAAATATGGGATCAAGTGATGCAAATATTGAAGATTAAATCTTCTAAGGGCAACCAACTTAAAGGGAATGTGAGTAATTGTAATATGGATAGGACAAGAAATTGGCAACCTCCTCCTAAGGATTTTGGAAAATTCAATACTGATGGAGCCTCTAGAGGGAACCCTGGAAAAGCTAGTGCGGGAGGAATTGGTAGACTTTCAGATGGCTCCCTGGTTTTTACTTTTGTTGAGAATTTGGGTATTCTTTCCAATAACCTTGCTGAGGGGTATGGTATCCTCAGAGGCCTTCAAGAGGCTACTAAGGTTGGATGGGAAAAGGTGCTAGTTGAGTCTGACTCTCAACTCATGATTAATATTTTGAAGACTCCTTCTAAGAATCATAAGGTTGATTGGAGAATAAAAATAATTATTGAGAAGATTCAATTAATCCAGATGGGATTTTTGAAAGTTGATTACAATCATGTGGTCAGAGATCAAAACAAGAGTGTTGATGCTTTAGCTAATTGGGCTTTGGACAAAGGTGATCTTACTTGCTATGGCCACCCTCCTAGATGGTGGGCTTCACAAATAAGGGAAGCTCTTCTTTCTATCATTTCTTTGGATGGCTCTAGTTCTGGAGGTACCTAGTTTCTTCTTGCTTTATTTTTGCTTCTCTTTGGTTCGGTCATGGTATTTTAGTTCCCTAGCTCAAACTATTCTTTCTTTTGTTTCCTCTGTTGATTCTTGCCTTAAAAGTCTTTTGGTCTAGAAAGGTCATTGTTGTGTTCAATTTTTTTTTTTGTTTAGTTTTTTGAGGTGTGTGTTTTTTGTTTTGTTTTGTTTTTGTTTTTTGTGTTGTTTTTTGTTGTTCTTGTGTTTTTGTTGTTTTGTGTTTTTTGTTATTGTCCTTGTGTTTTTGTTGTTCTTGTTCTTGTGTTTCTGTATGTTTGTGTTAATTCGTGTTTTTGTGTGTGAGTGTTTTCTATGTTTTTTGTTTTTGTTTATTGTCTGTTGTTGGTTGTTTTTTTTTTTTTTTTTTTTATTTTTTAGGTTTTGGTTGTTTTTGTTTTTCATGTTTTTGTTGGTTATGTCTTTGTAGCGTTCTGTTGTTTTTGTCTTGTTTGTGTTTTGTTATGTTGTTCTTGTGTTTTTTCTATGTGGTTCGTGTTGTGTTTTTTTTATCTTATTGTGTGTGTGTTTGGTTGTGCTTTATCTTTTCGACACACTCAAGGAGCATGTTTTTTATTTTATTTTATTATTTTTATTTATTTATTTATTTAAATCTTATTGTGTGTTTGTTTGCTCCTTGAGTATGTCAAAGGTGGTAGGCCAGGTGCGAGCCCTGGGCGATTTTGGTGGAATAGATACCCCTGCCTCCTTGGGTCTTACCCAAAAGTGGCATCCCTTCTGGGATGTTTTCCACAAAAAAAATGTATCATGGTAAAATATTAGCATTTCAAATACGTATTTTTATTTTTTGTTATGAACTATTGTATAATAAATCATATACTCAAATTTCTAAATTATAGGTTATACCACAATAATAGTTGCTTCTCAAGTTGGTAAGTATTACTCTTCCCTTTGCCTATCCATGAAAATTATCAAGATTTACCATTCACATGCTACCATCATACTATGTAGAGGATCTGTAATTTCATTTCTTTAAACTCATCCAATGACTAGGCTCATGGGATTTTTCACTACTAGTGGCTTTGTGCACTTTCTCAACACTTGCAAATCTCTATTTTTTCCTTGGCATTTCTAGACTTTCATCTAGACTTTCGCTCCCTTTTGCTTGTTTTATTACTAGGTACTTCCTTCTCGGTTTCGCTTTTTTGCCATGTTTGTTCTCCTCTACACTTCCTTATATGCATACCCCAACTTGCTTTTTTGATCTCCCCTTTTGACTATATTTCCCATTTAACTCCTCATAATTTTGATACATCTGTACAATCCACTTCATTCTCAAAACATCTTTAGGTAAGGGGTTGGCTAGTTAGTTTATTTAGGGTACTAAATCATTACTTTATATTAAGTTCCATTATTCTCAAAGGCATGTAAATGGTATAACTGGTAATTTTAATTTATGTCCTTTAAAGCACATAATGGCTTGGGGGTCAAATAATGTGAATCTTCTAAGGTGTATCAAACTTGAAGGTTAGTGGATAATCATAGAGGTGGTTTTAACTTATATAGCTTGACACTTTTTACCAACATATAAATGTACCTTAAGGTGTTACAAGTCTTTATGTTGTGGTTCTTATTTTTGACTTATTTTATCAATTCTTTCCTTTTCCACGGTTCAAAACTATCACACTAGGCTTAATATGACCTAAGTATAAACAAAATTTACCTTAATATTTGTGAGCAAGGACTAGTGTAATATGTATTTCTAGTAACCAAATATCTCATGGTTTTAGATAGTCATACTTACCCCTTGTGATCCAAATTTGCAATCACATTTTTTACTTTTGCTTTCAATATAGATTAATATAACATTATAATATCATTCATTTAGTCTTATATTTTTTCTTCTTTTTCATAAAAGCAAATTATCATAAGATGCATACATGTGTGTCAAATTATGTCAATTCAATAAATAGCTTCTAATTCTTTGCATTGTCATTTAATTAAAAATTATTCATGATTTACTTGGAATAAAAAACAATAAAATCAATCATTTGGTCATTATGCTCTCTATAGATGTCATATTAATTTATTTATAATGCATTAAATATTAGAGCACTAAAAGATATCGAGATTTGATTATTGCATAGATTAAATAATATAAAACTAAGGCTAATAATAGCCATAGATAGTGATGCAACTAATATCGCTAACAACATAAAGATGCTAATAATATCTACCAACTAAAAAATAATATCCTAAATAATATCTTCCGACAATGTGAATGTCGGTAAGATAATCTACTAACCTAGGTAGAAGCAAACTAACCTAGGTAGAAGGTAAATGTAAATAAACTAATCTACCTAGGTTAGTTACCAAATAAGGTAATATACTCTAACATCCCCCCTTATTACATTATTTGGGTAATACATATATATCCCCCTATACAACAATATTTGGGTAAAGTATATAACTGCCCCAATACAGTGAAGAAGAAGAGAAATGAAAGAATGTTGGCTCGTGCTTTGTCTTTGGCTCTGGCTCTGGCTCATGGCTCTGGCTCTGGCTCTAAGCATACCTCTGGATGTGTACCTCTAGGTCTATCTCTGGATCTACCTATGAATCTGCCTCTGGATCATTGCCTCTAGATCTGCCTGTAGATCTGCCTCTAGAACTTTATCTCTGGGTTTGTCTTTAGGTCTGTCTCTGGGTCAGTGCCTCTGGGACTGCCACTCGGTCTGTCACTAGATTTGCCTTGGGGTCTACCATAGGTTTTACCTTTTCGGTAGAAGCCATACAACATTGCTTTCATCATGGTCCATTGTGTGTGATCTGTCCATCCACAATCTATATGAACCTTGTTGGCCATTTTCACTTTGTACCAACAACTGGAAGAAGAGTGATTCATACATCCACATGAATCACAAGGATGTAATTTCCAACATCTAGCTGCAACATGTCCTGTCTTTCCATAATGATTGCAATAATGCTTTTTAGGAGTTGTAGGAGATTTAGGTTTTACAAACATGGTATTACTGGTACTTGCATGTCCATTATAGCCAAGGCCTTCATTCTTTTCCCTGACATTTAGCATTATAGGAGTTTTAATGCCTTGTTCCTGTTTACCTAATCTCTCACCATTGAACACAATTTTCTTCATCAGTTTGGATCCAAATCCTTTGGTGTACTTTTCAAAACACCCAATTTTATCATCTTCATTAATGCTTTTAACAATATGGCATTTGTCACTATTGATGAGATTATGGAGCTCTTTTTGAGGAGTTTCAGTTTTTAAGTCACTAGTGTCGCAAGCAAAGTCTGCTTTTGAAATGAGATCACATGTGCTACAACTGATATCTACCATAGAAGGTATGAGGTCACCTGTATCACAACAAGCATTTTCCATAACTGGTTGAAGGTCACTCGTGTCACAACAAGCATTTGCCATAATGGACTAAAGGTCACTTGTGTCACAACAAGCGTCGACCATTAGGACCTCTTTTTCCTCATTTATTTCCATTTTCACTTTGCATTGGGCAAGGTCAAGAGCAACCAATGACATGTATATGCCCCTTATAACGCCAATAGGAAATCTAGCACCATTTGTCTGAAGGTCTGTAGAAGACTCAAAATCTTCGAGTAGGGCTACTAAACCATTGTTTAGTGTGAGAAATGTGCCCTTCTCATAAAAATCAAGCCCATCCATCTCAGGTGGAAAATAAGGACCTTTAACTGATGTAACAACATCATCAGTTGGTTTTGGGGCTTGCTTTTTCTTTGATCTACCCATATTAAGGTTTCGGTCGCTGCCAAAAATGCACCTTTTACAAGGGAATTTTGCAAAAATAAATGGCTAAGGTGTCGGTCGCTACCGAAAATGCACCTTTACAATGTATCCCCCCTTGCTTTTGCAAAAAAATGATGTATTTCCCTTGTTTACAAAACTAGGAGATGGGAGAGAAAAAATTATCCCCCTTTTTAGTGCAAAGAATGTAACTATGAAGCCTCAATAGGCTTTTACAAAACTTTATTCTAGGCAAATTTTGAATTTTCCCCCCTAATGCACAACTGATCAATATCTGCCCCCCTCCTTTAGGTAATTTTAACAAAATTCATCCAAATGAAATGGTTGGAAGGAGAAAAAGTTTTGCACATATTGGATGCCACTTGGGTTGGTATAGTAACTTGCAAAAAGAAAATAATTGCAAGAACTAATAAAATTTTCAAAAGAAAATTTAAGTTGAATTTAAATTAAATTAAAATAATTTAATTTAAAAACAATGTGCAAAATTATATATTACCAAGATGCTTCCTGGAATTGAACCTCCGACCGTCATAGACAATAAAGTCTTACCAACTGGCTTTCAACCAGTCGAGGGAAAATTCCCCAATTTTATCCGCTCTCTAGAGCGGCTTTTCCGTAGCGTGATGCTCCTTTGCAGTATTCTACTTCGTGCAACAGTGGTCGGCCCTGCGATCTGCGGCACCTTGGGATTTTTCAGCGGTGTAACCTCGGGTGGCCTATCTCCAGTGTCTCACCTCCACCGGCATTCCAGATCTGTGATGTGCACAGTCATCGAGCAGAACTTGACTTAAATCAGGAGTTGGTGTTGATCGGCACCAGTTGAAACTTCTCCCCAC
Source organism: Wollemia nobilis (assembly GCA_028583015.1). Taxonomy (NCBI): domain Eukaryota; kingdom Viridiplantae; phylum Streptophyta; class Pinopsida; order Araucariales; family Araucariaceae; genus Wollemia; species Wollemia nobilis. The sequence continues at coordinate 2,636,561 of JAQPPZ010002020.1, read as the reverse complement.
GTCTTCGATGAGTACCCACACAAATTGAGATCACCGAATGCAATCTTCCCGGCAAACCTTCGTTCGCAATTGCTGAAATTTTAGAATGCATTTTCTGGAGGTGCACTCGAACTACAGAATTCTACCTTAAACCAGCAACAGATCTGTTGTGAGATCTGCCTTTCTCAAAATGCATGGCTGTGCTTTAGGCAAACACTGGTCATCCTGGTTATTTCAGCATTTGATGGCAGTGACAAGTCGTGTCGAATCTCAGCGTCGTAACGTGGTGGCACCCTCCTTCGTCAATGGACTGTATCTGCTGTACGCGGTTGCGCAGAGCAATCAACAGTGGTATGATGCTCCCAATGCCTCCTGTCTGCACTCTTTGGAGAGTGTCAACGTCGTCTGCAACTCCTGCAAGGCTGAAACTACAAGCGGCTATGATTTTACTTGGTGAGGATCCAGTTCTAAATCTGCAGCAAAACGTCTTCATGTTTCAATGCCTTCAACGAAATCTGCATGGGGTCTGGCTTTTGAAGACATTCAGCCACAGTACAGTACTTCACAACACTTCACAGCGGCGCATTTCCTCTTCACTCCGGGTGGCGCTGCGCACACTGGATCACGTAGATCTGAACCGGAGATCGAACCTCTCCTTCTGCTAATCGTGGATTTGATGAGCAATCCGACAGAGTGTGAGTTGAATGCTGCAAACCATCTTTGATCAGTCGATGAGGGCCAGGGACGTAGCGTGTAGGCATATTTCTACACAGTTTTAGTCCCACATCGAGGACAACGGTCACAAAAAGGTGTTTAAAATGGAAAAAATACATATTTCCTTATGACCACCACATGGAGGTGGGTCATCCAATTATAATGTTTTGTTGCTGACCACTTAGATTGAGTGCATACATCTCACATAACCCTATAGTTATCATCCACGTGTCCTCTTGTGATTCACCCGTAGAGTAACCTATGTCCACATTGATTGTGTATTCTTCAGTTAGATCCTCAAAGTGCTTGTTCATCCAGATCCTCGAAGTGGTGCTCGTTGCCCGTGTTAGCTTACAGAGTAGGTGTCATCCGTGTCCACCTAGGGTTTGTCACGTCAATAGTGCTTAGGTGTCGGTTGGGCCCATGTCGCATCCAACGTTGTGGCCAACTAGGCTGTTGAGTCCTCAACCTGATGTCCAGGTCACCACCACGGCCACGTCTGAGTCTGAGCTATCAGATCTTCCAATAACTAGGTTGCTTAGGTCAGCCGTCGCCACCACGCCCACGTCTGAGTCTGAGCTGTCAGATCGTCCAATCACTAGGTTCCTTAGGTCAGCCGGCAGCCCTTCGTCTGGATCTTCAGGGTCGTCGTCGGCCAACAGGCTGTTCGTGGGTCTCCGTTCGGTTCAATCAGCTAGAATCCTCCTTCTCCAGGAGCCTTGGCAGCACGAAGAATCACACCTTTCGTTGGCTACGCTGTGCCTCGAGAAACGAGCTCGCGTTGGCCAATCGGCTTGCCCAATCAATCGCCAAGCTTTGATTATTGCATATATTAAATTATACAATACTATAGCTAATAATAGCCATAGATAGCGACGCAACTAATATCGCTAGCAATATAAAGATGCTAATTATATCTACCAACTAAAAAATAATATTCTAAATAATATCCGCTGATAATGTGAATGTCGGTAAGATAATCTACTAACCTAAGATAGAAGCAAACTAACCTAGGTAAAAGGTAAATAAAGTAATTTACCATAGAAGCAAACTAACCTAGGTAGAAGGTAAATGTAAATAAACTAATTTACCTAAGGAATTACCAAATAAGGTAATATAACATTAAAATATCCTAATCATAATTTTACTAATTATGATCATCAAATAGTTTAAGTTTCTTAGTATCCGCTAACAATATAAAGATGTTAATAATATCTACCAACTAAAAAATAATATTCTAAATAATATCTGCTGATAATGTGAATGTCGATAAGATAATCTACTAACCTAGATAGAAGCAAACTAACCTAGGTAGAAGGTAAATAAAGTAATTTACCATAGAAGCAAACTAACCTAGGTAGAAGGTAAATGTAAATAAACTAATCTACCTAGGGGAATTACCAAATAAGGTAATATAACATTAAAATATCTTAATCATAATTTTATTAATTATGATCATCAAATAGTTTAAGTTTCTTAGAGGGGATGAAAATGGCAGGCATTACAAATACAAGAGTTTAGATTGAGAAGACTTTTCAACTAACATCCTTTCCTTGTAAAAGAATAAATTATTTTTTAATTACACCCTCAAATATTTTGATCCAATACCTTAGTTTGTAGAAGTAAAGTTTAAGATGAACTCTTGACAAAAGAAACATCACATAAAAGCCATGAACTACTCTTCTAAATCATGTATGCAGACTTTTATTTGCTTTGATACCATGAAGAATTTTTCATTAATAAAGAATGAATCAAATGAAATCAATATATTACCTAGATTCACAAAAATAAAATAACACAAATATTGTTGGCGATATTACATTATTTGGTACATTGAGTACCATTGTAAATATTTGTATTACAATGTGAGTTTATTATTTAGTATGTTTCAAAGTGTGAAGTGTGTTTATGTCATATAATCAAGTGTTAGTTATGAGTGAAAGGTATCATATTTGCAAGTGTGAGCTGTGAGTGAAAAGTGGCATGTGTGTAAGTGAAGAGTCATGAGTAAAAGGTGTCATATGTGTAAGTGAAGAGACATGTGTTATGTGTCAAGATTAAAAGTAGGGAGTTATGTAATCATGATATTTTCTCATAATGTAAGAAAGGCATATGAAAGGATGTATATCCCTTTAGATTGAGGAGAGAAAAAACCAGGAGTATTGAAGAATCATATGTCAAGTTATATATTGATGACAAAGATCTATGCAATGAAATGAAAAAAAGATTGATTTTGTATGAAGTATTTTATTATCAATAAAGCTTTTATTTTGTGTAATATTAGTGTTGTGATTGTATGATATTATTTGCAAGTGATTATACGATCCTAGGAAATAGGGACCTATGATATTTAGGCCCATTTGCTTATCAGAGTCACTTTAGTAAGCCCTATCTGGGGTGGAGAGGGAATATATTATGAAAAGTGGTTGGAGAGAGATTAGAGAATAGCTAGCACTAAAATTTGGAGTGAATATTTCACATATTGGATGTGTGAATTTGGAGAAGTAGGAAGAATAAGATTGGTAGGAAGAAAAAGATTGGAGAAGCATCAAATTGATGAATGTGTGAAAGAGAAAGAAGAACATGAGAGAACATGTGAAACTACTAGAGTTAAGATGATAAGGTTAATAGGAGTTGAGTGGAGATACGTTGGAGAGAAAGGAGTAAGCCACAACATTGGAGCATCTTGGAATAGATAGTTTGGAAGTAGCAATTGAACGTATAACAAAAGCTTGGAGGAACATAGATTGGAGTCAAATAAATGTAAATTGGAGCTAAAGGAATATAAATTGGAGCCAAATGAATACCTGGAACTTGAGCAAATTAGAATCAAATTAAAGCCTAAAATCTGAGCAGATTAGAGTCGAACGTTGAAAATCTAAGCATCATGAAATTGAGGATAGAAGGGCATTAAGCAATCTAACAAAGCATAGACAGTTTCAAAAGGACGATGTCAAAATCGAACAGTAGAACGTAATGCTTGAGACATTGTTTAGAACATGAGCACTTCATGTAACATATTTCTCGGATGCCCTAAATCAATTTAAAGTGAGATGTAGCATCATAATAAGGTAAGGTTTTGATTTCAAGATTATTAAAAAGCAGATGCACTTTATTTATTTGCTTGGGCGCATTATTTTTTGAAGGAAAATTTTGATTTTGGGAGTTATAAGGTTAATATGACAAATTTGGGAGATAAAAGGGATGAATTAACTGGGAGCTAAAAGGAAATGAAATGAAATTGAGATTTGAAGATTAATTGAAATTGTGAAATTGAAATTAAATATTTGGGAGACATTAAAAGAAATTTAAAATTTGAAATTGGTTGTTGAAAGTTTTAAAATAAGAAATAATTTGAAATTAAAATTTGAGAGTTATAAAATTTGAATTTTAATAACTAATAAGAAGATTTTGAAAATTGATTGATTGAAGTCTAATAATTGGAAATTGAAATTGCTTGATTGAGAATTTAAAGAAGTTTATATTGAAGATTGAAATTAAAGAAATTTTAACATGAGAAGAGTTTTTTTTTTGGCAGCTAAGAAAAAATAAGAAAACAAGCATTCAAAGAACTACTGAAGGAAGAATATACGATTCAATAAAATTAGTGGAGCACATACAATTCATCCTAAGAGAAGTTGAAATTATAGTTCTTATGATACTTAAACAATGTATAAATGTTTGTTCTAAAGATGTCAATGTCTCAATTTGCAAAACAATAGTGACTTTCAAGACAAAAACACCAAGGAAAATATCTTTGGTAAAAGTTCTATATTCAAAATCCATAAAATTTCATCCAAAGTGTAAATATTGCAATAAATATGGATACAAAACTAAAAATTGTACGGATCTTGTTCATTGTAAAAATTGAAAAAGCAATAATAATTCTCAAAAGAATTGTACTAGATATAAAAGGTATATTAACGATGGCACTAGATGAACTTATCAAACATATCATTTGAAAATCAACTATGAAAATAGTTGGAATCACTACAAATGCAAGGGATAAATCAGCTCTAGCACCAGTAATAATTTCAAAGCCGGAGTCAAAGGATGAAGACAAGACAAAGACAAGAGACAAAGATTGAAGGCGAAAATATTTCACACCAAATAATGTAATATGGGGGTATTGGCAATATTACATTATTTGGCACCTTGAGTACCATTGTAAATATTTAAATTAGGACGTAATTTTATTATTTAGTATTTCAAAGTGTGAAGTGTTTTATGTGTCATGTAATCAAGTGTGAGTTATGAGTGAAAGATGTCATGTGTGCAAGTGTGAATTATGAGTGAAAGGTGTCATGTGTGTAAGTGAAGAGTTATGAGTGAAAGGTGTCATATGTGTAAGTGAAGAGTCATGTGTGATGTGTCAAGATTAGAAGTAGAAAATTATGTAATCATGAGAGAATTTTTCATAATGTAAGAAAGGTATATGAAAGGTTGCATCTCCCATGAGATTGAGGAGATTAAAAGTCAGGAGTATTGAAGAGTCTTATGTAAAGTTATATATTTTATGATAAATATCTATGCAATAAAATAGAAGAAAAAGATTTATTTTGTATGAAGCATTTTATTATCATTAAAGCTTTTATTTTATGTAATATTGGTGTTGTGATTGTATGAGATTATTCACAAGTGATTATACGATCCTGGAAAATAGGGACCTATGATATTTGGGCACATTTTCTAACAAATACAAATATCATAGAGATCAAAATATATGATATGGATCTCTAGACACTAAAATTATTTGTGAAAATGGAAATAATTCCAATTATTGTACAAAATGATGGGCAAGTAGAGGGATAAATACACACCATTGTATATGAATATCATCTATAAATCAGCCTATTGATAGTCCTTTAAGAATACTAAATCATCTTACTATAATATGGCACAAAAGGTCTCTTAAATGATGTGAGGAGCTTAAAATCCTCTTGCTTCAATATGTTTAAGGTATATGTCATATGTTATAAGGGACCTAGACTATGATTTATGTGTATATTTCACAAACATCTAGTATTTCAAAAGCAAAAACAATGTTTCCCTCCTAAGATTCTTTGTCTAAACATTATTGTCTAATTTGAGATTAAAGATACAAGCAAACAAGGAATGTAGAAAAGCAAGTTCTATACTATGTACTAATTTTTATTTGAATGATGCAGTTAGACTAAATATTTTTTTCTTTTCAAGGCAAGAGAAAAAGAGATAAATTCATCGAATAAACCATCCTAATGCATCCTACATGCACTTCACTTTCTTGCCTAGAATAGAATTGATAATAATTTTTTTTTGTGTTTAAATTAAGTTAATTTCCTTGATCCCACTTTATTACATTGTCAAAACAAAAATAGAAAACCTTGAACAGTTGTAGACAACAAACAACACTATCCGACCAAAGTGGAAAGCAAATATCCTATAGTGAGTGTACCTAGTTTTTGTCATAACAATAGATGTGTGGTCTGATTGCACCTATATTTCTGATACGTGTAAAAAAACTATAAAATAGATGGAGAAAAATAAGAGTTAGTGTATATGGGTTTGGCTGACCTGAGAAGAGACAAAAGACTTTTTGGGTCAATAGGTTAGACCCTTATTTTCTTTAAGAGAATACTGAAAACCCAATAAAAACATGGAACAACTAAAAAATGGTGTCTATCTTATCTAGTCAAATTATTATAACAGCAAAATAGCATACAAGAAGTCAAAAATATAGCTATTATAGATACCGGGTAGAACCTCAAAAGGATTAAAACCCCTTCGCACATTAGATATATTCAAATTGAATAGTAAAATGATTGTGTGAGTATAAAATGAAACATGCTAGAACTATTAATATGTGAGTATGAAGAATCTATACTGCATTATCTTAAAACTTTAGAAGTTATATATGGTGATAGAAATAGTAATAGTAGCAACGAGCATGGGTGAAGGTGGCAATATTGGCAAGGATGGTACCCGCAATGGAAACAATAGTGGTGTGGGTACTCCACGAACCCACATAGATCATGGATCTTGTCCAAATAATAGGAAAGAGAATACATTAGGTCCACCTTGAATCCCTTGCCACTCTTTCAGAGTCGCAGGTGGATTAGAGGGGAATGATCTTACATTTTCTCTCAAGTTCACGAATGAGAAAGACCCTATCATGCTTTTTTAGAGCGGATCCCTCTATCGAGGATCCATGGTGGACTTTTATGGATCATTTTATAATGGATCTACTGATAAAATGTGTCTGATGAAGCCAGATCTAAGAATCTGGGTCACACGCGGACTATCTTTGGTGGGTTTTTCTATGGGATTGGGTGGATCGACAAATTATGGGAAAAATGAATCGACGATCAATATTGTTTTGATGGTCCCTGGTGGTGAATCTTTCATGCCTGTTGGATCAATGAATCCCAAAGAAAGTGGTCCTATGACAATGATGGGATTAGGAGAAAGTGAATCTACAATACCCAAAATTTATCACTCCTTTACAAACATGGGGAAGAGCAACACTTCCCGAAATCCTAGTTCTCCAAACCCTAAGTTTGAGTTGCATCCTTCAAATAGATCTCTCAGAATCCCACTTGATATTATGTCCTCTATTGTTGCTCAAAATTTCCACTCTCTGATGGGTAAATTCCTAGGATCATGGTCTAACATGGAGTCGATCTGTAGGTGGGTGCTATCTACATGGTGCCCTTTATGATCCTTGGATTTGTTCGCTCTCTTCATGGGTTTCTTCCTTATTTGGCTTAATAATTCCAGTGATTCAAGCTAGATCCTTATAGGTGGGCCTTGGTTTTTCAGGAGGGGACTCTTCCTAAGGAAATGGAGTGTTGATTTAAATATAGCTACCCAAAACATCAACTTTACACCTATCTAGGTCCACCTCTTGGGCCTTCCTCTTCAGTTCTGGCATGAGGATATTCTCAGAGGGATCGCACGAAACATTGGGGACTTGATCACTTTTGATCCACTAACAAAATCTAGGATCCACATGGTCCATTTTTGTATGTGCATTAATGCAAATCTTAACTCTACCCTCCCTTCTTCAATCAATCTCATTTTGGATGTTAGCACTTTTTCTCAGATTATTGAATATAAAAATAAGCTTGTGTTTCTTTATGATTGTTCCAATCAAGGCCACCTTCGATTGCAGTGCCCCAAAGTTTCCAAGATGCATCAGGGAAGCATTATATATGGACATCGGTAGCACCAAGTCTCTCATTGATTCTCCAAATATTTGGTTTATACCCTTTCCAAACCTCCACCCCCTTCAAGTGCTAAAAGGGAAGTTCCAAATCAAGTTTTGAACTCCACCTCTCAAGGCCCTTTTGGGGAGGTATTTTTTGACGGACAAGGAGCTTCCACTAATCTAGCTCAAATTGATCTTTCTTCTTCTCTCAAGGTATGCCCTCTCATCCCTGTTTCTAATCATTTCTCTTCTCTATCTAATGATGAGCACATCCTTGCTTCTGAGAATCCCACCTTATATACTTCACCGAGTCCCCCCTTCCCCTAAGAGCTTCCTTGGATCTCCCTTAGTAGCCCTTTCTTCCCTAGTCCTCAGTTTACCAGAACGTAAAAAAAACTCCATGCCAATGTTGGATCTGGTAAGAATCGGGGCCACCCTTCAACACAAGATATCAAAAATAGAGAATGTCCAGAAGAGATTGTTAATGGCACCTAGCTTACCCTTTGTGTCTCTTCTAGACCAACCCCTTTTTTTGAGACCCCTGTTGATAGTAGATCCAAATTTTCCCCTTCACTTGGAAGAGGGAAGAGAACATCCTCAAGAAGTAGCATATGAAGATCCTCTCATAGAATGTGAGAGGCCTCAATGGATGCAACAAGAAACGTTTGGTCAAGTCCATGAGGAAAGATCTAAGGCCTACCATTTTTTGTTGCAAGAGATAAAACTAGAAATTCATAATACCACTTGCATCTCCAAATACATATGTAAATATTATGATTTCCTTGTTAGTCATGCCAATTGTGCTTTTGGTGGACTGTTATGTCTATGGGATCCCAAAAAAGTTGATGGTTCTCTCCAGTCTACTATCGAGAACTATATGAGCATCCTATTCTTTAGCAAATATGATAGCTTCCATTGGGTCTTATCAAACATGTATGCCCCAAACTCCCCTTCTGGTAGGTCCCACCTCTAGAGTACTCTCAATCAAATTTGGGAGGTCTTCTTCGTAGAGGCTTGGATGCTAGTTGGAGACTTCAACTCTCCTCTGTTCCCAACTACTAAGAAATTAGGTTCCCAAATCACTACCAATTCTTACAAATAATTTGCAAATTTTATGGATGACAACGAACTCATGGACATTGATCTGAGAGGACCCAGATTGACATGGAGCTACTACAAAAAAGGTGACTAGATCATCTAGCTTAGGCTCGATAGAATTCTCATATCCACTAATTCCATTTCAAATTTTGGTGATGTTGTCCTCCGTTCTTTACCTAGAATTGGTTCTTATCATAATCCTTTGCTTTTAGATTACGCATTCCAAACTTCTTCGTTCAAATCCCCTTTCATATTCAAGGTAATGTGGCTTCAGGATTCATACCTCAAGTAACTTGTATCCCTCTTATGGTCTCGTAGATGCCCTATATCTCTAGCCTCCCATGTCAGCAATAAACTACGATTCGTGAAAGCAAACCTGAAATGGTCGATAATATTTTCTACAAAAAGCAACATATTCAATCTCAACTCACTAACATCGAGCTCTCATCCCAACAAGGGGACCTCGACCCTAATATTCAGGATGTTGAGAAGACCCTCCTCTCAGAATACCACAACATCCTCAAAAATGAGGAAGTCTTCTAGAAGCAAAAATCACAGGTCACATGGCTGAAAGAGGGTGATTCAAATATAAAAAATTTCACACCACCACCATGAGACATAGAGGAAGAAACAGAATTGGATAACTTACTAAGTATAATGGGATAGTAACAAAGGACATATATAAAATTAAAAATGAGGTAGTTGGTTACTTCAAATATTTTCTTGGACCTAGCCTAGAATGTGATAAGTACACATATGAAGTTCTCTTGAAGAATATTCCAAGGTTAGTAACTCAAGAGCATAATCAGATGTTGCTTAAACCTTTCTCTACAAAAGAAATTCATGCTGCAATTTTTTCTATGCAAGGTGAGAAAGCCCTGGGCTCGAAAGGCTTTCCCCTATCTTCTTCCAGTGTTTTTGGGATATTGTGGGTCCAAATTTTATCTCAGTCATCTAGCAAATGTAAAGTCATAGAAGCATCCCTAGTGACATTAATTCTAACTTTCTGGCCCTTATCCCCAAGATAAGTAATTCTTGAACCCTTGCTTACTTTCGCCCTATCAGTATTTGTAACTTCTTTTATAAAATCCTCACCAAAACTCTGGCAAAAAAACTTAAGCCCATCCTTCTCCACATCATTGATCTCAACCAAGGAATTTCTCTCTAGGGAAGACTTATCACCAATAGTATCATTACCATTCATGAACTTATCCACTCAGTGTCCAAAAGTGGTAAGGCTGACCTCCTTCTCAAATTAGACATGAACAAGGCTTTCGATAGAGTGTCCTAGAGTTTACTCTTTTTTGTCCATTCTAAGTTTGTTTTCCACCCTGATTGGATAGATCTCATCAAAAAGTGCATCTCAACCATAAATTTCTTTGTCCTAGTCAATGGTTCTACTGTTGGTTACTTCCAAAGCTTCAAGAGATTAAGACAAGGTGATCCTTTATCTTCGTTCATTTTCATTATTGTTGCTGAAGCCTTGGGCAGAACCTTGAGGTCATCCTACTCCAAAGGGGATATTTTAGGTATCAAACCTACTTCTTCCCTCCATCCCATATCTCACCAAAAAAATTTCGATGACACTATCCTTACCACTCTTGCTTATGTCCCCCAAGCCAAAATCATCAAATCGATCATGCTTTCCTTTGAGTCTATTGTCGGGAAAAAAGTAAAATTCTCCAAGAGTAAGATCTACTTCATCAACACTCCCATCAGGCATCAAGTTTGTATTGCTAATATCCTTGAGTGCACCATTGATGAGCTCCCTGCAACTTATCTTGGATTTCCTCTCTTTGAAGGTTCTGCTAAAAAGTCATTGAAAGAATTCAAAAAAAATTGGTTGGATGGAAAGGGGGGCTCCTCAGTCAAGCGAGCAAGGCCACCTTAGTCAAAGCAACTCTCCAAAGCATCCCTGTATTTTTCCTCTCCATTTTCCAAATCTCGGTTGATGTTTGTAACAAAATTGAACATAAGCAATGTTTCCATTTGGTCGCCTGGGACCAAGTTTGCTCTAGAAAGGAGTACGATGGCATTGGACTTAGGAAGGTCCAAAATATGAATTTAGCACTCATTGCTAAGTAGGGATGGCAAGTCCTTTAGAACAAAAGTTATATGTGGGTTACTATCATTAAAACAAAATATCTCTGGCACCACAAAAATTTCCTAGATGATCCTTCTCCCATCCCAGGCTCTATAGTCTAGAACTCCATTTTAAAGTCAAGGGATATTATCATAAAGGGCATTTGTTGGAGGCTGGGTAATGACCAACAAATTAATTTTTTGGAAGATATCTATCTAGGTGGCAATCCCCTTTAGACCTGAGTGGACCTCATTTTTCTATATACCATCATTGACTCTCTGTTCGGGCTAAAGGTTTGTAACTTTCTTAACTCTAATAGGAAATTTTGGAAACCTCTTCCTATTTTTGACCTGAATGAATAACAAAGATAAGCCAACTCTGTGTTATCAAATTTATTATATCTTTATGTCATTCTTAGTTGTCCCTCTGACAATAAACTCCTTTGGACCCCTACCACCAATGGTCTCTTCACTGTTAATCCACTTATTACCTTACTGAAATTCCAGATTCTCCTTGGTTCCCTTAAAATATCATCTGGAACAGACTCCTTATCCCCAAAGTCATTTTTTTCTTTTCGCTTGTTATCCAAGAAAAAAATCTTACCATCCCCAAACTCCAACATCGCGACATTCATATTTCCAATCGTTGCTACCTCTGTAACCAACATTGTGAATCCACACAACACATTTTCTTATCGTGTCATTTTTCCTTAAACATCTTGTTTTCCATTTTCTCCGTTGTTGGTATTTTCTGAGCTCCTCCCTCTCTTTTGAGTGACTTATGTGTTTAATGGCCCAATCCCTTTAAGAGTTTCTATTTAAAAACCTTATGGTCCTTCTGCCTTTCCCATTTCTTATGGGGAATTTGGCGTGAACAAAATTATTGTGCCTTCAATAATTCCATTCATGACTTCCAACTTGTGCTTCTCAGAGTTCTTCAGGTAGCAACTGAGAACCTCTTTGTTACTCAGGGATATGGATATTTGGAACCCCCCAATAAAGCTTTGTTGGCCACCTCCAAGAAGCTCCATTACTATGACTTTCCTCCTCCTCCTCCTAGGATCGCTTGGTTGCTTTTCAAGTGGTCTCCTCCCCCTCCAGGATTTTTAAAGCTAAGTTTTTATGGAGCAAAATGTAATCTCGGCCCAGATGGTGTTGGAGGTATCTTTAGAGATCACACAGGGAAGATCCTTCTAGTGTTTATAAATAATTTGGGTATCCAATCAAGTCATTTTGCTGAAGCTCGAGCTCTTTTCCAAGGTATTTATCTTTAACACCGTCTTTAGTATTCTAACTTAATTGTTGAAGGGGATTCGAGAAATATTACCCAAAGCATTACAATAACCCAGTCTAATTCCTAGAACATTCCAATTTGGTTGTTGAAGTCAAAACATTTCTAAGGTCCTCCACCACTATCACCTTCCAACACATCTTTCATGAAGGGAATCGAGTAGTAGATATTCTTGCAAACTTGGGGGTTCCAGAGCCCAGTCTCACCATTTGGAGCAACCATTTCCCTCCCTCCCATCTCGATGGAAATCCTTTGCTCCTATCTTTCCTTTAATTCCCTTATGCTTGTTTGGTATTTTTGGTGGGTTTTCCTAGTTGCATTTCTTTCATGGAAGCCAACTAATAATGTCATATTTTGGACTATCTCTTCCCTTAAGTTTGAGTTTTATTTGGACTCCATGTGAGGCGATGCTCAAGTTTTTATTATGACATGCAGCTCTCATGGCTGCATGGATGTCATGTGTGGAGGACCCATCATGTCCACAAGGATGTCACATGTGTCCTTCAATCCTAATCCCAATGGTTTTTTCATTGGTTGGCTTTCACATTTTCCAGTCGATATCATGTATAGAAGTTCATCTTCAGTGTAGGCAATGCAGGGGTCACGTCCTTTGGAAAATAAAAGACTTACCTCTAGGTGAACACCAACTCCAACCACTCATGATGACATTGGAACTGGATAAATCATCACAAAAAGCAAATATCATAAAGATAAAATTTCGAGGATCCTAGGCCTCATGCGAAGACTCTACCACAATCTCCAGCTAAGTACTACTTCAAGTCACATGCAGTAGTGGATTTCTAGTGGAATATTTGGTGGCCTGATACTCCAGCATGGATTTCCATATTCAATCCTCATTCTTACATGGAACTACAGGGAGTTATCTCCAAGAAGGTCACTCATCACCTTGCGTGGATGTTTAATATGATTGCTACTAACCACGATGGAAATCCTTTCAACATATTTGAATCTAGTATTCTTGTTAGATGTGCTAGAAATTTAGAGAATCAACACCTTCAACAAATTTACCACCATGTGACTCGATGTGGGATATATCTTCGTAATCATCATTTGGACATCTTCTTACTGTTGATATCAGGGTTTGCTTTTGAATCAGGTGCCTTCTCCCCATTTTTTCAAATCCTCTTTACATACGCTCCATGGAATCTGGCTCTGCTTACTTATTGGGTGCATCATGATCAAGTCACCCTCCCATGTTGAGTGACACCTTCCCGATTGCAATTATGCACCAAGATTTTTTGGCTTGGGAGAGACGTGTTTTGTTTCCTCGTGGTTTGAGTTTTTTCTGGTTTCTAGAATGCTCCTTTGCCTTTAATAACTCTAGCCTTACTCTTAACACATTATACTCCATTCCTTCTCCCATTTTAGAGTCATTGCTCTCCTCTTTAGTTTTTCACTTGTATTCGAGTCCCACATCCATGGTTGAAATTGAACCCTCTTCCCTTCATCTCAATGCCCTAGTTGAGGATATCTTTCGAGATCATGACCTCCATTTTCTACAATTTTTCAATGATAGCGACTCAAATTTATCCATGGAGCTCGTTCAGACGTGGGATGGGGGCCATGTTTCTGTTCGCGGATTGAGCTTCACCATTACTACCAATCTTCAAGCAAAAATTATTGGACTTTTGAACGATGGAGAGATCATCCATAGGGAGAAGCACTCCTTTGAGAGCGAGCTATCACTCTTCAAAGATAGGGGGAAGAATTTGGGTAGGGACAAAGGAAGAATTCTCAAAGAAACTCTCCATAAGCCATGGGATGTCATCATGATTATTGTTTTGCAGTACTTCACTCTGGATAGCCCTGGTGCGATTTTGAGGAGTTTTCACATGGTGTACCTCAATCACCTACAAGGGAAGAAGTCCATCAATATTCTAGAGTATATTATCTGGTCAATCGAACGATCGGTGGTGAATGTAAAGAGGGAAGTTTCTTCCTTCCCTCTTCACCAAGGACTCCACATGGTAATCTATTGGTATGTTCTGGAGAGACAAACCATAAGAGTTGTGGCTTCAGTTGTTGTACTTGTGGATGACATTGGTGGTAATGGCCCTTCATCTCCTAAAACCAGCCATGCACTAGAATTTAACGTAAAGGTGGAGGGGACCTCAGGTTCCCTGAAGTCCGAACCCTGACGCTATAATACCAAAAGTAATATTGGCAGTGGAAAGCATAAGGCTCCTATCCTCATTGATAATAATGACAACTCATATGAATCTTTATCATTCCAGGCCAGGCCTAAAAGTGTGCCCAAGAAAGGCCACCCAATGGAAGGAACCTCCATGCAGCCACCCCTATTGGCCTCTCGAATGTCATGTTGGCCAAATATTTCTAATCGAGGTTATCTCCAAGACCTCCATGATATTATGAAAGCTCTCGGGAGGGCTGCCAAGATGACCTCTTCTCTTCTATCTCACATAAAGGCTCTCCTGGACAAATACAAGTATCAATATGAAATCTTGGAAGATTTTAAGAGCTTGGTGGGTGTCAATCGCACTGGTGGAGGCCGAGACACAAGACATCCTAGCAACTAACCATGCGGTTTTGACTATAAGGTTTTTTGTTTTTTATTTTTTGCAGGGATACACATTTATCTTTCCTATTTTCTTGTATGCTCTTGCGTGGGTTTCTTATGTGACCTCTTAAGGTTCTCTCCTTTGCCCCTGTATGGGCCTTTACGCTTTTTTTGTGGTTACTTTTTGACCCGTAGAGGGTTGGTGTTGTTGGAACATTTTTGTTTAGGAGAGCTTCTCCTAACAATCTATTTTTTGTAAAAGGTTATAGGACCCTTTCAAAACCCCTCTAACCAATAAAAAAAATGTGAGTATGAAGATAAAATAGACAAGAATAACTAATATGTGAGTACAAGAATAAAATAGATAAAATAACTAATATGCAACAGATAAAAACTACTATAATGTGAGTATAAATAGGAAATAGATAAAATTAGCTAATATGTGATAGACAAAAATAACTGATATGCGAGTATAAACATGAAATAGATAAAAATAGCTAATATGTGAGGTAATTAAGAGTAGTTGTAAGTAAAATAATAGTAGGCTGAGATATTAGTGGAATTAAGAAATGATAAATGAGACAAAGCTATTAGCTAAAAGCAAGATAGACATAGGTCTGAATGAGCAAGAAAGAGAAAGGAGAGATACAACCAAGTGGCAGATAATTGTTCCCCTTCCTTTACCCCTTGAGATCCCACTAGATGGTAGTTATATTTGATGGGAATACTTGGATGTTAGCTAGATTATCTTATATCCCTTTTTGAGAGGATATTGCTAGAGAGAATGAGAACCAAAGTTGAGCCAAAGTTTTGGAAATACCTAGTTATGTGAGAGAAAGGAAAAGAGCATGGAAAAACTGGTAATCTTGTTGGTGGAAATTATTCTTTACTAGAGAGAGAATTGGGAAGAATTTATTACCTAGAAAACTTGATCCTAATGCTTCCCTTAGGGGCTATATTTAGAGACATATGAGGAGCTATTTTGGAGGGAAAAAAAGAAGTTAAAAAAAGTCCAGGTATGGTCTACATATTAGAAGGCATGATCCATGAATCAATAGGGATAATTATGTCAACAAGTGGATTTTGACTTGGGGCATGTCTAAGAAGCACGTCTCTATGATTTTGCATGTGCTAAGGGTGCCTAAGAAGCATGCCTTTGGGATTTCATGTATGAAAGGGCAAGTTGCACTTAGGAAAACTGTTATTAATGTGTTATGTGGTGATGTTTGAAATATAATTGTTCAAAGTCAAACCTTGTGTGGGGAGGCATTTAGGAAAATAACTGTCAAAACTAATGATAATTATCATAGGTCTAAAATATTACACATATGATTCTCAATATTTTAACAAGATCAAAGGAGCCATGGGCATTGCAACCCTAGGCCTATAGTACCCAAAGTATTTTTTATCAATCAACAGTGCTATAAGCACTACAAGTCCAAACCTACAATACCTGATGTTTTCGGAGGTGTTGCGAGTGTTGCAAGTTGAACTTGTAGCACCCAAGTTTATTGAAGGTGCTATGAGTGTTGTAAGTTATATTTGTAGTGCCCAAGTTTACTAGAAGATGCTATGAATGCTACAAGTTGAACTTTTAGTGCCTAGGTTTATTAAAGGTACTATGAGCATTGCATGTCAAACTGGCAATGCCTGAGTTCATTAAAGGTATTGTGAGTGCTACAAGTTGAACTTGCAACACTCAAGTTTATTGAAGGTGCTATGAGCACTACAATTTGAACTTGCAGTGCTTGAGTTTATTAAAGGTGCTATGGGAAAAGCAAGTTGAACTTGTAATACTTGAGTTTGCTAAAGATGTTACTCTACTACAAGCTGAACTTGCAATGCCCGAGTTTATTGAAGGCACTACAAGCACTACAAGTTGAACTTGTAGTACCTATGTTTTTTGAAAGTGTTGGAGGTTCTAGGAGCACTATGAGTTTGCGAGGCCGCTTTGGTCTGAGAGACCACGAACAGGGGGTTCTACACCGTCAAAGTCACCCGGGAGTCGCACCCGACCCTGCCCGCACCAACATTATCAATTGGATTTTGGATACCCAATTCAGCTTTTTGGTAGGGTGGAGATTTGAACCTGGGACCTCTCTTGGAGGATTTCCCTCTCCTCTCCAACTCACCTACAACACACGGGTCTTTTCAAACCCCTTTGAATGAAAGTATTTGTTTGTAGTTTTATAAATATTTACAATAGATATTAATGCTCCAAAGACGATTCTCCAAATTTAAGTATGAGGAAGGTGAATTTAGTTTAGTTGATTAGAAGATTGATGGATGAGGGTTAAGGTGGACTAAAGTGCACAAAATTAGGTGTCTACTTTTTACCCTTTTATACATTTATAATATAATGAACATAATAGAGTACCTAAAACTAAATATTTAAGGATATGCCAAAATTGATTATATTATAATATTACATTATATTAATAGTGGCTTGCCAAAGTACCAAAGTACAATGAAAAATAAAATATATAAATTTATATTGATCATTGAAATAATCGAAGATATATTTATCATAATCTTCGTCCCGTGGAGTTATTCTTCCTTAAGGCAGATATATTGAAATTATTTACGCGTGTTTTTAAATAAAGGAAATCGAAAAACAAAGGAAATCAATCGATACATAGACCAAACAAGTGGTGACAATTTTTTTTTTTTTTGGAGTGAATTGAAATTTATGCTGGCAGCAATTCCGACAAGTTATACATCACACAGATAGCAATTCCGTCGAGATTGTTCCGTGCCCAACAGATTTTAAACCGCGTAAAATTCGTCATTGCAGTTCTCCAATACGTAACACGTGTAAAATTTATCGTCCCTACTACCGCGTAACACGTGTCGCTATGTTCGTCCTCAAGGATTAAGGCAACGTGGTGAATAATCGGTGAAAGAAATTTATCATTCACGCGCACTCTGGCTCATTTTCAAGCCTATTACGCGATGAAGGAATTATGCGTTAAATCAGCATTCCACGCGAAGAAGGAATTACCACATTATGCGCTCATTGACGGAAGGCTATTAAAAATTTATAATTTTAATAGTGCCATCAATTGGATGAAATGGAGCATACATTGAGTAAATGGACCCATAGTTAGTTTGAAGATCACCATCAAGGGATATAAAAGAAATAAATATGTTTCAAAAGAATAAAAGGAAATAAAAAGAGAGTTAGCAAATTTTAAAGAAGTGGTAGAAGATGAAAAAGATATGAGTATGGAGAGGAACCCATATCTTTGGTAGAAGATAAATTAAAAGGTGGACAAAGGGATTTGTTTGAATCTAAAAGTTCTATTTTGCAGGTTTATGGAAGCATTCAAAAGGAACAAGTTATTGTTTCCATTTATCCTACTAGCAAATATTATTTTATTAATATGGCTTTGGTTAAGAAGTTGCAAGTTCAAGCAACAAAAATTAAGGACATACAACTAGAGGGTGAGCATGTTCAAACTTTTGAATATTTGAAGCTTACCATGGATAAATATGTATTACATTCAGACTTTCATGCTTTGGAGATGGATGATAGGGATATTGTTCTTGGTTATCCTTGGTCAGACTCCTTGGGGACTGTTAACATCAATGTGCAAAATAATTTTATGAAGTTATGGCACAAGAAAAAGAAGATAACATTGTAGGATATTTCCCAACTTAAGGAACAAGGATCCAAGGAAAAACAAGAAGCGGTTGTAGAAAAACACATTGCAGAACAAATAGAAGAACCTAAAATAGAATCCATGAAGGCAGTAGCAGCAACTAAGTCCAGGGTAGAAGCAATAGAGTCTATGAAAGAAGCAACAACAACTGAAGCCATGGAAATAACAATAGCAGAGTCCAAGGAAGAATTGATAGAAGAGCATAAGGACACACCAAATGAAGGGAATATGAAAGAGCAATGTGTAGAAGAATTTAAAACACTGGAGCCAAATATTGAAGAGTCAAAGAAGGTAGAACATCAAGTTAATTTTGCACCATATCGCCATCCACACCACCAAGAGCGGCAACAATCTTGGAGGTATGGCTCAAGGCAACAATATTATGGTTCTACATGGAATCATAAGGGCACCAACTATGGCAGTATTTGGAAGAGAAAGCATAGTAATCGTGATCTTAAAATTGGTTCATCAACATCAAGGAACAAGGGGAACCATCATTCAAGTTATCAACATCCGACAGCAAAAGCGTGGAGCCAACAAAGCAGGTTTGGATACTCAAGTAACAAAAGGGTATACCAATATCAACATGTTTCACTTGGATGGCTAAATGATCAAAATTGGTACCAATTGCTAATATTGCTTAGCATATCATATTACCAGGCTTCTTCCTATGTTTTGAGGACGAAACATTTGTAAGGAGGGTGACATGATAGAGCACTTAGGAATAGATATTTGGGGATATATTATTATATGGTATTAAGGCCAAGGTTGATTATATTATAATATTATATTATTTTATAATATAATATTATATTAATAGTCGACTCCCCAAAGTAGAATTAGAAATAAGATATATAAAGAAGATATTGGTCATTGTAATAATCATCATCAAAGATATATTTATCATAATCATCGTCTATGCCCACGAAGTGGCTTACACTCTCATCTGAGAGATCTTGTGGAGTTATTCCTTCCTTAAGGAATATTTATTAGTGTTTCCCTACCTTAAGGGATTGTACGGATAAGGTTCGTGCCATAACATGTCAAAAATTGATTGAAACAAACCCAACCCATATTACATCATGACCATTTATTGGTATTACAATAGTTTTACAATTATGCATGTATCACTTGGCAGTATTCGAACTTAGCTCTCCTCTTTGAAAGTTGAGAAATATAATTGATTGAGCCAATGCCATTTGATTATAGATGTCCCAATTTGGTATAAAAAGAAAATAAGAGATACCTGAGTTTGGTGACATCAATTGTCATCATGCATCGGTGTGCCTCCTCAATTTTTAGAAGGAAAACCAAGTTGAACTAAGGAAAATCAACTTGGCTATGATAAGAGTGGTGATGAAGAGATGGAAAATGGAGAGGATGGAAGGCTTTCATTAATATGAGTAAGAAGGGCATGTTAGGGTGAAGGAGTTGATTTGATAGATGTGATGATTGATTAGAGATTAGATTAAGTTTTGATGATTGATGGCTAACATTGAATTAAAGGTCAACTAAGGGAAAAAAAGTTTGTTTAAATATGAAGATAAAAGATGAAGGAAATGAGAGGGAGATCATTGAAAATGAGGCGATATAGGTGTTACCAAAATCTCGACCAAAGTTTTGATGATTGATGATTAAGTGATTAAAATTAGATGATTAAAAATTGGGTGATGAAAATTAAATAATAAAAAAATTATGATGAAAATTAGATGCTTAAAATTAAATGATGAGAATTATATGATTGAAAGTTAAAGGAAATGATTGAAATTAGATGAATGAAAATTACTGTTTTAAAATAAAATAAGTAAAATTATATGATTAAGAATTAGTAATGAAATGATGAGATGATGAAATTAATGATAGACTTGGAGCCAAAATCTAGGGACCATACTTAGGTGAATGTTTTTTAAGTGAGATGATTAAAGGTATATTTTACTCAAATTAACCTTTAGGAAAAGGTTTAAAGGGTACCTTTGTACTCCTCTAATTGGTCTATTTAAAGACACATAATTAATCATCCTATTTAAAGGGTCTAAAGAGAACCTTTTGATGATTATCCTTTAAGAAAGGACTTAAAGGGAACCTTTTTATTGCTAATATTTGCTTGAAGCACTTGGTTAGCTTTTCCTAGAGGACTTAGTTAGCATTACTCAAAGGACTTGGTTAACTTTGCTTAGAGGACTTGGTTAGCTTTTCCTAGAGGACTTGATTAGCTTTACCTAGGTTAGCTTTGCCTAGAGGACTTAGTTAGATTGATATGATACAAAAGATTTCCTAGGGAGACTTTTGTTAGCTTGATATGATACAAAATATTGATCAAGGGACTTTTGTTAGCTTTCCCAAGGGTACATTTATTAGCTTTATATGATACAAAATATTGTCTAGGGGGACTTTCATTCGATTTCTCAAGGCGAATCTTGTTAGATTTGATATGATACAAAATATATGTACAACTATATACAAATATATACATATTCATGCTTGTAAATTTATCCTTAAGTAAAATATTCATGCTTAAAGGACTTGTAATTATTGGATTCATCCTTCTTACTCGAAGGACTTGTAATTTTAACGGTCCATTTAAGAACACGTTTTAGTTGTTTGTTCCATTAGCCATTGGACATCTTGATTGATTATAATGTTTTGATTGATTAGCCCATTAGCCTTAGGGTGTTTTTATTTAGAGTGGCACCTTAACCTTAGGATGTTTGACTAAAAGGTACCCCTTAGCCTCAAGGTATTGTGATTTAGATTTCCCCTTTAGCGTTATAGCATTTTGATAAAAAGGTATCCTTTAGCCTTGGGATGTTTTTATTGATTTTGATCTAATTTTCCTCATATATAAGTGTTATAAAGGACTTATGCTTGATTGGCATAGCAATCAACAATGTCCTAATTGAGAATACAATTTATTTCTAACCAGTTACCCCCCCACATGTAAAATATTTAGTAGAAGGGAATATGATAAGATTAATGGGGCTATCATCACCATGGTTATCATGGTGTCAATTGTGTGGCCATTGATGAGATTGAAGAAATAACTTTTGATTAGGTTATAATCAACTATAGAGGACCATGATGTCAATCATGTAGCCCATGATGAGAGATTGGTTGGGCTATCATCATCATGGATTATCATGGTATCAATCATGTAGCCATTAATGAGTCAAAAAAATATAATTTGATAATATTTGTTATTAGAACTATATAGATTGTATATTATTTATCATGTGGAAATATAGCCATAGTTTAGAATACATGAGGGATATGATTTTGATATGAGCCAAAACAAGCCACACAATGTTTTGGAAAAAATGATAGAGATAGATCGATTTGGAAGTGATAAAGATAGATGGTTTGCATAAACTTTGATTTGATTGGAAAATATAGGGACTGGGAGATCCACTCACATCAGTCATTTAGTGCAAGTGTAATGCAATATGAACTATATTAACTAGAATTATCATTTACCTCATCACAGATATCCGAAATTCATATGCAATAGGTAATCCAAGTAGTAACAAGCACATGCATACAAGAAGATATGAAAGGAAAATGGAATGCAAGTAGGCAATATGCTTACAAGCAATTGAATGAATAGGAAGCCAATGTAGATTCATATGTATATTCAATTGTATTATCTATTAAGATGTATTATTTTTTGGGTAATCTAAGGTTAGGATATTCATACTTATCAAGATATGTTAATAAAAAGGAGCTAGGATGTAGGAGGAGTGAGTCCTCATCATATGTTTTTTTCCAACCCAATATGTCTATAGAAATGGTATTTCCATGGGATCCTAAAAGTAAAAAGTTCCTTTCATCGTCATGGTCGAATAAAAATAAAGCAAGAAGAGGATCACTATGACTATGGATATACCCTATCCCATAATGTCCTGATCAAACTTCAATATTCAAAGGCTCTTTAAAATGTTGCTCATGAAGACCTAGTCCTTTTCCTTGATATCCCACATTTGAGAGTATCTAACTTGGGATGGGATGCAAGTTTGGCAAGTATCATAAGGTATATTATCATTTGACTAAGGGTTACTCCCACAAGTTTACTCATTGTTAGTAGTACAAGTGCAAATAGAGGAACAACTTCCAATTTGCACCAATTGATCCTCCCTAGAGGGTGAGCCTAAAGTTTGGGGAGATGGAGGGAGCTTTTCTAGGTCAATTTTTTTTTATCCTTATCTTGATTATTATCATTTATATTGGTTTGATTAGTAACTTTATATTTAGATTAAGTTGAATATTTAAGGTTAAGGGTCTTAATGTGTCATAGATTTACAAACGTGGAGTGTTCCCGCCATACCTTGATTTTGTGGTGGGATGTTTCATAGTGAATATGGTTAGCTACCTTTTAGAAATGGTCTAATAGTGGATCATGGTATTTTCTAATATCTTGATTCGAAGAAGGTTGAAAATTAGATATACTAAAGACAAGTTGGCCATTATCTATAAAGTCTTAAATTAGATTCCTAAGGCCTCTACATTTATTGGTTTCATGGTTATTGATGTGGTAGAAAGCACAATGTTCATCAAGATAGAATGATTGGGCTTTCTCTCTTAGGGTCTATGGGATTGATAGGTATAAGTTCCACCATATTGGGTTAAAGAATTTATTCTAGGATGGAAAAATGAGATTGTTCTAATTTAGTGAAATTTTGATTTGGTTTTTATTCTTTGACTACAACAAGTTTTTGAAGGGTTGCTACAACATTCACATTGTTGGTTTGACATGAGTCAGTGACTCTATCGCCTATGAAATGCTTATTCTTATTTCACTCCTCTGGAAAGGAGGAAGATTTCTCTTCCTCCTTAGGATATTTTATTTTCAATCCCTCCCTCTTATAGAGGGTGGTATCTACTCTCTTGGTCATTTCTATTGCATTTTAAAAGGAAGACACATTAGTCATCTCTAAGTAGAAGGCTAGTTGCTCATTAATATTTTTATTAAGATGCCTAAAAGGCCTTTTGGTGGGCGACATATTGGAGTCTCCCCACCAAGTCTTTTCACCTTGTTAGGAAGTTGACAAAATTCTCATCTTTTGCTTGTTTGAGCTTATAAAGGTCATTAATTGTGGCATTTTCTTTGATGTAGACAAAGAATTATTTAATGAAAATTTCAACAAGGTATTTAAAATTTTTGAGGGAATGTCTTTGTACTTGGTAATACCACTCCAAGATAGGACCACTAAGGCTTTTGAAAAATATATTTATTAGAAACATTTCATCATATGCAATATCACTATAGGCAATTCTAAAAAACCTGAGGTGATTGACAGGGTTTTCCTTTACCTTATACATTTGATATTTAGGTATTATAAACTTAGAAGGAAAAAGATGATTAGCTATGAAAATACCTAAGGGTTGATTGCACAAGTTATAATAGGAGTACTTAAGGCTGGATGAGGATCCTTGAATAGAGTCCATTTATTATTTCAACTACTCCAATTGAGAGGTTAAGTTTTGGAGTTCAAAAGAAATGGGGTTAGATGGAACCTGAGGTATGTGTGGTGGGATAAGAAGACCTTGATAATTGATGTAAGAATAAGTTTGAGATATTGTGGCATATGCTATTGAATGTGGTATTGTATGGATCATCCCCAAGTTGTTTGGACTTAAAGGATGTACGGATTTAGGACAAGTGATGGAGGGAACAACATTTTGAGAAAAACTCATATTCATGGTAATGGGATTAGAAGAAGTGTTGATCAAAGGATGAGAAAAAAGAACACTAAGACGGATATCCAAGTTATAAATGTAAGTTGTGCTCACTTTTTGATATGTAGGACAAATTACATGGTCCCTTAACGATTCCTCAATAAAAGAAAAAAATGGATGGTGTCCCAAGGATGATGATATATCTTATGATCCAAATTTTAAAAAAATAGATATGATATGAATGGAATTAGTCATTGATGCATTAAGGTTTGTGTTTACTTCATTAGAAGATGAAGGATTGGGGTTAGGTTGTAAGGGATGATCCATGAGGGATACCTCCTCTAAATAAGCACTTTGCTTATTTTTACCATTCCCAAGGATGACAGGATGACATCTTTATGCTCTTAAAGGATACCATATGATCTAATAACTTAAAGACCACTCTCTCTTAACCATAATGCAAGGGGTTGGAGAACCCAAGGGTGTAGCACCCTCATCTACTCCATTAAATTTAGGGTTCCCAAGGGTGGAAGGATATTCATGATATTTTGTAAAGTTTTATGATGAGTAGTCAATTGATGGACTACCTTATGAGACATGTAGCATATTTTGGCCACTAGGAAGATTTGGAAGGAGAAGAATATTAATTTCATTAATTTTTAAAGTTTAGATATTTAATTAAATAATGACAAGAAGAATGTTTAAGTTTCCCCATATCTCCTTTTGATATACTGATATAATCAATATATCTTTAGGGTCTCCCTATATACCGAAGGTTCCTATATATCTAATAACTTTCTATATAACCATTGGTACTATTGAGGGCCTAAGATGACCCTTGTGCCCTAAGTACCATAATACCCCATTGTTGTGGTGCTCTCTATTTCAAGTGGGTGCATCGAGTGCCCTATGCCTTGCATGGGATGTGGATCCTTTGGATGACATATGGGATTTTTGACTAAGTTTGGCTCCTTGATTGGGTGTGATATTTTGGTGCTTATCTTCCTTCCTATGCTAGCCTACTCTACCAAGTTTCTTGCCACAAAAAAGGAAAAGGAGGAAAGTAGTAAATGAAAGAAAATATAATTGTAGGAAAGGAAACATGTCTATCCTATATATCCTAGCTAAAAGTAGCAATATGTCAAAATATTGCAATTCCTATTCTATGTTCCAATGGGATTATTGAACGCATGAATCGACATGACAATAAAATTGAACATGGTCCCAACTGCACAAGACTGCAAATTGAATGATTCCCATTACACAAAAATTACACAAGTAGTCACAACCTTCCAAAAAATATATGAACACTCATACCAAGATAAGGATTTCATAATAGTCACTTCCTTGTATTCAAATTAAATCATATTACAATCTTATATAATTGGAATAGGCTCAACGACTTGTACATATAATAGCCCAAGGCTCAAGTCCATATTGCAATACAAATTGGAAAATAGAGATAGAACTACTACATGCTAGATGATAGACACGACAAGAATTCAACCTATTTCTCTTACCCTAAAGATAGTTATTTATAATATTTACTAAAAAAAATTAAATTCAAAATTCTCCCTAAAATAGGTATGGGTGGGAGTGTCGACATCATCTTTGGTTGCTAAATCAAAGGGTCTACATTGCATTAATTTGTGGGAGGTCTAGAGATGATCGAGGTTAAATCACCATAAATACTTCCATGGGAAGCATAGTCCCCTTTTTAGAGGGGTCATCAATGCACTCACCTTCCCTTATGGATATCTGAGCTTGGGTATTGGCTTTGATCGACAAGGGTCCGCTACGATGGTCATGGCCTTGTACTTCCTTAGTTTGCAACCCATCTTGATAATTTTCCTTTCCTCTTGTTGTCCTTTAGAATCCCATCTTGGACCTCCCCTCCAATGACTCGGTGGCTTTGATGGCTCCCATTCTTGTACTTTTAGTTATCCCCTAGCCTGGTTGATGTTACTTTTGATGTTTCCCTATTTCTTTTGATGGTAGATTTTTTGAAGATGCCCCTATGTAGGATTTTATCATACCTTGTTTTATGGGTATGCTTATGGCCATTCATGGCTTGTCCATGCTCTTCTTGCCCTTCCCACCTCTAAGGCTCTAAGGGATTTGTATGTGGACCAAAAATATCTATAAATCTTATCGAGTCCTTACTTGATGCATCCAATCCCCCTATTCTTTCCCTCCAAGGTCCTTCAATTTCCTCTTATGGGTGTGTTGATTATGCCATTGAGTAGCTATTCCTTGGTGTATGGAGTGTTGTAACCTAATTATCAAGGAAGGATAACTTGGTTCTAAGGTCTATCTATCAAATTGGCCGGTAGGTCCCAGTAAACTGAGCTATTAGAGGCTTCATTATCAATGGAACCCTTTTAGTCACCACTGGGAAGGTTTTGGGGTTCTTATTGATGATGGGATGTGATTTAGTCACCATAAAAAAGGTTGTAATCCTTTGTTGGCTTTATCTAGGTGAATGAATTTTCCTCAAGGTGAGGGGATCTTTGAGCATGCTATTATTCTTTGGTGTAGACTATCCTTGGTATCTTCTTCAAATCAGCTACTTGATATGTGTATGGAGATTTAGAGCCCCTCATTTAATTATTTTTGGTGGAATTTTTGCTTATCTTCCCTTTGGGACAAATATTTACCCCAATGTACAAAAATTTTCACTATAATTTAGTGACTCACAAGGGACTTCTAGTTGTAGGAGTTAAAGAACCAAACAAATGGTAGGTATATCCTTTGGGCATAGGGTCTTTAGGGTAGATTCTAGAAGCTTGGGAATTTGTGAGAGAAAAATTAGGCTTTTTAAGATGTATCAAGGGTAAGCCCTCCCTTTATAGTCTTCTGAATGATAAATCATTGAAGACCTTTATATTTTCTACTTATCTTCTAAATCTTTCTCATGTGGTTGAATCGGTGATGTCATAGTTATCTATTGTGTTGTCACTTGTTGGTCGTAGGAGATGTCCCTTCATTGTTTTGATGGCCTCTAATGTAACACAAGAAATGATTACCTTGATCCATTCTCATCGATTATTGGTCCTCTTTTTTTATGCAACCTCATTTTCTTTACATATATAGCATATTTCCTAAAATATTTTGCATGGGTATTTTGACTTTTTACCCTTTATTTATGTGTCACCTATTTACATTGGATAATAAATATAGTACTTGGTCTTTATCTTCTTTATTTAAAAGTTTTTTATTTACACTATAGTACATGGTCTAACATGTCTTCACATGTTAGTCACTCTTTACACATCCTATTCATCAAAACCTACAATGCCTAAACCATAGTGACCCAAAATTTTGCTCATCTGGGTGGCTCAATTATGGGGACGTGCATTCTCCTAGTTTTGGTGTGTGGTGGGTACCTGTGGACTCAATGGTTTCCTATGTGTTGAGCTCATATTTTTATGTCATATATGCCTTGGGTCTAGTTGTTTCAAATTATCCATACAAGTTTTCTCCCCATGTACCATCAACCCACTCATCCATCTGGTCATCTAGCACCTAAGTGTGTTCTTTGTCCTTGAGTATTTTTGGTTGTCTCCTCTTTAGTAACTAGGAAATTTCATTCTCCCTTAGCCTTGATTATCAAAATATGATCCACGTGATGCATGTGGAAGGGTTCAAAAGAAACATTCATTTTAGCTCTAAAACGGTTTAGAGAAACATATGGATACAATACAAGGAAATGTACCCACTAATATTTGCAATGAAATCATGGGAGAAGCAAAGACCAAATGGTGTGGGTAGATCAATAATTGTCACATGTTGAACAACTATAATTAGGTAGGCACACAAAGAGAGTTATAAGTCTTTGAGAATATTGATAATATGTATTAGAGTCCCATCCAGTTGCACTATCCCTTGTTTGACCAGTTTATAGGCCAGCTCCAAAGAGTCAACCACCCTCTTAGGCATGACTAAGGTGCTTTACCCTAAATTCATTAGGCAATTGTGGATGAGATTCTCTCTACATATGAGTGTCAAGTAGAATAATTATGGCTTGGGCCTATTAGAATTAATACCAAATATCTATAGAAAAACCTACTCTTTTTTCTCCTTGATAATCTTGTGCTTCTCTAGAGCTTGCTCCAGCTACTTCATCTACTCGAAGAGTGTGAGGATGTTCTGTAATGGTATAGGTATAGTGGACCTCTTAAGGTGCTCCACTAGATTGAATATTCTAATAGTTGGGTCTTTGGTGCATTATTTGGAATCCACTATGTCCTAGGTCTCTCAATTTTGAAGTTGGGTACCTAGACCAGACATGATATGAGTTGTCTTGTTGATGGTTTCTCTAATGTTCACAACCTTGGCTGGTTTTAGTTTACCCCTTGGGCTTGATTAGTCTTTGGTCTTTTGACTTTTGATATTGATTCATGTCACCTTTGAGCCTCTTCCATTGCTCTCCTTTTTCTCCTTGTGAGAACACTGGACTAGAGCTGAGCCAGATCATCTAGTGGAGTGCTTGTCTATTTGAGGATGGCATAAAGTTCTCCCTCATCCCTTATTACTAGAGTTTTTTTTGATGCCCTAATTTTCAAAACTTGGGGGACTTTAATGGCAGAATCTAAATGGTCAAGCCTAGTGTTTGAATAACATTATTTTGATACACAAGCTGAGATATTGGACATATCACCTGTTGTAGCATCCCATAGTCTAGATAGTAGGATTGAGATAGTAATATGGTCAACCATATGGATTTTATATATAATTATTTTGAATGGGGACCATGTCCTAATCAAATTTTAAGGCACTAGTTGCATAGGGATGAAGACATGCATCATTTGTCTCCTAATATTTTGGGAATTATTGGAATATTTGTTGGGTGGAGATGGGTATCTCAAGTATCCATTAGGTGGAGGTTAGTATCCTTGGTTGCCTTGTTGGAAAAGGGGCCATAGGTAGTTTTGTATCCAAACTTTGAAAGTTTTGTTGATGCTTGAGGGATATTATTTCATTGTTCATGTTCCTCACAATGCTTTGCATTCTTTCTATTTTTAGGGATTGAGAGGTTAAGAGGGTAATGGTAGTGGTATATGGGGATGTTAGCACAAGGGCTTGACCAAAAGCATTGGTTGTTTGGAAGGAGGTTGGTTGTATGGTCGAAGGAGGTTGATATAGCAGGTGGACTTCCATGAAAAAATGTGTAGGTGGTATAGGAGCTAATCTCTCAATCTAGATGAGATCTCTCTCAAGTTGAGTGTCTATCCCATAGGCCATTGGTAATGATTTGTCTCCCCTAGTTTTAACCATAATGGCTATTTCAGAATAGATTAATTTTAGGTAGTATATAAAATCCATACCTGGTATGGGCTAGATTATTTTAGAATTTTGCACTAAGACTTATGGAATCTAGCATTGTAGTCATCCATGGCTTCCATAGGGGCCCTTTTGATGGTTTCTAGTTATTATAACAATAATACTTTATCTACCTTATCCCCAATGATCAAGATGGTTTACAAGATGGTCCCAATTAGTGATGGAGTTAGGGGTGAGAGAGATG
The DNA here is from genome assembly GCA_028583015.1 of Wollemia nobilis. Classification (NCBI taxonomy): domain Eukaryota; kingdom Viridiplantae; phylum Streptophyta; class Pinopsida; order Araucariales; family Araucariaceae; genus Wollemia; species Wollemia nobilis. Next base: position 2,606,813 of record JAQPPZ010002020.1, on the reverse strand, counting down.
TATCACTCTCTTATTTTTATCTAAAAGAGACCACCAATAGTCTTAGTGCAACATTTTGTTCTACAATGGTATAGAGAACATATAGATTAACCATGTGTTGGATATGCTTTGTTGGAGTTGTTGCATCCTCTTGGATAAAATATAGTAAGGATTTTAGAGTAAAGGATGAGAACTTATTCCAAGTAGTTGATGTCACTGATGGTTGTAAGGGACCTCCATCATCCCAAGCTAAAAGCCTTCTTTGGTTTGAATTGATCAGTGCAACCATGTACTACTGATGATTCCTTTTTTTGTTCCTAATATTAAGAGAGGGAAAAAGTAATTGAGGGTTTTCCCTTGTAGTTGGTATTGTAGTGGACCTTGAGCTTATGAAATAGCAGGATTGCCTCCTATCGCACTAACTAGGTTACTTCATTTTCCTTTACACAACAAGTCACCAAGTGGTGAATATTTAATTAGATAGAGATTCCCATTGTAACCTCATCCAATACATTTATAGATGATTGCTTTGGGCTCTTTCTTCTTGTCATGGATTCTTCGGGTGAATCTTCTAAGTGCTTCAACAAGCTGATTAACAAAGCCTTCATTGGAACCTCAATCTAATTTTTGATCAGGGGTAGATTTTACAATTTGGGTCCCACCTAGCATGCCAGTTTGAACTATTAAGGATCTAAGATGACCCTTGTACCCTGGACACCATGACCCCCCATAGTTGTGATGCTCTCCCTTTCGAGTAGGTGCATCTTATGCTTTGTGCCTCTCTTAGGGTGCCAATCCTAGGAAGTTTTAGGAGTGTGGTATGTGGCTCCTTTGAACAACCTCTAAGGTTTTTTACTAAGACCAGTTCCTTGACTAGGTGTAATATTTTGGTGTTTGTCTTCCTCCCTACACTAGCCTACTCTACTGGGTGTTTTACTAGGGAAAAGAGAAAGGAGGAGAGCAGTAAATGATATAAAAAGAAATTACAAGAAAGGAAACCTATCTAGCCTAGCTACGGGTAGCGATGCACCAAGAGACTATAATTCCCATTATGTGTTCTAGTGGGATTAGCAAATACATGAACCGACATGACAATAAAATTGAACACGGTCCCAATTGCATAATACTATAAATAAAATGGTTTCCTATGGAAGCTAGGACAAAAATTACACAAGTAGTCATAGCCTTCCACAAAAAATATATGAACACTTATACGAGGACAAGGATTTCTTAATAGTCATAGTTCCTTATATTCATATTAAAGCATATTATAATCTTATACAATTGGAAGAGGTTTGAGGGCATATACATACAATATCCTAAGGCTCAAGTCTATACTACAATACAAAATAGAAAAATAAGGGAGAACTATTATAGACCAAATAATAGACACAACAATAATTCAACCTCTTTATCTTACCTTGAAGATAGTTATTTATAATATTTACAACAAAATTTAAAATTCAAAATTCCCCCCAAAATGGGTATGGACAGGAGCATCGATGTTATTTTTGGTTGCTAGATTAGAGGGACTGTGCTGCATTAATTTTAGGGAGGTCCAAAGCTAATGTGGATTAAATCACCATAAATAACTCCATTGATTGCATAGTCCTCTTTTAGAGGGATCATTAAATCACTCACCTTCCCTTCTAGATATCTAAACTCAGGAACTAGCTTTGATCGACAAGGATCCGTTCAAACAATCACAACCTCATAATTCCTTAGTTCCCAACCTGTCTTGATAATTTATCTTTCAATATGTTGGCCCATCATATCCCATTAAAGGTTTGGTCTTGGAACTCCCCTCTGATGACCCAATCACTGTAGTGGCTTCCATTCTTGTGCTTCTAGTTAGCCCCTAGCTTGGTTGATGTCGCTTCTAATGTTTCCCTATTCCTTGTGATGGTTGATTTTCTAAATATGATCTTATATAGGATTTCACCAAACCTTGTTTTATGGGCATGCTTATTATCCTTCATGGATTTTCCATGTTGTTCTCACCCTTCCCATATTTAATGCTCTAGGGGATTTTTATGTGGACCAATAAGATCTATTGATCTTACTGAGTTCTTACTTGAATCATCTAATCCTTCCAATTATTTCCCTCCAAGGTCCTTGGGTTTCCCCTTATGGGTGTGTTGCTCGTTCCATTGAGTACTTATCCTTGGGTGTATGGAGTGCTACAATCCAATTACCAAGGAAGGAAAACTTGGTTCTAGGGTCTATCTATTAGATTGGTAGGCAAGTCCTAATAAATCGAGTTGTTAGAGACCTCATCATCAACGAAACCCTTTTAGTCACCATTGGTAAGATTTTGGGATTCTTATTAATGGTGGGATGTGGTTTAGTGACCATATAAAAGGTTATAATCCTTTTTTGACTTGATTTGGGTGAATGAATTTACCTCGAGGAGAGAAGAGCTTTGAGTATGATATCAGTATTTGGCATAGATTGTCCTTAGTTGGTGTCTTCTCCAAATTAGCTACTTGATATGTGGATGGAGCTCTAGGGCCCCTCATATAATTTTTTTTTGTGGTAGCTTTGATTATCTTCCCTGTTGTGTGGATATTTGCCCCACTGTAGTGAAATTTTCACTACAAGTACATGAGAGACAATTAGTATATAGGATAGTTAAGGTACATGGAAGTGACCTCGTAGGTTCATGACCCAAGATGGTATGCGAGAGGTAATAGAAATCCTTCTTATGAATCTCACTAGTCCACCATGTTATACTCCTAAATAAGCTTAAAGTACACATTAGACCATTTATGGAAGGATTAATACTATGGTTGCTCAAAGGATTGTATACAATACTTAGCAGGACTAGCCTTTGGTTGTGTTCTTATTAGTCTCGATTAATGCAAGCTACACAAAGCAAACCAGTTTTAGTGATCTTACTTAAGGTATAGTTAATTTTATCTTGGTCTAGGTTCAAGAACCTTTGGTACCTATGAAGGTTTTCACGTCAAGTTCACCAAAATGTAAGAGGGTGTAAAAGGTTTCCTCAATGATGTAAGGAGCTTAAACTCCTCTCACTTCAATATATTTAAAGTATATACTACATATTATAAGGGGCCTAGACTATGTTTTATGTGTATATTTCATAAACATATAACAAATGGAAAACAATTTTTTCCTACTAATATTCTTTGCCTAAACCTTTAATGCCTAATCTAAGATTAAAGATGCAAGAAAATAAGGAATGCAAGAAAGCAAGACTTGTACTATGTGCAATTTTTTATTTGAATGATACAAAAAAAGTAAATGTTATTTTCTATTCAAGGCAAGGGGACATGAGATAAATGTATCAAAAAAATTATCCTAATGTAGCCTATGTGCATTTCACTTTCTTGCCTAGAACAGAAATGATAATCAGAGTGATATGCAGAGTGATCAGTAAAATGATTATGTGAGTATAAGATGAAACATACTAGAATTGTATTCCACTTTATTACACTGATAAAATAGAAATAAAAAAACCTTGAACAATGGCAAACAAAAACAACACTATCGTATAGAAGTGAAAAGCAAATATTTTGGAGTGAGTGTACCCGATTTTTGTCACAATAGCAAATGCATGACCTAACTACAACTATATTTCTAGCACAAGTGTAAAAAAACCTATAGAATAGACATAGAAAAATAAAAGATAGTGTATAGGGGTCTACCTAACCTAAGATAGAAGACTTTTTGTATAAATAGGTTAGACCCTTATTTTTTTTAAGAGGATTCTAAAAACTCAAAAAAACAGGAAACAACTGAATAAACGATGTTTGTGCTATCTAGTCAAATGCTTCTAATAAAAAAATAATATAATAAAAGTATTTAAATATCCATTGTATTTAGGTATTCAAATGCTTATAATGCTTCATATTTGGGCATTCATTGTATTTAAATATCCATCATTTCATAATATAATATAGCAAAGCATCTAAGAATTAGCAGTATCAGTGGTATCAAAGTAGGTCTCAATGCCTTAGTGAGGAAGAGAAATAAAATATTCCTTAAAATTCAACATAGAGAAGCCCCATATAACTCTTTTTTGAAGAAAAAATATCTTAGGGTAAACAACCTTGCCAAGGACCAAAATTCCATTGGTCTCAAGGTAAAGAACCTTACCAAAAGACCAACCTCCTACTAAGAAGGATCTCAAGAAAGAATAATCCTTCAATATTTCATGGGTTAAACCAACCATCGTACTTGATTTGTTCGTCCAGTGGCCTTGCCCCTTTTCAAGACAAAGACTTAGATACATGTGGAAAATTTATCTCAATCACTATCTTTGGCAGGTGTGGTTAGAAAGGAACCATAGAGTCTTTAATGAGTCTATCCATGATCATCAAACTATCATTGCCAGGATCCTATCCTTTGCCAACAAGAATGTGAACCTTATCCATTTTGATAGCTGTAAACCTCATCTGCAGGAGACCACGATTGCTCAATATTTAAGCTTAACCTTGTTATATGATTCTGTACCTAGGGTAGTCAAACCCAGAGCCAATGTTAAGTGGTCTCCACCTCCTACGGGTTGGTTTAAGCTTAATTTTTATGGAGCAACTAAGGACAATCCTGGAAGAGCAGGCACTGGTGGCATTGTGCGAGATCATAATGGGAATATGATGCTTGCATTTTCCGAATATTTGGGAACAAGGATGAACAACGAATCTGAAGCTAGAGCTATGTGGAGAGGCCTTCAAATGACTCAAGACTTAGAAGGCAATTTGATTGTAGAAGGAGACTCTATGCATGTTATAAATCTCCTCAATAATTGGAAAACACCTCCTTGGAGGATTAAAACAATTGTTGAAGAGGCTAGGATCCTTTTCCAGGGAAGACAGGACAAAAAAGCCCAACATGTCTTTCGGGAAGCTAACAAAATTGCTGATAAGCTAGCAAATTTGGGTGTCGATGGTGATAAACTTTTCAAATGGGAACACAATGTCCCGAGTGAATTATAGGAGCTTATTCAACAAGAATGCCAAGAATGATAGTCGAATTTACCAAAAAAGAAGGCATTGTAAGTTCGAAGGCTAGGAGTATTTCCGTCTCTTTTTTGAATTGGACTCATAATAAAAATTATCTGAGTTGTCAGTATTCGTGATGCTGCTTGGAAATACCACAAAGACTAATGGGGATAGTAACATATCAGATAACATGGCTCCTAGTCATCTTGGTAATTTGAGGTTGGTTGATAATCACAGGGAAGGAAAGAAATGACAATATAAGACTTTGAACCAAAGCCATGTAGACCACCAGATAACCACCGCCATAAATCTAGCCAGCAGGTTCACTTCTCTAAGGCTGATTGGCCAAGATAAAATATGTGGTACCGAATCATGTCATATACATAAGAAAACAATTACCAAAGAATTATTAAGAGTAACTGTCAATACAGATCTGGTGGAAGTTTTTTTTAGTACTCTGCTATGTGTGTCTATGACTTTTTGTTTCTCCATTGTCTCAAGGAAGGGATCCGTGTCTGTTTCTTTTTTGTAATTATGATGCATGTGTGTTTTCTCGGGGTATACCCAAAATGTTGTATGGGAAGTTTCTTTTTTATAATAGGCTATGTGCCTTACCGGATGTAATGGCTTTGGCGGCATGTAGATTTTACATATATAGGATCCTTAGTAAGGATATGTTCATCAACAACCCTGGGTTGATTTTTGTAAAAGGTTTTGGGTCAACCTGTAAAACCCGGTATTAATGCTATAGTATCTTTTCTACCAAAAAAAAAAGAAGTAGCAATCTCAAGATAATAAATCCTTATAAGGATCGGCTAAATGCAACTCTTTATGCCATATAAATTTATAAACACAAATTGAAGGTGATCAAGCATCTAGTTTGAACATTGGAAAGCAAAATAGAGGTACCAAGCCTACAAAGTAAAACCATTGAATGAGCAAAGAAGCCCTCAAAATATTTTTTGTTTTGTTTCAAAAAATCAAAAATTGATCACCCATAAGGTGCACATAGGCATAAACCAACAAGACACACATGGGATCAAATCAGCAAGGCTAACAAGAACAAAGCAATAGTTTTATTAACCAAAAATAGTTCATTTCCAATGTCGAGGCACTTCTCAAGTGATCTAGGTTTCAACCATTTGTAAAATATAAAAAAAAACACTTTGTATCAATAGAAGCATAGATCATTTGAGATGCCTTAACTGGTCGAGCAATATGTCAAAAGCATTCCAAGCAAGACATGTTAGAGGTTAAATGCTAGATTGGTGTTGAAGAAAAATGTCCAAATGAATCATACCCCCAGGTCAAGCAAAGACACCCGTTAAATTTTTGTACTTCCAAATAACAAAAATACATTTATAGACCATTGAGTTCCTAGTCAATAAGGGTTGACTTAGATCTCAACATTGATAATAGTTGACCAATTAAAAGAGAACTTGAAGAAAACATCGACAAACTTGGACGACAAGCAATGGTGCCAATGCATTTATTGAATAAGTTGTATGTTCAAGCCACCATTGAAGAGAAAAAAATCATCATTCCTATTCAATAGCAAGCTTTCAAAATGATGAGAATCAAAATTATAAGATGTTCTAATAAGAACATTATAACGTCATTGTGGGTAACATCTAAGAAAGTTGAATCTAGAAAGTTGCAAAAGAGTTATAAAAGTAAGGCACCTAAAGCTAGATGCTCCTTGTGCATGCCCAAAACCATTCATACCTCTATGAAGTAATCAATAACCAACTCACTATGAATACAAACTCAAAAGTTTATAAATCCATTTTCACAATAGATAACTCTAGGTGATTCCTATGTAAGAAAAGTGGCTCAAAAGACTTTTGTGGTTCTAAACAAGCACTAGGAGGAGGTATTATTGGTATAAATGAAAAATCATAAAGTTATAGGTGATAACATCATTTAAAGCTAGACTTGCACGTGTCTTCTTACCTTTTTAATCTAGTGATGCCACAATATTTTCAAAATTATTGCCCAAAGAAAAATAAAACCACTAGATTATTGACACGTGGATAAAGCAAAATTGGTCAAAGTTCAATCACAAGGATTGAACTATCCCACACTCTTAGTGGTAAATCAAATTGAAGTCATTAAATTGTTACACTTTCCTTTGTTTGATTGCAAGTGAAAAGGAAAGGTACACATAATATTTTAAAACATATGAATATTCCCTGAAATATTTTGGTGGGAAAAAGAAATTCCACCTTTATTTTTAACCGACAAGACACTAATTCTCTTGCAATTTGAGGCATCATTCATGTTATGAGTATAGGCTTATATATATTCATTGGAAATCTTTTTTTGAGGTTGCTCCAATGAAAGAAAGTTTTCCAATTTTATGAAGATCAAAATGGCTAGTGTTGCACCAAAGTTCTCGTTGTTTGATTTCCAACTATTATAAAGAAAATAATTATGCTACCTAGAATACTAAAATTAGAACACAGCTCAAGTTGGAAGAAGTTAGGGAAGTTGTAGATGGATCCATTACCTATCCTGATGCAAAAGATAAATAGTAGATAAAATTTGACAAGGTAGATAGAAAAACTTGATTGATAATCATGTTTGGAGTAGCTAATGAAATGCAACCATACATTCATGATTCTAACACAACTAAAGATTCATGGGAGAAACTTCAAATAGTATTTAGGGAAAGGAACCAAAATCATATCCTTTTTTTGCAAAGCCAATTTCATTGCTAGTAAATGAATATTGTAGAAAAACTCAAATCTTTGTTGATGAGATTTGTTGAACTACGAGCATCACCACAAGCCTTGGGAGAAAAGGTCTTTGACAAGATACTTGTTCATATTATTTTAATATCTATATTTTCACAAAATAATATATTTGTGACAACCTTGAATATCACTAAGTAAAGACCAACATTTGAAAAGTTGGTGAATTTACTTCAAAAAATGGAGGCCTTACATACAACACAAGAAGAAGATCAAGTTTTTCTTACAAATAAAAAAGGAAAGAAGTCATTCAAAAGAGGCATAAGACCTCAACAATATTTCTAGTAATAGATAAATAATTCTCACATGCAAGGATATCAACAATAGAGAAATGATTCTCACACACAAGGATATCAATAACAAAGAAATAATTTTCACACACAAAAGATGTGTGAACTTTGTGGTAAGAGCGACCACATAGTGAAAGAATGTTGGCACAATCCTTTCACAAATGGGTCTTCTTCATGAGATATTAATAAAAAACAAGATAGGTCATCATCATATAAGAAAAATTAGAATTTAAAAAGAGTACAATAAAGTATTGTAACAAAAGAGAATTAAATCAGAGTTGCAAGCTTATTACAATGGTAAGGGCTTTGCCTCTCTTTGAGAGGTCCAAGGTTCAAACCCCGCTTAGTATGAGGGGACTAGAACCCATCATAAAAACATGTGTAAACTCATTGAAAAATATTTAAAGTTGCAAGCTTACTACAGTGGTAAGAACGTTGGCCTCTCTTTGAGAGGTCCAAGGTTCAAACCCCACTCGATATGAGGAGATCGAGACCCCTCATAAAAACTCGTGTAAACTCATTGAAAAAAAAACTTTACTTTTGGTAAAATATGGGGGGGCCTTCTGAAATTGGATTTTTGGTCTTTCAAAGGTTACTCATTCAGTGTGTTTACTAAGTAATGGTGTATGTGTAAGGTTGCATGTTTTGTATCTAATTTAGCAGCCTTAGTTTTAATTCAATTGGACTAGTCTTGGGAGCTTAATGTTAGATATTTCTTTTAATTTATAAAAGGGTTGGGACCCTTTCAAAAATCCCTTCACGACCTTAATTAAAAAATAAATAAATCAGAGAAGAAGAAAAGGATCATGAAGAAGAATATGTATTTATTGCCCAATCATAGCTAAATCGGCCAAATTTTATCTGGTATAATTCTAAAACAACCAAGCATATAAATTATGAGGAGAATTGGTTTCATCTTGATTTTTCTAGTCATATAGGAAGAATATCTCTACGGGATACCACATTCAAAAGCTTTGTTAATCATCCCATGCCATCAAAGAACCAATAAGAGAACAACACAAATAATCAAACTTTAAAGCAAATTCAAACACCTAAGATGCAACAACTCAAAGTTGAGGAAATTCATTATGAATGTGATTCATCCTCATCCCTAGAAGAATCAAAAGAAGAGATCAATGAGAAAAACCAAGAATCCACTCATCAGGCACTTAAGATTCAACCATGTACATCAAAAGCATACAACATCATCGACCAAAGAAAGCTTGAATACATCGCTTTCTACAAATAACTTCTTATGTAGATGAACAAAGCTAGGACAAAGATAAAGAAGTAGAAATTGATTGATCTCACCACAACAAAAATTCAAGACAAAAATTGGTGACCAGTAACATATAATAAAAATAATCCACATGAAGATATTGGAGGAGGCACATATTTTTGAAATAATTCAAGAATTCATCCTTTGTAGAGAATGATTGGTATGGTCACAATATAAACTATATTTGATGAATAATCAGTTATATAATTGAAGTGCATGATTGGTGATACCTGACACTTATAAGTATTATAGTATAAATTCAACATTAAGGGGGGGTTCAAATCTAGAGATTCCAACATCACCTTAGAAAGTATTTTCCTTCAAGTCAAGAGCCAAAGCCAAAGCTAGAGCCAGAGCTAAGAGCTAGAGCTAATATTATGATGTAATAAGGGGGAATGTTAGGAATTATTACATCATAGATAATGTGAATGTAAGTTGAGTAAAACTACTCAACACATGGTACATAAGGTCCACTAGAAGTCAAGGGTAGTTGCAGGATTTATTATAGTTTGTTATGTTATATTTGGACATTCATTGTATTTAAATATCCAATGCAATATATCAAACCATCTAAACATTAGTAGTATCATATAAATACCCCCCAATGATTGATCATTTGAATGATGTAAGTGAATAAAATATGAAATATTAGGGTATCCATGGGCAACCACCTTCTATTTCTTTTTCTAAATCATGTCAATTCTCTCTCTCTACTTCATTTATTATTGTCATTTCTAATTTGATCCTGCTTCTTTTCTACATATGATCATGGTGGAATGTTTTTAAATGTTTCTAGAAAGTATTATGAATTCAAATATGGTATAGAGAAAGGGCCAAACCTATGCCACTCATCAACATAAAAGGACTTATTTCTAGGCAATTAAAGATATTGCTACTAAATTGGTTCAGTCTCAAAAGATTTAGTTTATGTTTTAATTTTTAAAATTTTGAATTGGGCTTAGTGCCATTTTTTGGCCTGTAGGTAAATTTCAGTATCTGCATTCTCCATGCGGTATAATTTAGACCATATAGGTATTTTACTAAGGCAGTGATCCAGTAATTAGCATGCAACAACCCAAAGTACAATGGGACATCCCCAGATGAAGTTCTTGTAGCAATAAACCAGGTTGGAATATTGCAGAGAGATGCAAAATGTAGAAGCACACAAGTAGAGAGGTAAGATCAGATACAAAGTAAGTCAAGATGAATGACAAAGCTACAAGAAGAAGGTTGTCGGATGGTAAACAAATGTTAAGGCATGAAACTCGATATTTGACCAAGTACAACAAACAAATAAATTTGGCTAAATAAATAGAGTTAACTGGAAAATCCAAATGGTGATGTCAGTAGTAGGACAGCAAAAGTCTGATATCAGGTATTCTTCAAAAGAAAAATCAAAGGCAAAGACCCAACATCCATCACCTGAAATTCAATAATAAAGCATTGGAGACAAGTAAATAAAGCTAGTCGGATGGACTACAATGCTAATGTCAACAAGGCAACATGAAATATCTATCACTATGTAAAGTAGTATCAAGCAAAAATATTTGAAGGCATTGAGCCTGATATTTGGAAACTGATGCTACAACTTGCAAAGCTTCCAAATGTGCTAGACTTCATAAGGTGATGACATCATTATTAGAAGCTCAAATATTTGATAAGCTAAATGTAATTATGGATGCAAAATAAATCTAATTTAGGCATCCTAGAAACAAAGCACCAAGGATCAAAGCACATTCTCGATGCCCGATATCATACGTAAGCAAATACAACTATCAAAATCATATGGCAGATAGAGGTTTAGAAACCTGGTAGGAGAAATCCAAGGAAAGCTATACTTGGTCATCACAACTGCTCAATAAAAAGCAACATGCTTTCACGCCATCAACCACTACACAAGTGATCTAAAATAGTCCACATCAGTAAGAGTGCACATGTCAATCAGTATTAAGGCATCAATATTGTTAGAAGATCTTGATAGTCGAAGCCTTCTCCATACCACATCTACTCCCACTCAACTGGCTGTGTAACAAAAAAAGAGTGGAGCATCACTTGATGGTTAAAATCCAATTATACAACATGAAATATAGCCTCAATATAAAATTTACATCATCCACATCAGCAAAGCATGCCTAAAGCAGTTAAGCACAACTAAGTTGAATTTGACAACCATTATCTACACCTGCCCTGATGCCTACAATACACTCTTACAAAAATTATTCTTAGATAATTGAACACATTGTAAATATTTATATATACTAAAATGTAAGCCATTCTAATGATCTTCTCTTTAGCGTTTACAATTGGCATAATTGTATTGATTGAGGCTATATGTCTTCTTGAATGAATATTGGATTGTTTTATAGAATCTTGCTAACTTCTTATGTAAAACATGTATGTATGTCTTATTGAGTAGCTAAGAATTTTATGTTAAAGCTAAGAATAGGTAATTCTGCTACAATTATTCTGCATTCTAGATTTCTAACTAGATTTTTTGTTAAGTTCTGGAATTACTTAACATCACTTAGATTTATTAATGATTAATATTTTGGATACATAAGAAAAGTAGGTTGTTTTGCTAGGTGGTTTAATTTAAATTATGATTGCAAGACTCTTACAACTGTGTATCTTGATGTTGTCGAATTTGTATCACTTTAAGCTCATCTTTCTAACCCTTTGCATTTCGCACTTTAGTTTGCAACCCCTATTTAGTTAGATTAGCTAGGCATAAGAACTACTTTGTTTGAAGGTTGACTCAGAGACCCTTATTTTTGTGCCTTCTAATCTCTTGGCCGAGGACTTGAGAACACATCTCATTCACTTAGATTTTGAAACCAAGAGTATTTCTTACATGTCCTATGGGAAAGGATTTCACAAATACTATTTCAATCACTAGGACTTAATATTTTGGTGAATAGTCTTGACCTCACTTACAAAGATTGCATGTTCACCTGACTACTCCATTGAAAGTAAGGATCCAAAATAAGTGGCAACTCTGCTAAAAAGAAGGCTCATAATAAAATGGTAAAGGTACCGAAAAGCCAAAATGATATGTTATGTACAAATCAAATGGCTCTATGAATTCATTAATAAGGGTTTGATATACGCAATAAAACTAGCAGCCCTCTATTCAAAACAAAGCTACAAGCAGGAAAAATAGTTGAAGATAGATGAGAGGGACGTTTTTCGCAGGACTGCCCAAACTATCGAACTTGTTTTGGCCATATCTCACTCATCCGGACTCGGATTGAGCTAAAATTTTGAGGGTAGATGCCTGGAAAACCCTAGAACATCTCCACCAATTTTTAGGTCATTTGGAGCAACACAGATCCTAGCGCATCCATATGTGTGAACAAGATTTTTGGCAAGCGGTTGTGCGAGGGTTTCATCTGGGTTGAGTGCAAGCAGCTGCAGAGATTGGTTTTTAGGGCCTTCGGGCCCTAGAGACCAATATTTTTGTGGTTTATGCTCAATATTTTAGCAAGATATGTTGCAGGGAATCCAATATGGGTTAGAAATTTATCTTTCAACAGATCATGTTGTGAACTTGAGTGACAACGGCTTCCAATTTGCTGCACAAAAGAAAAGTGAAAACCATACCTTTCCTCGACGTCTAGGGCAAGGATTAAAGAGATCTCGAAACAAGTTTCAAGTAGCTGATCAAAAAATGGCTCAGATCTCAAGTGAATCTGGTGCTAAGGTGCACCCACAAAATAATTCTACTGTGAAAACCCCTATCAAGGGTAAGAATTTTGAAGACTCAGCCCCAAAAATGAATTTTAGGGATGCCCTCCGTGGTGGACAACCTCAACCCAATGCTAATATTAATCTTAGGGCTTCCCATAAACCTCTAAGAATGCCTAAGATTGATCCCAGGAAAATGGAGTCAGGATGTCTTAAAGCAGCTGATGGAACTCCTATTGTTAAACTTGATATGGGTAACATTCAGACTGGCATTGAAGATTTGGAAAAAAGAGGACTAATTTGTCGGTTCGTGGGTTTTCATCCGAGCCTATCTGCTTTCAAAGTCTGGGCTGCAAAAAGCTGGAAAACTAAAGGTGAGTTACAAATCTCTATTTATCCAAATGGTTATTTTCTTGTTTTATTTGCTAATAATGAAGATAGAGAGAAAACTTTTCAAGGGGGTCCTTGGTTTTTTGGAAGGGCAGGGCTTTTCATGAAGCCCTGGCATACTAAATTTAAAGCCGAAGAAGAGATGCCTTCTATAGCTCCTGTGTGGGTTAGAATTTTTGGCCTCCCTATTGAATTTTGGAATCCTACTATTTTTTCTTCAATTGGAAACTCTTTAGGAACTTTTATGATGACTGCTGATTGTACTCAAAATTTTGAACATATTATTTATGCTCGGATTTGTGTTTTAATGGATTTTGACAAACCCCTACCTAAAAATATCACATTACAATTTGGGGAAGACACTTGGGAGCAAGTAGTGGACTATGAGAACATTCCTTTTCGTTGTAGAATTTGCCATGAATATGGTCATTTGGCTAGTGCTTGCCCAAACAAAATTCTTGATCAAAAGAAAGAAGATATAAACTCAACAGGTTTCCAAATGCCTAAGAAGAAGAACACTCAGAAAAACCAGTTATGAAGGATCAATCAAAGTCATCTGCTAATATGTTTGAAATCCTTTCAACAAATGATGTCCCAAGTGAGGAAGAGGAAATAATGGAAACAAAAATCTTAGAAACACAATTTAAATATGAAGGGAAGAACTTAGAGACAAACCAACAAATCAAAGGTTTTCAACAAAAAAACAAGGGAGAAAATTTACACAAGAAAAACAATCTTTTAAATGTCAAAACTTCAAATAATACAGGTCCCAATATAGACTCTGTTGAACCCTCTAGTAAAATTTTGGTTGTGTACGAGCATTCTTCAAGGTTAGAAGCCATCTCAGATTCAATTGGAGTAAGTCAAGAAATAGGGAAAAAAATTGAAGATGGATTCTAATCAAAAAGCAGGTCGCAAGACCAATCAATATCATATGGTAAAAGAAGGTGAAAAGCTTGTAGAGGAAGGTAAGATTAATGCCCTTCCCAAATTTTTTAGCCCTGGTGGTGTTAATGAAGATCATCACTTGGAATATTAGAGGACTCAAAGGGAGTCTTTCAAAACAAAATGAAATTAGAAGAATGATTCGGATAAATCATCCACATCTTGTTTTCCTTCAAGAAACGAAGATGTCAATGGAGGATATGGACTCAATTGCCAGTAAAATTTGGCCAGCTAGAAAAGTGGTTTCCCTCAGTTCCCAGGGGACTTTTGGGGGCATTGCTTGTCTTTGGGACCCAAAAGAGGTAGTTATTCACCATATGGTTGGCAGTTGGGGTCTGTTGGCTATAGCTATTCAAAGTAGACATTCCAACCAAATTATGCTCTGCATTACTGTTTATGCTCCGACTACTTTGGAAGAAAAAAGAAGACAGTGGAAGGATATAACTCATATTATCTCTCATTTTCTTGAAGCTTGGATCTTGATCGGAGGAGATTTCAATACCATCCTCTCTCTAGATGAGAAAATGGGGGAAATAGAAATTTGGACAAAAGCACTGACCTCATGAGCGAATATATTGCAAACCTCCATCTTGTGGACATCCAACCGAGATAATGGCCTTATGACTTGGTCTAACAGAAGGCAAGGCTTAGCTTGTATAATGGAGAGATTGGATAGGTTTTTGCTCTCTAAAAATTTCTTAATCCATGGTCACATTCCTAAAGTGAAGACTCTTAACAATGTTGGTTCGGATCATTGGCCAGTCATGGTGGAAATGTGGAAAACCAATGTGAGTTTCTCTCCTTTTCATTTTCAATTAATGTGGCTCAGAGATAGTTCCTTTAGACCTCGTGTGCAACAATGGTGGAAGGAAGGTAAGCCTAGGCATGGGACTAAGATGTTCTATTTTGCCAAAAGACTGCAATATATTAAATCTAAAATCAAGACTTGGAACTGGAAAGAGTTTGGGGATGTTCATAAAAAAAACATAAAGTTATTGCTCAACTTGAAAATTTGAATAAGAAAATCCGTTTAGATGGCCTCACAGAGAATAGAAGTGCAGGTGAAATTAAACTCACAACTCAGTTAGAGGAATGGGAAAAAAGAGAAGAAATCTTATGGAAGCAAAAATCTAGAATTCAATGGCTCAAAGAAGGAGATCGAAACACAAATTTCTTCCACAAATCTCTTCTAGCTCGAAGATCTCACAACTTTATTTCTTCCCTGAAATCAGATTCTGGAGATGTTGTCTATACATGGGATGGCATGAACTCTATTGTTGTTGATTACTTTTCCAATATTTTTGTTGCTACTCCTCTTGACTCAACTTCTCAACAAAATGTTCTTCAAGCAATCCCTTCTCTTATCACTTCTGAGGAGAACTCTATTTTGACTGCTCCTATTACTATCAATGAGCTTCAACAGGTAGTTTTCAAAATGCAAAAAGGTAAAACCCCAGGTCCTGATGGTTTTCCCATTGAGTTCTACCAAGAGTTCTGGGATATTATTCATGCTGATTTATTAGAGGTGGTGGAAGAAGCCAGGAAAGCCAAAGATATTTTGAAGGTTATCAATAAAACTTATATTACTCTTGTTCCAAAAGCTCAAGAGGTTGATCATATCTCAGCTTTTAGACCTATTGCTTTATGTAATGTTCTTCTCAAAATCATTACTAAGATCATGGCGAGAAAGGTTGAAGCCTCTTTTGCATAAGATTATTTCCCCCGAGCAAGGGGGTTATGTGGAAGGGCGTCAAATAGTAGATGAGATAGTTCTTGCTCAGGAAGCCATCCATTCCATGGATATGCAAAAATCTCCTTCCATGTTCATTCGATTAGACTTATCCAAAGCTTATGACAGAGTGGATTGGCACTTCCTTATCAAAGTTTTGAGGCAATTTGGTTTCTCTAAGGATTGGATGGATTGGATTATGGGATGTATCTCTTCAGTTTCCTACTTAGTTCTTATTAATGGTAGGCCTTCTTAGTCGTTCCCAGCTTCCAGAGGTATTAGGCAAGGTGACCCGCTATCCCCTTATTTATTCATCATTCTTGTTGAATGCTTGGGTAGGACTATAACCAAAAAGAGGGATAACAAAACCCTTGAGGGAGTTACCATTGCTCATGGAGCTAGACCTATCTCTCATCTTCAATTTGTGGATGACTCTACTCTTTTAGGTAAAGCTACGGTTAAGGAAGCTTCTAATATTAAGCAAATCATTAGCTATTTTTCTAAGGCTACTGGGCAGTTGATCAATGAAGACAAATCTAAAGTTATTTTCTTTCACTGCTCTACTAGACAGGAATCCATGGTCTTGGATAAATTAAGATATAAGAAGACCTCCCTTCCGATCACTTATTTAGGTATTCCCATCAATATTCAAAGGCAAAAAAATAAATATTGGAATTGGTTGTTGGACAAAGTCAAGAAGAAAATTGGAAAGTGGACCAACAGGTGGCTTTCTTCTGGGGGTAGAATCACCTTGGTAAAATCAGTCCTTCAAGCTATTCCTATTTATGTATCTTCCGTGTTGAATATTCCAAAGGTTGTTCTTCGAGAACTAGATCAAATTAATCATCGTTTCCTTTGGAGTGGTACTAAGGAGAAAAGAAAATGGGCCTTGGTGAAATGGGACACTTTATGTCTTCCTAAGAATGAAGGGGGTTAGGATTTCGGTCTTCTATTAATAACAACAAAGCTTTAGCTGCTAAATTATATTGGAGGATGTTGCATAACCCCAATGCTCTTTGGGCCAATAATCTTCGTGCTAAATATGCTGAGAACAAAAGTCCTGAAGACCTTGTTCGCTATCAACTTCCTACCAAAGGTTCTCCCATTTTAGCAGTTCTTAAGACTGGTGAGGATTTGATAAAGAAAAATTTATTTTGGATCATTCGTAATGGTCAACAAGCAAATTTTTGGATAGATTCTTGGGATGGTCACAAGCCTTTGATAACTCAGTTTCCCGATTGGAGGCCTTGGATGGAGGAGCTTCACCGAGCTAACTGGATAAAGGTGGCTAATTACTGTCGGTACCATACTTGGTAATTCAAAGGTTGGTAGATATTGGATCCCTATTGAGGACTGGCCTATTCAAATCCCAGAAAGGCAAAGACAAGATATCCAAGGCATCCTTCATATGAGATCTCTCTCTTGGTCCCATGAAAAATATTATTTTGGATGGAACAACACCACTAAGGGTGAGTATTCAGTTGCTCAAGGTTATTTGACCTTATGCCATAATAATCCCAACCATTCTTCTGACATATTTTCTCAATTGTGGGCTCAAAATCTCTGGCCTAAGGTGAGGTTCTTTACTTGGATTTTATTGCATCGTAGGGTGCTTACTGGTGAGCAACTTATGAAGCGTGGTTTTCATGGCCCTTTTAGATGTGAAATGTGTGAAGAGAATGTAGACACTCTCAACCATATTTTTATTGAGTGTACTTTAGCCTCTGAGCTATGGAGGAGAATGGCCACTTTACTTGGCTTACAGTGGTCCAATTTTTTTACTTTTGAACAACTTTGGAGGGATTGGCCTAATCAAGAGGGTGTTGATCATTTTATTAGGCAATTAGTTTGGATGGGTTCTACCATTCTTCTTTGGAATATCTGGAATGAAAGGAACAACCAAATTTTTAATCAAGATAGGAAGGATATTCACTATATTTGGCAAAAGACCATAGCCAACTTAGTTGAATCAATCCATCATCTCCTTAATCACCCCCAAAACTCCCACCAAAGATGGGATCAAGTGATGCAAATATTGAAGATTAAATCTTCTAAGAGCAACCAACTTAAAGGGAATGTGAGTATTTGTAATATGGATAGGACAAGAAATTGGCAACCTCCTCCTAAGGATTTTGGAAAATTCAATACTGATGGAGCCTCTAGAGGGAACCCTGGAAAAGCCAGTGCGGGAGGAATTGGTAGACTTTCAGATGGCTCCCTGGTTTTTACTTTTGCTGAGAATTTGGGTATTCTTTCCAATAACCTTGTTGAGGGGTATGGTATCCTCAGAGGCCTTCAAGAGGCTACTAAGGTTGGTTGGGAAAAGGTGTTAGTTGAGTCTGACTCTCAACTCATGATTAATATTTTGAAGACTCCTTCTAAGAATCATAAGGTTGATTGGAGAATAAAAAGAATTATTGAGAAGATTCAATTAATCCAGATGGGATTTTTGAAAGTTGATTACAATCATGTGGTCAGAGATCAAAACAAGAGTGTTGATGCTTTAGCTAATTGGGCTTTGGACAAAGGTGATCTTACTTGTTATGGCCACCCTCCTAGATGGTGGGCTTCGCAAGTTAGGGAAGCTCTTCTTTCTATCATTTCTTTGGATGGCTCCAGTTTTGAAGGTACCTAGTTTCTTCTTGCTTTATTTTTGCTTCTCTTTTGTTCGATCAGGTTATTTTAGTGCCCTAGCTCATTCTTTTCTTTCTTTTGTTTCCTCTGTTGATTCTTGCCTTAATAGTCTTCTGGTCTAGTAAGGTCATTGTTATGTTCAATTTTTTTTTCTTTTTTTCTATTTTTTTTTTTTAGTTTTTTAAGGTGTGTGTGTTCTTTTGTTTTGTTTTTTTTTGTGTTGTTTTTTGTTGTTCTTGTGTTTTTGTTGTTTTGTGTTTTTTATGTTTTTTGTTATTGTTCTTGTGTTTTTGTCGTTCTTGTTCTTGTGTTTCTGTTTGTTTGTGTTAATTCATGTTTTTATGTGTAAGTGTTTTCTATGTTTTTTGTTTTTGTTTATTGTCTATTGTTGGTTGTGTTTTATTTTTATTTTTATTTTATTTTTAATTTTTTAGTTTTTGGTTGTGTTTATTTTTCAGTTTATTTTTTTTTTGGTTGTCTTTGTAGTGTTCTGTTGTTTTTGTCATGTTTGTGTTTTGTTATGTTGTTCTTGTGTTTTTTCTATGTGGTTCGTGTTGTGGTTTTTTATCTTATTGTGTGTGTGTTTGGTTGTGCTTTTCTTTTTGACACACTCAAGGAGCATGTTTTTTATTTTATTTTATTATTTTTACTGTTATTTATTTATTTAAATGGTTGTGTGTTTGTTTGCTCCTTGAGTATGTCAAAGGTGGTAGGCCAGGTCCGAGTCCTGGGCATTTTTGGTGGAATGGATACCCCTGCCTCCTTGGGTCTTACCCGAAAGTGGCATCCCTTCTGGGATGTTTTCCACAAATAAAAAAATAAGGGTTTGATATCCATGGTTGGATAAATTTTTCTGACTTGGAATAGTGTCAAACCACTCAACCTCCCATATCTTCATGAGATTCTCTAGACTGCATTGAAAATACTACCCATCTATGATGGCAATAGAAAAAATGCTTATGAGCATTGTCAAGATGTCTTAGCCCTAGACATATTTTTTAATATCATCTATGAAGATATAATGGTGAGATTGTTGGCTCAATATTTTTGAAGTAAGGTATTGGAATGGTGCAGGTCCTTAGCAGACAATAGTATTAGATATTGGGTAGATCTAATTGAAAATTTAATAATAGTATTTTATGATCTAGAGGACTCCTTGTTGCTCACTCAACTATCTTGTATCTAAACATATTCCCAGGAGAATCTCTTAGATTTCAATATTTGGTTTAGAAACCTTTAGAACATGATTCCTTGTGATACAACCATCACAAGCTCAAGCTTATATGTATCACATCTGAGCTTTGGACCTAGAATAAATCCTTCAAATATTGTAATATAAGGAAAAGGAATTCGCTCAAGATTTCCATATGGCTATCATGGCTAAAAATATGTTTATCTTAGTAGGAAAACTACCACCAGCCCATGTGAATTATCAAATGGATTCACAGATTGTAGTCTCGGCCATACCTTACTCATAAATACATATTCTATAAAACATTACTCCTTTCATAGAACCAATAAGAAAAAAATTTCCCACTATCATAGTTAGTGTGCCTCATACGATGGAAGAATTAAAAGTTATAATACAACGCTTCTTCGAGAGGCTCAAACAACAAAACAATGAGATAGAAAATAGGGCATATGATCTAAATGGTATACTAGCAGAGAATCAAGAGGTAGATATAGAATAGATAAATGAAGCAAATTCTAAATAGAAGAAAAGAATGATCCCTACTCTAAATTCAAAATATTTTAGGGTATTTGTAGCAAATTTGGACTTATGTGTAGTAGCAAAAAAGATATTTGTAATCTATCCAAAAAATCCAACCCAATATAAACATGATCTCCTTCCATCATATGTTAAAAGTACTAGGAGTAACTAGCATAAAAAGTAAAAAGTTGGGCAAGAAAGAGATGAGAGGCTAGGGATGGTACAAATTCTGCTAGAAAATTAATAACCAAATAGAACTTCAAAGCAATCCAAGTCCAATTTAGAGCCATGGGACATCAATCAGCAAAGAAGAAAAGCCCATAAGAATTTGTATTATCTAGTAATTACTAAAAAATAGAGGATAGAAATAGCTCAACAATACAGAGAATTGTTCCAAAAGTCATCTCAAGAGCCAAGAAAATATTTGCTAGTCACAGGTTAGGTGACCCTGGTCGAAGTTGCTCTCACACTATCAAATATAAGTAATGCTCGCCAAGATAATCTACTAGCTGTCAAATTATTATCACTTGCATGATATAAAGTTTAGTCCTCACCATTCTGCAGGTCCTTATGCCTAGGAGGTTGGGTTATACATAATTGTACAACAAACATAGAAAGTATTATCACAATGATTCCTTAAGTGATCTACAAAGCTATGGACTTGAATTATTCTTTTCTAGACTCTAGAACTTTATCCTACAAGGATATTCTAATCAATACAACTGGTATAATGAGAAAAGGTTCCAATCCTAATGAAAAATACTCAATGTTTGTAGTGGTACAAGATGTAGTGGTTGTAGATCTCCTGCCATTATTTGGGGTATGTTTATCCAATATATTTTTGGAGCAATTATGGGGCTACTTGGCTTTGGATCATAGTTGCATTACAATACCATGTCCTAAATGAATATTTAGGATTCTCAACCAAAAAATCGAGCCATGTCAAATTTAGAGGTACAAAGAGCAAAAGGTATGTCTAGAAAATAAGATTTCAAAAAATATACAAATAGACATGTTCACTTCTCCAGAGTTGGAATATACGACTACCAATATCTTGAGCAGTCATTATTGCGAGATGCAGGACAGGTCAAATTGGACAAATCAACAAAATTCACAACTAAGGTACATTCAGGTTTGATATGTGCAAAATTATAGAAAGTAAAAGGTATGGCAAGAGAATCAGGAGTCATCATTGAGGGATCATAACATGGCAGTAAACCTTAATACATTGGATATGAAATGTATAGTAAGGGTTTTCTTGGAAATCCTTTAGTTGCATTTAAATAATACATACAAAAGACTAAAATAATAGGAAAATGGCAGCTCACTACACTATTTTCTCACGAGTTGTGTCAAATATTTCTCAAAAATTTAATTGGTACAAGATCATATATATACCAGGAGCAATCCAATGCTATTTTTTTGCCCAAAATATTATACCAGAGAAGAAGGCTCAAATATAGCATAATATGGTCAAGTCACTATATATTTTAGTGAAAAGTAGAATTTCTCTAATGACGTGAAATAGCATGCCATAATTTTGTGTAAATAGACAACATATAAATAAAGTAAGTAGTAGATAGATGGGATTGAATAAAGATGGTTTTCCACAAGAAGAGAAATTTTGAAGAGAACTAAGCAGGTCACATGTGTAAGATTTCCAATAATACAATAACCAATGAAAAAGAATTTTGTGACTCATGAAGCCTATAAAAGGCACTCTTCTCTCATAACTACTCCACTACCTTCAACTCTAAGTCAATTTTGTAGTAGATGAGGAAGGATGGTAACAATATACTCTCCCTTCTTATCATTCTCCTTTTGTTTCTTACTTCTTGTTGACTGAAGCATCACATGCCACAACATAAGCAAAGTCAATAGACATGAGAAGAAGGTAAAAAAAAGGGGGTGACCTGAAGAGACTCAGAGACTAATCAACAGAATATGAGTGCTAGCTAGAATAGGTTTGTTAAACATCAAAAGCATGTGCCTTCAAATAAAAATGAGATCTGATAAATCATTTATTATCTATTATCTCTTTCATCTCATCCTACTTCATCTTCCCTCCATTTTTCTTCTCATACCTCTAAATCATCTCCTTCCCCCTTCTACCATTTTTCTTGACTTCGTAGCCCAATGGAAAAGATAGCCCAAGTCATATGTTGTAAACAACTACAGTCATTTCACATGGTTGTGGTAGCATGCAAAATTAATGTTCCCAATATCTTCATGATGAAAAGAGGCACCAAATATTATCACGATGATGTCACAAAGCAAGTAGGCATGTGTAAGTTGAACACATATGGTGCTAGTTTCAAATTTTGAAAAGGTAAACATCGTGTTGAAATAAGAACTATATGTTGTGATGGTAAAGTGATGAAAGTAAACTCATGTTGCATTAATGACGATGTCATGGCTTAGCGCTCTGATTGGCTAAATAAAAATAACTAGGCTTGTCACATGGGCAATTGGATCTAAGAATTAGTGCCAACACAAATAAAATTCAATTTAATTAAAGATCTAATTGTCATCAACTTCAAAAAACAACTATAAAAGGTATTTTAGGGCTATCTAATGCATGAAACTTTTGGAGGAAGCCATACAAAAAATCAAAGCAATGCCTGGTTCTACAACACTCTGTAATACTAAAGAATGTTGTCTCTATGGCTTTGTAAGAAAGAGGACAATGGAAGAATAAAAACTCTTGTAGGCCTGCAATATCCACCTAAGGTAGTTCGCACGAGTGAACATTCACCTAAAGCTATAGATATTGACCTAAAATAATATTCAGTTGTAGTGGAATATGCTCATGGAATTTTTAGTTTTGCAAAATATGTTTACCCTCAGGTATCCTTGTTTTTCTCATTTCTTCTCTTGCCAAAATTTCCCTCCTCTTTTCGTCATTGTCTTTTATACCTTCACATATATCACTTCCATAATCATCTCCTCACCTTGTCTGTTGGACATTTTGAGTGATAAGTTGTCATTGATGTCAAGAGTGAGTGGTCATTGATGTCAAGCTTTCAACACCAGTTAGTGGCAGTTTCAATCGACAACATCAGTTTTTGGTTCTCCAATAAATGCAAAAGGATAATTTGGTTTCAGTTTCAAGACCCGGTTCTAGGAAGTCAGATTTGGTCCAAAGTGCAAAAAGAAGCCCAAGTGAATAATATTATAATATTCTTTTATAATATTATACAAAGGAAGTTTAAAATTAATTATAAATTAATTTATTAGTTAATTTACTTAACTTATAAAGTTATTTAAATTAATTATTAATTAATTAATTAATTTAAGCTAAGGTTAAATAACCCTAAGGTGGGTTATTAAAATTAAAATTCAAAATTCGATTTCGAATGACAAAGCGCCGACGTGAGGAGAAGTTTAAAAACGTGTATATAAGGGGGAACTCCCACTTTACCAAACCTTACCATGCCTTCAAAATAAATTGTGAGCCTTATAATTTGCGCTGCATCCAAGGAAGAAAAAGCATGCGAAATTTGTGGAAAGTCAAACGACGGTGGAGGCATAAGAGGAAGGGACTCTTCCTTCCTTCACGTGGGCATTAGTAGCCCACGCGGTGGGCTCCCAAGCGCTAAGGCACTTAGGCTAGAGGAGACGGCGGATCGAATCTCGCCGAATCCCCTTTTTGGGGAAGAAAGAGGTATGCTTTAATATTGGTCACCAAAAATTTTGGGAATATAGTTTGGGCATTTAAAAATTAATTTTTGCATATTTTTTATTGGTTCTAAGGTTGCAAAGGGAGTTATAAGGGTTTTGCAAAATTAAATTTTTAATGTTATTTGCTCAAATGTTTTGAAAGGATTGTAAGGTGTTTGGTTGATATTTTATGGTGTTGGATATTATTTTAAGTTGGAGTTTATAAGGTGTAT
This sequence comes from Wollemia nobilis, assembly GCA_028583015.1. Classification (NCBI taxonomy): domain Eukaryota; kingdom Viridiplantae; phylum Streptophyta; class Pinopsida; order Araucariales; family Araucariaceae; genus Wollemia; species Wollemia nobilis. Next base: position 2,582,562 of record JAQPPZ010002020.1, on the reverse strand, counting down.
CAAAGAAATTATCTTTATGTATGTTATGATGAGTGTTATTTTTAAAAGGGAGCAATAAGGCATAAATTGAGTTGTGATTATTTTGTGTCTAAGGGAATATTTTTGAGAAAGTATTGAAGTGATATTGTTGTGTTTAACCATTGAAATTGGAAAGAAGGAAATTGTGATTAAGACAGGTTTTTCCAAAGGCACTTTTACATCCAACAAAAGGTATGGGCATATTCTTCCTAGTGAGTGATTGTTGAAAGTTGTGTATGAAAAGTTGGAGTGAAAAGGATTGTTTGGTTAGCATTGTTGAGAGTGTTTTGATTTAATGCTTCAAGGTTTTCTGGAATAAAAAGAGTTGTTGATAAAACCTTGTTTTATAAGCATTGTTGTTGAAGTGATTAAGTTGAGTGAAGAACTTGAACTAGGGTTTGGAAAGAACATGAGTATCATTGTTATGTGAGAATTGATTGATAAGCATTGTTGGGAACATTGAGTGATTGTTCATGTGATTGGACTAGGGTTTGTGAGCAAGGGTTATTTCATTGAATGATTGGTTGAGTAGAGTTGTTTGAGCCTAGTCAAGTGAATGTGTTGAAATGATTGTTCAAGTTCTATGAAACAAATTATTCTATATTCTAAATTGAGTTGAGAAAGTGATTGAGAGTCTTGTGAGTGTGAAGCATATTGAGTCTCTAACAATTCTCTATATGTTTCTAAGAGAGTGATTGAAAGTGATTGAGCATTGTGATGAATGTAGAGCATATTGAGTCTCTAACAATTCTCTTTATGTTTCTATGAGATTGGACAAGTTCTAGTGAGGACTTGTTGAGAAAATTTGAGGTAAGTCTTTGAGAAGACTTGTGGATAGATTTGTGTGAGCTTTTGTGAAAGCTTACAATACAGATTGAGAGCAGATTTGGATAAGTTCTAGTGAGGACTTATTGAGCAGATTGGACAAGTTCTAGAGAGGACTTGTGGATAGATTGGTGTGAGCTTTTGTGGAATCTTACAAGGTAGATTTGAGATAAGTCTTTGAGAAGACTTGAGTGCAGAGTTGATTGATTGATTTGTTCAAACCTTGAGTTAAGGTTTGGGGCAGATCCAACAGAGTTGATTTGAGATTGAGTCAAGCTTTGTGTTAAGGCTTGAGGACAGATATTGAGGATAGATTTGTGCTAGACCGAAGGACTGTGTTTAGTGTAGATCATAGGATAGATATTGAGGACATATTTGTGCTAGACCAAAGGACTGTGTTTAGTGTAGATTAGAGGATAAATATTGAGGATAAATTTGTGACATATTTAAGAACATGTTTGTGCTAGATCAGAGGATAGAGATTGAGGACAGATTTGTGCTAGATCGAAGGACTGTGTTTAGTGCAGATTTGAGATAGAGCTTTGAAGGTGATAGAGTATAGAGGATGATAGTCTCTAGTGGATAGAGATCCATTAGCTAGGGTAGTGAGGACAGGAGTCTTCAGTGGATAGAGATCCATTAGCCAGAGTAGTGGGGGCAATAGTTCTTCTAGAAGATCACCAGTCAGAGCTAAGGAGAAAGGAGTTCTCCTATGGATAGAGATCCACGAACTTGATTAGGGGATTGGTGTCTCCTTTGGATAGAGATCCATAAACATTGTAATAGGGAAAGGATTCCCAAGAGATTGATTGAGAAAATTTTAGTGAAATATTTTCTTCGTGGAGTAGCCCACATTGGGTGAACCACGTAAATTTGGTGTCTCTATTGTGTGTGGTGATTTGTGCATTGCTTTGATTACTGTTGTTGATATTGCTATCTATACATTGCATAATATTGATTGGGAAAGAAAAGTAAAAAGTGGTCTTATACTGTTCACCCCCCTCTCAGTATAAGCTTGTGTTCTTCAATTGGTATCAAAGTGGGTTCCTTCGAAAGAGTTTAACAACTTGAAGGAAAAGCTTTCAAGAACACAATGGATTCTAAGAATGTGTCCTCAGATAATTCAACACCAATATTTGATGGAAGTGATTATATATATTGGAGTATGAGAATGAAGGTTCACCTGATGGCACTTGGCAATGAAATTTGGGAAGCAGTTGAAAATGGATACATACCACCAGTTGATCCACCTACAGATAAGGAAGGTAAGCTTCTACAACATTACAATTCAAAAGCAATGAATGCACTTTTGAGAGGTTTGCATAGAACAGAATCAATAAAAGTTATGCATTGTAAAGATGCAAAAGGAATTTGGGATAAGTTGCAAAGCATATATGAAGGAGATAAAAGTGTCAAAAAGGCAAAGATACAAAATCTCAAAGGACAATTTGAAGAATTAAGAATGAAGAATGAGGAAGACATTAGTTCTTATCTACTTTGGGTAGATGAGGTTGTTAATGCTATGCAAGGACTTGGACTTAATGTGGATGAATCGGATGTTTGTGATAAGATCTTAAGGTCTCTTCCAACAAGGTTTAGTGAAAATATTTCAGCTATAGAAGAAGCAAAGGATGGTGATTCTTTGACAAGAGATATGTTGCTTGGTATTCTTATAGATTTTGAGTTAAGAACAAAAGAACCTAATCCCCAGAAGGAAGCAACCTTCAAAGCAATTAAGAAGACAAAGGGTAAGAAGTCAGAATCGAGCAATGAGTCATCCAGTGATGAAGAAGCAAATTATGGCAGAAGGAACAAGGATTCAAGAAGATTCAAAGATGCAAAATCTGTTAGATGTTTCAATTGTGGAAAGTATGGTCACTATGCAACTGATTTTCAAGAAGCTAAAAATAACAATGATGAAGAAAAATAGGATCACAGGAACAGGGAATCAAAAAAATACAGGTACCAAAAGAAAGGCAAGGATGGACAAAGTAGACAAGGGAAGAAGTTCTTTCAAAGACAAAAGAGGAGCTACTATGCAGATAAGGCAAGTAAGTACTCAAGTGATAGTGATGCTAGTTTTTCAGATAATGATAGAGATGAAGTCCTATTTATGATTGAAGAAAAAGAAGAAGTCAAGAAAAGGTCACCAATAATTCTCAAGTGTTTTAGATGTGGTAACTTTGGACATCTTGAAGATAGTTGTACAAGGAATGGTTATAGTTTCAGTGATGATGAATATGAGGATGCACTTGAAGGACCAGAAGAAAATATTCTAATGGCACTAGAAGAAGAAGAAGGTGATCCTATAGAAGATAAGTCAAAAGAAAATGAAGATGTAGACAAAGGCAAAAAAATAGAGGAAGAATCAGAAAGAGAAGGATTTGATCTTAAGGTAGAACTTATTTATGCTCTTGACATAGTAAATAAGGTAAGAAAGCAAAACTCTAAACTTGAGTTTCAGTTTCAAGAATGTGATGAAGAAAGAGAAAAGCTTATAGAGGATCTAAACAAGTCAAGGGCTAAGACAAAGAAGTTCAAGGATAAGTTAGAAGCAAAGGTCTTAGAATGTGAAAGGTTAGAACAAGAAGTAGCTCTACTAAGGGAAGATTTAGAAAAATCTAAGGATAAGCTACACAAGTTTGGAAAGAGCTCAAAAATTGTGGATAAGATGATCAAGGTACAAATAAGGTCAACAAACAAAATAGGTCTTGGTTTTGAACAGGCTCAAAAGAAACAAGAAGAAGAGTCAACCTCAAGTTCTGAAGAAGAAGAAACTTCAGAAGAAGATAATGTAAGAGAAAGTGAGACATCTGAGGATGAGTTGGACAACAAAAAGTTCAACAAGGAAAGGAACAATGCACAAAGAAGAAATAGATGGAACAACAATCAGAATAGGTTAAGAGAGACTAAGAGACCAATGAGGTCAAGACAAGGAAATTTCAATGGAAGGTGTTTCTCATGTCACAGGTTTGGACACATGGCTTCACAGTGCAAGACACATGAAAGACAGGAAAATGGGAATTTTAGAAATAGGCAGCTTTTCCATGGGTATTGCTACTCATGTAATCAGTTTGGTCACAAGGCAATGGATTGCAGGGTTCATGATAGAAAAGGATATGGCTTCACTAGGAGAAATCCTAAGACATTTGCACCTCCAAGGAATAATAACATTAAGTGTTATAAGTGCAATAATGATGGACATACAACAAAATGGTGTAGAGCAAACATTCCAAAATCAAGCATGAACAGGAACAGGAACAAGAACATGAACAGGAACAGGAACAGGAACAGGAATAGGAATATGGATATGGATATAAATAGGAACAGGAATGTGGACATGGATAGGAATAGGAATAGGAACAATCAAAGAAATCAGAAGGATCAGATGAGAAGAAAAGAGGATAAAGGTAAAGACCAGTGCTTGCTAGGAGTAGAAATACTCCCACCCCATAATTAACCACCTCAAGAGGAGGTGGGGGAGGGGCTAAGCTAAGAGATTCATTCTTAGCCCCGAGCCCCAAAGGTGACCCTTTGCCATTGATGTCAAAGGGGGAGATATTTGTAAAGGGGAGAGATTTGGTTTAAGGAGAGAGCATTGAGTCAGGGGGAGTAGTTTCCCAGGGGGAGCAAAACAGGAAAAAGGTCAAGTTTTGGTAAAAAAAATTTGGGTTGCCATCAATGACAAAGGGGGAGATTGTTGGACATTTTGAGTGATAAGTTGTCATTGATGTCAAGAGTGAGTGGTCATTGATGTCAAGCTTTCAACACCGATCAGTGGCGAGTTTCGATTGGCAGCATCAGTTTTTGGTTCTCCAATAAATGCAAAAGGATAATTCGGTTTCAGTTTCAAGACCCGGTTCCAGGAAGTCGATTTGGTCCAAAGTGCAAAAAGAAGCCCAAGTGAATAATATTATAATATTCTTTTATAATATTATACAAAGGAAGTTTAAAATTAATTATAAATTAATTTATTAGTTAATTTACTTAACTTATAAAGTTATTTAAATTAATTATTAATTAATTAAATTATTAATTATAAATTAATTTAAGCTAAGGTTAAATAACCCTAAGGTGGGTTATTAAAATTAAAATTCGAAATTCGATTTTGAATGACAAAGCACCGACGTGAGGAGAAGTTTAAAAACGTGTATATAAGGGGGAACTCCCACTTTACCAAACCTTACCATGCCTTCGAAATAAATTGCGAGCCTTATAATTTGTGTTGCATCCAAGGAAGAAAAAGCGTGCGAAATTTGTGGAAAGTCAAACGATGGCGGAGGCATAAGAGGAAGGGACTCTTCCTTCCTTCACGTGGGCATTAGTAGCCCACACGGTGGGCTCCCAAGCGCTAAGGCGCTTAGGCTAGAGGAGACGACGGATCGAATCTCGTCGAATCCCCTTTTTGGGGAAGAAAGAGGTATGCTTTAATATTGGTCACCGAAAATTTTGGGAATATAGTTTGGGCATTTAAAAATTAATTTTTGCATATTTTTTATTGGTTCTAAGGTTGCAAAGGGAGTTATAAGGGTTTTGCAAAATTAAATTTTTAATGTTATTTGCTCAAATGTTTTGAAAGGATTGTAAGGTGTTTGGTTGATATTTTATGGTGTTGGATATTATTTTAAGTTGGAGTTTATAAGGTGTATCAAAGAAATTATCTTTATGTATGTTATGATGAGTGTTATTTTTAAAAGGGAGCAATAAGGCATAAATTGAGTTGTGATTATTTTGTGTCTAAGGGAATATTTTTGAGAAAGTATTGAAGTGATATTGTTGTGTTTAACCATTGAAATTGGAAAGAAGGAAATTGTGATTAAGACAAGTTTTTCCAAAGGCACTTTTACATCCAACAAAAGGTATGGGCATATTCTTCCTAGTGAGTGATTGTTGAAAGTTGTGTATGAAAAGTTGGAGTGAAAAGGATTGTTTGGTTAGCATTGTTGAGAGTGTTTTGATTTAATGCTTCAAGGTTTTCTGGAATAAAAAGAGTTGTTGATAAAACCTTGTTTTATAAGCATTGTTGTTGAAGTGATTAAGTTGAGTGAAGAACTTGAACTAGGGTTTGGAAAGAACATGAGTATCATTGTTATGTGAGAATTGATTGATAAGCATTGTTGGGAACATTGAGTGATTGTTCATGTGATTGGACTAGGGTTTGTGAGCAAGGGTTATTTCATTGAGTGATTGGTTGAGTAGAGTTGTTTGAGCCTATTCAAGTGAATGTGTTGAAGTGATTGTTCAAGTTCTATGAAACAAATTATTCTATATTCTGAATTGAGTTGAGAGTCTTGTGAGTGTGAAGCATATTGAGTCTCTAACAATTCTCTATATGTTTCTAAGAGAGTGATTGAAAGTGATTGAGCATTGTGATGAATGTAGAGCATATTGAGTCTCTAACAATTCTCTTTATGTTTCTATGAGATTGGACAAGTTCTAGTGAGGACTTGTTGAGCATATTTGAGGTAAGTCTTTGAGAAGACTTGTGGATAGATTTGTGTGAGCTTTTGTGAAAGCTTACAATACAGATTGAGAGCAGATTTGGATAAGTTCTAGTGAGGACTTATTGAGCAGATTGGACAAGTTCTAGAGAGGACTTGTGGATAGATTAGTGTGAGATTTTGTGGAAGCTTACAAGGCAGATTTGAGACAAGTCTTTGAGAAGACTTGAGTGCAGAGTTGATTGATTGATTTGTTCAAACCTTGAGTTAAGGTTTGGGGCAGATCCAGCATAGTTGATTTGAGATTGAGTCAAGCTTTGTGTTAAGGCTTGAGGACAGATATTGAGGATAGATTTGTGCTAGACCGAAGGACTGTGTTTAGTGCAGATCAGAGGATAGAGATTGAGGATAGATTTGTGCTAGACCGAAGGACTATGTTTAGTGCAGATCAGAGGATAGAGATTGAGGATAGATTTGAGGATAGAGTTTGGTACATATTTGAGGACAGGTTTATGCCAGATTATAGATAGATATTGAGGACAGATTTGTGCTAGACCGAAGGACTATGTTTAGTGCAGATTTGAGATAGAGATTTGAAGGTGACATAGTATAGAGGATGATAGCATCTAGTGGATAGATATCCATTAGCTAGGGTAGTGAGGACATGAGTCTTTAGTGGATAGAGATCCATTAGCCAGAGCAGTGGGGGCAACAGTTCTTCTAGAAGATCACCAGTCAGAGCTAAGGAGAAAGGAGTTCTCCTGTGGATAGAGATCCATGAACTTGATTAGGGGATTGGTGTCTCCTTTGGATAGAGATCCATAAACATTGTAATAGAGAAAGGATTCCCAAGAGATTGATTGAGAAAATTTTAGTGAAATATTTTCTCCGTGGAGTAGCCCACATTGGGTGAACCACGTAAATTTGGTGTCTCTATTGTGTGTGGTGATTTATGCATTGCTTTTATTACTACTGTTGATATTGCTATCTATACATTGCATAATATTGATTGGGAAAGAAAAGTAAAAAGTGGTCTTATACTGTTCACCCCCTCTCAGTATAAGCTTGTGTTCTTCATTGTCTACCTATATATATCTCCACCAAACTCCAATGTTTGCATCCTCCATATTGGTCACCTTTTTGGCCTCTTACAACCTTCTCTTCTCCCTTTCTCTACATCATCCTACTCCTATTTTGAAACTATATTTTCACTAGTGATAACCCTTGCTCTCTATCATATTATATTCAATCTTCATTTCCCCTCAAGATTATGTTATCCCATTAATAAGGCATTATAAGTTCTCAATTTTATGGGAAAAATCCTTGAAAGTCACCAATATTATAGGTAAATATCATTACCTACATCTGCTATGTGGTATATTTTAGACCATATAGGTATTTTACTAAGGTAATGGTCCAGTAATCAGCATGCAATGGCCTGGAGTGCAATGGAGCAATCCTGAATGAAGTTCCTATAGCAATAAACTAGGCTAGAATATCCCAAACAAATGCAAAATGCATAAGCACAATACAAGTAGAGAAGTAGGTTTGGATGCAAAGTAGGTCAAGATGAATGATTAATCTACAAGAAGAAGGTTATCGCATGGTAAAAAATACTAAGGCATGAAACCCGACATCTGGCTAAGTACAACAAAAAAATAAATTTGGCTAAGTAAAGAGAGCTAGATGGACACTCCAAAGGGTGATGTTAGCAACAAGATAGCAAAATTTTGGCATCAAATATTCTTCAAAAGGAAAATAAAAAGTACAAGACTCGACATTCATCACCTGATGTCCAACAATCAAGCATTGAAGACAAGTAAATAAATTTATCTGGATAGACTACAATGTTTATGTTAGCAAGGCAACATAAAATATCTAGCACTATGTAAAGCAATATCAAGAAAATAATATTTGAAGGCACTGAGCCTAGTATATGGAATCTCATGCTACAACTTGAAAAGCTTCCAAAAGCATCAAACTCCATAAGGTGATGACATCATCATCCGAAGCTCAAATATCTAGTAAGCTAAATGTAATTTTAGATGTAAAATAAATCTAAGTGTCCTAGAAACAAAGCACCAAGGATCCAACCACACTCCTGATATCCAACATCATACATAAGCAAATACAATTGTCAAACTCATTTGGCAAATAGAGGTTTAGAAACTTGGTATGAGGAGAAATATAAAGGAATTCATACTTAGTTATGACAACTACCTGATATCATACATGAGCAAATACAGTTGTCATACTCATCTAGAAAATGGAGATTCAAAAACCCAACATGAGGAGAAATTCAAGGGAAGTTATACCTGGTCATGACAATCGCATATCAACAATCAACATTTTTTCATGTCATCAACCACTGCACAAGTGATCTAGAATAGTCCACATTAGTAGGAGTGTGCATGTCGATCAGTTGTCAAGCATCAATATTGTTAAAATGTCTTAATGGTTGAAGCCTTCACCCCACATCTTCCCTCACTTAATTGGTTATGCATAACAATAAAAGAGTGGACCGTCACCTAATGGTTAAAATCCAATAATACAACATGAAAGCCAGATTCAAGATAAAATTTGCATCAACCACATCAACTAAACATTATTTGAATGCAACAACCAATCTCTGCACCTGTCTTGAAGCCTGAAATACACTCTTACAACAATCACTCTTAGATAACTGAACACATTGTAAATCTTTATATATACTAGAATGTAAGCCATTCTAATGGTCAGCTCTTTGGCATTTACAATTGGCATAATTGTATTGATTGAGGCTATACATATTCTTGAATGAAGATTGGATTGTTGTCTAGACTCTTGCTAACTTCTTATGCAAAACATGTATGTATGTCTTATTGAGGAGCTAAGAATTTTTATGTTAAAGCTAAGAATAGGTAATTTTGCTACAATTATTCTACATTTTGGATTTCTACCTAGATTTATCGTTATAGTCTGGAATGAATTAACATCACTTAGAGTTCTTAATGATTAATATTTTGAATACATAAGAAAAGTAGGTGGTTTAATTTTAAATTCAGATTACGAGATTATCAACACTATATCTCTTGATTTTGTCGAATCCATACCACTTTTAGCTTATATTTCTAACCCTTTACATTTATTACTTTAGTTAGCAACCCCCATTTAGTTAGGTTAGTTAGGCATAGGAACCAACCTTCTTTAGAGGTTGACTCAAGGACCCCTATTTTTGAGCCATCCAATCTCTTGGTCGAGGTCTTGAAGGCACATCTCATTCACGTAGGTGGATTTTAGAACCAAGATGACTCATATTTTGATGGTCTTCTTCCTCAAATTTGTGCACATTACACACTAACTAATTTATGTGTTATTCCTTGAATTTGGATGTCATATGAGTGAAGGTATTTATAGGGATAACATAATTATAGAGACACTCATAGTTTATTGGAAGGTTACAGTTTTTAATCCTGCTCATGTCAATTTTTTTCTTTTAGATCATGATTATTTTTTGGTCTTAAGGTGCTTCTACCAATCATTTGTTTGCATAAGAGAGACTGACGTGACGTTAGTAACATTGTATTTTAAGGCAAATGTCATAGGTTTGAAGCGCTATATCTAACATGTTACAAGGAAAATGCCTTTTGTGATGAGGTTGACATACATTCTCCCCTCATACTTCTAGCATAAGACATTGACTTATAACTTCTCTCCAACCTAATATTGTGGTGAAATGGTTGGATTTCCTCCTTGTTTACTTGAGGTTGTATATTCGAATCCTAACATCTATTCTCCTATGTGATGTCTCACCTAAAGCTATATCAAATAAGGATTAGTATTTCTTCATATTCAACCAAACACAATGGCATAGTAGTTGTATGGCTTTCTTTTTGCAGTCGGGTTGGTGGTTTGAACCTTGTAAGCAATGTTTTTAAAGAAACCTTTTGCCATGTGATGGATGGTTATGTACAAATTAACTAGTAAAGGGTATTTCTTCCATCTCTAGTAGTGACTTTGGTATACTAGTTGGTAATTATGCTTGTGGAAAACAAGTCCCAACATCTTAGCACTAATACCTTTTTGCAAAGGTATATTGCATTCAACACACGTTTTCACTATCATCATGTTCACTATCTTCCAATGGCATGCATGGTACATTGGTCTATTCACTCATTTGAATGGGGAGGGTAGTGGGTTTGAGACCCCTCAGCTTTGAACCTATCCAAAATTTTATTTTTTATATATGTATATGAGGACTCTTGTCCGAATAAAAAAGTTCAAAGTACCAATTTGTGATTCGCTAATCAAAGAAGGCAGTATCTAGTTTGATTGGCCAAGTGGTTAAATTTGATTTGGTAAAATGTTTTGCTAAGGTTTGACAATTTGATTTTTTTTTACTTTAAGTGCTAATATGCCAAATCTTTTGGAGGTCATAATATTTTCATATAAAATTATTTGAATCCTAGTATTTTCTAGATTATACAATTTTTCAAGCTCTACATAGTGGTGACATCAATTTACGAGCTTGTAACAGTTATGTATGAATTTTTTTTATGAAATAGATTCCTTAGGGTACATTTCCTCAATGGGAAAATTATAGCATTTTGTCAGTTTAAAATGGTAGGATTACTTAGAAGCAAGAATATTTAGTTCATTTTTAATGATGAATAAGAAGGTCTCAATGATCATGAACTTGAAAAGAAGGAGGAAGCTCTTGGACTCTTTTTCATATCATTTGAACCAAATGTACTTCTCTACATTAGAGATAAAACTTACCCTATTGAGGTATGGACCAATTTGAAATATTTCTATGGGAAAGTAAGTTCTAATAAATTTAATAGAGTAGATAAAAGCTTTCCAATCTCAAAATTTTATATTTTATTAGTGTTGAAGACTACATATCTCACTTCAAAGCCCTAAAAGTTGACTTAGCCACAGTACGAGACAAGGTAAAGGGTGATGAAGAGTATGTCAAATCCATTACTTTCAATATTTTTACTCCTTTTCATATAGTTGGTTTGGTTTTTTATGTGAATATTATGGATATCAAAGATCCACAACCTATTTCTCTATTTCTCTTGAAGGACTTTTCAAGCTTCTTATTCATTATGAAGTCACGATGAAAATTTATGGATATCTTTCCCATACATAAGCTCATCCAAAAGACTTTTAATCAATGGAATCTAAGGCTTAGTTTTACAATATCAATTCTAAGGTTTCAAACAAGTCAAATACTTACAAGTATTGTAAAAGGAAAGGGTATTCCATCAAAAATTACGTAATAAGATTAAAGAATATTGAGATAGAATTCTTGGGAGCTAGACACAAGCTTTTTGATGATGAAGATGGTAAGGTAGAGACACACTAGAACATCCATTATAGGTAATATTTTAACTCTAATGCCTCCCTTCCTTCCTCCCTCAACTCGGATTATGGGATTGTTGAAATATGTGTAATCTAATCTTGCTAGGCCAAGACCAGAAGTGTGGAAGAATCGCTTATTAGCACTATAAATGTAGCCTATGAGCAAGTGTATATGTAGACCTATAGGTATTCTTCATGTAGAGCCTTTGGGCATAATTTATGTAGTCCTAAGGGCATGTTCATGTAAGCCTAAGGGCACCTTTCACATTTCACCCTTAGCGATATTGGCTAATCCACCTTTATGGATAACCTTAATTCAAGGGTGTAATGTATTATTATTTTATTATTGTAAGTTAACCTTGAAGTCAAGTTAATGTTAGCTTGAGGTTAACTAGTAATTAGTGTTTTTGTATCACTTTAAATATCCTCCAATTGATCATTTGAATGATCTAAGTGAATAAAATATGAAATATTAGGGTGCCCATAGACACCCACCTTCTAATCATTTTTCCAAATCATATTGTTTCTCTCTCTTTCTCTACAATTATTATTGTTATATTTAGTTTTCTCCTACTTCTTTTCTACATATGATCATGGTGGATGCATGTTTAAGAATATTTCTAGAAAAAATTATTAATTTGAACACTTGAAAAAAATACCTTTGCTCGGGCAAGGCTAGAGCTTCTAACATGTTAACCTAGCCAGTGTTATTTTCACTTCTTAAATAATATTAAATCTAAATTTAGTAATGATGCTTTTACTATGCGACAAAAAAAATCTATAATTGTTAGAATTTCCCAAAATAGACATGCAAAGCATTACACAAAATATGAAGAGAAGAGTAGAACTGATTGATTTATTCCAAGGATCAACTTTGTATAAATAGCAAAGTTGATCATTGAGAGTCGTTGGATTACAACAACTCATCAAACCTGATGAAGACACCACTGAGAGTTCTCCTGACACATGGAGGAGTGGGAACTCAAGTGTGTCTATCCTAGTAGAACTTAAGAGAATATTCACTTATTCTAACACCCCCCTTAAGTGATACTAGGGGAGGTTTGTACAAATGAGTCCCGACAACAAGGCCTGGTGAGGTACTCATGTACAATGTCTTATTTTTTGAAGAGATGGTAAAAACCCTATGGGAAAAACCATCAATCAAAAAGGAAGTAAGGAAGAGGCTTGTCTTCGGATGGTGAATATTGTCCTCTTATTACAAAATCAAATATGAGTCCCGACAACTTGGCCTGATTAGGTACTCATTTACAATATATAGATGGTGAAAAAACCCCTTGGGAAAAAACCAACTATCACAATAAAAGAGGCTTGTCTTCGGATGGCGAAGATTGTCCTCTTACTACAAAAGCAATGATGAGTCCCGACAACTTGGCCTTATTAGGTACTCATTTACAATATATAGATGGTGAAAAAACCCCTTGGGGAAAAACCATCTGTCACAAAAATATCCAAGATAGAGGCATGTCTTCGGATGGCGAAGATTGTCCTCATAATATACATGTTGTTGGAGAGATGATAAAAAAACCACAAGGGAAAAAACCATTCTCCAAACAATATAATGAGAGGTGGAAGACCTCTGTGTCAATGCAGTTGTATTACTCCAAGTTTTTCTCGCAACTGAAGGTAATGCGGAGAAGGAAATGACTTGGTGAAGATATCTGCAATTTGATTCTCAGTTGGAATATAGTCCAAGTATATATCCCCACTCTGAATATGTTGTCGTATGAAGTGCATGTGTATCTCAATGTGTTTGGTGCATTGATGCTCAACCGGATTATGAGCAATATGAATTATGCTCTGATTGTCACACCAAAGAGTTATAGGCTTTTCATGGGAGAAACCAAATTCTCTCAGAATTTGATGAAGCCAAAGAGCTTCTTGACTAGCTAAAACTGTTGCCCTGTATTCTGCCTCTATAGAAGATAAGGCTATTGCTTGTTGTTTCTTGCATAACCAGGCTATTGGTGAAGAGCCAAGGCAAAAGACATAGCTAGAGGTTGAACATCTATCTTCTTCTGAACCTACCCAATCTGAATCCATGTAGCCAATGATATCCATGGATTTTCCCTTATATAAGAGCCCAAAGTGTGTCGTGCCTTGCAAGTAATGGAGGATTCATTTTGCTGCTTGCCAATGACTGAAGTGAGGTTGATGAGAGAATCTGGATATTAGGCCAACAACATATGAGATATCTGGGTGAGTATGAGTAAGGTATAATAGACTTCCTACAAGCTGATGGTATAGAGTTGCATCACATAGAGGGGATGAGCAAGAAGTACTAAGTTTTATGCCAGATTGAAAAGGGGTAGGAGAAGGTTTACAATCTATCATTTGAAACCTTTGAAGAAGATCTAGTGTGTACTTTTGTTGACACAATGAAATTCCTTCATCTGTTTGACTTATTTGGATCCCAAGGAAGTAATGAGCTAAACCTAGATCAGCCATTTCAAATTTTTTAGAGAGGGAGTCTTTTATAGTCTGAATGTGAGTGAAGTGACTACCAGTGAGAAGAAGATCATCAACATATAGAACAAGAATGGTGATTTTGCCTTCATCTCTCCAAATGTAGACTGTGTTATCGGACTCACAATGAGAAAAACCTGTGGAAAGAAGGAAGGAGTCCATATTTTCATACCAAGCTCTAGGGGCTTGTTTGAGGCCATAGAGAGATTTTTTTAGCCTACAAACAAGAGAGGAGTCTTGAGTGAAACCAACAGGTTGTTCCATGAAAATTTCTTCTTTTAAGTCCCCATGCAAGAAAGCACTTTTTACATCCATTTGATAGACATACCACTTTTGGGAAGCAACCAGAGCAAGAACCAGTCTAACAGAATCCATTTTAGCAACTGGAGCAAAGGTTTCTACATAATCAATACCTTCAATTTGAGAAAAACCTTTGGCTACTAGGCGAGCTTTGTGTTTGTCTATTTCTCCATTAGGCCCATATTTTATTTTGTAGATCCATTTACAATGAACTAACTTCCTTCCTTTAGGCAAGGGAACTAAATCCCAAGTTTTGTTTTTGATTAAGGAAGAAAATTCATTTTCCATGGCCTCATCCCATTCTTTAATTCTTGTTGCTTCTTTGAAGGATTGAGGATCAGAGGAAATAGACTGACAGACAAGACCAGTGCCAATGGGGTTGGTTGATCTGGTTGATGGAAGATTTTGGATGTAAGGAGTAGCTTCTTTAACAATGGTGCGGGCCCATTTTGGCATAGTGGAAGGAGTAGAAGGAGTTGAAAGACATTGAGTTGGAGTTACAGGTTCCTCATCTTGATTATCAATTTCCAAGTTAATCTCAAGAGTTGGCTCTTCATAATATTGAGGTTCTACTATAGGAGAAGGCTCAATGGAGGAAGAGGGGGACTGAGGATCTTTTTGAGGGAATGTTTCATCAAATTGGACATTCCTATGGAAAAAGACCTCATGAGTTGAGGGATCAAGGAGCCTGTATGCTTTCATTTCCTCACAATAACCAACAAAGATGAGCTTTTTGCTTTTCTTATCTAGAGCCTTCCTTTTCTTCTTTGGGATGTGAGCCCAAGTAGTACACCCAAAAATATTGAAGAAGGAAACATCTGGTTTTGAGCCAGACCATGCTTCTTCAGGAGTTAAATGGTCAAGAGCTTTATGAGGTGTGCGATTTTGAATATAATTGGCACAGTTAATAGCTTCTACCCAAAAACATTTTGGAAGATCTCTTGAATGGAGCATACAATTTTCCATTTCCTTTAATGTCCGGTTTTTCCTTTCTGCAATGCCATTTTGTTGAGGATTATGGGAGACAGAATGTTGATGAATGATGCCATGACTTGATAGAAATATGGAGAACTCATTACTGCAGTATTCCCCCCATTATCTGTGCAAATTTTCTTGATTTTGCAAGAGGCCTGGTTTTCAACTAAGGCTTTGAAGACTTTAAAGTGGGATAGAACATCACTTTTATATTTTAGGAAGTAGACCCAGGATCTTCTAGAAAAGTCATCAATAAAGGTTAGAGCATACTTTGCTCCTTTGAAATAAGGTTCTGGAAAAAACATCAAGTCACTATGGATTAATTCTAGAGGGGATGAGGCTTTTAGAGAACTACTTGGATGAAAAGGATCTTGATGTTGCTTTCCAAGAGCACATCCAGGACAAACTCCATCAATAGAAGAGACTTGGGGTAAACCTGTTACCATATCATGGGTACTCAATTCCTTTAGATAGTTGTAACTAAGATGACCAAATCTTTCATGCCAAATTTTGCTTTCAAGATCTCCATGAGCCACAAAACAGGAGGCCCCTTCTAGATTTTGGAATCCTTTGAAGTGAAATAGGTGAGTGTTGTGATCAATATCTCCTTTGGCTATGAGAGAATGGGGATCTTGAAAGTCTCTTATCTCAACTCCTGTTGGAGAGAAGAGAACTATTTTCCCTTTCCCAGAAGTACAAATTTGATAGATGGAGAGGAGATTGGTGGCAATGTTTGGAACATAGAGAACATTATTTATAGAGCCACCATCAATGGTTATGTCCCCCTTTCCTTTGACTGGAATAAAGGAAGAGTCACCCACTTCTATGCTACATGTAGAACTTGAGGAGATAGAAGAGAATGACTCATCTGAAGCAGTCATGTGATGAGTAGCTCCAGAATCTAGAACCCAATAATTAGAGGAAGAATTGGAGGTTTTCCCTTGAACATTTAGGGCTTTCCCTATTTGCTTTTTATTGTCTATATTTTGATCCTTCATAGCTGCCTCTAGTTGTTGTAATATTTTCCAGCATTTGTTTGCAGAATGACCATTCTTTTTGTAGTGAGTACAGGTTATGGGATTCCTTTCCTTATTTTTGAATTTTTCTTTAGAAGAGGTGGAGGCTACTAAGGCTTTTGAGGAAGAGGAAGAGGAAGAGGACTCATATCTTGCAATTTTAGTTTCTTCCCTAGTTAGTCTATCACAAAATTCTTCTAAAGAGGGCATTTTAAAGGTTGCACCAAGAGCATATTTTGTAGATAGAAAAGTGGTTGCAAAGATTTGAAATGCACCATTTAGTTTAGAAAGAATTAGATAAATGCACTCTTCTTCAGACTTAGTCTTCCCACTACCTTTGTATTGAGATAGGACTTCTTTGAATTTGGTGAGGAAGTCAACAATACTGCTAAAATCATCAGGAGACAAAGTTGTTAGTTCTGCTTCTAGTTGCATTGATCTTATTTGATCTACTTTTCCAAACAAAGTTTTAAGTTTCTCCCAACTTTCATGAGGATTTTTACAATCTGTAATGTGAAACCACAAACTTTCATGAACATTAGAGCTAATAATACCCATAGTTTCATACATTTTCCCTTTGTGAACAAATATTTCATATTCTTTTTCAAACTCAGGTTGCTTTTCTTCTAATAGGTGTGTGAGCCCTTTCTGAGAAATGAGATTTAAAATTTTGGGTTTCCATGAATGGTAGTTATGAGGAGTGAGAGGATCAATTGTATTCATTGAATTCATTTTGAAGTTAACCCAAAGTTCCCCCTTTAACTTTTAAAGAATGCAATGGATATGAGTCAGAAGCCTCAAGGAAATACCAAATTCCCAAAAAATTACCCACCCTAACGAGAGGGAAACTATAAGTAATTAGTGGAAAACTTGATATTCAATGAGAGAATGAGAACAAATATGCCAAAGATTTTTTTAAGGAACACCAAATAACTCAAAAATACCCACCCTAACGAGAGGGAAACTATAAGTATTTTGAGGATATTTGATATTAAGATTGATTTAAGGATTACAAATATGCCAGGCCTATATATCTTTCATTCAAATACCTGCCCTTACGAGAGGGAAACTATAAGTATTTTGAAATATTTGATACTTGGAACATAGGCTTATATCATCCAGGCCTATATTGGTTATCTTAATAACTCGCCCTTACTAGAGGGAAACTATAAGTTATATAGAATTCCAATATGGGAGAGTGGAGATAAAATATTTGTTTTGACAAAGAAAGTACCAATTTTTATTGATTTTTTAATTTTAAGAAAAACTTTAGCTTATGAAAATTTAATGAAGAACTCTTTTGAACCTATATATTTTGCTTATTTATATGAATAAATTTTGAACTAAGCAAGATATATGAAAGAAAAGTACAATCAAGAAATTCTTACTTTTTAATTAAATTTGACTATATATTAAAGAATATATGAAAAATAAAATTAAATTTAGAGATGTATAATATAAATTTTGCTTTATAGAAAGAAAAAGGAAGAAAAAAATAATATTTTCTTTTAAGCAAAATAAATTATACTACAAAGGAATTTTAAAGCTGCTTTTATGATTAGTTAAAGAAAAGGTTAAATTTTTCTTTTATGTAAAGAAAATTTAATAATGCCAAATATAAAGGCAAAAGGAAAGGAGGCGGAAAAAAGAAATGCAATCGCAAACACAAAACACCCCCTCGGATCTGCAATTGGTGCAAATAAGGCACTGGAACAACCCCCCAAAAGATATTTTTTGTATTAAAGAGGTTACAAATGACTCTTTTAAAGCCTTTGAAATATAAAAGGCAAAAAGGAGTCAACCTTCGAAATAGAAGGGAAATACTTTGAAAAACAAAGGATTAAAGACAACAACAAAGGCGCTTATGAAGATGCATTACAAATTTTAATAGAGATAGGCCTTCAAAAAATGAAGGGCTGAACCAATGCTAAGTAAGTAGAGATAAGCCTTCGAAAGCCTTTGGCACTCAGATGAAGAGGGAACACTATGATATGCCTACAAAAAAAATGATTTAGAAATGGAACAAAAAAATCGGAGCCTGAGAAGATAGGCAGCGAAGTCCTCACATTGACGATTCGATTCATTTTGATGGAGCTCTCTTTCTGCAAAAAATAAGGTTAGAAACGAAAAGGAAAGGAACTCAGAGCCTACGAAGAATAGGTCTATGAGGTCCTTTGGAAGACGGCTCGAATGGCTGAGATGATCACCTCTAATGCCATGGGTGCCTTCTATCACAATGAACGTTCCTTCGATAAACCTGTATAAGAATAATTTAAGAGTATAGAAACTATGCCTTAATAAGATTTAGCATCACCTAAAATCTACCAATGAATATAGACAAAATAAAGGAAACCAAAGATAGCAATGGTCAAGGTGAATGGCTTGGACGAGCTTAAAAAGAACCCAATGGTAGCCGTTATGGAATACCAAATTGATAGGAGATGATTGGCACCGCTAGGAGTTAAACTTCGGCATGAACTGGTCCTTAATATGGTCACCAAAATAAAATGTTACACCATAGAACAGATCCTTTTATTAATTCAACTAAAAGAGGCAGTCGAACGTAGTTAAAAAGGATATAAAGAAATCTTAAACTCCAACGTTCGCAAAAAGGAACTACGCCAAAAGAGAGAGATTCGGAGAGCGCTATCACAAATCGCTAGATAGACGGAAGAGAGGCACCACGAGTGCAGCCTACGATGCCCAAATATGGGTGCCGAGGGAACCTCCCTTGGCGGTCGTCGAGTACACTCCCAGACAGTCAGAAGAGAGGCGTTCGTTGCAGCTAAGGCACCTAAAAAAAGGTGCGGTTAGCATGAAAACGAGCCTTCTCGAGGTTTCGAGCGCAGCGAGATAGAAATTTTTCCTGCAAACAAAACTTATGATAGGAATTTTCCTATTATATCAAGTTTCATTATGGAAAAAAACACCCTTTTTGCTAAGTTAAAGGATAAGAAAAAAATAATTAATGTATGATTATTTCATAGAAGATCTTCAAAAAACAAAAATTGGAATGTATTCCTTTTTGTATTTTAAAACAGATCTATGAAAAAAATGGGCAATATATCTAAAAAAAATTACTTTAGAAGACCATGAATCTTCCCTTCTTTAATTTAGAAGGAGATAAATAAAATCAGAATAACCCACATACAATTTTTTTTTAAATATAGCTGAAAAAAAACTATATATAGAATCTTATTGAAGGCCTTTTAAAAAAAGAGAAGCCAACAAAAAGATACAAAGAACCAGCTCCTAGAACCTTCAAGAGAGAATGCTAGAAAAATCTATCCTGCTCTGGTACCATGTTAGAATTTCCCAAAATAGACATGCAAAGCATTACACAAAATATGAAGAGAAGAGTAGAACTGATTGATTTATTCCAAGGATCAACTTTGTATAAATAGCAAAGTTGATCATTGAGAGCCGTTGGATTACAACAACTCATCAAACCTGATGAAGACACCACTGAGAGTTCTCCTGACACATGGAGGAGTGGGAACTCAAGTGTGTCTATCCTAGTAGAACTTAAGAGAATATTCACTTATTCTAACAGTCTCATTGTAATTGTGCGTCCTTCACTAGTTAGGGACAATAACTTCAACCATTTTTCAAATTTCTTATATATTCTCTCTTTTGTTTTTCTTATCGACCACCACTACCTCCTTCTAGGTTTCTTTCATTTTTTTGACATAGTACCAGTTGATAAAATTATTGCTAGTCCCTTTTTGGGCTCTCTTTTTGTGTTGTGGGTTGCTTAGATATCATTGGCCCCTTGCATTTTACATGTAAAGGTGGTCTTCACCTCCTTAACATTGTGGTGTTGATATCATATTTAACTTGATTCTTGGCTAGTTTTTTCACAACAATTATATTTATTTTACTCTTAGTTCCAAACCCTTGTAGATTAACACATACAATATTATCTTCAAAAGGGAAGTCCTCATCTTATTCCCAAAGGTCAATATTTGCAAACACTATGTTATTTGGATTTGGTAGTTTGGTAGCACTGGGATAGATTGTTTGATGCGAACTAGTGTTTGATAAACTAGTCGATGCTCTAGGTGATTGGTTTACAACTGGTATTACTTGTCCTAATGTTATGACTTGTTATACTTTGCACTGTTGGTTATACATATTTGTCTGATTATTTTTTATAGCTACAATGCATCTGGTAGGATTATGCCCAATATTACAAGCAAACCACTATAAAATATTTATTTTTAAATTTACACTGACCATATTATTCTACACTTGATCTCTTGACTAATTAGTACTTTGTCTAGGGGTTTGGCCTTTTGTGAGATATGAAGTTCTTTGTTGTTGCCAACTTGACTACTACTAACCATTGTTTTACTGTCTTCCATTGTTTTGGATTTTCACTATTGGTGTGGTTTACTAGTGCTTACATCATTTCCATCATTTTGGATGTTTATGTTTTTATCCCACCATCTTAGTTCTAGGATAGAGTGATGATATTAGTGGTATTTTATGATAGAGATGGTAAAGCAAGTAATTAGAATTGGAAGGAGATGAAGAGGTGTTTTTCCAAGGAGAATCACCATGTTGAAAGAATTGGTTTGTGTATAGGTAGGCATGTTGGAGGATGGTTGGGCATTTGGGAGTGGTACCATGGTAGGAGGAGGCTTTTAGATTTATGGATTTTAGGCTACATAAGTCATAAGTGGGGCACAAGGTATCTACCCTAATAAACACATCTTTGATGTGGGATGCTTCCTTAAAATTTGTAGCTAAATTAATGTGATTAGCATTGTAAACCATTAGTGACATAAAATTGTAAATATTTTATATAATATGATAAATCTTGTTTCTCATTAGGACACACATTTGGTAGAATTAAGTATAGTATCCTCATGAACCTAGTATTATAATCATAAATATTTTCTTGAGGATGTCTTTGCATGGAATTTAATGGAAAAAATAATTGAATATCCATTGCCTAAATTACCAAATATCTTCATAAAAAATTCTCTACTAGAAGCCTAATAAGTAGAAAAATTATCAAACAAACCCATATACCACAAAGCAACTTTATCTCTTAATGGATATATAAGTAAGCATACCATGATGTTCTCTTTTTAAATGTGATGTACCGACTTAAATATAGATAGCTCATTGCTATTATTTAAAATTGTATTATTTCCATTCCCATATAAGATAGGCAATGACTTCACAGCAACAACTAGTATGGGAGAGTATGCCATCAGGTTTTGAGGTCCTCAGTAAGTACAGTCTAGAAGCTAACTTTGGGGCCTAGTTGTGCTTGGTAACATTGAGAAACGTATCCATATTGCATTAAATATGGATATTGCATTTCTCTTTAATATGGGGTAGTGTATGCCTAAGACATGGGCATGTTTTGGACCATTTGTTGTTGGGGAAAACCTTGTGTATTTTGTGGCATAGTATAAGGTTACAGTAGAAACTAAGGGTTTGGATTTTGCACAAGGGATGGATTTGGATAAGCTTGATTGTGATTGGGTATAACTTGTAAGTTATGCATAGATAGAGGATACTATAAGCCATACTACAAATTTTGTTGTTTTGGTGGAGTTATGAACAACTACAGGTTTTGTATAGGTTGACTGGTTGGAGGTAATGTTTGATTTAAAGTGGTACCTCAAATCATTTGTGTTCCCATTTGACCAAGTGATGCTTTCCAATTCTACATAGTGCCTTAAATTGATACTAGATGTTTCATCTATCCTACAACATTGCTAACATTGGTGTTAGGTGAAATAGATTGACCCTAGGGTGGAGATTGATTCAAAGGGGTTACCATGTTTAAAACATTCACTTGTTGACTTGACCTAGGTAATGACTAATTATAACTTATCAAAGGGTTACTTTGAGAATTTAAGGATGTTGGAGGTTGACTCAATATGGTTTGAGAAGTTGAAGATATTGGTGGTTGAAAGGTTTGACTACTTTGAGAACTCATCATACTAGCAAATTTTTTAGCTAGGAATTCTATTTAGTTTACAGACTACAATGTGTTTAGTAAGGTGTGTGATGTTTGGGTATTTTTTACAAGGGATATGTGATTATATTCAAATTGGAAGGTCCTATGGAGGCCCAAGTTTGATCAACATTGAGTAGAGTGAAGTCTTAAACTTAGATATTACTAAGGAACCTTACTTTTATTGACCAAGATGAATAAGGGGGTGAGGATGAAGTAATTTAAGCTTATTTGTATTTGTCATTGATTCCTTTTATTTTGATAGTGTTGGAAGTTGTTCGTTGGCTTCATGTATCCACACATCAATTTTCTTTTTTCTTACATGTTCTTCCTTTGGTAAGGTATAAGCTCAACTAGACAAAAATATTTGTTGGATTGTTGTGTCCTTGAGCGCATATTTATAAGCCTAAATTTTACCTTGTTTATACCAGCATGGACAACATCTCTTGGTTAGAGAAAAGTGATTTTTTAATAGAGGAGTGAATCGTTTCTTGAAAAGTAGTTAATCACTTCCAAAATACTTAGAAAAAATTGCATAAAGGAAACTAATCAAATTGTTCCCTTGTGGAGATAGGTGATTTTCTCTCTAGAACTAGTCAATTAGCTAATCAAACGCTTAGAAAAAATGATTTTTCTATTAGGTGTTTGCTTCTCAAAACTAGGCAATTTACTTTTTCATCATAGAGAAAATTTAGTTTTCCTTTAGGTGAATTGCTTCGAGAAGGAGGAAATGACTTTGTGAAGGAGGGAATCATTCATTGGATGAAAACTTTATAAAAATTCCTTTAAAATTGGTAAATTGTTCTTTACCAATGGAAAAGTGTAATCTAAATAAAAAAAATGAAGTAGATACGATGAATCCTTGTGAAGTTTACTCTTGCCTTGTGTAAAATTTAGAAATTTGCTAAAGTTTGTAATAGAGTTGCCATCTTGAAAAGCACCTGTAATTTCACATATAAAATTTGAAAGATAGATTCAACTCAATTTAGTTAGATCCAAAAAAAGTCAAGAAGGAACTAGGCTCAATTTCAATGTGGAAATCAAGCCCTTAGTCTCATTAGGCATGCCAAAAACAATATCGAATGCCAAAAAATTCTAACTTCTAAGGCACATTATTAATCTGGTCAGTAAAAATGGAAGGAGAAAAGTGTCACCTTTGACCTCCAGTTTTAGATTGGATTCTTGCTATTCTTGCTAATTTGAACTAATATTGTCTAAATACTAGAAATAAATGCAATAAATTAAATGTGAGGAAGGTGAGGGTTAGAGAGATTAAAGTAAATTGCATGATAGTCATAGCAAGGAGAGTGTGTGATCAATCAACATATAGAGAAATTGAATAACAACAATGTGCTCTCCCATATAGGAATTTGAAATAAGAGAAGGGAAAAACCAACAAAAAACAAAATGGCAATGTCATGATTGTTATGCACTCCACAATAAAAAATAACGATGTCAAAAGCAAATGTCATTCATAGTTTTTTTATTATTTCAAAATTAGAGCGTGAATAAAGTGTGAAGTCCATAAAATTTAGCTTTGATTTCTTAAGGACCACAAGATGCTTATATTGGAGCCCATGGCTCCTATTTATAGAAATTATTCACCCAAGAGACTAATATAGAGGTATTTTTACCAAAAGATAGTAGCTCAATCACTTATATTCCTTAACTTCCAAGGAGGGGATTTGAGTTTGAATCTTGCCAAGTTGTTGTAATATTACTATGTGGTCATAATATAATACAAATGGGTCTCGTTTCAATCTTGTATAACCCATTAAAAATAAATTAGAGGTATTCTTAGCAAAATGATGCACCAATAATGTTACATGCCTTTAATTTCACACTTAAATTACTTGAAAGCCTTTCAAATAGTCGGCACAACAAAAGGAAAAAATGTTGCTTTCCTTATGATCCTCCTTTGCATTTGTTCATCCTTATCTCGCTTGGTCCAATGATGAATGATACACTCCTAGAAGGGGAGTAATTCACTCCTACAACTAATGATTCACTAGTGGGTGAGTAAATCGTATCCTTGGAGCAAATTATGCCTTTTGGTGTCACATTGTGTATGAGGAGTTTCAAAGGCTTTAATTGCTCAATTTATTATCTCTACAATCCTCCTAAGAATAGAGAATCCCAAGGTGCTAACTAGGCTACTACATTCACAAAAATATTTAACCCAAATATATATATATACTATCAATATCAACAATAATATAGAATATGACCAGCAATGGTGGTGGTCATGTTGATTCTTGTGTGTGGGGTAGCTCGAGTGGACTCGTGCACTTGACGAAGTGGCATTTTGGTCAATGGACACTTGGCAGTTTGTAGTGACTATTGGTGGGGACTGTTTGACCTAAGACCAATTGACTTAAAATAAATTTTAATAAATTTGAATTAACTCAACCGATTAGCTTCCTCAACATTTCAAGGAGGAGATCAAAGTTTGAATCTTGCCAAATGATATATGGATAATATCCAAGCTTTGTTGTAATACCTCTATTGTTGGAAATAAAGCTAGTAAAAAGACCAAAAAGGAGTAAAAAAAGGTTTAAAAATTTTGTTTCAACTATAAGATTTGGATCTTACCCCTTTTACCTCCTTGGATAGCAGTTGACTGGACAGGTAAGTTTGACTTGGACGACAGTTGACTAGGCAGGATTGGACGGTAAGGGCATCAAGGTGAACCAACTCAATTTTATTTTTCCCTTTCCTCTCTATTTATTCTATTTCCCTAACTTCCCTATATTCCCTAAGTTTGGTTAATACTACGAGTATATATTCCAATGTAATTGAGGTTTTCGAAGGTTGAATATAACATTTATTATCTAATTTTCATTCCTAACTTCTCTCAAATCACATTTGGTATCAGAGCTAAATGCAATGGAGGCCCGAGGACCGAGAGACGAAGCCAAGGATAGCACGAGAATCGAGGCAAAGGAAGCTCGAGGATCAAAGCGAGAGAAATTCGTAGAGCACAGCTTGTAGCTAGACCAAGGTGGGGCCCGTAGCTCGAAGCTCGAGGCCAAAAAAGATCGAAGGCACATGGATTGAGATGAACATCAGAGTAGGCCAACGGAGATAGGAGCGATGCAGAAGGACCGATCACAGAGTGACACGTGGCGACAGGAGGACAAGTCAGGAGCTGACGCGGACAAACAACGAGGCACAAGGAGCTGACGTGAATAGGCACATGGCACGCGAATGGAGGAGCAATGTGGCGAACAAAGGTTGGTGGACAAAAGGCAAAAGGGGCGATCAAGTGATTTCTCGAAGGCAATCGAGAAGCATACTGCTTCTCTGTGCTTGTAAAGCACAAAATCCCCTCTGCATAGAGGATGTGGGATTATTATTTTTTTTTAAAGTTGTTTGCACGGCCAACGAGATAAAGGATGCAAGCCTCCTTTGCATTCTCATCGGGCCACGCAGCTCGACTGGCTCGAGGAGCCAGCCATAAGTTATCCAACCCCCTACAGGTCGCGGGTTTGAAACCCAATGACAATGAAATTCTTTTTTGTTTGAAATTGCCACAAAACTCCATAATAAATATATGACCTTCCTCCTCCATACCCAGTCGTGGGCGTAGCTCGATCGGTGAAGGTGGATTGTTTGTGAATCGCATGTCCCGGGTTCAAATCCCGCGAGGACAAGTTTTATTAGTTTTTTTTTTTTTTAAAGCTAAAAAGGGTTCGAATTAGGCTTTATAAGGAAGTTGGACTTCCTTAGCTCACGGCAGGTGAGCTACTGTCGTGGCAAACGCACATGCTGTAAGGCCCAAGGCCATCATATGTCAAGGGTTCGAAACCCTTTGCCCTCATTTCTATAGTTGAAATTTTTTTAAAATTATTATATTAAAAATATTTATATTATATTTAATAAATTAAAACTTAATTGTTTTAAAAAAAAAATTTAAAAAGCAATTATTTTATTTTTATTAAATAAGAAATATAAATTTTTTTATTATAAAAAAAGGGGGACATTGCCTAGGAGGCAATTCATTGTAAAAGCAATTTTTTTTATTTAGGGAATCATAAAGAGTGTGTAATAAGCCTAAGAGGCTTAATTTTTTTTGTAAAAGAGACAAACAATCAAATTGTAAAATTGTAACAAGGCATTGATGATAAGACCAAATGGTTGTTATCATGCCTTATGTGCAATTTTAACACGAGAAGGTGTAGAGAGTTTTGATAACAAAGTCAGAGGTTATGGACTCAACATTGTGTTTAGTCAACTTCAAAATGCAATGATAGCACATCAAAGGCATCCTGACTTAGGGTACGAGGCAGACTTTGAAGATAACTCATTTAGGAGTGAATTTGAACAATCAAAATCAGTACAAGCTGAAGCACAAGAATCAGAGTATACACACTACAGTAATTCAATAGAAATCCTAGAACCAGAATCACCAAAAATCATATAGATAAGTGACGACGAAGAAGAAGTGGCAGATAACTTTGTAACTCAAGAGATCGCATCCCCACATCAAGAGGACCAAGTAGTCCATGATAGATTAGAACAAGTCAAATTTGACTTAAATTTGTAATCTCTTCCTTCTTCCTTCTTCTTCTTTCCTTATTTCAGCAAAAATACTTTATTGTAACCATGAAATAAAGAGAGTTTTTTGGTAACTATGGCCTCACACAATAGCTTACCTATACCAGAATTTAACGGTTATGACTATGAGTATTGGTCTATAAAGATGAAGACCTTGCTCATAGGTAAAGGTTTATGGGACATCATAGAAGAGGGCTACACAGAACCTTCAGACTGGACAACACTAAGTGTCGCAGACAAGAAAACACGAAAAGAAGAACAAAAGAGCAACTCTTCTCGCTTCTTTCTCATCTCCAAGCTGCATTGGAGAAAAGCATATTTCCTAAAATTGTTGCCTGTACGACTGCACAAGCTGCATGGAAAGCATTGAGTGATGGATTCCATAGTAGTAATCAAGTGAAGCAGGTAAGGCTTCAAACATTGAGACGAGATTTTGAAAATCTCCGAATGAAAGATAAAGAAAAAGTCGATGATTATTATGTTAGAGTAAAAACAATTGTAGATAAAATGGTTACACTAGGCGAAGAAATCAAGCCTGAGATAATTGTAACAAAAGTGTTGAGAACACTTACACAAAAATGGAACCATATTGCCATAATAATAGAAGAATCCAAAGATCTTTCCCTTTTAACATTCGATGCATTTATCGGATCGTTAATGTCACATGAAGAGAGGTTTCCTGAAACTCCTTCAACCAGCTACGAAGGCGATGATAAGGCCTTCACTTCTAATGAAAATAATGGAATAGGATGGGGAAGAGGTCAAGGTCGAGGTAAGAAAAGAGGTAGAGGCAGAGGCACCTACAGAGGAGGCAATTCCAATAGAGGAGGCAACTCATACAGAGGAGGCAACCAACAAAGAGGTGAAAATTAGAATCGAGGTGCAAATCAAGGACAAAGTGGCAATCAAGGGCGAGGAAGTGACAAGTCCAAATCAACTTGTTTCAACTGTGGCAATCCAGGTCACTTCGCTCGTGACTGCTGGTCAAAATCTTCACAAGACAACAACAGTCAATATGGAAATTATGGAGAAGAAGATGATGCTTCTAATCTTTTTCTATCATATGGACAATCAGATCATAATTTAAATGACACATGGATTCTAGATATTGGTTGCTCAAACCATATGAGTGGCAAAGAAAAACTATTTGCTACTCTAGATTTCACTTATAAATCTCAAATCAAATTAGGGGATAACAAAGCATTGCAAGTAGAGGGCATTGGAGCCATGGCGGTTCCAACCAAAGAAGGACTAAAGAAAGTGAGTGACATCTATTACACTCCAAAGCTCCAACACAATTTGCTCAACGTTGGACAAATGATGGAGAACAATTACAAGCTTGTCTTTGATGAAGGACAATGTATTATTTTTGATAAAAATAATTGTAATCGTGTCATCACCCAAGTCCCCATGACTAAGAACAGGTTATTCCCTCTCAAATTTGGTGAGCCAGGGGGAGATCAACTTGCAAATGTAGCAATAACAAATCCAAGTGTGTTGTGGCACTTGCGATATGGTCACCTTAATTCCGCTAGCTTGAAATTGCTCACTTCTCAAGCTATGGTGACAGGACTTCCAAAAATCAACGATCAACAGGAGGTCTGTGAAGGATGTGCTTTGGGAAAGCACTCCAGATCAAAGTTTTTGAGAGGACAAGCATGGAGATCCAGCTATCCACTTCAGTTAGTACATTCGGACATATGTGGTCCGATGCAAACACAGAGTCTCAAAAATAATTATTATTTTCTCACTTTCATAGATGACTTCTCTAGGATGTGCTGGATTTATTTCTTAAAGCACAAATATGAAGCATTTGATTGCTTCATAGATTTCAGAAACAATGTAGAGAATCAAAGTGGGAATTATGTAAAATGTCTTCGGACAGATCGAGGAGGTGAATACTCAAAATAATTTTTAAACTATTGTAAAGCAAGTGGGATCAAAAGGTAATTCACCACAGCCTATACCCCACAATAGAATGGTGTGGCCGAAAGAAAGAACCGCACCCTAGTTGAGATGGTGAGATCGATGCTTCAGACAAAGCATCTCACTAATATGTACTAGGTTGATGTTATAAAAACAAGTGTATATATTCTAAATAGAAGTCCAACTTCTAGTTTAGATGGCATCACTCCTTATGAGGCGTGGTATGCAAAGAAACCAAATGTAAAGCACTTCAAAATTTTTGGTTCTTTAGCATATGCCCACATTCTTGATGAGAAAAGGAGGAAGCTTGATCCAAAAATTCAAGCTTGTATATTTGTCGGGTATTGTGAGTCTACAAAAGCATATAGGCTCTACAATCCCAAGACTCATAAAATTGTACTCTCCAGGGATGTAATTTTTTATGAAGGGGGAGAATGGGGTCATCAAAGAATTTTTGTTGATGATGAGTCCCAAGATGTAAATTCTTCACAGGTACAACAGGTGTCTCCAAAGAATAGGAAAGGCACACCACCCCCTCCAAGATCAAGCAGTTCAAGTACTTCAACCGCCACTCCAAGTCCTTCTCCATAGAGATCAGTAAGTTCTTCACAAATGGACATTGAATCTCCATCAAGAGGTAGAATAACTTTACAACATCATCCATCCTTTCGGATGTTGGATCAAAATTTCTAGAGAAGATTCACTAGAAGCCAAGCTAGTGAAATGAATACAGTTTTGCAGCAACTTGAAAATTTACAATTGTATGGGGATGATGACTCCCTAGAACCTAGAGGAGATGAAGTCAATTATGCTTTATTGACTAATGCACAACTAGAGCCAGCTAGCTATGAGAAGGCATGTAATAAAAATATATGGCAAGAAGCCATGAAAGAGGAACTAACCTCTATAAAAAATAATGATACATGGGAGCTAGTAAAGCTACCCGAAGGTAAAAAATGTGTTGGATGTAAATGGGTCTACAAGACCAAGTATAGTGTTGATGGAAGCATTGAGAGGCATAAGGCAAGACTAGTAGCAAAAGGTTTTACTCAGAAATATGGCATTGACTATGAGGAAACCTTTGCTCCTGTTGCAATACAAGAGACAATCAGATCAGTTCTTTCCTTAGCAGCCCATAAATGATGGAATGTTCAACACATGGATGTAAAGAGTGCTTTTCTAAATAGATACTTGATAGAAGAGGTGTATTTTCTACAACCTCAAGGTTTCCAAGAACAGGGAAAAGAGAACCTTATTTACAAATTGAAGAAAGCACTTTATGGCCTCAAGCAAGCACCAAGAGCTTGATACTCATGCATTGATGGCTTTTTCAGCGAGTATGGATTCACAAGAAGCAAAAGTGAACCAAATCTGTACTACCTAAAACATGGAGTAGACATTCTCATTGTTTGTTTGTATGTGGATGATCTAATATTTATGGGTAGTAACAATAAAATGAATACGAAGTTCAAAAACTCCATGATGAAGCAGTTCGAGATGAAATATCTTGGTCTAATGTGATACTTCCTAGGCATGGAAGTGCATCAATCAAACAAAGGGATCTTCATATTTCAACACAAGTATGCTCGAGATATGATCAATAAATTTGCCATGGAGCAGTGCAAATCAGTTGCAACTCCAACTGGACATGGGATCCAATTGAGCAAGGACGACGGAGCATCAAAGGTTGACATGACCACTTACAAAAGCATGGTTGGGAGTCTGATGTTTCTCACCAACACAAGGTCTAATATTCAATATGTTGTTTCTCTAGTCTCAAGGTTTATGGCTAGTCCTTTTGAGCTGCATCTACAAGCAACTAAAAGAATATTGAGATATGTAAAAGGTACATTGGATTTTGGAATCCATTACCAAAAATGTAAGTCTGTAAAATTAGTTGGCTTCAGTGACAATGATTGGGGCAGTAGTATAGATGACAGGAAATCTCCATCAGGGAATTGTTTTAGTCTAGGATCAGGACTAATTACATGGAGTTCCAAGAAATAAACTTTTGTAGCATTATCATCAACTAAGGCTGAGTATATAGCCATCACACATGCTAGTACTCAAGCCCTATGGTTGAGAAAAGTTCTTGAAGAGATTGGAGAAATTCAAAGTGGTCCAACTCAACTGTATTGTGATAACATAAGTGCCATTCAGTTGGCATACAATCCAGTCCACCATAGCAGATCAAAGCATTTCGATATGAAGTATCACTTCATTCGAGATATGGTGGAACAACAAATAGTTGAGCTTCAACATTGTAACACTTTGGATAATATTGCAGACATCTTCACCAAAGGTATAGCTAAAGCTCAATATATAAAGCTAAGAGACTGTATAGTCAGTCCTCCCAACTTTAAGGGGGAGAATGTTGGAAATAAAGCTAGTAAAAAGACCAAAAAGGAGTAAAAAAGGTGTAAAAAATTTGTTTCAACTATAAGCTTTGGATCTTACCCCTTTT
The DNA here is from genome assembly GCA_028583015.1 of Wollemia nobilis. Lineage (NCBI taxonomy): Eukaryota > Viridiplantae > Streptophyta > Pinopsida > Araucariales > Araucariaceae > Wollemia > Wollemia nobilis. Next base: position 2,551,233 of record JAQPPZ010002020.1, on the reverse strand, counting down.
ACCTCCTTGGACGACAGTTGACTAGACAGGTAAGTTTGACTTGGACGACAGCTGACTGGGCAGGATTGGACGGCAAGGGCATCAAGGCGAACCAACTCAATTTCCTTTTTCCCTTTCCTCCCTATTTCTTCTATTTCCCTAACTTCCCTATATTCCCTAAGTTTGGTTAATACTACGAGTATATATTCCAATGTAACTGAGGTTTTCGAAGGTTGAATATAATATTGATTATCTAATTTTTGCTCCTAACTTCTCTCAAATCACAACTATATGGTGATGATTTAATATGGATGGGGCCCGTTTCAATCCCATATAACCCATTAAAATAATAATAATAATAATAATAATATAGAAGATGAAAAATAATCTCGATGATTTTATAATTTTAAAGCCTTACAAATATTTGTCTTATAAAAAACAAGGAAATCTTAGTCAAAATTCTTGAAAATGTAGTCTAATTTTAATTTTTTTGCAATTTAAAGACTTACAAAAAAGTATTTTAATTACAAATTACATTACAATCGCAAGGATTAGCTACTATGCAACACTTGTTTAAATACTATAATAACATGGTCATAAGGTGATATAGTTGTGGCTTTGTTACAATCCCTATAACCAATTTAAAAAATTATATTATTAATTAAAATATTTACACTTGCCAACATGTTTAATTATTATAGTCACTTGTCTTATTACATCTAAAATATTCAATGTTAAATATTTGGAAAGTCTGGGGGACCTATCAAGATAAGATTCCAAGATTAAGTCATATGACTATCTCTAGGTGTGTGAATGATATTTACATAGCTTTGACCTTCACTCAAAATATTACATGTATATATCATAAATTGTGTGTGAATGAGATTTACTCAACCTTGACCTTCACTTATAATCTTGAATTTAAATATCCAAAACACCACTATGGATGCTCAAAAAATCCAATATACTCCTTAGTAGATAAGTTAAAATAAAATATATTCAACTAAAAAAACATTTAACTCTGAACTTTACATTCAAAGTTATAATAGAATAGAATATTTTTAACATCCACAAGGTCAAAAGAATCCTATGGGATAGAAATTTTACAAAGAACATTGGTTGCCAACTCCAAAATTAGACCCAACTAATGATATTTTGTTAGTGATTTTGATGATGAATTCTCCAACTCTCTCTAATTTCTCCTCTTTAAAAAATTATTATAATTATTCCACTACAATAGTATCAACATAGTTAGCTCGAATATTACTATATGCCTTACATTCCAAAATAAAATGTTAGGAACCTGGTTCCTATCAATTTGAAATCAATGGAGGAAAATGGAAAATGAATGCAAAAGAATAAAATAACAATCGCTTTTTATTGAATTGATGTTTCAAATGGAGGTCGCCCTTCCAAGTGCTCACAAGGAGATATAATAATTTGTGTTGTTCCATGCTCAATGACACCTTCTATGAATGAATATATAAACATATCTAATAGTCATAATGTGAAAGGACATGATGGTTCATAATCAAATGAGTGAAATTAATAATATAAGTTAGGATTAGGATCCTAACAAGCCACCCTCCTTAAAAAGAGCTTTGTCCTCAAAGCTCGAAGGGAGAAGCTTCATCTTTTTTTTCCAAGATGCATTTGCTCATGTTCTTGCACAACTTTAATGTCTAATTTTCGTAAGCAGGGATATCGAGAAGGGGGAATAGTTAGTGGTGGATTGCCAAGGAGAAGAGGAGGAGCGAAATGACGGTGGGGGGCAACCCTTGGGGTTCCTTAAACTCTTTAGAATGATGTATGAAGAGCGGGGGTAACACGTCCACAACTTTCTGGTGTTCTTTGGAAGACATAATGGAAAATGAGTGTGTAACCACCTTTCTACCTTGTTTTTGGATAGGGTTTACTAGGTGGGAATAACACACTATTTGTGAGAAATTTGTGGGTAGTCGTTTGAGAGTGGAGTTCTCTCCTGCATTGGTCACTTCATGTATGTCTACCTTATATTTTCTTGGGATATTGATCACTTCGTGTACATCGACCGTATTGTCGTCATGGTGGTGATCAGGTATTTTGGGTAGTGCTTGCTCATGGTTCTCATTTTCCACATCTTCCTCATCTTCCTCATCTTCCTCATCTTCCTCATCTTCAATTTTATCTTTAGGTGTATCCGTAACTACTTCTACCTCAATCACATTTTCTTCATTGAAGGAACTACAAGGAATAGTTGCATCCAAAATATATAGTTTGGGTGTAATACATTGATGATTACGTATAAATTTCTCATCGCAATGAAAACAAAAAAAAAATTCTCATCGTGCCTTCATTTTTGCAGGGTTAATACGTTTAATGAGTAAAGGTTAGGTAAGTTTTGGGGTGGTGTAAGCCATTTACATAGTCGTTGTTGGAATTTGTGTCTAAATTTGCCAAAAGTTGTCACAAAATCATCGCGAAAAGTCGTCGACAATTTTTATTTTCAATTTTTTCTTTTATCTCTAATTCTTTGTAATTAGCAAAAATTTAATAATTGACAATTTTTGAAAAATATTGCAATATTTTTGTTAATAATTTATAAAATTTGTCAAAAAAAATTATTTGACAAAATTTTGTTTCAACTTTTGGACCTATGGTCCTTTTTTGAATTCAATTTGTTTGAATTTTGGCGGCTCAACGACTGCTAGGCAATCAATAGTAATTTTTAAATATTGGTGACAAAATTTTTGAACTTTTGGCGGGATCAACTGCTATGAAGTAATCGGCAGGCAATGTAGGGGAGAAAAGCGTCGAGAGAGGACCTAAGGCAGAGTGGTATGGAGAGTGAGGTAGGGATGGAGCGAGCGACATAAGAAGCAAGGCAAGGGCGGGGCGAGTGTTACGAGGAGCAAGGCAGGGGTGGAGCGAGTGACATAAGAAAAAAGGTAGAGGTAGAGTGAGTGGCACGAGGGACAAGGCAGGGGCAGAGCAAGCGGTATGAGGAATAAGGCAGGGGCAAAGCAAGCAGTACAGGAAATAAGGTAGGGGCAGAACGAGTGATACGAGGGATAAAGCAGGGTAGAGCGAGCAGCACAACTGGAAAGGCTCACTTGTGCATGTGACTACCAAGTGGTAGTCACATTCATTTATTACGCTTGGGCCCTTATAAACTTTTCGAAACAAAACCTACAAGTGATGTGGGATATATGTCCCAAAAAAATTTAAGCCTTGTTTTGATTTTCCCTTGTCGATGTCAAAAAGTTAAAAGGTGTCGTTAATTATTTTTTCGGTGTCAAAAAAACTTTATAATAAAATTTTTATTTTATAAAAATTCACTGTGTTCTTTAAACCTCTATCGAGCAACATAGATTTTATGTTGTAGGATAATTTTGATGGCAATTTGAATGCTTTTTTTATTTTTTTCTTGATCTGGGGATCACACGATTTAATGATGCCTTCCTTGAAAGATCTTTTGCAATTTTTAGTAGGATTTATCGCTCGTTTTTTATCTTTGATAGTATTTTTCTCCCTGCACCATTCTGCTTCTTCTTATTGTGATATTATAGTAAGGTTTTTGTTTATGTGTATGAGGATATACGTTTGGGATGTGTATGAAAGGTGCTTGAGGGTGTATTGTGATAGTATAAATGGTAGAATAATTTGATACACGTTGAGGAACACTATGTAATCTGGTAATGAGAGGTAGTGAGTGTTGTAGGAAACAAAATGTGTATGAATGGCCTTATGGATATCTGCTCTGATACCAGTTGTTAGGAACCTGGTTCCTATCAATTGGAAATCAATGGAGGAAAATGGAAAATGAATGCAAATGAATAAAATAACAATCGTTATTGAATCATTATTTCAAATGGAGGTCACCCTTCCAAGTGCTCACAAGGAGATATAATAATGTATGTTCTTCCATGACCAATGACACCTTCTATGAATGCATATATAAACCTATCTAATAGTCATAATGTGAAAGGACATGATGGTTCATAATCAAATGAGTGAAATTAATAATATAAGTTAGGATTAGGATCCTAACAAATGCTTCTTTATTTCAACTACCCATGAATTATAAAAGGTACATATACCCTCCTCTCATTCCTCTTTTGGTCCCCTCTATTTGTCTATTTTACATCTACATTCGTGTAATATAGTCCTCATTTTGCTTAGTAAGATTTGAATCCTAGTTGGACTTGCAAAACTTTGCAAACTTAGGGTTTTGAATTCGGCGAACAAAGAAGGAAGCTGGAACAACTGGTTTTTTGGTAGGATTTTTTTATTCTACTATTTTACCCCTGGTTTGGGGCAATGGTGGACCATGCTTAGCCCCAAGATACTTTAAAAAATCCCTAATGGTTACTACTTCCTTATTTACTCCAGGTAATGGCTCTTTTTCTCTATTTTCACATCCTCCTCCCTTTGATCAAGGGAAGATAGATTCAATGATTCAAGCTCTTAAGCCAAGAACCAGGCTACAAACTCAACCAAATATGCATGCTCGTCCTTCCAAAGGCACCTTCGTGCCTAAACTGGATGCGGCCCCTATGGTTGAGGTACCACTGGCTTTCACTCAACACCCTATTCTTACCTTATCTGCTCAGGCTTTAGCATGCAAGTTCGTGGGTTTGTGGCCTAGTCCCACTACGATACAAAAATGGATCAACATGAACTAGGGAGCCAAAGTCTCTTCTTACGAATTTATGATGGCAGGAAGAGGTTACTTTGTAGTAACCTTTGCCTCCGTAGAAGATAGAAACACCATATTTCATGGAGGGCCATGGTTTCTTGGTTCTAGCCCATTGTATATGACTCCTTGGACCACAACATTTGACCCACAGGAGGAAGAACCCGAAGAAATATCATTATGGGTAAGACTGCCTTTCTTGCCCCTCCACCTATGGAAAAAACCCACAATGGAGATCATAGGAAATGCCATTGGATCCTTCATAGATTGCCCCCCCAAAGCCAACAATGCCATCTGTGCACGAATATGTGTGCAGGTTAACCTAAAAAAAGGATTGCCATAGTACATTGGAATCAAGGTGTTAGACTGGGTACATAATCAACCCCTTGATTATGAACACATCCCATTCAAATGTATTACCTGTCATGAGCATGGCCATTTCTCTAGGAACTGTCCAACTAGAGTGGCACAGGAGGAGAAAAAGGATGAGACACAAGTCTTCCAAGAAATCAGAAGAAAATCAAGAAGATCAAGGAGCAGAAAAAGGCAACCACATCAAAAGCCTACTCATCAAAACACAAACAAGTTCTCTGTTCTCAGTTCAGAAGAGGAGGAGAATCCAACTACAACATCAAAACCAGATCAAGGCACATCTTCCCAAGATAAAGGGAAAGACACTCCACAGACTCCAATGGAAGAAAACTTAGAGGATATCCTAGGAGAAACTCAGACAAAAGAAAAAGATCCTCTAGAAGAAGAAACAGAAGAGGAGGTTGAAGAAACACAAACTGAAGAAGTAGTCATTCCAGGAGGAACCCTAGCAACACGATCTGCTGCCAAGAGGAGGAAAACAAATCAGCAGTTAAGAAATGAACAGGCCCAAAAGGAAATACAGGCTAAAACACAAGCCAACATATTAGAAAGCTTCTCCAAGAACAAGAAGCAGTCTAAAAAATGAAGTTACTCTCATGGAATGGGAGGGGATTAGGTAGTCCCCTGAAAAAAACTACTTAAAGTCACTAATTCAGAAGCATCATCCACATGCAGTCTATATTCAAGAATAAAAAATGATAGAAAAAATAGCTATAGCAGAATGGAATAAAATCTGGCCATAATAAGAAATAATCGTAGTAGATGCAACAGGAGCTTCAAGGGGTCTGATTCTAGCATGGGACCCCAAAATCTTAACTTGCACCAACAGGCACAAACACAACAATTGGATAGCAACTAAATTTGAAATGATAGATGGATACCCCATAACAGTTGTCAACTTTTATGGGCCAAATCATCCAGAATAGAAGAAAGAGACATGGCAACATCTTGCTCAATGGTTGACCATTGAAAAGCCTGAAAACTTAATCATTGGCAGAGACTTGAATATGACACTCAGACATTGGGAAAAGTCTAGAGGAGCTAGATCAAAAGTCCTGAATAAGGAATTAGTAGAAAGAATTATTGTTGATGAATATCTCCAAGATGTTATCCCAAAAAAAGGAAAATACACTTGGACCAATAGGAGATCTGGAACACATTTCATAGCTGAAAGGCTTGACAGGTTCCTAGTGAAAGAAGATCTATTGGTTCATTTTCCACTCCTCTCAAGCCACATAGTCCAAAGTTCCATATCAGATCATAAACCCATCATATTGGATAGTGGACAAAACCTTTTGGAACCAAGGAGAATCCCCTTCAAATATAATCCAGATTGGACAACTCACGAAGAATTCATCACTTTGGTTGAAAATACTTGGCAACAACAAGTCTTGACAACCAATCCCCAAGAGATATGGAAAAGGAAAATTCATGACCTCAAAACAACTATACAAAAATGGCTATTAAATAAAACCAAATTCAAGATAGAAAAAGCCATACTGCTTCAACAGGCTGAACAATTAGAAGCAAAAATTGGAGACTCTCCTCCTCTGCCACACCAAGAGGATGCAAGGAGAGAGCTGCAACAAAAGCTCTACAAGATATATGCAGAAGAAGAAGCATAGTGGAGGCTCCACTCAAGAATGACTTGGCTGAAAAAAGGTGACAAGAACACCAATTATTTCCATCTCAAGACAATGCAAAACTATCAGAGGAACACAATTAGAGAAATTGAGCACGAAGGGATGAAATATACAGGGAAAGAGCAAATCAAAGAGCTGGCAAGCAAGCATTTTTCTAACCTGTTGACCAAAGAACATGGGAATCTTCAAGCTCAAGAGTTGCTTCTGCAAAATATTCCAGCAGTTCTCAATGAGGAGGACAAACAAGAAATGAGCAAACCACTCACAATGGACGAGTTAGAAGAAGTTGTCAACTCTCTTCCGAAGGATAAAGCTCCAGGTCCTGATGGGTTCACCAATAACTTCTACCAGCAATTTTTTCATCTTATTCGCGAAGATCTGTTGAAGATGATTGAAGATGTTAGACTAAATGGTAAGCTCTTGGGTGCTATCAACTCCACTTTTTTGGCCTTAATCCCTAAAGAGAAAAATGTTGTAATGTTTTCTAGATTTAGACCAATCTCATTGTGCAATTCTTCTTATAAAATTATCTCCAAAATCATAGCCAACCGGATAAAAAATAAAATTGGCAAATTAATTGTTGAAGAGCAAGGAGGATTCATCCCCAAGAAACAGATATATGACAACATTATAATGGTGCATGAAGCTCTCCACACTAGTAGGAAATCCAAAAAGAAGCATATAGCCATTAAGCTTGATATGGCTAATGCCTTTGATAAGGTAGATATTCAATTTCTTGAATAGGTGTTAGTTAAGTTTGGATTTCCCCTTCAGCTTACGAGATGGATTGGAGCATGCATCACTACCCCTTGGATCTCCCCACTGATCAATGGGGAACCTTCAACCTTTTTCAAGGCTTCTAGGGGCATCATACAGGGCTGCCCTTTATCCCCATATCTTTACATCCTACTAGCAGAGACTCTAGGGAGATCTCTCAACAAGCTAAGAAGGGACCAAAAGATCACAGGTATTAAGGTAGTTGCAGGATACAAACAAGTTACTCATGCTCAGTTCATTGATGACACCATTCTTATGGGAGAAGCATCAAGGAAAAATGTGAGGCAGATCAAAGAATGCTTAGATTGGTTCACACAAGCCACTGGAGCATTAATTAACACAAAAAAACCAAATTTTCACCCAAAACACCTCAAAAGCTGAAAATAGAAGCTTCAGTTTAATCCTTGGATTCAAACAAGGAAAAGAACAACAATTCAGGTATCTTGGAGTCCCAATGGGTTTCCACCTGAAGCCTAAGGATAGCTGGAGTCCAATGCTAGAAAAGTTGATTAAGAGAATTCAGAACTACAACAATGGTTGGCTGAGTCTAGTAGGCAGAATAGTGTTGATTAAATCCATTCTATCCACTCTCCCAATATATCAACTTCTTGTTTATCATGCTCCCAAAAGCATTCTTCATATGATTGATGGCATAATCAAAAACTTCCTATGGCAGGGAGGAAGGCAAATAGAAAGGAAGAAATTCCATTTAGTAAATTGGGACGTGATCACCAAAGCTAAAGAGCATGGTGGCTTGGGAATCAAAAAAATGGAAAATGTAAGCAGTGCCCTAGGTGCCAAGCTCCTATGGAACATGCTAAAGCCACCCCAAGCTCCCTGGAAGAAGATCTTGATCAACAAATACACAAATAACTCTACAAGCATGCAATTATTAAGAAATATAGAAAACCAGCCAGGTGCATCGTTAATATGGAAGCATATAGTTGAGGCCAAGGCAATAATTGCAGAAAAAATCTCTTGGATCCCTGGAGATGGCAACAAGATCAATTTATGGGAAGATTTGATCCTTGGCAATCCTCCATTACAAGAAAGATGCAACCCTGATCTCCAAAACCAACTGCAAAGTTTGGGAATTGAGAAGCTTAGTGACCTTATAGAATGGTTAGAAGAGGAACCTGCCTGGAAATCTCCTCCTCTCCCTATGCATCTCCAAGATGAATGAGATTGTTTCAAGAGGTAAAATACTGGTATAAGACCCATCAAGAGGCATCTGTCAGATCAACTTATGTGGGGGGACATAAGAAAGACAAGGGAGTATACAGTCAAACTTGGAGTTCACTCCCAACTGGTTGGAACAGTCAACAAAAAATTATCCTCAGTTTAGAAAAAGAGGATTCCACCTAAGTTGCAAGTCTTCACTTGGCTGGTGCAGCAGAACAAAATCTTAACAGGGGATAACTTGCAAAAGAGGAACATAGTCGGGCCTCATGTCTGCCCGAGGTGTTTAAGGGAGAGTGAGACCATCAACCACCTCCTATTTGAATGCCCAAAAGTGATAGCTATTTGGTTGGAAATTACTAATAGATTTGGTTCGGTCTTTTCAGGGAGATTAAACATTGAAAGTTGTTTAAACCATTGGAGTGAAAAGTACAGAGGAGGCCTCAACAGAAAGCCTCTAGTGAAATTTATATGGGAATCAATCCCACACACTATAATTTGGCACATTTGGCTGGACAGAAACCAATGGATCTTTGAAGGGAAAGGAAACAAAATAGGTGCAATAATAGGGAGAATCATTTGGGATATCACAACTAATGTCAAAGCAAATTTTACTCAGAAGCAAAATCAAGAAGACTTGACTCCAAAAGAGTGTCATATGATTAAAATTCATGATCTCCATGCATTCTTGGCAATAAGGTGCCACCATGTTGACTTGGAAGCTCTTATCATCCACTACCCTGCATTGTTCTTTGATGGAGCATCAAAGTCCAATCTAGGACAAGCGACAAGTAGGAGGACTGATCCTTGCAGGCCCAAGGAAGGTGCTAATTAAATTCAAAATCAATTTGGGAATCACATCCAACAACATGGCTGAAATCCTTGGATGTGAGATGGGGATGAGGCTCATTGTGATAGAGGGAATTAGACACTTGTCGGTGTATGGAGATTCAAAACTGGTCATGACAGCACTCTCCAAAAATAAAGATCTTCAATATTTACAATTGAGGATTGTCCAAGATAGGATCAAGCATTGGGAAAAAAATATGACTAGCATCAAATATTCCCACATCAGGAGGAAATTTAACAAGGATGCAGATGCCCTAGCTAATGAGGCAATTAACACCACTCATCTCCAATGTAGAGTCACAAAGATAAAAATAAATAAGGAGAGTTGCCTGTCATGGAGCGAAGAACTGCTCTAATGTCTAATGCTCCCTCTCTGCGTGCTCTGTTTGCTTTGTCTTCTTCCTATTTTTTGTTTGCTTTTGATGCTTAGTGTTGCTGCTCTTAGTATGTTACGCAGTCATTTTGTTATGGTTCTTGTCAGGCATCCTTGCCTGCTGTTGTATTTGTTCTATACTCAGCTCTAGCTTCGGCTTCCTTGCCTGCTAGGAGACTTTGTTTCTATTTTTCATGATTATTAATACAACTCTCTTTTAAAAAAAATATTCCTCATTTGGACCATGAGCATATTTGTTCTTCAATTGATGTTTGTCCCTATATAGGCCTTTTGGTGGTTATCATACATAAGGTTAAATTCAATATGATAATGTTCTCTTTAGTCCTAACTTTTTTTCTTATATAATTGCTTTGAATTTTTTCTTAACAAATATATTTGTCTTTATTATTATTTGGGCATTCATTTAAGTAGATATTCCATTTGTTTTGATTCATCCAAAAGACCCCTTTCAAAATAAACATTTAACTAATTCATTTTTTTTAATTGGAGAAGATTATGATCTTGGTTTTTGTTGGTTTTTACTTGCATGCCTACCTCCTTGTAAAAGTTAAGGCCTTTAAATGCTCTCTCAAACCTAATGTTGGCCTTGCAATTAGAATGAGATCGTTTGCATACAAGAGAAGCCTCACAACATATCTTCTTAAATGAGAAGCATCTACTCCACTCAAATTTAGTCATTCTTCTAATTTGGAAATATAGAAACCAAATAAAGTAAGGGATAGTGGGCGACCTTGTTTAACCCCTACATAACTTCTAAAGAATTATAAAAGGCCTACTTACATTATAATTTTAATTTGAGCCTCCTTATAGGGTTTATGAATTTTTGTTTTATACCTTTATGGTATGCCCAAGTATTCTATTCTACTCTATAGTTTGATTCTAGGTATTGTGTTAAAAGCTTTCATGAAGTCCATAAAACAATAATAGGCTTCTTCTTTTTCATTCCATATATTTAAATGATATGTTTCAAAATGGTGATGTGATCTATTATCAATTGTTTTGGTATAGAGTGTATTTGTCCTTTTGCCCCCTCTCCTTTTTCTTCTACAATTGTTTTTACTCTACTCTTAACCATACTTTGAAAAAACTTTGCAAAGAGATACTGATCATAATGGTTTGGTAATTTGAGGGATTGTCTATATATCTAATCTTGAAGGAAGGTATTGTTAGATAACATGTTCAATCCCTTGGAAAGTGTTAGGAACCTTGTAGTAAAATAAAGCACATCCACACAATATTGCAATAATAAATAGAAATTAATGCAAATAATTAACAATATTGCAACATGAAATGGAAATGCAGTAGATTATATTGTAGAAACAAAAGCACAATACAAAATCACAAGCCACTTTGAGGGGCAACCTCCTTGAAAGAAAAGCTTCATTACAATATGAAAATATGAGATGATCCATCCTCTTGCCCCCTTGGTTCTTTTAAAGACTCTAGCTAACCCTAACCCTAATGCTCAAGGGTTCCCATCCACGTGCAAGTGGGGGCCTAAGCTAGTAACTCCTAAATAACAACCATTACATCTTTATATAACATCTCTTTATAATAAATAATAGTTACATCATATGGGCCTGTAAGCCTAGGTGCCCAATGTACCACATGACTATGCAATTATTAATGATGTTAGGATAGGGTCCTAACATACCCTTCCTCTTCAAAAATATTTGTCCTCAAAGCTTGAGATGAGGAAACTATTGTTGGAGCTGCTGAAGAGATTCCCATGTGGCATCATCTTGTTGTAAGCCCCACCACTGGACTAAGACTTTAGTGATGGTGTGGTTGTAAAGAGTGTGGGTTCTTTGGTCCAAAATGTTGTTAGGATCCAAGATGACCAAACCTTCATCATCCAACTTGGGAAGTATCGACTAGACCTAAATGTGGTTTCCAAGTACCTTCTTCAGACAAGAGACATGGAAGACTAGATGGATCTTGGAAGAAGGTGGTAAAGTGAGCTTATAGGCCACTTGTCCAATTTGTTGCATTACCTGATAGGGTCCATAGAATCTTGCTACAAGCTTTTGGTGAGCATGGAGTTGCACTAATGTTTGCTTGTATGGTTGTAGTCAAAGGAAGACCATATCCCCTACATTGAAACTATGCTCTAAATGGTGTTGATCTATTTGTTGTCGCATCCAATTTTAAGCCATAGCCAAATTTTCCTTCAATTGTTGTAGTAGTTTGGTATGGTCTTGAAGTGTCGAATCCACCACCTGGACATTGGATTTTCCTAGAACATATGAAGAAGGTGATGGGGGTGGGTACCCATAAACTACCTCAAAAGGAGTCAATTTGGTGGTTGTGTGGAATGAAGTGTTGTACCACCACTCTACCAAGGGAAGCCACTTGGCCCACTAAGTTGGATGCTTAAAAGTAAAACAATGGAGGTAAGTTTCCAAGCATTTATTGATAATTTTTGTTTTCCCATCCATCTAGGGATGGTAGGCTAAGCTCATTCTTAGTTGTGTACCCTATAGTTTAAATAATTCCTACCAAAAATGACTAGTGAAAGTAGGGTCATGGTCAGACACAATGGATTTTGGCATACCATGGAGGTAAAAAATGGAGTCCATGAATATTTGGGCAATGGTGGAGGCATGGTAGGGGTGGGCCAGGGAACAAAAATGAGCATACTTCGAGAGACGGTCCACCACCACAAGAATGATAATTTTTCCTCTTGATTTTGGAAGCCCTTCAATAAAATCCATGGAAATATCAGTCCATACATTTTTTAGAATTGGTAAAGGTTGTAGAGTGCTTGGAGTACAAATCATTTCTCCTTTCATCCATTGGTAGATCTCACACTCAACCACAAAAATTTGAATGTCCTTTTTCATTCCTACCCAATAGAATGAGCGTTTAGCCCACTCATAGGTTTTCAAAAAATCCAAATGGCCCATTGTGGGTGAAGCATGCATCTCCTTCATTATGTCCTCATGAATGGATGAATTTTTAGGAACCACAATGCGAGCTTGATATCTCAACAATTGTCCATCCCATGAGTATCCAATGTTTGAATTGGGGTCCCTTTGGAGTTGATCCCTCAAATTTTGCAAGGATGGTTCTTTGGCTACCTCTTCTCGAAGTTGGGTGACCCACTAGGGGAGTGGGGAAGATATGGCACACAATGTGCCTTGATCCTCAAACTAACGAGAAAGGGCATCTACCATAATATTTTCCTTCCCTTTTTGTACACAATTTCATAATCATACCCCAACAATTTTGAAACCCATTTATGTTGTGCTGGAGTCGATACCCTCTATTCCAAAAAATATTTCAAACTCTGATGATCTATTTTAATGGAGAAATGTTTCCCAATGAGGTAAGGTCACCAGTGATTGATGACATGGAGAATGACCATCATTTCTTTTTCATAAGTGGACTTCCCTAGATTTTTCCTAGACAAGGCCTTACTAGTGAAAGCTAGGGGTCACCCTTCTTGCATTAATACTGCACCAATGCCATGGCCCAAAGCATCACTCTCAATTATAAATGGTTTGGAAAAATTAGGAGTAGCTAACATTAGAGTAGAAGTCATGGCTTCCTTGAGATCTTGAAAGGTATTTTTAGCTGGCGTCATCCATATGAATGAATTCTTCTTTAACATGGTAGTTAGTGGGGCTACTATTTTTCCATAACCTTGGACGAATCATCGATAGTAGCCAGTGAGACCCAAAAATCCTTGAAGCACTTTGAGATTTTGAGGCTTAGGCCAATTTTGTATAGCCATAATTTTCTTTGGGTCAACCTTAACCCCCTCCTATGAGATGATATGACCCAAATATTTGACCTCTTGTATTCCAAAGGAACATTTAGATCATTTGGAAAACAATTGATGCTCTTTCAAGAGTTGCAAAGTCAGATCTAGATGATGTAGGTGCTCTCCCCAAGTGCGACTATAAACTAGAATATCATCAAAGAAGACCAAAATGAACTTGCATAGGTAGGGGTAAAAGACATTGTTCATGAGACTCTAAAAAGTCAAAGGTGCATTAGTTAGGCCAAAAGGCATGACCAAAAATTCATAATGACCTTCATGGGTCCTGAATGTTGTTTTTGGGATATCTTCTTCTTTGAGCCATATTTGATGGTATCCAGATCAAAGATCCAACTTGGAGAAAAATTTAGCCCCATGTAACTCATCGAGTAACTCATCAATCACTAGAATAGGAAATTTATCCTTGATGGTGATTTTATTGAGTTCACAAAAGTCTATACATAGCCACCATGACCCATCCTTTTTCTATACTAATAGCACTAGTGAAGAGTAGGGACTGACACTAGGTCGAATTACCCTTGTTTTTAATAACTCTTGGACCAATTTCTCAAATTTTTATTTCTACGCATATGCATACCTATAGGGTCAAATATTAGGTGGCAATATCCCTAGTACAAGTTGTATTGCATGATCATGGGATCATCATGGAGGTAGCCCCTTGGGTTCCAAAAAGATAGAATCATGTTTAGTCAAAAGTATTTGCAAGTCGCTTTGTTGCTTAGGATCTTCAGTATTCTATGCCTAGACTACAAACAATTATGCCACTACCCCATGTGAGGATTTTTTAAAGAGTTTCTCCATTCTATTTGAGCTAATGATCTAAGTGGATCCCATAGGTGAGCCACAAAGAGTGTATTGCTTCCCATTCTAAGTGAATTGCATCCACAATTTAACAAAATCCATACTACTATTCCCAAAGTGCAAAGCCATTATGCCCCTAAAACAACATCGCATCCCCCTAGGGGAAGAGTGAACATATCAATTTTGAGTTCATATTCCCCAACCTTCAACTTTACATTCTGACATTTCCCTTTACAAGGTAATGTTCCTCCATTGGCCACCATGACTTCAAAAGAATTGTAGGAATGTATGTAATAATTTGCTTGCTTAGCTACTCGTGGATCAATAAAGTTATGTGTACTACTAGAATCAATAAGGATTATGATTCTTTGCCCCTTGAAATATCCTACTACCTTCATAGTCTAAGGGGTCGAGATTCTTGCTAGTGCATGAACTAAAATTTTTGGATGAGGTTCTTGTGCTTCACCCTCATCCTAGTGCTCCTCTTCCTATTGTTCCTCTTCTTCAAGGACTTCATTTGCCATAGAATCATCCATATCCATCAAATACAATTTTTGTTGTACACATTTATGCCCTAGAGAATATTTCTCATCATAATTATAGCATAACCCTTGTGCTCTACGGGCTTCCATTTCCTCCCTAGTCAATCACTTAATTGTTGGAGATTTATTCCCTAGATTAGATGTGGCCTTGAATGGGATTGGGGGTCTAGCCTATGGAAATTTAGATGGACACCTCTAAGCAGTAAATTTTTCCTCTGCTAACCTAGCCAAATTGCTTGCATCATGGATTGTAGTTTAAACATTTTTACCTCAACCTTGATATCATCCTTCAACCCACTAATAAAACAACTCTGAAAGAATCCTTCACCCAAACCCCTTGTCCAATTAGCCAACTTCTCAAACTAAGTCTGATATTCATGAACAATAGAGGTCTACTTCAATTTTGTTAGAGCTCCTATAAAGTCCTCATACTCACTAGGGCCAAAATGAGTGAGTAGTTGTTCAAATTCTTCCTAAGAAAGGTTAGGAGTCATGTGTTGCACCCATTGATACCATTGAAGGGCTTCAGACTCAAAGTTAAAGGATGCCATGGTGATCCATAAATATCAGAGGATATTATGGAGCTTGAAATATTGATCTCCTCAGCACAACCAACCATCAGGATCCTTGCCATTAAACTTGGGAAAATCGAGCTTGGGCATTTTATACAGGGCATTATTATTGAAAAGAGCATTGTGTGTCTCCTCTTCTGTATGTCCAAAACTACCAACCTTTCCCTTAATTTCACCACTATGAATATGATGGTGTGCATGAGTGGCTCCTTTTAAGTGTCCTTCAACCTCATGGAATTTTTTCTCAATTCTTGTTTTTACTTTGATCTACTCATTGTTTAAAATATGCATAATATTTCAAGCATTTAATTTAGTATATAAATCAGTTTTGTGGTTGAGTAAGTTGTTGACTCAATAGACATATTTTTTCAAACAATTGGTTTTGCTCCATCTCCCTCATTAATCTCCAACCATGGGTTTGTGATTTGGACCTTCTAAAATACTTTACTAAAAATAGAATTATTGTTTTAGTAGTTACTATTTTTAGTAAGGATCTTGAAAAAATGTTTTGGTGCTATATATCAAAACGATCGAATCATATGTCAATAAAGATGCTAAATTATGGAGTAATTGTATTCATACAAAGATTTGAAAAGATCCAAAAAATGAAAATAAAGAATTTAGACATTTTATGTAAAATGATGTAGGTTTCTAACTATAGCATCTCAATTGATATGAGAAGTGTATCTATTTGTAAACTCTCAAGCTCTAAAGAAGAGAGATATAATTTGTTAAGGGTGGGGGACCCTAGTACAACCCCTTTTTATCAAGCAAAAAAAAAACGATCGATTCATAAAGATGATCGAAATGGACTATACTCCCAAATGACAATTTTTGGACTCTAAAAAAACCTCATGGGTGTTGTATACCAAAATTATTAGTGTGAAAAGATGATCATAATGAACTAGGTCTTAAAATACTCTTTTTTTTAGACTTTTATTTTACTAACTATTACATTGACTTCATACTGCATTGACTAATTATTTACTATCTAACATATATTATCTTTGTCAAGATTGTTTCTATTACTGATCTAGACTTTATTCATAATTGTCACTACACTCGACTATTACTAAAAACTATCCTATTTGACATTATTACTGACTGTTATCAACAACCTTTTGTTCTAACAACTATTCATTTTGTTACCGACCCCAACAGTTGTTTTTTCTATGAAGAATTGTTATAGTACTGTCAATTCCATTATAGGTGGAGTCTTCTCAGTATGCTCAATTTTGTGATTAGTATTTTTAGGTTTGATGGTCTATGGTTAGGGTTTGACATACAATAGAAACAAGGTAACTCTAGGCTAAGATGTGTGCATTGCCCAGATCCCTCTATTATACCATAGTAGCGATCGATAATGCTTGAACCAATATTTTAGGCCACTACTCTAAGAGGATTCCACACATTCCCTTGAGCACACTACTCACCTCTCTAATAGTATGGGAGGGTAATCATCCTATGTGTTGTGCTCAATGCACTATGGATAGCTACACAATCGAAAGCTTCCTAGGGCTAAAGGTTTCTCCTAAACCTAAGGGGTATCCTAATAAGGTTAGCATATGATATTTTTATAATATTTAAGTTAATTAGTTTTATATATTTTTTATTATTCCTATGCAAAACGTGAGCATATAATTAACTCATGTTAAATCTTTAGAAGCTAGTTTATTTTTGGCCCATATGATTTGATCTTCCTAAGATATCACTTCATTGTAGTTCGGAGGATCTTCATATCTTGTAAATTTGGCATCTTGAATGCCTATATTAATCTTGTAAATTAATAAATAATTCAATTGGGTTTGAATCCCTTTCATATCCCTATATACATAAGGGTACATGGAATATCAAGTCCATATATGAATGTTGTCTAGGGCCAAGGTATTGAAGTATGATCACCCCTCACTTTACTAGACGCTTTACGAATAATCTAGCTTAGCCACTAATGACAGCTCCCCTGTGATATTTTAAAATCCTTGACACAGGGTTTCTAACTTATTAAACTAAAACATTAAAAAAATGACCTAGGATTTCATAAATAAATCATAAAAAACATAAAAGAAATGAAAATTATACCTAACATGCACGAAAGGGTAGGACATAAATTGTTGCATCTATAGTAGGATGTGGCCCTTTAAAGCACTTTGATACCACTTGTTAAGAACATTGCAGTAAAATAAAGCATATCCACACAATATTGCAACAATAAAAGGATATTAATGCAAATAATTAACAATATTGCAACTTGAAATGGAAATGCAACAAATTATATTGCATAAACAAAAGCACAATATAGAATCACAAACCACTTTGAGTGGGCAACCTTATTGGAATCAAAGCTTCATTATAATATGAAAATATGAGATGATATGTCCTCTTGCCTCTTGTGTATTCTAAAGACTCTAGCTAACCCTAACCTTAACACTTAAGAATTACCATCCATGTGCAAGTCGGGGGTCAAGTTAGTAACTCCTAAATAACAATTGTTACATCTTTATATAACATCTCTTTATAATAAATAATAGTTACATCATATGGGACCATATGTTTAGGTGCCCAATGTACCACATGACTATGCAATTATTAATGTTATTAGGATGAGGTCTTAACAGAAAGCCATGATGGATATTTTTTTGAATGTCCTCTTATGTGTGGTGTTAAGTACTCTACTCCCCATTTTCATTATTTTGCTTATAGTCCATCCATGTCATAAGCCTTACCTATTTCTAGCTCTTTAATACCTTTATTGACCTCTCTTAAGGTAAATAAATTTTATTATCTTGATTATTATTGGAGGGGCCACTTATTGCTCTCATTTATAAAATTATTTTGTATATTCCAACCATTGGATTTTAGAATATTTTTTAATTATTATAATTATTGATGACTAAATGGGATTGAAATGCATGCCAAGGATAAATTGATTTGGGAGTTGAATAGCTTAGGAGAATACACAACAAGAAGTGGATATAATGTTCAACACCAACATAATAACAATGTCACTAGAATATGGAGAGATATTTGGGATAACCCAAGCATTCCTAAAGTCAAAATGTTTGTTTGGCTAGTAGGTCATAGAAGAATTTTAGCCTCGGATAACCTTATGAAAAGGGGTTTTCATGGCCCCTCTCAATGTATTTTCTATAATAAGGAGGAGGAGAGTATTGACCATCTCTTGGGACATTGCTCAATAGTCTGGAATCTATGGAAATGGATTCTTAATATGTTTGGTAAATGCATGGTGATGAATAGCAGAATTGAAGGTTGGTTAAAGCAATGGCAAAGCACTTATAAAAATGAGGCTTTACAAATAATATGGGATATATCAAAAGATACAATACTTTGGACTATATGGCTAGAAAGGAATAGAAGAATATTTAAAGGAAAGGAAAGCAATTTAGAGGTAATGAAAAAGAAGATATGTTTATCCATAGAGGAGTCTAAACCAACCCTATCAACTCACCCAATCCCTAATTTGGAAGCAGAGAGTCTTGATAGATGGAGTTAAGTCATTAAATGGAATTATGATGTTGGGTACAAGAGAAGCAAAAATAAGGTAAAGAATATAAAGTGGAAACCACCAAATGTGGAGTGGGTTAAATTGAATTTTGATGGAGCATCTAAAGGAAATCTAGGACCAGAGGGAGGAGGAGGAATAATTAGAAATAATAGAGGAGAGATTTTGTCTCATTATGCTTTTAATAGTGGATTTAAGACAAATAATGAAGTTGAAGCTTAGGCAACTTTAGAAGGGTTAAAAATATGTAAACAAATAAAATGGAATAGAGTATGGATGGAAGGTGATTCTCTCATAGTAATAAATGCAATTTTGAGGAAAACAAAGGCTTCATGGAACATACAAGAGATCATTGTGGAAATTCAAGATCTTGTTAAAGAGTTTGAAGAAATCAGGTTTACACATATATTAAGGGAAGGAAACAAATGTGCAGATAAGCTAACCAATAGAGGGGTTTTGATTGAGGATTGTGAAGTTAATTTATCATTTCCATGGTTAGAGGAAGTAGAAAGTTTAGTTGAAGTTGACAAAAAATGTTTATTACCTAAATCTATTAATGATTAAGATTTACTTTAATGTTTTCCATTGGTAATATCTATTTTATTTTATAATAACTATGTGTTTTCATTTAGACTATTTATTATAATTTTTGTGGTTACACTTGTGTTTCAGGAAGGAAACTAACAATCCAAATTTGGTAAAGTGGACTATGATAGTGCGATGTTTTGGAAATATTACTCTACTAAGATGCAAGACATAGATAGTAGAGGTGAAGTTTTGGCATTGTGAAGGCTGCTATAGGAAAATGTCAAGAAAGATGCTAAATTATGGAGTAATTGTATTCATACAGAGATTTAAAAAGATCTAGAAAATGAAAATCAAGAATTCATACATTTTATGTAAAATGTTGTAGTATTTAGCTATAGAATCTCAATTGAGATGAGAAGTGTATCTATTTGTAAACTCTCAGGCTTTAAATAAAAGAGATGTAATTTGTCAAGGGTGGGGGACCCGAGTACAACCCCTTATTATCAAGAAAAAAAAAATATGAGATTGAAATGCCCCCTATATTACATCATGACCACATAGTGGTATTACGTCTTGGAAATTATTCATATATCACTTGACAAGATTTGAACATTGGTCTCCTCCTTGAAAGTTGAGGAATTTAACTACTCGAGCTCATGTCATTTGATCTAGATTTCTATAGTGTTGTTTTTTTCTATTTAGTTCCTTCTTGAATAACTTTGGGTTATTCTTCCCTAAATAAATTAATTCTTCTCATCTTGCACTCACATGCTCTTCTTTTTTTGCGTTCATTATTTGTTTGTGCAAATTTTTTTTCTTGATCTTTACTTGGTTCTTTCAAAGCTCGTATTGCTACTTTACATTCATCATCGTACCATGTATTTGTAGGAAAATTACCTTTTTCCTTCTTCCTGACCTTAGACCTTTTTCACTCTTTTAATACCTTTAAAATTATATTTTTTAACTCATGGATCTCGATTCCTAGACCTCTTGTTTTTTCCCCCTTTGCAAAATTTGTTTTACTACTTCCTTGAATATCAAACAAATATCTTGGGTTATGAGGACCTTTCTCTCTATTGATGATTATTTTTTCAACGAGTTTACACAGGTTTTTATGAGGGGTCTCAGTCCCCTCATATAAGTGGGATTTTAACCTTGGACCTCAAAGAGAGAGGCCAAAGCCCTTACCAATGCAGTAAGCTTACAAATTTTCTCTATTGATGATTATTGATTGAGCTACACTTTTTTATTTGTTGATTTCTTTCTTACCATGAGAATTCTATATGCATTGGTTGTAATCATATTTTAATCTATTGGGGAGTCTTCATTTTGTACTTCCATTATCTTCTCTATTGAACTTTGTAAGTAAATAACATAGTTGACAATGTTTACCCCATTTTAAGTTCTACATGTATACTTTCCAAATTTATTCAAACTACTCATACCATTGTAGATGATCAATCCATGTATGCTATAAAGGGTCAATAGCTCTAAACCAAAATGAGCAAAGACCCCTTTGTCCTCTAAGCATCTTATCTATTGTTGGTTTTATTCTTTTTATAGCTATAATGGATCGTTATTGAGGTCCTTCTTGCTTCTTCACATGTTGGTTTGCTCATTTGCTATCCTTGCAATCAATATCTTATTAGAGTAATCTCTTTGAGTTTGAAGTTTTATGAAATATCTTTCTTTAAATCTACATATGGATTCTCATAGTTCATCCCACGTTTTTTGTAGGCTTTATATATATGTGGAGAAAAATAACAAATTATGATTATAATAGCTCATTCCTTTTCCCTTATTTTAATCCAAATGTATTATTTATTTTTGGGTCTTCTTTCTCCAATTGAATATTATTTCCCTAGGTTTCCTTTATCAAAATTGTTATTCTTCCACACCCTTTCCATTTTCTATTGTTTTATTTCACACTATAATCTTCCTATAATCTTCAAATGTTGGGGTCTTGCACTCATCATGTTCATGTGTTTCCATGAAAAAAATTATGTCTCTCCCTTCTACAATGGGCCCTAACCCAAGTCCTCTCCTACCAAGGTAACCTCTACAATTACAATATACCATATTTAACTTCTTTTTAGGGGTCGTTTCCCTATTTATTTTGGAACCTTGACTAGAGATACAAGTATTTCCATTTTGCACCCATGTCCATTTACTTTTATTAGTCATTATTCATACTTCCTTCAACTGCCCCCTTCATTGTTTCTTTCTTTTTTAATGAGTTTACACAGGTTTTTATGAGGGGTTCCAGCCCCCTCATATTGAGTGGGGTTTAAACCATGGACCTCCCAAAGAGAGGCCAAAGCCCTTGTCACTGCATTAAGCTTGCAACTTTTCAACGAGTTTACACAGGTTTTTATGAGGGGTCTCGATCCCCTTATACTGAGTGGGGTTTAAACCTTGGACCTCTCAAAGAGAGGCCAAAGCCCTTACCACTATAGTTAGCTTGCAATTATTAATTCATTGTCTCTATTGGATTGGTATCTCAAAAAAATTGACTCGTGATGTAAGTCTTCCCATTTTTAACCATGCCCCTTTGCCTTTAGTCCTTGCTTTCCTTATTTTTCCAATTTTCTTTTTCTCTCACCTTTTTGTTTTTGGGTTAAGTTTTCATCTATGAAAAGTTGTGAACCTTTCAAAAGACTCATATTTCTTAATATTTGGTTCTTGTCCTCCCATTTCATCATTGTAACTTTGATAAAGCCTACATCCTTCTCTTATTTTTCTCATCCCCCGAGCTTGATAAATAAAATAATAGTTATTATTTGTTGTATCACATGTGTTCCTTCCCTTGTACCTTCTAAAATTGTGTTCATATTTATTTATTATCGATTGGTTTGCATACCTTTTTTATGGCTTACCATTATTGCTTGTCTCCCTTTAATGTTTCTTGTAACATTGTTACTTTATTCGTTTAGTATTCTATTATCCTTCTTCAATTTTTTATTTCTCTATAATTCCTTGGAATTTGTGATTATTCTTCTGCTCCCTAGTTTTCATGCATTCCAAAAAAATTTGATGTGTATTGTAGTATTTGTTATTTGTTCCTTTAGTGTTTTGTTATCTTCTTCCAACTTTTGGTTTATTTGCATAATTCCTCATAGCTTAAAATTATTTTCCTACTCCTTGGTTGCCATGCATTTTTATGTTCATCAACTCTTCCACATAAAACTCTAATACCCATGTAAGCAAGGTTAATACGAGGCTATAACATTCTTTCGCTTGGTCCCATTTCCTTCTCTTTTCATCTACTTGATATGTCTATTTTTTTGTATGGTTTTTCATACTTGATTTTGTTAGATCCAAGATAATATTTTTGCTCTATGCTTCATTTCTGCATTTGTTCAAGCTTGTTTATGCTTTAACATCTCAAGGATTGTTTTGAATTTACAAAACTAACATTTTACTTTTATCCTTAATGCTTATTTAGTTGAAGTAAACCATATTTCAAAAGGGTATGTAAAAATACTTCTAATTATTATGCATATTATACTTCTAAAGTTTTTGTTTTATGTAACTTATTATATATATATATATATATATATATATATATATAGGTTATATGTGGCTTCTATTGGGGGTTCACTCCCATAACAATACCAAAATTTTACATTTGTTGTAGCATACATTTTTATCACGACTTTTTCATTTCTTTTTTGTCTTAAATATATTCTTCAACTTCCTCAAAGTGTTGTTTCCACAATCAACTCCTTTGAAATCATTTTGATTAAGATTTAAAATCTCACTTGGCTAGTTGCCTTCTAAAATTTGAATTTCATCGGGATGAAGATCGACACCATAATTCGCTAATTTATCGGCTACTCGATTTTCTTCTCTATAAATATGCTCACACTACCAGGAGATTGCCTCTAGTAATAGACAATGAACATCAACAATAATACTATTTTTTATCCAGTCTCCACATCCATTTTTGTTAATAGCATTGATGATAATTTGTGAGTCCCCCTCAATTGAAATATATTTCCATCCTTTTTTTGTTGCAATTTTAATCCCTATAAGAAGTGCCCTAGCCTCTGCATAGTTGTTAGTTGAAGTTCCATATGATTTTGAATAAGTGAGGAGAATTTTGCCTTCACTATTTCTAAAAACACCACCTCCACCAACTTTTCTTGGATTTCCTTTAGAAGCACCATCAAAATTAATTTTGATAAACCAAATTTCTGGATATTTCTATTTTACCATAGATTGAAGTAGATCCTTTGTTTTAATTTCATTGTCGCAGATGACTCTTCCATGTATGTTCAAATCCTATAGCCAAGTTATTAGCACCTCTTTTTCTTTTTCTACAATTGAGACTTCCCATGATGAGCACAATATTTTTAAACATTCTGCAAGAGAGGCACTAATACGGTTCCAAAATTGGGCATGATTTTGATATTTATTTTTAAAAATTCTATTATTTCTTTCAAGCCATAAAATCCAACAAATAATGGCAGGGCCAATCCTTAAAAGAATACATAATGCTTTAGCTTTATTATAATTTATCCAACATTTTATCAACTCTTTCAATGTTGATGGAGCTACCCAATATAATTTCATATTTTTTAAAAATAACCCCAAATGGTGTGAGCAAAAAGACAATGAAGAAGTAAATGTTCTCATGTTCCTAAATCCTTCTCACACAAGTCACATCTGAAGGGTCCATAATATCCTCTTCTTTGTAGGCTCTCTTCGATAAGAATCTTACATTGAACTGCTAACCAAAGAAATATTGAGGCCTTAGGGAGAGCATAAAATGACCAAACGTTCTTCCAAGGAAAATTATTGGGAGAAGGAAATTTTGATTGTTCTAAATCTTCATAACCCAACTTGACTGAGTATCCACCATATTTTGATAAATTCCAAACCAAATCATCCTTTCGTGTTTTTTTTATAAATTTAGAAACAACTTGATTGAGTATCCACCATCCTTTGATAAATTCCAAACCAAATCATCCTTTCGTGTTTGTTTTTTAATTTAGAAAAACCCCTTGCGGGGTTGCCTTGGTTTGAGAAACCATGACCAAGGGATTCTACACTATCAAAATCACTCGGGAGTCATGCCCAGCCCTGATCGCACCAACATTATCAATTGAATTTTGGGTACTCAATGTGCATTTGGTAGGGTGGAGATTCGAACCAAGGACCTCCCTTGAAGGATTGCCCTACCCTCTCTAACTCACCTAAAACACGTGCGTTCCTTTCATGTAAAAATTGGTGAATAAAAATATTGAAGCATATTTTGAAGTTCATCTGCAATTTGTTTGAGTTCCTCTCCTTCAACCAAGTTACTAAAATAAATCCATGTTCTGGAGTTTTTGCTCATAATAATATAATCTTTAACCTTTGGATATTTACATGCTACAAACGCTTGAGTCAATGGTTTTCATTTTGAGTGAGAGATAAGAAGAGAAGGCTTCAACTAAGCATCAAACCAAAAATTTGCATAACTCCCCTCATTGATTGACCATCTAATATGTTTCTTTATCAAATACAAACTCTCTGATATGAAGTTCCATGTTGATGATCCTTTGGGTAGAGTTCTTTTCCTAAACAATTTCATTGCATCAAGAGAACCTATATATTTTTACCCAATTATTTATTTGATCTCTGAATAGTTTCCACCCAAACTTTGCTCCTCCAATATTTTTTCGTTTGCAAACCCTATCCCACTTACAAAGAGGAAACCTAAATTTTTCCTCACAACCTTTCCATAGAAAGTCTCTTTGAATTTTATCCATTTCTAATGCAATACCTAAATAGGAATGGATTGCAAAGTAGTCTTTATGAGTTGTAGCCTTCCTACCATGGTTAAGAACTTACCTTTCCATCTTGCTAATCAAGCTTTCATTCTATCCAAAAAAAGAGATCCAAAGCTCCTTTTTATTTCCTTTATCAAACAAAGGAATACCCAAGTAGGTTGATGGAAATTTTTTAATTTTAAACCCTAAAATATTCACAATAATTTATTGCAAATCTAGGACAGTATTAATGAAAAAGATCTTGGATTTTGAAGTATTTACCAACTATCCAGTAGCCTTATCATAACATGATAATATTGATTTAAACTCCATGGCCTAACTGACCGAGGGATGATCCAAAAGAAAAGTATCATCAACAAATTAGAGATGAGATTCGAAGGGACCATTTTTCGCAAATTGAATACCCTTGATTTTTCTTTCCATTTTTGCCTTTGAAAAGGCTCTCCCTAATACTTTTGCTAGAATAATGAATAAATAAGGAGAAAGAGGATCACCTTGACGAAGTCCACAAGATGACTTGAAGTATCCAACAAGAGAACCATTGATCAAATTAGAAAATTTTGCAGTTCTATAACAACATTTAATCCACTCATACCAATTATAATCAAAGCCAAACTTTTTGAAAATAACATATAAAAAATTCTAGGAAACCCTATCATATGCTTTGTTCATATCTAATTTCAAAAGCATACCTGGTTTTTTTATAAAATAAAGAGAATGTATGGCCTCTTATACAATAATTATACTATCAAGAATTTATTTACCCTAAACAAAGCCACCTTATTCCTCTGCAATAATACACCCTAAAATGCCCTTTATCTTGTTTACCATAATTTTTAAAATGATCTTATAAATCATATTACAAAATCTTATTAAACGAAAGTTATCAAAATAACTTATTTTATATTTTACCGTAATATATAACTTTATATTATTCATTCATTAATTAAAATTAAAATAAAATAATAAAAAGTGGACTACATTAAAGACAACTTTTAAATTTTGTCCAGACTTAAATTAAACTTATACATTGTATAACCATTATAATGATTTATCTAAAAAATAATATTAAAATTTAAATTTCACTTGTCAAATAATTGTCCAATAAATAAAGACTATGACATGACATCTTGGTCGAGTGGTGAGTCTAGATTACTTTTTGAAGAGGAGGTAAAATTCAAGTCTTCTCACAACAAGAATTTATGTAAGTCATTTTATATTTTTCCATAATATATGACTTTATTTAGTTGATTTTGTTAATTAATATTATTAATTAAAATTAAAATAAAATAATAAATAGGTGAAGTATGTTGAAAGGTTATTTTAAGATTTTATTTAGTTTTAAATTAATTTTATATATTGCATGATCATTATAATAATTTATTTAAAAATTAATATTATTATTTTTAATTATATTAAAATAAAATTATTTACAAGTTGGGATGTGACTCTTTGTGGTTCTAGTTAGTAAGCTTTAGCTAGTAAGAGTAATAGTTTCCTCTTTTTAATTTTCCAAAAAACTTCCATAACTCTAAAGCCCAATATCCAAAGAACTAACTATTTTTTTCTTAAACCATATGTGTGCATTGACAGGCCAAATTACCTAATCTTTGCACGACAATAAAATATAATTTTTAGACTATAATATTTTGAACTAATGATAAATAAGTCATTTTTTTTTGGTAAGTTGGAATTATATTACAAGCGGGTTTTGAAAGGATCTCAAAAACCTTCTTACAACAGGTCAAAAGACCAAACCGAGGGTTAAAACCCAAATGACACATCCCACCCAGTGGGAGACTCATTACAAGGATGAAGATAAAATCTCGTCTAGCGGGAAACATCCGAAGACCACCACAAAGGAAATCCCGCCCAACGGGAAAAACCGGCAGTCAAAAAGGGAAAATCCCGCCCAGCGGGGACCCTAACAAATTTAAAAACCTTCCCAGCAGGGAAAACAACAGAAAAAATTACAATCCCGCCTCATGGGGAAAAAATCGCACAATCTGGAAATTCTGCCACGTGGAGAAAACAAGCATGTTTAGGAATATCGCCAAGCAAGAAAGGCACACAAACCCTAAACCAACATGTTTGAGAAATCCCGCCTAGCAGGAAAACCAACAAAATTAGAAGATCCCGCCTGCGAGAAAACCACCAAACCAACCCTAAATCGGGTGTGAAGGGTCCCGCCCAGCGGGGACAAAAAACCAGCAGCAAGGGAAGGTCCCGCCCCGTGGGAAACCCAACAACAACAGGAAATCCCGCCTTGCAGGAAAAAAACAACAGCATGCCCAGAATCCCATCGTCAGAGAAACCAACAAGAGAAGGCGAACCCGCCCAACGGGAAAAACCAGCAGTATGCCCAAGACCTGCAGACAAACCCATGACCCCCCATCGGGGAAAACCAGCACGCCTTGAACCTGTAGAAAATCTCGCGAACTCGTGGATCCCGCCCAGTGGGAAAACCAACAACATGCCCAGAAGAACACAACCCCTGCCTAACAGGAACCCCGATCTGGGAAGCAAGCTACAGAGGAGAGACAGGGAAGCTGTCTCGTGAACGTCCATGACTGAGAAGGACTTTGACGGGTAGAAAAAATAGCGGAAGCCATTGCATTGTAAGAACTTGAGCCCCCATCCCAAGATCAAACCCTACAAGGAAACAAACCATTAAAACCACCATCAAGAAAACTTCTAGCCCCACCATTGTTTGTCAGGGAATGGATCCAAGGAGAGATGTAGCTGCATGCATGGGCACCCCCCCAGGACCCAAACAACAAACTACAGAAAGATCCTTGAGATCCATCCACAAGAACAAACAAACCTCGGATCTACAAGGAGATCCCGAAGACAAGGGTTTCATGGGGTGACTGGGAAAACCATCTACAGGAAAAGGCGCCCCCCGAAGCCAAAAGAACGCATATGAAGATCCCGAGCAGCAACCAGAAAACCAGAGCCAACCCTCTTCCAACAGCCCCAAAAGTACACTGGAAACCCGACGAACCAGGAAACTCAGGGCAAGAAACCACCAAACCCTTCTTGCACACCAAAGCAGAATAGCAACCCCATCAAGAGGGAAACCTAAGAAAACAGGGGAACCTAGAAACTAGGCCTAAGAGTCGACCCGAGAGGGGGGCAGGGAAAAGAAGAAGTGGGACTGGTCAGTCCAAGGGAACCTGGTTTTGGAGCCATCCCTCCCCCCTCCTCATTTCCAAAATGTCTTTTTTCTCTCAATAACTAAGTCATTTTTGTTATATATATATTGCTTGATAGGAGAGTTGGTTACAACCACACTATTTTTAGTAGCTAGCAACCGTAGGGTTCAAACCACAGGGGCTGCATCCACCAAACCTATTCCATCTTGTTGTTTTATAGCTCGATGTGAAATGGCCCATCGGGTGCTCAGGATTCATACCATCATCATCAGTCTGGAGCGCATTCAAAAGATTCAAATCAGACTACTACCTTTGCAACAAGCTTTCCCCAAGGTTTGAACTTGGGTCTCTTCTTAGTAAGTGCCCAACCAAACTAGCACTTACCAATCCACCTAGTCCTTGGGGGTTATCAAAAATATTTTTCATCTGCCTTTCTTATCAAAGAGATTTGCTATCTTTCTCACTTCTAAGTTTCCGCAATCAACTCTTTTTTATCATTTTATAAAGATGCCTCTCAAAACTAAAATTCTGTCAAGATAAAATTCAACGCAATGAATGACTAAAATATTTGCTACCCATTTTTCATATCTATAAATATAAATATATTGTCTATCGGCAAGGACGCCACTTGCATTATCGGTGATATGACTCGGGTTCAATCCACACGACAGATATGTATATGTATAAGAAGTATTTACTCAATAGAAAAAAATATATTGTCTATAACAATTTGAGAGTTTCTTAATATATTTTTTTAGGGTTCTGTTTCATGCCCCTAATATTCCAAGATATTATTTTCACTGTAATTTTTTGTTTTTATTTGTGGGCTTAGTCCCACTTCTTGTTAACACTTGCGATATTTGCTTTTGTTTTCTCATATCAATATCCCTATGGGTTTCTGGTTAACACTTGCGATATTTGCTTTTGTTTTCCTATATTAATATCCCTTTAGGTTTCTTTTTCTCTTTGTTTTTTCTTCTTGGGTTTTCCTCTTTTTTTTTTTCATTTCCACCAATACTTTCATCTTCATCCATATTTTCAATCTTCTCACACTATTCAAAGTAAGACTTATCATCTATAGGTTTGTCTTGAAGATTTGTAAAGCAAGGACTAACCTCAAAACCACATTCTTCTTTATATTTTCTTGGAAACCTAAAGTGCAAAGATGCTCTTCCAAAGCAATTACCTTCTTATTCTTCCCTAAAAATCCTAAATTGTTACAGATTTCCTCTATTCTCATTTCTTTATTATGTTTCTCTTGAAACCCTAAAGTGAAAGGGATAACCTATATACCACTTTCACTTTTATTACTAGGAGAGGATTCTATACTACTAAGAAAAATGAAGATGATTTACCTGGAAAGATCTTGACCTCTTCTATCCTCTTTGTGTTTGGATTTTCCTTCACATTACCTTTGCACCTTTAATTCCTTTTGAAATTGAATTTACATATTGTACTTTCTCATCCCTTATATCCTTCTTTGTTTCTTCTAATTGTTGATCCAAGTAAGTTATGGTGGTCTTTTCCATAAGATGTTGTAGATAGGCTTTCTTTACCCCTTTTTAGGAGTGGAATATCCTTGATCTAATCTACCTTCTATTAATGTATGATTTCCTTGCTTCACCTTGAAGTTTATCTTATGACTATAATTTTCTCTCTTTCTTCATAATTTTCATTTTGCAAACCTTGCCAAGTGCCTAGTTTCATAATAATTGTGGCAACAAAATGCGATGTTTTCATAATCCACTTGTTGATCTTATTCTCTTGATTTCGATATAATCTTAATGGATTGCGGTAAAGGTTTTTGAAATATCCATAACAACACGTGTTCTGGATATATAACATGCTTCCACTCCTTAATAGTTAGTCCTTCCTTGATGAATTCTAGTGTATTTCCAATATTCTTCAAAACATCCTTATTGATAAGCTAATATGGAAGTCCAAAAAGCCTAACCCAAATCAAAAGCTTCTTAATAGTTTTTGTCTCAATAGAATTTTTTTTATTCCATGGTCTTAAATAAATGGTATCTCTCCCTCTAAAC
The DNA here is from genome assembly GCA_028583015.1 of Wollemia nobilis. NCBI lineage: Eukaryota > Viridiplantae > Streptophyta > Pinopsida > Araucariales > Araucariaceae > Wollemia > Wollemia nobilis. The sequence goes on along the minus strand of JAQPPZ010002020.1, from coordinate 2,520,644 downwards.
CATGGGTCACCACTCAATATTTTATCCTTGATTTTTGCATTAGAAAAGATGACAGGGAAAAAACTTAAAAAAACTCACAAAGTAATTTGAATTCAATCCCCATTTCCACTTGATCCATTCTTGAATCTCCAAAAACCCTGGCTAGGATCTATGGAACTTACATATCAACCCCTTGCTTTTCAAAACAATTATATTATGTTCAATTATCTCATCCTTGATGGTCACTTATGGTGCAACATCTGCTACTTGGATCAAACTTTTCATATATTTGCTCTTCCACTTATCTTCAACTAGGGCATCCATACTTCCAACTAGGGCATCCTCACTTTCCATTAAGACTTTCAAATATGAATTTCTTTCCAAATTAACTAGTGGGGTTAGGGTTGGGGATCGCTCCTAGCTTGCACTCCCTCTTGGCTCGCACACACTCCCAGCTCACATTTCCTCCTAGCTCGCACTCCCTCTTGGCTCACACTCACTCCTATCTCTTCTTTCTCCTAACGATCCTTTGCTTCAATAATTTTTTGAAAATAATATTCATTGCATTCATGGTAAGGGTTTGAAGCATTGATACACGAATCCATTGCTCTTCCACCATATTTGAAGATATCAAGATTGACTCACACTCCCTCTTGACTTGCACTTGTGCCTAGCTTGCACTTCCTCCCAACTTGCACTTCCTCCTGACTCACATTCGCTCCTGTCTCTTCTTTCTCCCAACATTCTTTGTTTCGACAATTTTTCAAAATCAATTTTATCGTACTTATGATAAATGTTTGAAGCATTGATACACTCCAAATGAATCTACTGCTCTTCCATCATATCTAAAGATCTCAAGATTACCTCACACTCTAAATTTAAGTTTACATAGATTTTTATGAAAGATCTCAATCCCCTTGTACCAAGGTTTAAACTTGGATCCCCTAAATGAAAACCCAAGGAATTACCACTACAATATCCTTCACATGTTCCATTTGATAAATATATATTAATAAGTATATATTAAATCATTCAACATCCTCCCAACTATGCTTGAATAAATATATAATAAGTTACTCAATAAATTTCTTGAAAATTATTTCTCTATATGTAACTTAAGAAAAGTTAAAAACTGTTTCACCTTTTACCTTTGACTAAAGTTCAAATTTCCTTCACATGTCATTATTTGACCTTTTACTAAAGTTCAAGTCACCTTAGCAGTCAAAATTACCTTCACAATTTATTAAAGTTCAAGTCCCCTTAGCAGTCAAACAATACTTATTTATTTTTTGTATAGGGAAACCTCTATAATTCCTAGCCAATTAGTAAAGACGAACTCAATGGGACCCTCATTGTCCACAAAATTGACGAACGCAATGGACTCTCATTGTCTTCAGAATCAAACCATTGGCAAATACTAGGTTGCTACTAATTGATCTATCTCTTTCCCACAAAATATTAGAGTAAAACACATGTTTTTAAAAAAGATTTAGCCCTTTATATTAAGATTTGAACTTGAAAACCCAAAAAAATACCACTAATACCCTTGTTAATTTCAATCTCAAAATGTGTTGGCATGCGTTGCATCTTAAAAAACAAAAAAAAATATAAAAAACAAAAAATATATATATATTTCATAGAACAAATATTTTTTTGTTTCGAATAAAAACAAATAGTTATATAGCTATCCACAGGAAATAGAGTGTAGAAGACTACCAGTGGCTGAGCGACGGGAGAGAGAAAGATGGAGAAAAACGGCAGTAACAATAACAATAGCAACGACTCTTCTGCGACTTGGGAGAGTGGGGACCTACAGTCTTCCTTGGAGGTGGAAACCACGGAATCAAACAAGAATCCAACCGGTGATACCTCCGCATGTTCCCAGTTACTCTTCGAGTTCGAGCCTGGCCAAAGTAAGTATGGCTTTACGATTCCTTAGAATAAAATGTCTCAACAAATTGTGAGGGTTACATCATTGACATTTAGGGCGTTCCTAGCTTACAAATTAGAACGAGCCCCCATTAGAATTGAATTATTTATATCGAATTAGAAACCAGGCAGTTGTCTTGCCGGTGTAAGCAGAGATAATTGAAAGACAGCGTTAGTTTTTCAGGGTTTCCGGGTTTAACGTCCAGTCAATCATGCTTTCAAGTATTAGCTGACGTATTGTTATGAGAGAAAATGGTCAATCATATGACTATCTTGAACACATCTTCATTTAGAATGGAAGATGTCTAATAGTTCTTCGTTATAAGGGGAAAAACAATAAAAGAAAAAAAAAAAAAAAAAAACTTTTACAATCGATAACATTTGAAATGTTGATTTCAGTCTAAGGATTGTTTTAAACTCCGTGAGTACTGGCTAACCTTTAAACTCTGGACCAAAAGTCCTAACACATGCCAAGAAAAGAGGCCATTAAGCATGCCTCTAAGGGCAACAACATAAGGAACGCTCCTGAGAGCAACTCACAGCCATAACAAAATGGCTGGAGCAACTACCCTGTAAACGACCAGTCGATAGAGATTGACCATGCATAAAACCCGAAGAAAAAGAGTCATAACCTCATTATAATAGAAGACGTGGAATCTTTGCCATCTGCTGCATCGTTGCCAACATTCTGAAGATGCTCAATCTAAGCTGCCACCTCTGCCAATTCTGCAAAGCATCGGGCCTTAACCTGTGCATTGGGCATTAGCTGATGCAGTCATTATGTATTCACTCAATGAATTGGACATCAATGGGCATGTCCACGAAGCATGTCCTAAATTCTCTGCAGAATACCAAACTTATGCATGTCCTAAATTCTCTGTTGATACTGGCCAACAACATACTATACAAGTCTATCCCATCTTACGGGGATGCACCACTTTTTTCCTTTTTCCTTTACCTGAGAATTGAAGCCAAGCAGCTGGCTTAAGTAGCAATCCGTCTTCTAGGCAGTGAAAAACTTGGGATATTGTGTTTCAGTTGCACTTGATGGCAGGTATGATTACAGAAGCATTTGATGTTCGCCCATATTTTACTGCCTCATATGTGTGTGCACACATCATAGTAGTTGCTGAGCTGTTGACAGGGGTCGGAGCTACACCCCTCTTGTGTCATTCAGGCAAATCCCTTTCAAGCAATCTGGTCACTTTATCATCGAAGTCAGATTATCACAGACACAGCCTTCCTTTATGCTTAGATACCAGGATAAGGAGTATTTGTTTTGCTAAATTTGCCTATTGGCTTCGTTTCTCTTGTTCATATGTCATTAGATGCCAGATTTTGGAAGCTTTTGTGGATATACTTTTTCCTAACCAGTTTCCTTAAAATAGAGCTACATGTATTTGAATAAAAGGGCAGAATAAATTTTGATTTTACAAACTCTCCCTGATCACCAGTATATTGGATATCTAAATTCTATCCCAGATAACCTCTGGGGATGGCTGGTTCTGTGTATCCTAATCTAAATCTCCACAGGAAAACAGAGAAAAAACCTACTCTAACAAGTTAATTTAGTTATAAATTTATAATATACAATTTGCTCTTGATCAATCAGAGAATGCAAGATTTCAATGATCACAATTGCATCAATAGATTAAAAATATTCAAGCAATCATTCCATTCTAATCATCCATATATATAAAAGGAATAGCAGAGAAGAGATGACCAAATGGAAGGGCCACAGTCCTAAGGACTGGTACCCCAAAAGCATAAGATAAGATGCACAGACGCAACGGGACCAACGTCCCAATACAATCATACATACAAAATGAAAAACTTATAGGAATGAATTGCTCTTGCATTCCATTCTCAATTAAAAAGGATTTGTTCTCACATCAGGGATTCTAACAGATTAAAGGATTATGCAAATGCCAAAAATGTGAGAGAGTTCTCTGTGCCATGAGGGGTATATATCTTCAATTTATTATGGCCTTGCTTTGCGTTGAGGCACCAAAAAATGACTACCTAACAGAAGTAAATGCTATATAACTGAATGGAATACTACAATTGTTTACAATGTCAATTACAGGAATTACAAGTTCTACATTGATTGCAGATGTTGCTTTGGTTGCAGACAACATTTTAGTTGCAAACATTACTACAGATCTGTTTAAATTGCATGCCAATCTTTTTGTATTCACAGCTGCTTGATTCTCGAGGAAGCCCGTCTGCATCTAGATCAGTGTCTGCAATCCTACTTTGGCATGTTGTGCTGCAGTGAATATGTTTGGTGCACCTAATACCTCATTATTTCAGGGTTTGTGCCTGAGATTCTTGTTGCCTTGGGATCTTCAATCAATTATCAGAGTGTGCAGGCAAACTTTTTAAAAAATTGATGACAATGATCCACGAAGATTAGAGATTGGGCTTGAAATCTGATTTTATATTTAGTCTTGCACAGTTCAGCCCTCTTCCCCAGATATTGGGTTCAAACCTGAAAAATTGCTGTGCATTTGCCGCTTGGTTGGTGATATCATTGTGATTGCTTGGGATGCAGCCACATGTTTGCCAGTTGGTTGGTAATATCATCGTGGCTGGTTGAGATGTCGCCATGTTTCTTATCTCTGAAATGGATGGCCGGAGGTAATGCTTCAGCCGTTGGGAATGCTTCTGAGATGCTTTTCTCTTCTAATGAGCAGCTTATTTGTTGATTGGCTGACGAACAACTTTGATGACATTATAACAAAGCCTATCAAAATTATGAGCATTTTGATAGGTTTTGTTATAAAGCAGTACTGATTAAAAATCACTACAATTTCAACAATAGAAGTCTAAAGGAAAAATTACAGGAAATAAGAAAAGAATTTTTGGTAAAAAGATTATAACTCCATGTAATATACTTTCAGTATTTCACCATTCACGCTAACTCACTTAACATCTTTTAAAATGACCCTAATATGGCAATAAGTTTCAAAGTAGGAGTAGAATTAGTATTGAATGTAGAAGCATCATTACAAAAATTTCCATGAAGTTTCTGGGACTGGACATTTCAGGACGGCGACATAGGCTTTTGGGACGGTGGAATGTGGTTTTGGAGACAGTGGTACGGCTTTTTGGGGTATCAGGATGTCTCTTTGAGACGCCTCCCAAAGCCTAGAACATAGCTACGCCGAAGGTTCATTCTTTTTCATTATCATTTTACGAATGGGCAGCCATAAGATATTATACCTTACACCTGTGTTTCTTTCTACAGAATGAATGGGACTACAGCTGTTCTAATTCCTCTCAGTTTGTTAAACACTTGTCATTTTTGAAAGAACCTAGATGACAACAAGTCATAAGGCAGAATATGAAGACCTTAGGAAGCCAACCATCCTTTTGCATTTATCACAGTTTTAGCAAGGATTTATGATTAATCTCTAAATGAGCTGCTAATAAGCAACAAGTACAGGAACTAATTCAATACATTGTCACAGACTTTCAGTAAATCTCTAAATGATCTGTTAGTAAGTTGCAAGCACAGGACACTAATTGATTCCTCTCAAGTGCTGTCTTCAATCAAGACAGATTTTTGCTTAAGTTGCTTTATATCCATTGGCCATCTCCTTATCCTTTTTTGGGGCTTCCAGTTAGCTGTAGTTAAAAGTTTTCACATCATCATATGAAGAATATCTACTAGTTGCTCACCAAGTCATTGAAATAAATCTATGCTATGATTTTCCCATCTTGCCTCATCAAGAGTGACGCTTTCAATTGAATTACAGTTCCCAAGTGTGATTATATAGGAGCTCCATGCTGTAAATGTTCTAAGCTTACAGTGTACCAACCAAAGTTGAACAACAGTCTTTAGACGGAGTCTCTCAGCGTGCAGAACCAAACTAATCCAGACATTAACACCATGTGGAGCAAAACTCGTTATTTTCACCAATATGCAATGAAAAGAAATACATAACAACGTGAAACTGCATTTAATAGGTTCACTGTATTCCCATGTATGCAATTGCTTTCCAACCATCATAGACCTTCCTTTTTATCCTACAGAATGACTTTCTTCTTTCTGCTGGATTATTCTTATAAATTTCTTAATTGAACTGTTTTTTTCGTAATTGAACTTGGGTCCAATTGTTACTGCTTTGCAGCAGCCGACAGTAGTAAATCAGGTACCTGTCCTTGACTATAGCTTGAGAGGTGGGTTATTGTACAAGTTGACTCAGCTTTGTGTTCCTCTTGGCCCCTATTGTCAACTTCTACTCAAGGAGGCTCAGTCATCTACTTATGGTGGACATCTTGGCATGCAGAAGGCCTTCCACCATCTTTAATGCTACTTTTATTGGCCTTCTATGAGGAAAGAAGTTGAAGTTCTTATCCATTGGTGCAATCTTTGTAGCCAGTAAAAGCCTTCCAATCGGAAGCTTGGATTGTATCAGCCTTTGGTAGTTCCTTCTTGATCATGAGAATCTATTTCCATCAAATTCATCAGTGGTCTGCCTACCACTCAGCAGCAACATAACTACATTTTTGTTGTGGTGTGTTGGTTTTCCAAATTGGCCATTTTGATGCCATGCATCAAGTCTGTTGCTGCTCCCCTGGCATCTGACTTGTTTTTCAAACATGTTTTCAGCAGTTTTGGGCTACCATTTAGTATTATTTTTTACTGTGACCCCCATTTCTTGATTCACTTTTTGAAAATCATTGTGGAAACTTTTTTGGTTGTCAGTTGTGCTTCTTCACTTCATTTCATCTACAAACTGATGGCCAGACTGAGGTTGTTAATCGCACCATAGTCCATGCTTTGAACATCTATCATCAACTGAACAAGCAATGGGATGGTTATCTGCACATTCTTCAGCATAGCTACAATCAGGCTACTCATGTCTCTACTTGGCTTCTCCTTTTGAAGTCTGTTATGGCTTCCAGCCATTGGCTCCCTATGAGATTCAGGTTTCTCTTCCAGTTCCACATATGTCTAATGAACAGAAGCAAGACAGATCTTCTTCCTTTATGTAGCATTTGGCATGCCAAAATTCAAGATATTTTTCAACAAACACAAGTCAAACTCAAGGCACTCCATGACTGAAATCAAGAACCTCATTCTTTCCAAGTTGGTGACCGTGTTTGGCTTCACTTGCACAAGCAAGGGTTTCATAACCAACACCATCACAAGTTGAAGCTCATTAGATATGGGCTTCATTCAATTCTCCAAGCAGTAGGACCTAATACTTTTCTCCTAGATCTCCTAGATGAACTTGGCATTCATGATGTTGTCAATCTAGCCCAACTAAGGCGATATGAGCCAAGTCACTTAGAGGAGGAAGTTTCTGTCAGTCATCTTGAAGATCCGCTTCCATATTTTTAGCAACCCTTGGTGGATAATAACTCTTATGTTCAAATTTGCACCAACTACAAGAAGCAAATCACTACTTACTTGGGCTGCAAAGTTGTGATGCCCTCTATCTAACAATATTTTTTAACCAGAATGATGCCAGAAAGAAAAGAACAATGTTGCACACCAATGTAGCTAACAAAATAAACCGTACAATAACCTTGGAGCTGTATTTTATTGATAAAATCTGTTGTAATACATCAATAGAGTAATAATAATATGGAACTACCTAGAAGTAAAGCCCCTGGTAGAAGATCTTTCCCAAAATCAGTTTTGATGCTGCTCCAGCTGCCCCTCCAATCAGTCTGCCCGTAGAAAAGAGAATATTTTAAGCTCAGTGCAATCCGTAGATGAAATTGCCCACAAGAAACCAGAAGGATTCCATCCTTTGATCTCTGGATCCAAGTGTTCAGGGCAATCATAGAGTGAACTCTATGATGTGTTAAAATCCCCTATTTGGTGGCAACCTTGTGTTAGAGTAAATCACTATATAAAATATAGAAAAACAATTATAGTGTTTCAAACTTTAACAGCAGAATTAACAAAATAAGACAAACACACACAGTAGAAGAGACAACGATTTTAACGTGGTTCACCCAATGTGGGTTACATCCACCGAGAATTTTCAGTCATTTCTTTCTCAATCCAAGCAATAGAGGGTTACAACCTACAACAAACATCTGCTGTAATTTCCTCTCTATATTTACAAGGAATCAACACAGTAATTTTTCATTGTATACTCTGTTTTTCCTCACAACTATATAGAAGAAAAAAACAGAAAAAAAAACTGCTTTTCTTAATACATTCCAAGATTAACACTGATAAAAACAAAAAAAAATTTCCCTGGCTGTCCTGTTGTAAATCCGAAAACTTTCTCTGGTAGACTAACAGACTGTAAATCTGGAAACTTTCCCTGCCCGTCCTGCAGTAAATCCAGAAACTTTCTCTGTTTAGCCTCCTCATAATTAGGCTCCATTCCTAACACATTGCAGGCATATCACCGAACACAACACTATGCCTGTCCAAGATAGTCTGAATGTCAACATGATAAGTGTGGTGATCATCTGAAGGTACACTAGGCATGCCTCTTTAATCATAAACCAACTAGCTTCCCACAAAGGTTCTCCCTTATGCCTTCCCATCCTCTTCGTTGTAACTATCTGTGGTGTCTTCATGTATGCCCTTAAGTACTATGTCTCTCCCTTGTGACTTGAACTTCAGCCCCATGGACTGATAATTCTAGGAAACTTCCGCAAGGAAATGGAGCCACTGTATACCCAGATCCATGTGTGCTCCACCCAATCCAACAACAAAGAAGTCATCACATACGGTATAATCACCCAAAGATAGCTTGATCTGCCGATTTACCTTGATGCATGGGATAATGAAACCATCAGTGACAGTCACATTGAACCCCGAGAAGTCCTCCACCTTCAACCTTCTCTTACCCACGAGGCCCTCATCAATAAAATTGTGGGTAGTCCCACTATCAATGAGCACAATAATTCACCGTCCGGATAACTCTCCACGAATCCTGAAAGGATGATATCGTGGTGCTCCTAAAAGAGTTGCAAGCATACCTTCTCTAGTGCCAGTATTACCCTCCAGCAACTGCTCAGGCTCATATTTAGCAATCTGCTCCTCTGCTGCCTGTTGCTGTTCTGACTCATCAGTTTCATAACCAGCCTCCTCCTCATCAGATACTACCTCAATGTAATGGACTTGGCCCTTGCCAAGGCATCTATGATCTGGCTCCCAATGCTCCTTGCACTTAAAGCACAACTTTTTTCTTCTAAGTTCATTTCTAGTTTGCTCATCAATCTTTTTTGCCGCAATGGGTGGAAGTTTAGCTCTCTAAGGGTGCGAATTAAACCTGTTGCCATGCTGTTTTCTCTGAGAAGTTCCTCTTTGCTGCCCGGTAGTAGGTGCTCTAGGCCGAGATGAAAATCTGCTCCTAAGCATAGAAGGCTCAAGTGTCAACGCCCTCTCAATAGCATCTTGTAGTGATTCTTCTTTTCTATACATAGGGTACCATGACCGCAACTCGCTGAAATTCAGTAACATATGACTCCACTGAAGTCTGTTGTCTGATTCTAGCAAGCTCCCTGAAGTACTCCTCTTCATCCTTCCACTCAAAGCGGTCCAATAGTCTCTAGCTGAAATCATCAAATTTTTGCACAAGGCTATGCCCCTGAGTAATCAAACCATGGTGCCACTAGTCATAGGCAACACCCTCCAACTGTAGTGTAGCAAACTGTATGGCTTCCTCTTTCACCTTAAGGCTGAGTGTAAAGTATGTCTGTAACTTCTGCAACCATGCTCGCGTGAATATTTTGTTGCTGCCATCAAAAGTAGGAGCATTAAGTTTATTCACTTTACGTTTCAAATCTCTCCTATCATCATTTCGATTACTAACATGGGCTCTACCACTCGGATACTTCTTCTCGAGTATCTCCAAGAAATTGACAAAAGTCACTGTAGCCTTGAAGTCTTCCAATTTCCTTTGATACTCCATAAAGAGTGTGTCTAACTCCTCTGAAGTAATTGTCTCAGAATCTGATCTTTCATTCCTTTGTATAAACATGGGCTTAACGGGTTTTAGAATGGGACCCGTTTGACTAACTGCTGGTCGGTTATGTGCAGTTGAGCTTTCCCCTCTTTGAAATGTATTAATAGGAATAGGGTCTGGATTCTGCAAAGGAATGGCAGTATGCATGTTACTCTGAAGCTGTAACATTTGTGTCATTAGCTCTGTCATTCTCTCTTGACCCCTCTGAATCCCTATCAGAGTATTCTGAAATAGATCTGCCCTTTCCTCATCCATCAGAGTTCTCTCATTTTTGTCCATGGTTCACAGGCTGGCAGGAAATCGGCTCTGATACCACTATGATGCCCTCTATCTAATATTTTTTTTTCTACCAGAATGATGCCAAAAAGAAAAGAACAATGTACCACACCAATTTAACTAACAAAATAAACCATACAATAACCCTAGAGCTGTATTTTATTGATAAAATCTGCTGGAATACATCAATAGAGTAATAATAATGACTACCTAGAAGTAAAGCACTTGGTAGAAGATCTTTCCCAAAATCAGAACTGATGCTGCTGTATAATGCTGCTCCAGACACCGCTCAAATCAGTCTACCTGTAGAAAAGAGAATGTTTTCAGCTCAGTGCCATCCCTAGATGAGATTGCCCACAAGAAACTAGAAGGGAAGGGTTTTCTTCCCTGAATTGGTAGATGAGTGTTGCCTGGAGTAGCCGCCTTCTCTAGGTCTGAAAAATGTGATATAAGCATAGAATGAATCTCTTAAAGGTTGGGTGGCCTCTATTTATTCATTGACATGCTCCAAACCCTAGGCGCCTAGCTCAAGTGTCAATAGAAATGAATAGAGATTATTTTTACTTGGTATGACACTAATATCATTTAGGACATATCAAATTTAATGTTAATAATGAAGTACCACATAACATGGCACTCGTATAATAACATTAAATTGCCTAAGTAGCCAATAAACCCTGTCCCCTCATCAGTAAATCAGTTATAGCTGGAGAACCACTTGCCCAAAAGACTTGAAATAAATTATTATGAACAGCTGACTCACACCCAAATCCAACGATAGGCTGCATGACATGGTCCTGTCCTTGGAAGCCTTCCAAACTCCCCTAAGAAATAGGAACAAGTTTTCCCCAGGGCACTTATAATGAACATGTACACTTAAAAATCTCCAAGGGCATGAACAATCTCAACAGTAAAAATGTCCTCTTAGGGTAAATCCCCCATGAGGAAACTAATGGTGAGGGTACGCTGCCTCCAACTGACCTCCTAAAATTTAGGAAATGCTCCTAAAATATAGGAAATGATCAGAAACTCATAAAAATACCAGGGACAAATAAATGAAACCAATCCTCACCAGTATATACTTCTCTAGCAATCACCCCTCACCCACTGAGAAGTATAGAAATGGGCTCGTGGGTCCCACATGTGCTGACTCAGTGAAAAGGGGACATTACAAAAGTCACTTTGCCAGTACAGGTCAAGTGGTTCTCTGAGTCTGCTCTTGCAGCAAAGTTTCCCCATCTATTGTAGAAGTTGGAGACAGCTTTCAATAAACAGGGAGGAAATGATGAGATTAGAATGTCTTAATTTCTATATTCATGAATTAGAATGTTTTCATTCTTTGTAGCATACCTTCTATCCATGTAAATTTGCATCTTTCAAATTAAAACTTTCAAACTTTTCAATTAGAACTTTCTAATTAGTATCATTTGCATGTGCTTTGTTGCCTTTTCCATAAAGCATATCTATATTCTTGTATATCTATTTAATATATTCCAATAAAGAGTGTACATCGTCAGTTTTGGTGGCCATCCTTTCTCATTTACTCTACTGTCTGTCTTTTGCAAACTGCAGTCCAATTACTGCATTCTGCTGTTATAATTTTACTGCCGGTTCATATCACTTCTCCTCTTGACAATAAATCTCTGAGCATCCTGCTCATCATATGAATTTGTGAGTCAAGGCAGACCCCTTATACTCTGCCTCAAAATGATTCTGTTATACTCTGCCTCAGAACATCCTGTAACCTTTTCATGTCCTTTCCCAGTCCATTTTTACCATTCATTTCTGTTACTCTGTCTTCTAGTTGTGATGGATCTCATCAGAATTTCTGCACTCTCTTTACTCTTCTTTTCAGGAATTTGCTACTGCTTATCAGCTGGTTTGTCTACCTCTGTCCCTACCTGTTCATCTCCATGAAATTCATACAGTTGTCCCACATTAAAAATTGGAGAAATGTTGATTGGAGACATGTGATTTCTGTTTCCCCTGTTCAGCACATGGTTGTGCATCTGCACTGTGCTTTCAATTGACAGCTTGAACAAATCCACTATTCCCCTACAAGTATTCCTACACACAATCTTAAATAGGGCCTCACCTGTAGGTATTTACCATGTTAGTACAAGCAAACGCAGCTTTGGCCAGTACCATGCTCCATTTTCGAGTCTTATTCCCTGCAGAACATCTTAGCAAATGTCTAAACCTTCGGTTGACTACCTTAGCTTGTCTCTCTGAATGACTGAAGCTTTGTGCCAAATTTCCTTCAAAATGTTCTTGAAATGTGACTGAAAATAATAGTATCTAGGCCTGGTGAGATGTTCTCAGGCAGTTCATAAAGTCTCAAAATATCTTTGAAGAACAAATTTGCCCCTTTGGACAGATCAATCTCTTTATTCCAGAAACAAACTGCTCTGTTTTTGAAAACTTGTCCATGGTGACAATAGTGGAGCAATCTCTGTAGTATCCTTTCCAAGTCTCTTATTTTCCTTCTTTTAACTAGTTAATTCTAGCGTCTTTAAATAGTGATTGAAACATTTGAACTCCACATCACCCACAACTTAAAACAACAGGGGCAACCAAAATTTTGAAAATATTATTAAGGCTAAATTAGTACTATAGAAAAATATTTAGTACATGCAGAAAATGATATGGTACCTCCAGCAATGTAGAGAGAAAGGCAAGATGCAAAAGGAGATCCGCATATGATGATAAGGGAGTCGATAAGGCAACAATTAGAAAGGGAGGGCAAGGACAGTTTATGGAGGAATGGGGATAACATTGCTACAAAGAAGAGGAAGGCATTATGGGCAGAATGGGGATAACATTGCTACAAAGAAGAGGAAGGCATTATGGGCAGAATGGGGAAGATGAATGCATTGGCCGAACATGAGGAAGATGCTGGTGCTTTGAGATGGATAGATATCGGTTGAGTGGTGGAAACAGAACATTGTATGCAACAGAATGTATGATTGAGAAGAGCTGTCTTATAGTTTCAATATTAGCAAGAAGACCAAAGTTCATTTATCGGGATTCTTAAATGGCAAGATATTTTTGAAATACTTGCTGAGATTTGGGCTTCTTGAACATACTGTGGAGATTTTGAAGCCAATGAATTTGAATGAAACAATGCACACTTCATAACATTGAATATGTTGTACTGCCATGACTATGATTACCATCACCACTTCTTCTACCACTGCCACTAATAAAACTAATTGTAATGTATCTAAGATTCTAAAACAAAGTGATAACAAAGACAAATCACAACTTATAAAAATCATATGCACATAATAGAGTGCATTATTTATGGACATTGCAAATGGATAGAAATGGTGCACACGGTAAATTTTTTCCTGGAAATTATCAAGAAGAAAGCAGTAAGAATCACTGTTCCTTTACAATTAGCAGAGGAGTTTGTTTTATGCCATGAAAATTCCTTTCCCAGTTCAAAGCATTGTTTTTTTTTTAATTTGTTAGATAGGATTAAAGTAGGCCCCACCAGTATCACATCATGATGCATTATCGTGATATTTCAACAAACCCCATAACAATCATGCATATATCGCCTGACAAGATTTGAACCTACGTCTCCACATTGGGTGTTCATGTTTTCAACCACTTGAGCTCATGCCATTTGTTAGATGAATCAGTAGTTAGGAAGAATGCAGTTAGCTCAAAATCTCTCTTAGTTTGGTTTGGCTGTAATTCTTTGCATATATTGTAGATCCTCATATTCTCCTCGTTCTTTCATTTTCTTCCTAGGGCTTTATTGTATAGTGTTCGGGTGAACAAGTAGTCTCGTTTCATATTTGCATAGATTCTCATATGAGTATTTCTTGAATCCATCCATTCGATGCTTATGAGCTCATTTTATGGGGGGCTTGCATGTCATTATTTAAAGTTATTTTTCCATTTGCCTATATGTTGGTGCTGTATGAATGAAAGCATACAAATCTAGTAAAAGCTACAATATTTGAATCGATCCTGGCATTTGTTTTAACTCGTTGAACCTGACAGTGGCAAGCATAATTAGGAGGAGGGCAATGATAAAACAACTAGCAGCTTCATATCATGCAGAATGTCTATCTTACTGTCAAGAACTATTGGAGCTTCAACGAAGATGGGAACAGGTTAGTCTGCAAGTCTATGTAAATGGTTTCATGAATTATTATCAAATACCTCATTCAGGTATGGATTGACTGTTTAGTCATGTCTATGATGAGCAAATGCTTTGTAAGCTTTTGTTACTTGCAAATTATAGCATGCAAGATATATCATTTAGATGTTGTGTATATATCAGAGTATGACAATCAAAATTTTAAGACATAATTTGTACTTCTCATTAAAAAACAAATTCAAATTGCATCCTTCAGTAGTCTGAAACATACAATATAAAGAGGCATAAGGTTAGCTTACAAGTATTACAAGATAAATTCATGCTGGGATCACATCTATCATTGATTTTTCGGTTGGGATTTCCTTTGACTTTCAAATACTTGTGGATGATAAGTTTGTTTTTGGTAGAATATTTGTGCCGAAGTGCCTGAAAAATACAAAATAGGGATGCATATTCAGAGTTTGTTTTCTAAACAAGGGCCACTTGCAATTGTTGTTAAATTGTGGGTAGGTTAGAGAACAGAAATTGTCAATGCCTTTATATCCTACCCTATTTTAGATGGGCAAATTTTGTTGATGTATCCAAGTCATTTTGAGTTTATTGGTAGACATATTACATTTGGTACTATGAGTTACATTGATATTTCAACCAATTCTCAATAGCTGGTAAGTCGATTTAGGAATTTGGCTTCTCAATCCTGTGTGTCCTATATATAAAGTCTCAGCTTTATGCTTTTTCATGGTTAAGTTCACCCTCAACAACAATTTTTAATTCAGTCCCAAGAGGAAACAGTGGAAACTGAACAACTTGAAATATGCATGGTATGCCACTACAAGACCAGTAAAATGGGTATGCCTCAAATTTTTTGTCATGCTACTTTGACAAATTCAATGATGATAAGCTTTGACGCAACTATAAGACCATTCTTTTATGATTGATTGGTGCCTCTCATAAGACTTAAAAGTCATAGCATATTGACATCCAAACCACCATAAGAGGCAACAGTCATTGTAGCGTGGTGTGGAGCAACAACATGGCGATGGGGATACAACAAATCAAAGAACCAACAACTATGGGAATAATTGGCATTAAAGGATCAACAACATGAATATACATGGACTCGAAAGAGCAACAACTATGGGTATTTCATGGAATCGAAGGAGCAGTTGCTATAAACCATGGCATCGTCGAAGACAATCACCATGTCAAGATCAAATATGGGTGAATGGATGATGAAACATAGAACCAAGTGTATGCAAATTTGAGGAAGGCTTACATATTTGGTTATTCACATGCTTTTTGACTGAAATAGGCGAAGGGGCGATGGCATGCTATGTGCTAAAGTTTTATACCATGGTATTATCATGTATATTAGGGTTATGAATTAGCTGACAAATGGTGTGCATAGCTTCAGGTTAATATGGGTCAAATTGTAACTCATGAATTAGGGTTTTACCAACAAATTTTATTAGGATATAGGCTATGTTATAGTACATGCATCATTTTGTTAGCATTGTCTGACATTGATCTTGTATTGTACTCTTCTAGTAAGGATCTTTCAGAGTGTAACTTCACTTGAGGATTATTTATGGAATTAGGTCACTTTAGGTGTATTCTTCTCAAGTTGCTGAGTTTTAGGTATATGTGAATGTTGGCTATCATTGGCATGTTCATATATTTAGGCATTTGTCTTCTCTACATTTGAATTCGGCCACAGAAGTGATGCCGAAGTTGCATTCGAAAGGGGAATGCATTTCCAAACACATTGTATTTACAGAAGTCAGATAGGACTGCAGTGAAATTCTTGCAGCATTGTAGCTCTAAAGGTGGGACTTCAGTAGATTAACTGTAATAGCAGCAATGTATAACCCCTTAGAGTTAATCTTCCACCAATCTGCCATAATTTTTTGTTCATTGATTCCGTCTCAAATAATCCGAAATCTGGTGCAATATCACAAACAAATTTGTTCTATTTATTAGCTAAAATCTACTCTTGCAGCAGCAAACAAGTATAGTTTGCAATATGCTCTCCTTCCAACCAAATTCACAGGATTTGGCAGATTCTAAGCAAAAAGTTAGCATTTATCAAAGCTTATAATTCCATTTCTGCACTTGTTCATCTGGATTGAATGCAGTAGACCTTGGGAAGTCTTAAATAACTTATTGTTAAATGTTTTGACATTTTCAAATGTAAATTTTGAAGTTATTTAGAAATATTCATTTAATTTTTACTCAGAAATTCATAATAGTAAAAAAAGGCAAAATTCTATTAGTTCATCTTAATCATGAGAGAGAGAGTGTCTATATACATGCATGTACATACATACATACATATGGTGGGGAGGGTGGGGTGGAGAGAGAAAATTCAAACCTTGTGGCTTAGCTTCGAACATTACATTGTTGCCTTATGCCTGTGATGGCTGGAAACCCTGATGACGTTGGAGTCCTTGGAGGGCATTTTAGTAGGCACCCACCTTTCAGTATTTAGTTGGGCCTTCTTCAGCAGCTTCTTAGTTCAATGTGATGCCTTCTTTTAGGGCTTGACGTTTTTGTGTACGATCTCATTTATCAGAGCATCTTAAATAGAGGTACAAATGGGATCAAGTGGACTTCTTCCTGGTACTTGATGCTATCATCAATTATATGTTGTGTATGAGCTATATGCTATTTGTATACTGAGCAATAACAGCAAGATTTACAATTACTTGTGTCGGTGCCAACATTGATGGCATCTTACATTTTTCATGCTCAAAACATTCTGTCAAGATGTTCTTTGAGTAGTTCTGGTTCTCAAGCTTTGACCTAGAGGAAACTTGAGATTATATGGCCACAGGTGGAGGAAGATGATGTTAAGTCCTAAAACAGAATCTGCAAAGTATGACAGAAGAAAGGATTTCTTTGTCACCTTATATATCTGGAAAGGAGCTACACATTGAAATTGATACCCCGTGTGGTAGTTGCTAATTAACAGAAAATTCTATGGAATTACAGACACTAAAATTAAATTCTTTCTAATAACAGACATACTCAAGACAACATTTTGCAACAATCCTATGTAGTATTTCCTTTGTTTAAATCCATTGCACTCTAGTGCTTCTAAGAGAAAATGATATATTACTTGATAACGTTTGCATGCCATTGGATTTTAGGCATAATGTGGAGCAAGCTTATGGGCCAAAATATTTCAGCTGAAGTTGTGCTGGAGCAAGGCAGGAAGGGCTTAATGGTCTTTCACAGTGTGCAAGAGGTGGAACAAGTCAAGAAGATTTAAACAGAAATCCTGTGTCAAGCTCATAGAAAAATTGATATTCTTTCAGCTCTGGTCATGATATAAATTGAAGATGGGGCAAGATGAGAAAATCTGAACAAATATCTAATCTAACAAGTCAAGGACTTGCCTAAGGACATAAATATGCATTGCGTCAAATCTCTTCACACAACTCACTTGGGAAAAAGTTTGATTTGAATGTAGGAAAAGAAAGTAGGATGCAGTGTGAATCAATATGGCCAGTGAAAACTGATGAAATACTTCCTAATCACTAGAACAGGATTCTGGAATTCACAATATATTGAAGGAACGAGCAGACTTATCACATTGCTTAAATCATAGCAAAAAAGAGGAATAGAGAGCGAAAGAACACGAAAGATGGAGAAGGTACCCTGAGGCACCCATCACTAATTAAAAAAAAATGATCAAACACCGATAAAAGCGATTAATATCCCTAGTAATTACACATCCCAATAAATGTCAAACTGACATATTATTGGTTAAGTTACAAGGTTCATTTTACAAGGTGAACTATGGGCCCATAGGCGTATAAAATAAACCTCATATTATATTGTACAATGTTAGCCAGTAGGCTTGCTCAATACATAACATCATACAATGTCGACCTTGGCCAATGAGTGATAGATTACACATTTCGACATAGGACACTTGAACTAGTGTAGAAAACAGAAATTTACATCTCCTTGTCCTTGGGCCATCAGCTGCAATTGCTGTAGAGATCTTCTGAATTTGTGGTTGTGGTCATTCAAGGAGAGGCTAGAGCTCATTCAATGTCTTCATGTACAGTAAGAAAAAGATTAACTCCATTGGTGTTAAATTGCATAGATGCTTGGAAAATTGAGCAACGTTGAACTTCTTCAAGAACTCTTTTTTAAAAATAAAAGAAAATTGCTGACTTTCAGTAAGAAGGGAAGCGGCAAAATTGAAGGACTCTAAATTTGAATTTTAGTGAATACCTTGTGGTTGGATAGACCTTTTCACTTTTAAAGAGAAGATATAAACACTTTATAATGTCAAAAGTTGTACCATAAGGGAACCCATTCAGCTTGATGATATCATCATTCATGGTTTTGACTTTGGTGTGACATTATTCATGGTTATGATTTTAATTATTATGAACTTTTTATTTTATGAAAAGAAACAAGCCTATTTTTTGATATAATTGTTTTTTACATGTCAGAAAATTGTACAGTAAGGGAGCCATTGCAGTTTGATGACATTGTCATTTATGGTTTTGTGATTTGTCCTTATCATCACATTATTCATTGTTATGATTTTGTTATTATCATAATCATTACATTAGATATGATTTTATTTTATTTTTCCCCCCTCAGATTTTATGAATAGAAGCAAGCCTATATTCTCTCTACCATTTTAAGTTGTGATTAAATGCAACAATGATTACAAAAGTACCGTTGAATAGGCCAAATAGGCCCATATTAACCCTAAGTTTCACAAACTTCACAAAGTCCATTAAATAAACGAGTGCCATGAACATGCACCCTCCTAATTCTTTTGAAGAGTCAGCTACCTTTATTTGCCTTTCAACAATGTGTTGTAGGGGCATAAAGGGGAGGATTTGTGGATAAATCACAATGACATCAGTGAATCTGCAAAAAATGATTGTAACCCATAACACCTTTTTGATAGGTTGACTGTTGCTTTAACAGATATTTGTTGTTCTTGATGAATATGTTTGTGGATTGTTGACCAAGTGTTAGTTACAAAACTTCATACAATTGCTGACTTTTGACTGTGACACGAAGGCTGGCCGATTCAATAATTATCGTTGGCTTAATCTAGTTCCAACTGGCTATGATAAATGCTATTATACTGCAAATGCTATTGTTCAATTTTTTTTTTTCCGTTTGGCTAACCGCTAAATTCTCAGTTTAGGCAACTTGTGATTGTGAGATATGGTTGAAGCCTTGGTCAAGGTAACCTGGAAATATGAGATTGAGGCGGATTTTTAGTTGATGTAGCTTGCAAGAATGACACAACTTAGTTCAAACATTTTTATAATTATATCACTTTTTTTCTTTTTCCTTCTGAGTAATATAAATAATCTAATTACTGTCATGTAAGAGAATGGTGTCAACAAAGTGCCTAACAACTTTTAGCTGCTCAGATGGGAATTACCTAAAGCTTATTGAATCCGGGATGAGCTGAAGCTTAAGCTATCTAAGCTAAGCTAGTTCAGCTCCAGCAGTTGAGCAGATGGAAGCTTGTTTCCAGATGCTTTGAGAAAGCTATGACAACAGTCTGCCCTTGTTGCCACATTTCTTGAGGGGTGTTAATTTTCTGATGTTTTCTGTCATCTCCGGGTTTGGCCCTAAATCACAGCAATCAGGCGGCGATTTGAAG
Source organism: Wollemia nobilis (assembly GCA_028583015.1). Classification (NCBI taxonomy): domain Eukaryota; kingdom Viridiplantae; phylum Streptophyta; class Pinopsida; order Araucariales; family Araucariaceae; genus Wollemia; species Wollemia nobilis. Next base: position 2,500,744 of record JAQPPZ010002020.1, on the reverse strand, counting down.
AAAACTGCCCGTTCTGGGGCGCTTTAGGGCAAACCTTAAAAATTTTGAAAAACTGTTTTTTTTTTCTGTAAGTCCAGAATTTCGCCCTAAGTCGCTGCAGTTTGGAGCGATTTAGGGCATTTTTTCCAGCATTGAGCTCTTTAGAGCTCAGTCCGAGCAGTTGGGCCAGAAGGATGCAAGAGGGCCATAAAAATTTCTAAGTATGGAATTTGCCCAAAAGCGCCCCAGCCCGGAGCGCTCCAGGGCGTATTTTTACATTCTGAGCGCTTCAGGGTCATTTTCTCCCCAGAGCGCTGCAAGGCTAATTTTGGTCAAGTTGCCGGATAAAAGGGAAGTTTTTTTTGTCTAAGTGTTGAAGTTGCCCTAGGTCGCACCAATTCAGAGCGCTTCCGGGCCATTTTCCAGATTTGGTGCGCTACAGAGCAATTTTGCCGCCGCCCACGGAGAAGCAAGAGACCCTAAAAATTTCTAAGTATAAAAATTGCCCCAGAGCGCTCCAATTTGGAGCGCTCCAGGGCTAAAATTCCTATCTCGAGCGCTCCAGGGTCATTTTCTCCCTTGAGCGCTACAGGGTAATTTTGGTAGACAAACAAAAGGCACCCTAGAGCGCTGCAGTTGGGCAGCGCTAAAGGGTAAAATCTCATTTCCAGAGCGCTCCAAGGCGATTTTTGACACTTGTTGAAATTTTGAAGACATTGGCAGCCATGCAGTCCCAGGTCAGCAGAAGTCCTTTCGAGCTTTTGATGTAGTTTCCCTCCCACTTTTCACCAGTCAAGCAGAGGAGAAGAGGTCAAGATTTCTCGACATTAGGGTCCATGAAAGTACAGCTTGAGGCCATACCGCCACATCCACCACAGTGATAGACCATACCCTCCAGCCGTCAAATCCGTCAGAGACCATACCAGCATCAGGAAGAACCATACTTGAAGTACAGCTACGGCCAACGAACGTCAAATATGGCCGCTTTTTATGGGTTTTTGCAGGTCTGGGTATTTGTGCCCACATTGTAATCTGGGGTAATCACTGCTATAAATAGCAGCTTAATGCATTGTAAAAGGGGGGGAACATATTGCTAAAGAAAGCTACTGTAGCTAATATAGTTTGCTTCAATACAATCCATACTTTGGCTCCGATTGTGTCTCTTTCTTTTATGCTGCCTTATTCGTGTCATTTCTGCATTTACTCATTTATTTTTCTAATTGCTGTCATTCTGAACTCTGGATCGCAGCATTGGCAATTATTTGAGCCTGGAATGCATGTTTAAGGATACATAGGGAAGAATCTCATAATTGGTTTCTGTTACATGTATTGTTTTGATTGCTGTTGGTTTAGTTATTAGCCAGTGACTGTGTTGCTTGTTCTTTCCCAAAGCTGATAAACCACCATTTCTATCCCTTAACCCTTTTATTTCTTTCCAGTTCTCTTATCTTAAAACCGAAAAGTTATATAGGAAGCCGGCCTCCTCCGGAGATTGGCACGGAAGGCATCTCTTCCTTCCGACCTTTCAAGCTGTTGGGCGAATCGAGGGCGCATCACCACCAAATCCTTTCCTCATGGCAGATTTGTAACCAACAGCACTTTTCTGGCAGGCCCGGTGGGACCGAAGACCTATCCCACCGCATAAGCAACATTGAAGGTGTCGATGTTCACTTCATTGCTGACAATATTGAACATCTGGCGACTCTGACTCTGTCGAACTCAGATACCCTCCAAGTCTTGCAGACCAGTCCAAGCATATCCTGCCTTCATGCGAACAAGATGGAGAGTAAGAAATTTTGAAGAAGAACCCGAGTATTACGAGCTCGACATCGATGCTTTTGGAGAACGTCCCCGGCTAGTGAGAACGCACGTTTCTCACGACGAATCTTCATCGAGGGAAGCTGAAGTTGTTGAACAAGGCTCAACTCCAGATAGCATCGCAACTGGCTGTCTTCCAAACCCGCCTAACTCTCCAAATCATCAGATTGCTCCTGAGCAATTCGATTGTCGGCAGGAAGCACCGGAAGAACCTGTTTGACCGGACCCACTGCAGCCAAAACAAAACGCCAATATGGCAGACCAAGGTCAAAATCAGAATCAGCAGAATGACCTGTTTCCTTCTTGGGACTCCGCTTCTCCGCTAAACTTATTGGGAGATGATCTAATTCCTCAAGCGGCTATGAAGGCCTTACCCACATTCGATGGAAGCGAAAAGACGGCCTATGAACACATGCAAGACATCGTAGCTTTGGCCGCGTTTCATCGTATCACAGACGAGAGCGTCATGGTTCGGTTGCTGGCCCTCTCTTTGAGAGGGAAACTTCTGTACTGGTACCGATCCTTGCAGCCCGGATCCATCACCAGCTGGGCCGAGTTGGCTGAACGTCTGGCCAAGAGTTTTAATGAATCTGCCGATCCATCATCTCTTCTACATCAGTTTCAGTCAATCCAAAGACACCCACAAGAGGACATAGCAGACTTCAATGTGAGGTTCGCTAGGTCGTGGAAAAGGGTGCCCAAGGAGCTGCGTCCAAGTGAAGGTCAGGCTGCGCATTACTACCTTAGAGCTTTTAACGCCGACATGGCCATGCAGATCAAGGCTGCCCGCGTAAATACATTTCCTGCGCTGTATGAGCTAGCACAGCTAGCAAAACAGGACTTAATCTCTGTCGGCAAACTTCCGCATAGAATGCCTACACCGATTTATCCTGACTTCCAGCAATCTACCCAATACCCTAGCGCATCTGCTCAGCCATATTCAGCTCCCTCCTCTTCACAGTCTACTGCGCCATGGAATCCCGCACCCACAATCGCCCATTATCCCCCTCAGATACGACAGTCCACTCCATCTCCACTACCGCCTGCAACGACCTCGTTGTACCCTGTGTTACCGCCGCCTCCTCCCACCACTCCGCTATACCCTCCGTTGCCTTCAGCCCCACCGTTGGCCCCGTTGCCGCCACCTGCTTCAACGGCTCCTCTAGCCGATGATATTCAGGCAAAGTTGTTGCAAGAGATGAAAAATCTCAACCTAGTTTACCGGAATCTCTCCAACGACATGGCGATTATCAAGAAGAAGCAAGCTCAGATGGAGTTTGCCCCTAGAAGGTCCTACCCGCCTCCAACACTGACAAAAGATCAAGCGGTCGCCCAAGATAACAGACCGCCGACGAGGAACGCTGCCATCAATGAGGAACCAAGTACTTCTGACCCAGTGCACTGGTGTTCAACCTGTAACGACCCTCACGACGAGAGTACCTGTATGTTTCACCATCATTACATGCAGACCATGGCAGGTACTAGGCCAAGTACCGATCAGGAGAACCAAGTGAACATGCTACGAGAAAAGGACCATAACTTAGTGGTTCCCGAAGAGGAGAAGGTGTCTTTTTTGACCAAAAATGGCAAAAGGCCAATCGAAACAGACGCGGCTCAAATGCAACCATTAAAGGTGTATACGAGGAGGAAAAAAGAGCAGCCCACAGCTAAGGCTCCCGACAAAGACTCTGTACTGCCGCCGGCAAACGAAAAACCTATCTCTCAGGAGGCTTCAGTTCCCACGACTCCGCTTCAAGTCAAGACAAAGGAACAAGCGAGGGAGAAACTCAAGTACCCTTCGCTAACCAAACGGGAGAGGGTTGAAGCGACGCAACAGTACCGTAGCAAGTATGAAGCTACAAAAGAGATAGAGGGACCCGCTGCTCCGACCTATAACATCGTCGAAGAGCTCAAGAAGACCCCGGCTAAAATCAGCATGTATGACGCTTTGCAGCTCCCTGGCCAGGTTGATTTGCTGCAAGAATCTTTAAAGTCTGTAAAAGGAGGCAAAGCGCAGCAACCAGTGCTAGCCCAGCCATTAACTAGCTCAATCATCGGAAAGAATAGACGGTCGCTGCTCTATCTGTCCTTACGGTTGGAGGGATATGTGGTGCACAATTGCATAGTTGATTCCGGCTCCTCAACCACAGTCATGCCTAAAGCAGTTTGTGAAGAGATAGGCATGGAATACACACGAAGCAGCCAAGGTGTGCTCCAGTTAGATGGTACCCCCGTAAAGACCGTCGGCGTCATAAAAGACATTCCCATCCAATTACATACCGCTCCACAGATCACAGTAATTCAGGAGGTCGTGGTCGTAGACCTAGAACCCTACTTCGGTATGTGCCTCTCAAGGGAATTTACCGCCAAGCTAGGTGGATATCTGTCTTTAGACTACTCACACATGGAAATCCCTTTCAAGGGAAGGTGAGTAAAGATCTATAATGGGAAGCCTTCCACTTTCCTAGTCGAGAAGTTGCCTGAAGGGGAGCAGCAAGATGAAGCAGTCCACATGGTAACAGATGAAATTGAAGAAGTAGATACGGTGGGTGAGACTATAAAAGAGCTGCAGGAGGAGGAGGAATTCTCTTTGCTCGACTTCAATGCCATGATTGAATTTGAAATTGGTCGTTACTCTATTAGTCAGCCCGAAAAGCCAAAAGAAACGGTGAGACAAGGCATAAATCCTGCCCCCGATGAACTATGGAAATTATATTTTGATGGTGCCCAATGCAGGAACGGCGTCGGAGCGGAAATTTTACTTATTTCACCGACGGGAGAAGAGAAAGCTTATTGCTACCGGCTAGCTTGGGGTTGCACTAACAACGGTGCGGAGTATGAAGCATTGTGCCTGGGACTGAAAAAAGCAGAGAGACTGGGAATTAAACAACTACAAATTTTCGAAGATTCAGAACTAGTCTGCAACCAGATCACCAACCGGTGTGCCTCTAAAAAGCATTATCTCAAGGCGTACCGAAATTGGGTCTGGGATCTAATGGAGTCTTTTGAGGCCCTCAATGTCCGAGCTATTCCCCGAGAAAAGAACAGGCATGCAGACATCTTAGCGTGTATTGGAGCCAGATACTCCTCGGCTGATGATCTAATGCAGAAGCCCAAGGCGGTAAGAACCATTTACAGGCCTTCAGTGCCTGATAAGGACACCCACTGGCAGGTGTTCGATTCTGATGAGCAAATCGTCGACTTTTTGATTCATGAAGCTAGCGCAGTTGAAGGTAGAGACCCGATGACAAGGAGTACGAGGGGTTGATACAGTTAAAAAATAACCATGTCCCTAAGGGGCTAATCACCCTAGAAAGTCTCTTTGATCATAATGATCGAGCAATATCGCATAGGATCAAAGTTGACTCCAAGCAGTACAGAGACCTGGAGCTTGAGCCGGGCAAAGCAATTAAAGTTGGAACCGATTGCACTCCGCAGGAGCTGGATCAAATCCGGGCCCTGTGCAAGAAGTATCCCGATATTGTGGCTTGGAGTTATCAAGACTTGAAGGGGTACGACCGGGAGATCATCCAACATACAATTGAACTCGAAGAAGGGGTTAAACCCTATCGACAGAAACAGAGGCCGGTGAACCCAAAGATCGAGGTTTTGATGAAGGCCGAACTTTTGAAGATGCTCGAAGCAAAAATAATATACCCCATCAAGCATTCGTCTTGGGTCGCAAATCTGGTTCCAATCAGAAAGAAGAACGGAGATATCCGCCTTTGCGTGGATTTCCGCAACCTGAACCAGGCCTCCCTCAAGGACCATTACCCGCTCGCGCAGATCGACCAAATTCTTCACATGGTTGCTGGAGCTCAACGGTTCTCCCTTCTAGACGGCTTCTTAGGATACAACCAAATTTGGGTGAAAGAGGAAGATCAACACAAGACGACGTTCACCACCAAATGGGGAACGTTCGCCTACCAGCGAATGCCCTTTGGCCTGTCCAATGCAGGGGCTACATTCCAGAGAGCCATGGACATTGCATTCCGGGAACTGCTGAACAAAATAATTGTAATATATCTGGACAACATGACAGTATTCTCTCACAAAAGGGGAGAGCACAACTCTCACCTAGAACAAGTGTTTGAGAGATGCCGAGAATTCGGCATATCTATTAATCCGAAGAAGTCAGTCTTCGCAGTGAGAGAGGGAAAATTGCTAGGTCATGTCATTTCCAAGAAAGGCTTAGCAGTCGATCCTGACCGGGCAGAGGCCCTGATGAAGCTCTCCATCCCGGTAAATAAGAAGGGTCTTCAATCCTTCTTCGGCCAGATTAACTTCGTGAGGAAGTTTGTGCCAGATTTCGCTCAGGTGATAAAACCAATGGCCGAGCTGTTAAAGAAAGACGTTGAGTTCATATGGACCGAGGAAAGAAAGAAGGCTTTTGAAGAGATAAAAGCCAGGATTGCTCAAGCACTTGTACTAGTGAACCCCGACTACTCCAAGGATTTCATATTGTACGCGATTGGAGAACCAGAGAGCTACGCTGCTGTTTTAACTCAGAAGGGAGATGACGACGAAGAACGGGCAATTGCTTTCTTGAGCCAAGTAATCCAGCCACATGAAGAGCGATACAATTTTATCGAGCAGCAAGTGCATGCAGTCATGAAATCTCTAAAAACGTTTAAGCACTTCGTTTCCCAGAGTCGTATTACAATGTTCGTCATCCACCCGGACATTAGAAATTTCATTATCCAAAGGGAACCGGGTCATAAAAGAGCCGACTGGATCGCCAAGATTCAAGAATTCGACATAGAGGTTCGGCCCACCAAGCTTATCAGAGGCCGAGCCCTTTGTCAAGAACTAGCTAGAAGTGCCGCTGCAGAGGTGACCGCTTGTCAGTGGGAAAATCCTATGACAGAGGCTGATTTCACCAACTCCGCAGAAGAAGCCAGAGATTGGACTGATGACCTAGTGTGGTATTTCAATACCGGGCAATGCCCTGATAATCTCGATGCCTCACAAAGGAGGAGGTTCAGGCTCAAAGCTCTTAAGTTTGTGTTGCGCCCCGAAGGGCTATTTTATGCAAATATAGATGGCGTTCTCTTGCGATGTATTAAGGGAACGCAAAAGGAAAAATTCCTTGAGGAATTCCACTCTAGAATGTCAGGAGAACACCTTTCGGGAAGGCCAACGGCCTTGAAGATCATCAAAGCAGGCTATTACTGGCCCACTCTTTTTGCTGATGCACGAGCAGTCTCTCAGAAATGCGAGAAATGCCAGAGGTTTGCTGGTCGAAACAAGAACGCTCCAATGCCCCTCCAGCCGATTAGGGTTGAGGCTCCATTTCAGCAATGGGGCCTGGATTTTATCGGGACAATATCGCCAAACTCTTCGGCAGGTCATAAGTTCATTTTGACTGCCATGGATTACTTCACCAGATGGGCCGAAGCAATCCCCACAAAGCACGCCAATCAGGAGACGGTCATCGCCTTTTTGGAAGGTCTGATGACGCACTTCGGAACCTCGGAGGCCATAGTGACTGATAACGGTCCGGGTTTTATAGGAGCAGAGCTGATGGAGTTCGCCTGTAGGCACGACATTTATCTAAAGGCATCCTCCAATTATTACCCTCAGGGTAACGGCTTGGCCGAGTCCACAAACAAGAACTTGATGAAAATTATAAAAAAAATCAGTGGAACGGAACAAAAGATCTTGGTACCTACTCCTCGACAAGGCGTTGTGGGAAGACCAAATATCAGTCAAAAAATCCATCGGGACATCTCCATACGCCCTAGTATACGAAAAAGAGGCAGTCTTGCCTACCCACATCGAAATGCCTGTGTTGTGGATGCTGGACGATGAAAAGGGCAATTTAGATCCCCTGGACGCTAGGCTTGCTCAGCTGATACAGCTGGAAGAAGAAAGAGAAAAGGCCTATGATACTTTTATGAAGCATGCAGGCTCCACCAAAAAGTGGTTCTCGAAAGGATCCACGGCAAGGGTTTTCAAGGTCGGAGACCTGGTGCTCAAATGGGACGTCTGGAAAACCAAGCCGGGCAACCATGATAAGTTTGATTCCTTCTGGGAGGGTCCATTCCAGATTGCACATGTGAACCAGCATAATGCCTTCGTCTTGAAAGATATGGAGGGTCACATCCTTCCAATTCCGGTCAACGACTTTCACTTGAAAGCCTATCATCATTGAAGCATAAAATACCGAAAGGTTTTCCCTGTAAATATTTCACTTTTGACGGATTTATTTATTTTGTTTGTAAATAATTGTCGTTTTAGGTTTCTTAAATTTCTGGTCGCTGAAGCCCAAGCAAAAGCCTGCCTCTCCTTCGGGTCCAAAAATGGCAAGCAATGGGAAAATTTTCCAAGTGGTAAAAATTCCCTTCGTTTCCCGCCTTTCAGATAGAATCCCCAAGTCATCGGCATGTTGCTGCGATTTGCAGTCGAGACAAGTGGAAGATGTCATGCGTTCAAGGTTGTTCCAAAGGTTTTTGCCCTCTAGCGCTCGCCAAAGGCCTCCATACCCCAAAGCGCCACTCTTCTACGACGATGTCGGGCGAAGAAAAGTCACCAAAAGTCTTCCAAAAAAAAAAAAAAATGTTTAGTGTAAAAATGGCCCTCCGTCGCTCGCCCGAAGCTAGTTTACCCTGGAGCGCTTACCTTTTCCAGCGATTTTGGGCTAAATTTAAAAGGCAAGACTGGGGCTGAAATTTCAAATTTTTTTTTCTAAGTATGGAAATTTCCCTCCGGCGCTCTCCATGGAAGAAAACGCCCTGAAGCGCTCAAGTTTGGAGTGCTCTAGGGATAAAATTTTCAAGGCACCCATTTCTTGATGGCCGACCTAGGGAACCGTGCAAGGCTCGATCTTCAAGAAACGTGTATTTAATGGTGACGACTACATAGGATTCGAGACGGATGCTTGCTTAAAAGAGAAAAGGGGAAAAGGACATTTTGTAAGGACACTTTAGGTCCCATCATTTAGATTTTGTGCATGGCCAACCTGAGAAAAAGCGTTGACGTTCACCAACTCCGTGCACTGGGTCATTAATTCAGGGTCTGACATTTAAATATGCCCACACCCCTCATCATAGTGAATTCAACTTCCACAGAAGATTAACCAAGTAAAATTCAAGGTGCTCAGAGCTTCGGTAAAACGGTAAAAGTCAAATTTTACAGACTTGGAGTAGCAATTTGAGTCCAATTGCGCCATGGGAAAAGGAGAAGTTGGTGAAAGAAGCGCTGTAGCTACGCAGACATCCTCAAATTCGCTCGAGAGCAGGGTACAAGCGTCCGAAACTGCCGCCAGAAGGGACATTCTTTCAGAGCAGTCGAAGCAACCTCCTCCACCACCAGTTGACAATTGGAGTAGGCTCAGAGATGGGTCTTACTCTCAAAATATAATCCATTTAAGGGATTTAGTCGAGGAATGGAAGGACAAAGTCCCTAAGTCGAACTTGCTTGCTGTGGCCTATCAAGCGCGCCTGTATCATTTTTTGTGCTGCCAGGTGCACCACTGCCCAGAATTGATAGCAACAGTGGCAGAATACTATAATCCGCGCACCCGCCAGGTCTGCGACTACAAGGGCATGCCTCTATTTTTCATAGACGCAGAAACCCTGGAGGCAGCTTTCGCGCCGGGCCACCCGCTAAACAAGGACTATATAGTTAGGAGGGTTAATCTCAAAGAACAGGCCAGTAGATTCTCTAATACTCCGACCATGCGACAGTTCCTGAATTTTGAGCTGCATACATCACTTGCTCCCCGACAATGGCCGCAGAATCCTTTGCCCTTGTCGGATTTCAAGAGCCCTCACATTTACACTATGTTGGCCTGGGTTCTGGGTTGCGGGTCGGACTTGACAGTTCACCCGTATCAAATCGCCATCGCCGAGTGCCTCCAGCACGAAGAGTTTTATGACCCTAAGTTGATGCAGGACAAGACCAAGCCTGTATTCTTTGATTGGGCTAGTTACTTGGCCCAGGCGATACATATCGCCCTTGATGACCTCAAACAGAAGAAATCGGACACCTTTAGATTCGGTTCTTATTTGGCCTGGTTATTCTTGTTCCAGTTTCATGATAAAATGAAGTCAATTCCGATGCGGCGTGGAGACGAACAGGGCGCCCCACGTCCGGTTTATGAGTGGACCCGAATGCTGTACAAGGAGGAGTCCTACTACAGGTTCAACAAATATTTTCTGAGCCGGGCCCTGACTGTCCTCCAAGGCGGCTGCTCCCGAGTTCCCCGCGCATTGAGCGAGCACTTCATAGAAGGGGAGATACCCTTCGGGGATATTTTTCGGCTAACGCAAGGGTTAGTAATCAGAGTTTACGGCTTTACAGGCAAGCCTTTTCTGCTGCCTTATTATGCTTCAGAATACCAGTTTGCGCTCGAGGCGGCGCGACAGATGGATTACACCGATGAGAAGTATGGACAAGGCAAAAAGAAAGGGCACATATTTCCTTACCCGATCACATGGGGGGAGGTGAAGATTGAGATTAGTGGACATCATCAATTCCTCACTGCCATGCTTTCAAGTTTTGGGTTGATACAGCTCCCGCAGCGTTGGAAATATGATCCGCTGGATATCGTTAGAAAGGTTCGATGCGTTCAAGAATTCCACGCCTGTCCCAGGAAGGATATAATGGCCGAATGCAATAACCTTGAGAGGCGGGACTTGGAATGGCACATAGAGGACATGCGGTCATACCCGCCGTGGCACGACTTTTATGAGGAAGAAGCAGAGTATGATCCTCACGGCAATAAAGATCATATGGCGGATGCTGTCAACTTCAAGAAATGGCAGAAAAAGCTGAGGAGAAAAGGGTGGGCCCTTGACAAAATATCTGAATGGTGGATAATGCGTTGTTGGACAAGGAGGGAAAGGTCAGGCAAAGACCTAGAGAATGATGACAAATTCTCCACGCTTTACGATACACATCATGCTAGGTGGCAGCTTATCGTTTTCCGGGACCTCGTGCCCCAGAGCGTCATACGCCTATATAAGGGCCAAGACCCGCCCCAACGACCACTTTCACTTGGTGAAGGGTCAAAGAGCGGCGAGGGGAGAAGTCAAGAAAAAGATAAAGGCTAGTCTTCAGTATCGATGGTACGACCAGTCTACGAAAAGCGTCCCGTCGAAAGGACCCCACCAAAGAAAGGCTCATCCAAAAGTACAACCACTGTAGCGGTTGTGCATTCCCCATCAGAGCAACCAAAGAAGAGACCAAAAGTGACATTTGTTCACAAGGGAGGCGCTTCAGGCGGACCTACTAGCCCTACACCAGGCAGCCAAGAAGAGGAGGTGCCCCTTAAAAGGAAGAAGAGGATAGAGAAACACAAGGAGGAAAGGATCGCACCTGTGAAGGAGACCGTGTAGCGAGGAGCCATACCTTCAGAGGTCATCTGCGTTCAAGAAGACACCCTTTCACAGAGTGACGACACTGTACGTTGGGCTACTCAGTGCATCAATTCACCGGCCTCCATTGGCCTCGCAGGTACGCATTCCACCATCTTTGAAACCTTTAAGTCCCGGACTGCGGCACCCTCGTCTTCCGTTGTTGAACTCGTCCCCGCGGCCATTCCCTTGGCTAGCGGAACAGTAGCCGCCCATTCCATTACTGCTGCAGTATCCCTTGTTGAAAGCCAATCTCCTGCAAAATTTGAACCTAGCCATCTAGCCTTTGTGCCTCCCACAGAAACCCTAACCTAGAGTCAATCAGGTGCCGTTGCGCCAGAACCTCCGAAAGCCCCGCGAGTCTCCACTACAGTCGCTAGTCCGACCGAAACCCTAGTTCAACCTCCAGGGTCTTCCCCTGTTACAAACCCTACAGCCGAAGCACCCCCAGTAGAGCCCCAATCCCAACGACTCACTCCTACTAGCTTGTTTGCCGCAAAACGTACATCCCAAGGCTACAACGGCATGGACCTGGTCAGAATAATGGATGAGCGCCCCTTGATGACCCAGGGTGGCCACGGCTCCAGTAAATGGAGACGAAACGTAATGAAGAGGAAGGGCGAGGAGCTTGCTCAGGTGGAGAAACGCACCAGTATCGACCCATATCGGATGATACTCTATAAAGAAAAGAGAGTCCCTAAGGTACAAAAGCCGAAGAAGGACATGACAGATGACGATTACGAGTACATCCCTCAGCAAAAAGATATCAGTAATCTCAACTTGGAGAATACGGCAGTTGGGATTCATCAAAAAACTGAGTCAATGCTGGCCAATCATTTCCAACTGCAGGGGCAGTATTATGAGCTAGAAAATGAAAAACTTGAGCTGGAGGGAGAGATGGCGAAGTTGCAGGCAAGGTGGACGAGACGGAGAAACAGTATAAGCTGTTGCAGTAGCAAATGGAGGCGGCGGAGAAAGAAAAGGAAGAAGTACAGGCCCACAATGTCAAACTTCAAGGCCTGTTACAACAAAAGCAGAGGCAGTTAGAGGAGCATGCCGCAAAGGTCGAAATGTTCACCAAGGAGGGAGTGAAGGAGATGTCGGCCCGTTTGTTGAAAAATTTCAAGACCAGGGCTTCAAGGTCATCGTTTGTCCTCTCTTTCATGTCGGGCGGGGGGGGGGGGGGGTCGATTTAGCGCTCAAGGCTGGGAACCTTGAGCGTCGCAGCCTCCAAATTCCCCCAACAGATCCACTTGCCTGCAATTGGGCAACCGTAAGGGCAACCTTGCATTTTTACTTTGAGAAACTCGACAAGATTCACCAAGCCAGGTCTATCCTGGACAAATTAGAAAAGGAAAGGGACTTTTGCCTGGCTTCTTTCCAGACCTTAGCGTCACATGGGTTCCCAAGTTTCACGGACGTCAACGGAAACATCCTTTCCGAGGAAGAGCTGCAACTAAGATGGAATGCCTTTGAGGCAAATACAACAGATATTGACGCCTGGACTGATCCGATTCAGGAAGCCCAGGTAACGCAGCTCTCGGCCAGACTTTGCCAGATCCGTTCCTGTTTTGGCACCCTGAACCTGAAGGTGCAGCAAATTGATATGCACCAAGTTGAATTCTTCGAGCACTTGGTCGAAGATATCCGTACTTTCAGGTTGATTCCAGACGAGGACTGGGCTCGGGTCCAAGCCGCCGTCAACGAAATACAGGAGCGCCTTGCCACGGCTGAGCGGGATCAGAGAGAAGAAGAAGCCCAGGGAGAGCAGTCTGAGGAAGAAGAAGAAGGAAGGGGGCACATAAGGAGAACGCCCTGAAGAAAGCGCTGATGAAGAGGACCTGCCAGGGCAAGACCAGCAGAAGAGTCAAGCAGGGGCTGGGGGTGACTTCGTAGCCCAATGAATGAAGGCCTGGGTCTTGGCATCAAGGCGAGCTCGATAACCCACGAGCCGCTAGAAATGTTGCCACATTTCTTGAGGGGTGTTAATTTTCTGATGTTTTCTGTCATCTCCGGGTTTGGCCCTAAATCGCAGCAATCAGGTGGCGATTTGAAGAGAATTGCCCGTTCTGGGGCGCTTTAGGGCAAACCTTTAAATTTGAAAAATTGTTTTTTTCGTAAGTCCAGAATTTCGCCCTAAGTCGCTGCAGTTTGGAGCGATTTAGGGCATTATTTCCAGCATCGAGCGCTTTAGGGCGCAGTCCGAGCAGTTGGGCCAAAAGGATGCAAGAGGGCCATAAAAATTTCTAAGTATGGAATTTGCCCAAAAAGCACTCCAGCCTGGAGTGCTCCAGCGCATATTTTTACATTCTGAGCGCTTTAGAGTCATTTTCTCCCCAGAGCGCTGCAGGGCTAATTTTGGTCAAGCTGTCGGATAAAAGGTAAGTTTTGTCTAAGTGTTGAAGTTGCCCTAGGTCGCACCAATTCAAAGCGCTTTCGGGCCATTTTCCAGATTTGGTGCGCTACAGAGCAATTTTGCCGCCACCCACGGAGAAGCAAGAGACCCTAAAAATTTCTAAGTATAAAAATTGCCCCAGAGTGCTCCAGTTTGAAGCGCTCCAGGGCTAAAATTCTTATCTCGAGCGCTCCAGGGTCATTTTCTCCCTTGAGCGCTATAGGGTAATTTTGGTAGACAAACAAAAGGCACCCTAGAGCGCTGCAGTTGGGCAGCGCTAAAGGGTAAAATCTCATTTCCAGAGCGCTCCAGGGCGATTTTTGACACTTGTTGAAATTTTGAAGACATTGGCGGCCATGCAGTCTTAGGTCAGCAGAAGTCCTTTCGAGATTTTGATGTAGTTTCCCTCCCACTTTTCACTAGTCAAGCAGAGGAGAAGAGGTCAAGATTTCTCGACATTAGGGTCCATGAAAGTACAGCTTGAGGCCATACCGCCACATCCACCACAGTGATAGACCATACCCTCCAGCCGTCAAATCCGTTAGAGACCATACTAGCATCTGGGGAATCACTGCTATAAATAGCAGCTTAATGCATTGTAAAAATGGGGGGAACATATTGCTAAAGAAAGCTGCTGTAGCTAATACTGTTTGCTTCAATACAATCCATACTTTGGCTCCGATTGTGTCTCTTTCTTTTATGCTGCCTTATTCGTGTCATTTCTGCATTTACTCATTTATTTTTCTGATTGCTGTCATTCTGAACTCTGGATCGCAGCATTGGCAATTATTTGAGCTTGGAATGCATGTTTAAGGATACATAGGGAAGAACCTCATAATTGGTTTCTGTTACATGTATTGTTTTGATTGCTGTTGGTTTAGTTATTAGCCAGTGACTGTGCTGCTTGTTCTTTCCCAAAGCTGATAAACCACCATTTCTATCCCTTAACCCTTTTATTTCTTTCCAGTTCTCTTATCTTAAAACCGAAAAGTTATATAGGAAGCCGGCCTCCTCCGGAGATTGGCACGGAAGGCATCTCTTCCCTCCGGCCTTTTCAAGCTGTTGGGCGAATCGAGGGCGCATCACCACCAAATCTTTTCCTCATGGCAGATTTGTAACCAACAGCCCTTAGTTTGAGTAACAGTTATTAGAGTTTAGGCATAAGCCTAAAACTTGAATTACAGCTTGATTTTATCCTTGAGCATATGATTAATTAAAAGCTTGGCCTGAGAACCAACAACATATACAGTAACTGAGTTTAATAGAAGCTAAACTAGCTTGAGCGTAAGATCTTCCCAAACGATTGGCCTAGAATCTTGCTCGAAAGTCATTTAGCATGTGCATTTGGGAGAGGCTCAAGAGAGCAGAACTTAAATAAGAGTCGTTGATTAGATTGCACAGTGTAGATGACAAATTGTTTAATTTGTTATATTTGACAAGCTTAAAGGAGCCTTAAAGGCACCTAGATTTAGTTATGAGTAAGCTTAACTAACCCTAGCAAGTCTCAAGCTTTAAAGTTAAGCGTAATTATATCTTAACAAGCAATTACCAGGCTAAAGAAATAAGATAGGTTTGGGTTTAGCTTTTATGTTTAAGCTTAGTTGATGCAGGGCTGATCCTAACCGATCCTTAAGCTAGAAGGCAATGACCATGATTTTATCTTATGCGCTATATGCACATGTTCTTATTACTCAATCATAGAGATGTGTACATTGCCCAATGCTTTGAGATAAACAATGCATGCTTTAGCTTTGCACAAAACATTCACGAGGCTAGTATGAGCTTACTCAACAATAGTGATTGTACCACAATGGATGTTGTAATTTGGGCTTGAAATAGTACAAAGCACTATCAACGCTCAAGGTTATATCACACCATTCAAATGCAGTTCAATTGATATCTCAAGAAACGATGTTGCATATAATATGCATGTGGGGAGCTGTAGGATTCTATGCTTTTTGAAATAAGATTCGATGGTCATTAGACAAGCTCAACTTGAATAAGTGCATGTAGACAACATCGAGCTAGATCCAATAGTAGGCATGAATGCAGTCTTTCTTAAAAATAGTTGAAGTAAGCTTTGGGATTTCAAGCTCGTTTCTTAATAGAAGCTAAGAAGGCTTTTAAGCTTGTGTGCATCATAGCTCCTTGAATGAAGGTTTGATCAAATGACCCTAAAGCTTTCTTGTAGACTAATAAATTCGTGCCTAAAAGGAGCCTTCAAAGTCCCCAAAACGACAAGTTCATTGTTGATGATCACAAGATTAGTGAGTAGCCTTTATTAAGTAGTTATTGAGGTTTGTGGATTTGTTAGGTCCATGGCATTCATTTATGTGTGATCAACGGTTGGCAATGAATAAATGTCTTAGGGTTGAAGAAAAATTTACCCTGTGTTTATAGGTAAGTAATAATAGGAGAAATGATTGCTCATAATTCATGACAGAGACAGGTGTATGGTTGTGGACCACACACATGTCAGATTAGTCTCAATCAAAAGGGGTTACCAAGACCACTGTCTGTAGTAAAGCATTCTAAGGTCTGTTCCCGAATCATTTGAGAAATTAACAGGTAGAAAATATAGGCTATTGCATTCTCTATAGCCAAGTAAAAAATTGAAGCCACTAATACTAGTAATCGCTTTTGATTCCCAAGGTTATTAGCATAGTTGAGAAAATCGTAATTGGGAGTCAATCGGCTGGAATAGAAATCGGCAAAAAAAAACCGAAGAAAACGAATTTTTTTTTCATGCATATTACAATGAATTAACATTATGCAAATCAAATATTGCAATAAAAGCAACAATTCAAGTCAAGACATCATACAAGGCTCAAGCTTTAAGTACTCATGAAAGTGACAAAACACATCTTGTATTGCTTATAATATGAAAAAAATGTGTCAAAATGCCTCAAGAGGCCCATACACTAAGTTCTGGCAATTCCTTTGCCCCTTGTCCTAACATAAGTTCTAGTCTCTCTTGGTTGATGTGTGCTTCTAGTTTCTTGCGCTTCTTCTTGTGCTAAGGCCTCTTCTTGGTCCCTTGCTGCCATCTCCTCTGCTAGGTTCTCATAGTTGTGTAATTCTTCCATGCTGAATAGAGGCTCTTGCTGCTCCTGTGCTTCTGCATCTATGGTCCATTTAGATTATGGATCAATGTCATTTAGGCCAATGGGCTCAATATTTGTTTTTTCAAAATTTTTTTGGTGGAGATGAAGGTTGTAATGCACAAACACAAGATCATTTAACTTTTCTTGTGCAAGTCTGTTACGCTTCTTGGAGTGTATGTGCTCAAACATATTCCAATTGCGCTCACAACCTGAAAAGCTGCACGGTTGAGATAAGACTCTAACTGCTTTGTGCTGCAAATTGGGCGTAAAATCACCATAAATCTAGAAACAACAAAAAAAAAATTAATATTTCACATGTAACAGCGTAAAAGTGTAAATTTTAAAACAAAATCAAAAGACAATAAATAATAATTTGATGAGGTTTACTTGGCCTCATATACTTAATAGCATTTTTGCATTGCTCAGATGGGAATTGGTGACCACGACATGCCTTATAATCTTGTATCTCGGCACGTGTTTTATCGCGCAATTGTTTACTCTTGGAGAACATGCGGTCAATGCAATCTTGAAGGCCAATCTTGACCTCATAATCAGCACAGAATGTAGGGGTATAAAATAATTTGGGGTTTAAATAGTTGCGATGTCCATTTGTTATCAATGATAGTCCAAATGACATCATATTTGGCGCGGTTATGTTCATAAAATGCAGCAATTGCCTCTTTTGCCCTATCCATAGCCTCATATACAAATCCCATTGGAAATTCTTCTCCATCAACAAGACGAAGAATCTTCACCAATGTCTCTGAGACCTGAAAAAAAAAGAAACACTATTTTAAAGAAAAATATTTTACAACATAAATAAAATATAACAAATTAAATAAGCGTAGTCTTGTACCTTGATGGCCTCATACATGGCCATCCAAAAGTCCTCCTCAAACAAGTACGTATAAACATTTTGCCCCTCAGATGATGTTCGGTATCTTGCAGCTACTTCAGAATTCCACTCATCACTCACAAACATTTGCTTTAGTGACCCTCTTGCATCATAAATGCTTTGCACTGTCACAAAGTTTGTGGCGAAGCATGTAATGCTAGGCCGCACTAGCTCCCTCCCATTGGTAAATCGCCTCATGAGGCTAAGGACCCATGCATGGTTGTAAACTTAGTTATCAAATTCGTCGATTTTTTTATATGAAATTCGAAAATCGTCGAATTTGAAACCCTATCGAATAAATTCGCCGAACAAACCCTAAATTCGGGAAAAAAAAATTGGGTGAAAAAACAAGCATTAAAAACCCTAAAATTAAATTTTAGCTATTGAAAAAAATAATGAGGAAGCGATCAAAAACCCTAAAATCAAATTTTAGCTATTGAAAAAAATATAGAAAAAGTGCTATAAACACAATAGTTGTGAACAAACCCTCCTGCAATCTCCCTCTTGCAACATGCAATTTGGAAGCTGGAATTTTTTGAAAGCAACCATTTTCAATCTATTCTCAACCTCATGGGGATGTTGTTTTCTTTATTTCTTTATCATCGTTTGAGAGAATGGATAGCTCTCAAAGTTGCAGCTGACAAACAAATCTCCCATTTGGAGGCTTCATTATTCTGCACCTGCTATTTGAAATGCTCCTTGTCTCAAATAATCTGGAAGTTCTTCAAAATAAAAGAAAAAGAAAAAAACATTGCTCTTTAACCCTAAAATAAAAGTAAAAAAACATTGCTCTTTAACCCTAAAATAAAAGAAAAAAAACATTGCTCTTTAACCCTAACTTCTAAGGAAACCTAAAATTAAACTTTTCTAAGAATAATATAAAATAGTGTAAGTGCTTTCTTTTATGCATGATAACAATTTTTTATTATAATTGGTAGATAACTTATAATTTATATTTCAAAAAAATTATTGATTTAACCTTTAAGAATCTTCTCATGTGTTAAAAAATTACTATATTTACATAAAGTTATAAAAATGTTTATATTTTAAAAAATATTTTAATATATTTTAAAGTATATATTTTAAAAAATGATTAAAAATATTATTAAAAACAAATATTTTAATTTTATATATTTGATTTTTAAATTTTATAGAAAAAAAAATTGTATGAAAATATATATACATTTATTATATTTCGAATTTTATTACGAATTTTTAAACATGTTGAATTTGTTTCGAACTTTAAAAATATCGAACTCGAATACGAACTCGAACTTGATAACTAAGGTTGTAAATGAATTTTGTGATGGCCTTAGCCCGCCTTACAACCTCTGCCACCAAAGGTAATTTCCCAATGTCCTTGAGGAGCAATGGGCTGCACATGGGGTCCAAAAAATGGTGGGGAATCTCTCCAAAATTCTCCTGGCTGCCTTATATGCTGCTGCGTTGTCCGTGATGATTTGGACAACATTCTCCTCTCCAACCTCCAAGACAACCTCCTCCAACAACCCTGCAAGTATTTCAACACTCTTAACATGTGCCAATACATCTATTAACCTAAGGAATGCAGTTCCTGCTGCAGATGCAACCAAAAAATTAAGCAGGGTTCTTCCCCTCCTATCTGTCCAACCATCAGACATTATAGTGCAACCCTTGGTGCTCCACACCAAGCGCTGGTTGTCAAGCACAACCTAAAGTATAAAAAAAAATTTAGTCATGCACATTGCATATTGATTTTATCATATTAATATATATAATAAAAAACTTAGTCATGCCATATATATATATATATATAAATTTAGTCAAGTACAATGATACAACCTGAATGTCGTCCACGGATTGTTGAAGGAGAGGGCCCCTAAGGTCATCATAAGTTGGCATCCTAAATCCTGCGCCGCAGCTTGCGACGACATCTATCATGTGCCGCCAGTATGGAGACCTTGCCACATTGAAGGGAATGTCATAATAGTACCAAAAAGTGGCAATGGCTGTCGTCGCTGCATTGTGCTTCTCTTGGTTCCACGCGGCCATACCCTCAAGCGTGGATTATGCCCCTGGCACAGAACGGTCTACAAAAGAGGACTCTCCCGTCCCACTAGCTCCTTATGCACTTGGAGGACGCGAACTACTCTGTTGAAAGTACCGCTTCAAATTGCCACTAGTACAACCACCTCAGGAGGGGGGGGGGTGAAATGGCATTGCTATAATTTCTTTTTTGACTAGCATTTTCATCTGTTGCAGTGATCATGGCGTTTACTTCGTTTTTAATATCTTTTGGCACCTTATCACATATTGCTATATTATTTCCTGGTATCCGTGCCAAATGGAATTTGAGGCAAAAAACGCCTCCATTATAATGGTTGCCACAAAAATTGCATTTAAAATTCCCTCTTGTTTGCCCTAGCGTTGCATACGCCCATGCTGAGTTAGTAACAACAAAGTTACAACTTACAATCACTTGAAAAAAGGAAAAAAAAACTAAACCCTAAACCAAAAGGCTAGGGTTTAGGCCCTTTAGGGTTTAAAATTGAAACATTGAGTCATTGACAGCTGAAAAATAGGCTTGCATACATAGTTATTAGGCAGCAATATTTACTTAAAAAGAGAAGAAAAAAAATCCTAAACCCTAAAAAAAAACCTAAGACTAGGGTTTAGGGTTAAATGTAAATGTTTAAATTAAAGTTTAACATAAACAAAATTACAAATATTGATAGGCAGCAATATTTACTTAAAAAGAGAAGGAAAAAAAATCCTAAACCCTAAAAAAAACCCTAAATAATAAATCATTAATGTTTAACATATATCGATAGGCATCAATATTTACTAAGTACTTAAAAGTTAAAAAGAGGAAAAGAAAAATCCTAAGGACCTAAACCCTTACAAAAAAAACCCTAAAAAACCCTAAACCCATTTAATGTTTAACAAATATTGATAGGATAGCTAATAATTTGGCTTGCATATATCAATTTAGTATCTCTATTTAAAATGAGGAGAAAAAAAAAACTAAACCCAAAACCCAAGACTAGGGTTTTCGTTTTTAACTTTTAAATTTGAGAACATCCCTAACCTAATTTCAAACAACCCTAATTGAATTTCAAACAAGCCCTAATCTATTTAAAAAAAAAGAGTTTTAAAAAAATTTCTGACCTTGAATGAATCTTTTGGCTGGATGTTGTTGGCTGCCGGATTCCTTCACACCGCAATTGCTCGCGCTCCTAGGATGCCTTGGCGTAGTTGGTCCGGGTGGTAGTGTTGGAACAAAATCTGCCTTTGATTAATTGTATTGCGCCTTAGACCTTGCCAACATTGAATAGACGGACCTATCTTGGGAATGTCCGTCTAATCTCCAGAGTAGGCTGGTTCCTTTTTGCTTTGTTTAGAGAAAAGAGAACATAAAGAAGGGAAATGCTTGTAAAGGGAAATGTAGCCGAGGCTAGAAGCTTTTCTCACGGTGCATTTTAGACAACAACCAGGATAAAACATACGTATTACTGTTACAAGCTTTCTTTTACACCTTCATGTAGAAATCATAACTTTCTAAGTGTGATTCAGACGTTTCATCTAACACATATAAGCATACTTAATCTTAACTCTAGCAATATAATTCATACATGCATAGTCCAGATTTAGAACAGATACAATATAGAATTCAATAATGTAAATAGAAGTCAAGAACCAGATACATACACTTTCACACAGAAAATTAGAAGCCAGAAGAAGAGTAGCTTTATTTGCTTGCATCTAGAATAATGTATATCAATCTTGTAAACATCCAAGAGCCGACCACTTTTCAAAATGCGTCTACCACTTTATATACCCAAAATGGGTATCTTTTACAACTAGTACATCTTGGATTTCAAATCAATTACAAACAATAACTACAGTTTCTAATAATAAGCAAAAGATCTTCTGCAAATTGGATTCTAACAGATCTGATACTTCTCCTTTATCTGACACCCCCAGAGATAAAAAATTTGGTGTAAGGGCATGTTTTAGTTGCTAAGAATATATCTTGTCAGGAACAGCTGTCATGTCCCGAAATCACGACGTCTTCAAGCGCTCTACTTCATCTGCCTCCTGCTTTAGAGAAAACAAAACATGTCGCGAAATCGCGACACTTTAGCCTTGTAAGTTTTGTTTCTCTCTTTCTCTTGTCAAAAAACTGACATGTCGCGAAATCGCAACCGAATTTAGGAATGTCGCAAAATCGCGACATCTTCCTTGTCTTGGACTTGTCTTCTCGATTTATCGGCAAAAACGCAACACGTCGCGAAATTGCGACACTTTCGTCTGCTTGACTCTCTTGCGCTGTTTTGTCGCGAAAATTAGACATGTCTCGAAATCGCGACATCGTCTTTCCTTAGCTCATTTTCCCTTTCTGTTACCCTTCAAAAATAGACTGCATCGAGCTTCTCAAAATGGCACCCTGTTGCAAAATCTCTGTTGTCTTCTAGAGGTAGTCTTTTTTTAGACTAATAGGTAGCAAGGTAGGAGAGTGTTTTTTTCTATTTGCAAGAGGTCAGGAGAGAAAATGAGAAAAAACAATTGCTTTTTCCCTTTTATCGGCCGTAGCCTCTACCCGCATGGCTGTGGCCGATTTTTTCAAAAAATCGGCAAAAAATCGCCAATGAGTCGGCGATGACACGTGCGTTTGCCGATTTACTCGTTTGGCGAATGAGTCGCGATTCACTCGCAATTTTTGCGATTTTCTCAACAAATGTTATTAGACATCTGTGTGCAAATCGTTTGTCTTGGAATGGAAATATCTACAACCACACCCTAGCAGAATATTCTAGATGTCATTTTCCAACAATGGAAATAAATTATTTTTGGAGTAGAAAATCTAGTGATTTCAAGCCGTAAAATGAAATTCATTCCATCTTGACAGGATCCTTTTGACAAATGTCATTGTTGAGAAGCGAAAATTTTTAATGGGAAGTTTTCCTTTTCATTGTTTATGAAATCAGTAAATTCCTTCATGTTGTAACATTTTTTTCAATTTTCTATAGGTAGAAGTGTTTTAAGGTTGTTGTGTGTCGTTTGGGAGGAAGAATCTCTAGTGAAGCCTAGATGATTGATAGGGTCTGTTTTAATTTTACAAGAGTCCATTGTTTTCGGATATAATTCTTCTTCATAATCAGATATGCCTGTGTGGACAACAATTTTTTGAAATACCTTATGTAAGCTATGGCTGTTTGTTTTATTTATCTCTACATCAACATTGTAGTTTGGATTGTGTATGAAGTAGGACTGCTGGTTTTTCTCTTGGAAAAGTTTCTTATTTCTTTGTAAATTTTTATTTCAGAAATGTAATGCAGTCTATTTGAAATCATCTGGTTTTTCTTCATGGAATGTGTGTATATCTTTGTTTCATGAAGCTTTACTGTTTTCTCCAACATCTTATTTTCTTTTGTTCCTTTTTGTTAATGATACACTAGGATGTGTATGTATTGCCGTCCCCCTCTTATAAGGAATGGGGAGATGGGGACGTTTTGCATCCCCATTTTTGGGACCTTAAGGTGGGTCGTCCCCAAAACATCTTGGGGCACTTGGGGCCATCTTGGGATATCGTCATTGGGATGCCTAGCATCCCAGGGACATAAAAATGTCACCAGGGGATGTTTGGGCATCTCTAGGATGCCACGGTGCACCTTAGATGCCTAGGAGATGTTGGGGGCATCCCATGACTATCCTTGGGACAGTTGGGAGTCTTGGAGGGAGAGAGAGAGAGAGGAACCTTCTAATTAAAATAAGCACATCCACATAAATATTGCAATAAAACAGTAATTCATGAAAGAACAAAATATTGCAATACGAAATGGAAATGCAGAAATCTATATTAATCTCACAAAATCACAATACAGAATCGCTGGCCTCTTCGAGGGGGCAACCTCCTTCAATACTTTGATTCAATATGCAAAAAGATACATTCGTTTATGCCCCCTTGTCTTTTAAAGATACATTTCATGCAACCCTAACCTAACGCTCAAGAGTTGGCTTACATGCAAAGTGCCACCCGAGCTAGAATCTTCTACCAAACAAACAATTACATTCTTTATAATGGTTACATGAAATGGCCCCACTTGTCTAGGCACCTCAAATGCCACATACCATTACAAAATATTATAAAATATCATTAGAATGGGGTCCCCACGTTGGAAAGGGGTCATTACATAATAATATGAGAATTACATAATAATGTTAGGATGGGGTCCTAACATGCCCTTCCCCTTCAAAAAGCTTTGTCCTCAAAGCTGGAGATGAGGAAACTACTGTTGTAGTTGTTGGAGAGACTCCCAGGTGGCATCTTCAGGTTGTAGTCCTCGCCATTGAACAAGAACCTCAGTGATGACACGGTTGCAAAGGGTGCGCGATCTCCGGTCCAAAATTTGTTCAGGCTCGAGCATGATGGAACCTTCTTCATCCAGTTCTGGTAAAGTGGATTGAACCTGTACCTTATTGCCCACAACCTTCTTGAGAGAAGAGACATGAAAGACTGGATGGATCTTGGACGTGGCTGGAAGGGCCAATTTGTAGGTTGTTGCACCAATCCGTTGTAATACCTGGTAAGGTCCATAGTACTTGGTGGCTAGTTTTTGGCATCTGTGGAGCTGGAGTGATGATTGTTTGTAGGGTTGCAGGTAGAGAAAAACCATATCCCCCACTTCAAAGTTGCGCTCAGAACGGTGTTGATCAGCTTGCTGACGCATACGATTCTGGGCCAATTCAAGATTCATCTTAAGTTGTCGGAGGACGACGACATGTTGGTTGAGAGTGGTGTCAACAACGTGAACCTTGGAGCTCCTTGGAATGTATGAAGAGGGTGTTGGTGGAGGAAGACCATAGACGACTTCAAAGGGTGTAACCTTGGTCACGGTGTGATATGAAGTATTATACCACCACTCGGCCAAAGGAAGCCATTTAGCCCATTGTGCAGGATGTTCGGATACAAAGCAATGAAGATAAGTTTCCAAGCACTTGTTAACAATTTTTGTTTGGCCATCAGTCTGAGGATGATAGGCCGAACTCATTTTGAGTTGAGTGCCCTGCAACTTAAACAGTTCTTGCCAAAAATGACTAGTAAAAGTAGGGTCCCTATCTGACACAATGGATTTGGGCATTCCATGAAGGCGAAAGATGGAGTCTAAAAATATTTGGGCAACTATGGAGGTTGTGTAGGGATGGGGTAAGGAACAAAAATGAGCATACTTTGTGAGATGATCCACTACCACTAGAATAACTGATTTTCCTCCTGATTTGGGTAACCCTTCAATAAAATCCATAGAAATATCTGCCCATACTTGTTCTAGAATTGGTAAGGGTTGAAGGGTTCTAGGGGAACACACCGTTTCTCCTTTCATTCTTTGGCACTTGTCACATTCGGCCACAAAAGTTTGAATATCCCTTTTCATTCCCTTCCAAAAGAAAGTACGCTTGGTCCTTTCATAAGTTTTTAGAAACCCAAAATGTCCCGTTGTTGGTGAGGCATGCATTTCCTGCAAAATGAAATCTCGCATTTGGGATTTTTGGGGAATAACCAGTCTGTCATGATATCTCAAGTCTTGACCATCCCAAGTGTATCCAGGGCATGAGTTGGGCTCTGCTTGAAGTTTGTTGATCAAAGTTTGCAAGCTAGAATCCTTGGCCATTTCTTCTCTGAGATTATTAATCCATTGAGGGATTGGTGAAGATATAGCATTTAACATACTCTGATCTTCAAACTGTCGAGATAGTGCATCGACCACTATATTCTCCTTTCCTTTTTTATATGTGATTTCATAATCATAGCCCATCAATTTGGAGACCCACTTTTGTTGTTCAGGTGTGGCTACCCTCTGTTCCAAGAAATACTTGAGACTTTGATGGTCGGTTTTGATTGAAAAATGATGCCCAATGAGATATGGCCTCCAATGATTAACATGTAAAATGGCTAACATCTCCTTTTCATAAGTAGATTTACCCAAATTTTGGCCTGAAAGGGCTCTACTGGTGAAGGCCAATGGTCTTCCTTCTTGCATCAAAACTACCCCGATTCCATTGCTCAAAGCATCACTTTCAATTACAAAAGGTTTAGAAAAATCAGGCATTGCTAACATTGGGGTGGTTGTCATAGCTTGCTTTAATTCCTTGAAAGTGTTCTCTGTTGGTTCTGACCACATAAAGGAATTCTTCTTCAACATGGTTGTTAAAGGAGCCGCTATCTTTCCATAGTTTTGTACAAATTTATGGTAATACCCCGTGAGGCCCAAAAATCCTCGAAGTCCCTTGAGGGTGTGAGGCTTTGGCCATGCTTGAACAACCTGAATCTTTGTAGGGTCGACTTTAACTCCTTTGGTGACAATGTGACCCAAATACTCTACTTCTTGCAACCCAAAAGAACACTTAGACCTCTTGGCATAAAGTTGATTCTCAGACAAAAGCTGCAAAGTCTGATCCAAATGTTGTAAGTGCTCCTCCCAAGAGCGACTATAAATTAGAATGTCATCAAAGAAGACTAGAATAAATTTGCGAAGGAAGGGCCGAAAAATGGAATTCATCAAACTCTAAAAAGTGGAGGGTGCATTGGTCAAACCAAATGGCATAACCAAGAATTCATAGTGCCCTTCGTGAGTCCTAAAAGCAGTTTTAGGAATGTCATCTTCCTTGATTCTGATCTGATGGTATCCTGATCACAAATCCAACTTTGAGAAATATTGGGCTCCATGCAATTCATCCAATAACTCATCAATTACTGGAATGGGAAATTTATCTTTAACCGTTATTTTATTTAGTTCCTTGAAATCCACACACAAATGCCAAGACCCATCTTTTTTCCGTACCAACAACACTAGGGAAGAATAGGGACTGACGCTAGGACGAATAACCCCTGCAGCAAGAAGTTCCTGCACCATTTTCTCTATTTCTGATTTTTGGGCATATGCATACCTGTAAGGGCGGACATTTGGAGGAAGACTACTAGGAATAAGCTGAATTGCATGATCATGAGTACGACGAGGGGGTAGTCCATTGGGTTCCCCAAAAACTGTGGCATGTTTTTGCAATAACAATTGTAATTCCTCTGGTTGGTCTTTGTCTCCGCTATCTAAGTCTTGTATAGCAAATAGTTGGGCCACAACGCCATGGGTTGACTTTTTCAATAGTTTTTCCATCCTATGAGACGTCACAATTTGAGTAGCCCCAGCCTTCAAGCCCCGTAAGGTGTACTCTGTTCCCTGTTGGCTGAATTTCATCCACAATTCAGAGAAATCCCATAATACTGGACCCAACAGTCTCAACCACTGAGCCCCCAAAACATCACACCCACCTAGGGGTAGGGCAAACATGTCTGCCTTAAGATTATATTCCCCTATTTGTATTTTAACATTTCTACACTTTCCCTTACAAGGCAAAGTTCCTCCATTGGCAATCATGACTTCAAAGGAGTTACAAGTATTAATATAGCAATTTCCCTGTTTGGCCACCCTTGGGTCAATGAAGTTATGGGTGCTCCCAGAGTCAATGAGAATTATGACCCATTGTCCTTTGAAGTGTCCTATCACCTTCATGGTTTGGGGAGTTGATATTCCTGCTAAGGCATGCACCAAAATTTCCGGTTGGGATTCTTCTTGAATGTCAGACTGTTCTATATGTTCCTCTTCCTGATGATCCTCTTCCTCCTCAGAAGATTCGATGGTTATTGCCTCATCCACATCCAACAAAAACAACTTTTGTTGCACACATTTATGCCCTGGTGAATATTTTTCATCACAATTATAACCAATGTTCCACGAGCTTGGGGAAAAGGGGATGGATTTCAAGGATAGCGGGGGACGGTAGGCCGATTTTAGGGGACGACTGGTATAATAGTATGAAATTTTTTAGAAATTTAGAATAATCTACAGATTCTACACAACAAAAATGAAAAATACTAAATACTAATAGTTTACAACAAAAATATTTAGAACTTAGAAGCCATTAGAATAATTTAAAAATTAAATTTTACAACAAATGTCAAAATGAAAAATAGTTGCAAAAATACCAAGGTTCCACAAGGACGTGCTCCCTCGTCCCTTACGTCCCCGGTACGGGGGGACGACGGGGAGCCTTCCTCGGGATGCCAGAGGCCTGTTGGGGATGGTCGATCGTCTTTGGGGACGCTTGGGCCGTCCTTGGGGATGCCTAGCCGTTGCCGGGGACGACATGAGCGTCCCCAAAGACGCCCAGCCGTCCCCCACGGTTGGGCATCTCAAATCAATTTTAAAACATATGAAAAGTTTAAGTATTATATTTAAAAAAAAACGGTAGGGGGTGGGACCCATGAAAGTCTCACCCCCCCAAATTCTAAAAATTAAAAGAAACTAACACTATAAAGTAAAAAGATAAACTTCAAAAGTTAAAAGTTAAAACAAACACACTCTTTCAGCAGTGACGAAGAAGAAGAGCAGGGGTAGCAACAATAAGAGCAGGGATAGCAACAACTGGCAGCAAGAGCAGGGATAGCAACAACAGGCAACAACAAATCCAAGTTTGTTTTGAAGTTTTCCAATTTTCATTACCTCATCCAAGTCTCTTTTGAAATTTTCATAAATTTTTTTTAACATTCAACATGAGCAGCAATGAATCAGATTAATTTAACATTCATATGGAGGGGGAAAACCAAAGTGAAAATCAAAATCAAAATATTCATGCTGCTAGGGATTTTGCCTCTACTATCCAACCTCAAACTTCCAAAGGGGACAACACTACTTCTAGTTTTGATTGTCCATCACCATTATTAAAATAATATGCCAAGGGTCCATTCAATATTAAAAAACCTTTGCTGCAATTTGTAACCAACTGTGACCAAGGAAAAAATTTATGGGGGCTCAAGAACATGGCTGTGTAATTTTTGTAAAACTGAGTTTAAGGGCAGCTATAATAGGGTTGAATATCATCTCATTGATAAAGCAGGAATAGGGGTTAAGGCTTGCAAAAAAATGACCTGGGTATAAATGTCTGAAGTCAATAGGCTTGTGCAAGAGGCCAAATTTAAAGGTTTAGGCATGCCTTTCCCTAAACCTGGCCAATCATCTAGAGGTGACTTTGGAGCCTCTTCAAAACAGCCACAAGAATCAACCCAAAACTCTATCTTGCCACCTCTGCCCTCAAAGAAAAAAGGAACTCTAAGTGAGATGTTTAATGTGCAAGCAAGAGAGGAAGCAGATGATGCTATAGCACAATTATTTTTTGCACATGGGCTTCCATTCCATATTGCACGTTCCCCTTATTTCAAGGAAGCATTAAAAAAATTGCCAAGGCAGGGCCTTCATATCCAGCGCCTGGAGAAACCTTAGCTTCGTACCTCTCTCTTGGACAAACAATATTCTAAATGCAATTTGGTTATGGAGCAGATGAGGAACACATGGTTGACGAATGGATGTTCTATCATCATGGATGGGTGGACTGACATTCGTTAATGTCCACTCATCAATATCATTGTCACATGTTTAGCAAGCCCCTATTTTCTTCAAGCCATTGATTACACGAGGAAAAGAAAGGATGCTGAATTCCAATACCTCTTGTTGAAGGAGGCTATTGAGGAGGTTGTACCCTCCAATGTTGAACAGGTAATCAATTTGACAATTTTCGTTTTTCTTATGAAAATCAAAATCTATATGGTTGTAAATGAGACCATTTTTGTTATGTAAATTATTATAATTTTTTTTGTACACTACAGGTAGTTACAGATGCAACCCCTGTTTACCAGCATGCGGGGCAAATGATAGAACATTTAAATAGAGGTGGCCGGAATTAAGGACAAAGGAGGGAAAGAAAATCAGAGAAAGTATTGGAAGATAGTTGGTGGACTCAAGCCAAGTAAGAAATGTTGAAGTTAAGATTTGGTTCATTATTTTTTTTTTGTTTTATGATTCCTTGATTTACATTTATGATTTTTCATTTTTAGTTTCAAATTGGATTGCTCATATAGTCTAAGTTTTAAATTTTTTTTTTAAAATTTCTTGTAGGTACATTGTGTCTTTTGTTGCCCTAATTGTTGCAGTCATCAGATATGTTGATACAAATGCTCCTAATCTAGGAGAGATCTATGAGACTTTTGACAACATGTTAGGGAAGATAAAAAAAAGTCATTTTTACTAGAGATCCATCATTATTATTCTATGAGACCAACATTAGACCTATTATACAGAGGAGGTGGGATAAGATGAACACCCCCCTTCATATTGCAGTATATGCAATAAACCCAAAGTGGTATGAGCCTAGGCCTAGGAGAGTGGCTCCCTATAAAGATCCAAAGGTGAGACAAGGGTTATTGAGTGCCCTTAAAAAGATATATACGAAGGAGTAGGGCTCAAAACTTAGAGATGAGTGGCTCCAATTTGTGAATCTTACGGGTCCTTGCTTCAGCCAACTAGAGTGTATAGAAGATAGGGCTACCATTGCTCAAAAAAATCCCATTGGATGGTGGCGGCTATATGGGGATGACACACCTAACTTGCAACATTTTGCAATTAGGCTTATTTCACAGGTTGCTAGTTCCTCTGCTGTTGAGAGGAATTGGTCCAAATACAAATTTATCCACAATGTGAGGAGGAATAGGCTTACCTCTCGCAGAGCAGAGAAGCTAGTTGCAATGCATAGCTCTATTCGCCTTCGTGAGAGAGTTAGGTCAAAGTACAGGCAATATCTAGCTACACAATGGGATGTTGATCCAGAGGATGGAGGACAGATTGATGAGGATGAGGGTCAGGAGGGGTTGGTTGGAGTTCCATCGGAGGCTCTTCCCTTAGATGATGAGGGCAGCTCATCAGATACAGATTTTGATAGTGATAGCCCAACAGAAGTTCCATAGGAATGAGACTATTTAGTATTTTTGTTGTAAACTCTTTTTGTTGTAAATGAGCATTGAGACTATTAGTATTTCACTATTTTGTTGTATTTTTGTTCTCTTTGTATTTCACTCTTTTTGTTGTAACTTGTGAATGAACATTGAGACTTAGTATTTTTCAAGGTTCCACGAGCCTGGGGGACGAGTTTCAAGGACGGTAGGTCGATTTTAGGGGATGGTTGGGTAATGGCTGGTATAATAGCATGAAATTTTTTAGAAATTGAGAACAATTTGCAAATTCTACACACAACAAAAATGAAAAATACTAAATACTAATAGTTTACAACAAAAATAGTCTACAACAAAAATATTTAGAACTTAGAAGCCATTAGAATAATTTAAAAATTAAATTTTACAACAAATATCAAAATGAAAAATAGTTGGGGAGGGAGGTGGGAGGCCTCCCGCTCTAGGCGGGAGACCACTGTTCCAAATTTCCTGCTCCCTCCCCTACTCCTTCAATGGTGATCTTGGGCAAATTCCTTGCCTGACTTCCTTGGAGGTGATCCCGAGCGGATTTCCTCCTTTTCTATCCTCGTTTTTGATGCTGGATGGGCTGGTGTGCGTGGTCTTCTTTGATGCAGATCAGTAGCGCCTCTTGTGTGGTCGGTTCGTCCTTTGCTTGCCCGTTGCGCGAGGTGGTCCGATAGGCTTTTTCTCCACGTTTCTTGGTGGTCTTTAGGGAGAGACCAAGCACTTTCTCGTCGTGGAGGAGGGCTTTTTTGGACGGACTCCTAGTTTGGCAGCGAGGAAAGGGTTGTGCGGCCCTGTGCAGTCTGCTTGAGAGGCATTTTGATGGACCTCTTTCTTCGAGGTTGTTTGTGGTCTTGGATGGGGGACTAGGGGCTTTCTCGTTGCCCACAGAGGAGGGGTTTTGGAGATCACCTTTTGGTATGACAACCTTGGTCCTTTGCCCATTTGGTGAGGAAGCCTCAATGAGCCTTTCTCTGCGGTTTTTTTTGTCTCGTCAGGGGAGAGACCTCGTGCTTCCAGGATGGCTGCAGTTGAGAGGTTTCAATGTTGGCTTCCTGGGCTTGCCCTTGGGAGGTTGGGGGTCTTTGCATCTTTTGAAGAGGATCTTGATCCTTCGAACTCTGTTCTTTGTAGTTCTTTGAGGTCTTGAGGGGGACCTGGTGCTTCCACGCCGACTGTAGAGGGGGGTTTTGGGTTTGGTTTCCTGGTTAGATGGTTGGAGAGGCCCCGACAGGTGGTGGTGCTGGTGGTCCGCATCTTTTCAAGACTTTCTCTGTAGCCAGCTTTTTTGTCAACTTCTCTGGTTCAACTTGTTGGTGAAGGTTTCCCTAGGCGAGAAACCTCTTTTCAAATTCTAGAGCTGTTGGTTAAGGATTCCCTGGGTGGGAAACCTTTTTTAAAATTTCTGTTTTGCTGGCATAGTTCCTTTGGTCTAGCTTGTTGGCGAAGGTTTCCCTAGGCGAGAAACCTCTTTCCAAATTTTGATATGCAGGTGAAGGTTTCCCTGGGCGAGAAACCTCTTTTCCTTTTTTGTACTGCTGGCGAAGGTTTCCCTGGGTGGGAAACCTCTTTTCTTTTTTCGAACTATAGGCGAAGGTTTCGCTAGGCGGGAAATCTCTTTCCATTTTTCAAGGCTCTTTTGTTGCTCGCTGGTTTTCCCAGTTTAGGTGGGAAACCATTTTCATTTTTCAAGTCTCCTTTGTAGTTGGTCCTGCGCAGGTTGCCTCCCTATTTTAGCAGTTCTTTGTTTGTCTCCTAGAGATAGTCTTCAGGAGAGTCTCTTTTGTTGCGATCCTTTTGTAAAAGGTTCGGGGATCCTTTCAAAACCCTTTCTCTCAACCAATGAAAAAAAAAATGAAAAATAGTTGCAAAAATACTAATAGTCTCAATGCTCATTTACAAGTTACAACAAAAAGAGTGAAATACAAAGAGAACAAAAATACAACAAAATAGTTAAATACTAATAGTCTCAATGCTCATTTACAACAAAAAGAGTTTACAACAAAAATACTACATAGTATCATTCCTATGGAACTTTTGCTAGGATATCACTATTAGAATCTGTATCCGATGAGCTGCCCTCATCATCCAAGTGAAGAGCCTCCAATGTAACTCAAACCAACCCCTCCTGAACCTCATCCTCATCAATCTGTCCTGCATCCTCTCGATCAACATCCCATCGTGTGTAGCTGGAGATTGCCTGTACTCTGGATTAACTCTTTCACAAAGGCAAAGAGAGCTATGAACTGCAACTAGCTTCTTTGCTTTGCGAGAGGTAAGCCTGTTCCTCCTCACATTGTGGATAAAGCTGTATGTGGACCAATTCCCCTCAGCAGTAGAGGAACTAGCAACTTGTGAAATAAGCCTAATTGCAAAATGTTGCAAGTTAGGTGTGTCATCCCCATATAGCTGCCACCATCCAATGGGATTTTTTTGGACAATGGTAGCCCTATCATCTATACACTCTGGTTGGATGAAGCAAGGGCCCGTAAGATTCACAAACTGGAACCACTCATCTGTAAGTTTTGAGCCCTCGTCCTTCGTATATATCTTTTTAAGGGCACTCAAAAACCCTTGTCTCAACTTTGGATCTCTATAGGGAGCCACTCTCCAAGGCCTAGGCTCATACCACTTTGGGTTTACCGCATATGCTGCCATATGAAGGTGGGTGTTCATCCTTTCCCACCTCCTCTGTAAAATAGGTCTAATGTTGGTCTCATAGAATAATAATGATGGATCTCTAGTAAAAATTACTTTTTTTTATCTTCCCTAACATGTTGTCAACAGTCTCATAGATCTCTCCTAGATTAGGAGCATCTGTATCAACATATCTGATGACTACAACAATTGGGGCAACAAAAGACAAAATGTACCTACAAGAAATTAAAAAAAATAAAATGAAGAACTTAGACTATATGAGCAATCCAATTTGAAACTAAAAATGAAAAATCATAAATGTAAATCAATGAATCATAAACAAAAAAAAAATTATGAATCAAATCTTAATTTCAACATTTTTTACTTGGCTTGAGTCCACCCAACTATCTTCCAATATTTTGTCTCTGATTTTTTTTCCCTTCTTTGCCCTTGATTCTGACCACCTCTTCCACTCCGTGCATACTACCATGGACTGTAAAGTATCTTGCACCTCAATCATACTCTCCAATAAAATGAAGTAGGTGGCATATATAGTATTTCTTGGTTTGATGAACGCCTTCTTTGAGAAGGATCGAAAGAGGGCCATGGAAGTGTGATGGTTGCAAATGAACATTTGCAAGTCTCAGGCTTCTACAACCATAGCCCTCACCCAATCTATCCTTCCAATGTCCTTCAATGCATTGTTCAACACATGAACACGACACGGGGTCCAAATACTATGTTTATTTAAATGTTCTATCATTTGCCCCGCACGATGGCAAACAGGGGTTGCATCTGTAACTACCTGTAGTGTACAACAAAAAAAATTAAGAATAATTTACACAATAAAAATGGTCTCATTTAAACAACCATATAGATTTTGATTTTATTAAGAAAAACAAAAATTGTCAAATTGATTACCTATACAACATTCGAGGGTCCAACCTTCTCAATAGCCTCCTTCAACAGGAGGTATTGGAATTCTGCATCCTTTCTTTTCCTCGTGTAATCAATGGCTTGAAGAAAATATGGGCTTGCAAACAATTGGTTCAAGCAGTGGCACGACACTGGAAGTAAGTCAATCATAAATACCAATGATGCCTAAAACCCGCTAGATACGACCTTAGTTATCAAATTCGTCGAACTTTTTAGTTGAAGTTTGAAATTCGATGAATAAATCTTAAATTCGACAAGAAAAAAAAATTAGAATGTAAGAGGAAAAATACATGCGAAAAGTTTTCCATGCGTATTCAACCCTAAATTCACATAAAACATGCAGGTAAAGGAATGCAGAAGAAAAAAATACCTGCAAGCAAATTTTCGCATGAAAACATTTACATAAAAAAAAAAAATCTGCGTGATTAGTGTAAAATTTGGGTTAATTAATTATTTATGTCAATTGCCAAATATGACCTCTTGCAGATTCACAAGTCTGAAACAATTTCAAATACGTTCAAGTTGGCACTTCATTATATGCACATGTACAATGCAATGACACTCCCATGCTTTTGGAATGCGCCTGCATCCTTAGTAGCGGGCCGTTTGCTAGAGTGACGAGTCCGTTTGGTGGAGTGACGAGTCTCTACAGAGCATAGACCCCTCCGGAAAAGCGCATGACATTCCTGTGATGAAATATTTTAATTGCGGGTGAAGGTTTTGAAATTAGGAATCGCATTGTATAGGATATATAAAAAATATATATAAGTTGAATTTTCTCTATATATATTTTAAATAAAAAATAAAACTAAATAAAATATACTTTAATTTTTTATATGTTTATACATATACACACATTTAAATAAAGTTTTATATTAAAAATATAGAAAATAAGTTTACCTTATTTTAATACATTTGTTAAACGTAAAATTAAATGTTTGTTTCTTCGAACAAACTATTTAAAATAAAAAAGAATTAGTAATGTTTGTTTAGAATGGAATTATTAATGTTTTTTTGGAATATCTGTTTGAGTTTGTTAGTTACATAATATTGAAAGGATATATGCACATTTATAATATTTCGAATTTTTAAACATGTCGAATTTCTTTCGAACCTCAAGAGTGTCGAACTCGAACACGAAATCGAACTTGATAACTAAGGATACGACTGTTGAAATTCAAACAAAAGTTGGAACATCAGGGGTAGATCCTATTGAAGAAGAATTCGGGACCCCCCAAGAATAGGCTGGACCCTTCGACAAAGAAACCCATAAAGGCAAAAAGAAAAAGAAAAGTGCCTGAAATATTGAACAAGGACTAAAATCACTAAGGGGAAGTACAAACACACACTAGGTGTTGTCATGAAGGAAGCTTTATGAAGATTTGAACATGCCTAAGAATTGACTCATGGGGTAGTAACAAGATATGGACTGCAAGGTTAGGGATGTTCCTAGAACCCCACGAATGGGATTGTCTAGAGATTAGGGAGATATTTGTTGTGGCATATGATAGTTGTACCAAAACCATTAGTATAGATTCGTGGGAAGAACATCCTATCTTTATTTCCATCCAAGCAATAAGGGCAATGTTGTGTGTAGAAGCTGAAAAATTACAATGGGTTTCATGCTTTCCACAAGATAACCTCACTTATTACAATAATTCTGAAGAGAAAAGGTGGGTAGAATTCTTGGAGCGACAATTGACCAAGCCATCAGAAGCATGAGACTTTGAACTTCCTTGAGAATTGACTAGTTCAAGCATGACTCTTAGTTCATTTTGTTTGGAACAACAATGATTTTGGGGTTAGGAAGCGATAGAAGAGTGCAAGAAGAACAAATGTCTTTATTGCATGCAATTCAATATTTCTTGGGGTTCTTTCAATTGTTGGATTGTGTTGCTTCCATTGAGTATCAAATGGACTATCAATTTACAAACTTTGGGAGAAATAAGGAGTTTAACTTCACATCATATGTAATATGGCTAATTGTGCACCAAAAGAAAGGTTGATTTCTAAAGTTATCGTTGGATAAATCAGGACAAGATGGGAAATTGTTGCCAATATGTGACTATGCCGAAGTGTCATACAAGGTTGAGATAAAAGACCAGTTACAAATTCTATACAACAATATAGGAACCTATCGTTAGGGCGCTCCAGGGAGATACGCCTAGGTTGTCTACAGAAAGCAATGCGTTAATCATGCCACCTAGAGAACAACTAGAAGACGATTTCTATCTAGGGAAGAATAAGGCATTCTTCAAGTTATACGGATTCTTTGGACATCCTCTTCAATTACCCATATATGTACCTAACTATTTGTTCAACTTGGAGTATGCTCGCCAATTGGACTACATAGATCATAGGTTTTTCAAAGGGCAAAAGAGGGCCATCTCTTACAAAGTGAAAGAGGAACACTTGGTAATAACTCCCACAAACAAAGAATGGCATATCCAACTAGGAGACAAATTAGAAGAACTCAGGCTGGGAAGGTTACTGGATTTATGATGCAGACGCGGTATTTGTGAGCACAATGCTTATAAAAGGAGTGAAGAACAAATTTGTGCACAAGCCCAATGTTGTGAAGGAAAGAAACTTGGATGAAGAAATTGCTAAAGCTAGAATGAATGCACCATTGGCTTATGAATATGAGCTTGACAACTCGTAGAGAAATCCCCCTCCATGGTTCTCATTCTTTGCCAAAGATAAGGTAAGAAGTGATTTTGATGCAAACATGCCATTGAATTCTCACATGATGGATGTGTTAAAAGGAACAAGCATAAATGGAGTCTAGAGAATATCTTTGCTTGGAGACATATGAGACATGAAACAAATGCAACTAAGATGCGTGTAATGCATGGCAATAATGACAAGGAATTCTCTACCACATGGGATAAACACACCTTGAAGAGGGAAAGAAGATAAAAGATGCCTTGATAGAAATTCATCCATCACCTCCTGTGATACTTATTGGAGCAACTCCTGCTAGTACGTCACAAATTAGTGATGTAGTTATAGAAACAACGACTACAACCAGGCATCGAGGCAGTGCAATAACTAAGGCAACAAATGCTCCAAGATTTATAGGTCAAACACATTCCTTGGCACATTGGGTAAGAAGAGAAATATGGATACTAATGTTTGTCCCTCAATGACGTAGGATGAAGGAGAAATATTCAATTACTCTTAGGAAGATGTTGAAATGGGAGGGGGACAACCTTTGGATATTAGGACTAGAGGTGAACAGATGGAAGTATAAAAAACTCAAGATGTCATTGATGAAGGTCTCCAAATAACCAAGGACAACTCTGTTGAGGAAGAAACAATGAAGGCAGGAGTTGTCATTTTAGAGGCTCCAATCGCTTTTGCCACTATCACTTCCACTACACTTTGATCACTTATTTTGTTCTCACGACTTCTCTCTCTTCCTCTTCTACTTCTCATCCCTCTTCTTCTACACCCCCTACTTCCGTTGCACCTATCCCATCACAAACAAGTTCAACCACAACTAGAACAATGTCAATGAGGTCATCCACTTATTTATTTGAGTAGTCACTTGCTGCTTAGTCATCATCACTAGCGCTTTCCATCCCAATCCCTTTCTACCTCCATTGGCCAATGTTTATTCTCTTGTCAACTCATCTTGTTATGAAGTAGTCCATAAAGTCCACAACCTCGACTTTCAACATACTGTCACAATTCACCCGCACATCACTACACAATCCATTCCTCCCTATCGTCATAAGCTCCATTAGCCTCACATAGTCTTATTTTTGCAACCCACCAACTTGGCACTGATGTGTCAACAAATGTGAGGACTACAAATGTCCATTTGGCTCCTGGATTTCAAACAAGCTACACCTCTTCAGATGGTACAAATGTCAGGGCAACTACACCAAGCAATGGCACTCAAATACATACAGGTAGATAAAGAAGTGAAGAGTTGTAGAAGCCAAATCTAGGAGAAGGCAAAAAAATTGGACAATCTAGAAGCAAACATTAAATCTAAGGAAGAACAAGTCACCCAATTGAAGAGAGACTCGGAAACGATGCTAAAGAACTTGGAAGCTACACAAAAGGAAAGGGAAAACCTCAAAGAGCAGCTAGAGCAAGGGAAACAAGTGGAATAGAAGGTAGAAAGTCTCAAGGAACAACTCATGCAAGAAAAGAAAGATTTTAAGAAACAACTTCAGCAGGAAAAGGACATCAACTGGTAGCTCGAGCAAGAGAAGGAAGATCTAGAGAAAGAGATAGAGCAAAAGTTGGAGGATATCAAGAAGCAGGTTGGGTTGCAGAAAGGAAATTTCAAGAGACAATCATAGCAGTAAAAGGGACAACCAAAGTAAGAGTTCGAAAAAGGAGAAACAAGATCTTTTGAGCTAGTTAGAACAGCTCAAAGTTAAAGCACAAGATGCAGAATGTAGGAAGAACGAGGAAATTGCTGCACTCAAACAGACAAGAGGAAGATATGAAGAGGAAGATGATGGAGTCCCAGGTGTCTGCAACAAATTAAATCAAATCCTTATGGAACTAGATATGTGCTAAGGTGGGATGTGTTTAAGAATACTTGATATATCTTAGGGAGTTTGAGACACCGATTAGCCAGTCCACCACTACGATCAATCACATGAAGGCACAATTAGAAGCCACAACAAGACATGTCGAAATGCTATAACGGGTACACAAGATGTCTAGGGAACAACTTGGTCAAATGGGCATAATAGATAAAATGGCAATAATTACCTTATTGAGAACTATCCTAGATAAACAAATGAAGCTAGAAGACTGCAAAGCTACCTGCGATGCTCTGAAAGATATCACAGAGGAAATGAGAAAGGGGATACACCAGCTAGTAGATAGCAGGTTGCCAGTCTTTTTTCTATACAAGGAGATATACTTACATTAGGCTAGTTGACCAACTTGATAGAGGAAGATAATATGAAAGATACTCAAACAAATGAATTGTTTGAGGGAGCAACAACTTACATTCTTGACAAAATCACTAAGCAAGGGTTGCTGGAAAAGGCCAAATAGGTAGCTGACAAGGGAGAGGACCTCCCTCAGAGGCCAATATGAAGACTTGATGTTTAACGTCACAATGTTAAAAGAAGTTCAGATCCCCTTAGACATTGATTGTGAGGCTCTATAGACGCTAGTGCCACCACGTTGAAGCATATGGATGATGGAGTGTGGTCCCACATTTTTGCAAATTGTCTTTGATCAACTCAAATATTGTTCCCTAGGGATATGACATAATCTAGGATCTCTTGTGAGTCGTCAAAATTGTTGTATATTACTACTATCATTGCACTCTGGAAGTAGAATTCATCGCGCAGAAAGGGAATAGAACCGGAATCCAGACAGTTAGTATTACAAAACCATCAAGGACAATTGCAAAATATCACATGGCATTTGAATTGCTTGGTCTTGGAAGTGTAAGGCTCAAATAAGTCTGGAAAGATGTGATCCACACTGCAAGCAAGGCACAGTCCACACTGTAAGCTAAGGGGGGTGCACATTGGAGACCAAAAAGTGATCCATACTGAAGGTCAGGAGTCGAAGCGCATTTTGAGGCAAAATCTTAGCAGTCATGTTTGGCATGAATTTTGAGGTATGAAAATGAAGATAATGGTTTTGAAATTGATGTTCTCTCTCTAGACAGGATTAGTGGAGAAATGGAGTTGCAAAAGTGTTTTAGAATAGATTTCAGTGCTAAATCTGGATGGCAATACAATCTTTTGTCATCTATTTCCAAAATTCTACTCAATTTATGTAATTAAGAGTTAGTTTATTTTACTGCAATTAGGACTAGAGTTAATATGTTTTTACTATAAATAAGAGCTTGATGCTTATTGTAAAATGTCCTTTTGCAATTTCCAGAATACTA
Organism: Wollemia nobilis; assembly: GCA_028583015.1. Taxonomy (NCBI): domain Eukaryota; kingdom Viridiplantae; phylum Streptophyta; class Pinopsida; order Araucariales; family Araucariaceae; genus Wollemia; species Wollemia nobilis. Next base: position 2,460,902 of record JAQPPZ010002020.1, on the reverse strand, counting down.
GAGCTACTCTTTGAGACTAAATTTGTACTTATTTGAATTATGATTAATGGAAACACTATGCATGGCTTCTAGGGATCAGTTGTGTCCTTTAAACTCTTTATTTATGGATGTGTGATGTCAGTGGCTCCATCCTCCCATCCCTTGTTAGTCCTCTCTATTGGTTATTGGCATATTGCAGGTTCTTCAAAGATCTGGCACATTGAAGTTATTCAGTGACTTCTGGAGATTTCAAATGGATCAATGTTAATCTCGCTACGGACACATGACCGTATTTGTTTCCTTGCATTTACTTTTATTCTCTTGCATCATTTTTTCCTAAATTGATTAAATTAGTGGGAATCGGCCCTAAAAATCTGGAGATTGGGGATTAATTTAATCCCCTTTCTTTGTTGAACTGTGATCTTGTGGGCGAGTAAGATCAGACAATTCCACAGATCAACAGTTACATATATACATTTTAAAGTGTTAAAGCTCTTCATGGACAATGGGTGAATTATCAAAAGTTCCATTTTCTTAATTGGATGTAGTCATTTCAGGCTTTATGTTGAATGATACATAATTATGCTAAAATTATCTAGACTTGTGGATATATGTCATGAAATGTATAATATTATACACTTAGTATGTCCTCACGTTGCTATCCTGTGCTGGCCAAAAAATTGGGTCAAGCCCCTGCTATCTGAGAAACTTTTCTTCCCATAGCCTGTCATCCCTACCCCAGAAACTTCATGTAAAATAAGGCATTGCCAATAGCCTGCCATCCCTACCCCAGAAACTTCAACTTAATTATCTTGTCAAAATGTATGATCATAAGAGTCCAACATTTGGCAGGGGTCAGTGTCTCTCTGAATGAATGCATTGCTCTCGGTGAATATAAATCATTCAGTCCAATGGTTCAACAAGCATCAGAAGAATCTGACAAGCTTAGTAGACAATTTCTAGACAAATGTAATAGGAGCATGAGGGTCTGGGTGATGAATGGGAACCAGCTACCACAATAAAGCTTCCTACCACTGGGGTAGGTTGGGGAGAATCACTTAGCATGGAAGAAATTGTTAGGGGTTCATTTTTTTTTTTTGGTTTTGAAATAACAATAAACTACCTGAAACAAATGGATATTATGGAACAGTGATAAAAACATAGTTATGCTGTACTATCCTATTTACTTTGCATATCAGTGAGGGCCATACCACAGGGATTTGTGTTGGAGTAATAGGAATTCATTCTACTACTATGAAATGAAGGATCCTTAAATCAAAATCTATTCCTGGTCCCTTGTCTCATGAACCAAACATAGAAACTCATGCCCCTGCGGGAAGATGCTTGATGCAAAGATTTTGTGATGTGCTTGTAGTGCTTTCGAACATAAAGTATTAGGATGGCTCTTATTCAATGTTTTGTATTAGGCTTCATGTATGCTTCGTAAGTTTCATACCAGAAATAGATATTCTGTTCCATATGTAAAGTGAAATAGAGTATTATTAGGGGATACCTGGATGATCAGAGACCATGGAAAGAGATTTGGAAAACTATATGGCCTTGTGGGTATTTTCTTTCTTTTGAAATGTTATGAAAAATATCCCTTCAAGAAGAGTCTTCCCTTCTGTTAGGATAGCATTTAGGTCAAAACTACATGTTTGATGATAGTCCAATGCTATAATCAGTATGGAAGTTAATTGTTTATTTTAATATAGGAGTGGAAGTTGAGTATCTAAGTTGTTTGTGAAATGATGGGATGAAAGATACAAGTGTAAATATCTGCATCTGGAAGATGGTTAGGAAGAAATTGGAAATCTCAAATTATGTATCCGAATTGTCGATGGTGCCAAACTTGTGCATCTAAGATGAGGCAACTATGGATTTGTGAGCTGAGAACACATTGAAAGTCTTACAAGCCTAAAATTTACCTCAAATCCTGTGTGGAAACTGCATGTGGGATGGTTAGGAACTTAGGAGTGCTTATGCAGGAGTGAGATGACATTTACCAGGAAATCCAAGGTGAACTTTTTAGGCAGAGAATTGTTCTAGGAAATTGTAGATAATTTTGGCTGGTAACCCAGGCAATCTAGTGGGTTTTAGAATCATTGTAAGGATCAAAGAACTGTGAACTAAAATAGCAAAGTTGTAATAGTTCGCCAAACTAGAAAAGAAGCTGCTATGAAGATTACTAGAGTAAGTGAAAGAAGGATTGCTTAAATCAAAATTGCAGATGTTGGCACTATGGATAGTGCATAAATGGAGCCAGCGTTGTGGTCATGTGTAGCAGTAAAATAAGTTTGATTCTTTTTGTATAAATATTTGCAATACCCCTATAAGTGTTAGGATAGAGATTAGAAGTTGAACCATTTATGTAAAGATGAACAACTTGAAGACTTGCAGCCAAGGAGAGGACACAAGTCAAAAGTGAGTTGGAAATGAAGCTGTCTTGTGATGAAAGCCAAGTGAGGTGATAAGAGCTAGAGCCAGAAATTGTTGTGGACTAATTAATAACTGTAAAATAAACATTGTGTGCGCTTAGGAGGTTCTGTTTTCTTAGTGGTTCTACATGTATTGGATAAAAGAAAAAAAATGATGCTTGGAAATATCTCTAAGAGAACTTTGTCATACATAAAAAGAAAATGCATCAGCTGTGATTATGTGTAGAGGAATGTTAGGTGTCACAAGAGAGGTATGTTTATATAGGGATATTCAAGTACAAATACGTATGTGATCTATACTTGAAGCATTATGGTTTGTGTTATCTTCACTGTATTGTGATCCTTTTGAACAAGGACTTACGGTTGGTTGGAAAATGGATCTTCCTATTGACAAGGTATGTGTAGATATTTCTTTTGCCTACACTCCAAATGCTTCTTGCTGGATAAGTATTTTTGTTTGATCCCTATGCACAAAAATATGAGTAAATGTGACACCTAATTGACAATCAGATTTTTATTTAATGTACCTTAGAATTTATAATTGGACTATTTCTACTTTGCAAGAAAAATATTATGATACTGTCCATCCTTAAATATATGTGACTTGAGGCTAACATTAAAAATAAAATGAAAGAACATTATTTCTTTTCTCAAATAGAAACTGTCCAATTACAAATTGCAAGAAACATAAGAAATTTTGGTCAGAAGTTAAGTGCCAAAGTTTAGTACAATTTGCATGCATGGGGATCAAATACAACTATTTGTCTAGAAAGAAACATTGGGGAAATAGGCCAGAAAAATATTTATACTTGAGAATCTTGGTATGATCATTGTGGAATAATAAATTAATGAGACTAAATTGGAGCAATAATATTTGCTAACCATATTTTTTAATGCTATACATAAATTTGTAGGACTTCACCTCTGCATTATAAAGGAATATCATTGAGCCCAAGGCATATGAAATTGTAAAGAATTCGCTAGCCATGAATTGCATGGAAAACTTGTTATAATGGAAGATAAATGCATATAATGCCATTAGAAATGTACATATGAATTGGTTGCCATGCACATTGAGAAGCTATACACTTCTCACTTATGAAATTATTTAAAATATGTGAAAGGCATATTTATCATTATGGAAAATGGATTGCTTTTGAACTTACTCTAAATTCAAATTAGTAAATATAAAGGATATTTGATCAGATTTGACATCTATTTTTATGCATACAAATAACTATAAGGTGCTTTTTATGCCAATAGTAATATGAATCCTATTGTATAAATGATTTGCATGTGTTTAGTGTGTACCAAAGAAAAAAAGTGTTCATATTTGTTGACTTGCTTAAAACTATAGTAGTTGTACAAATGCAAAGTTTAGCATCAAATATACAAGGATTCATGGGATTTATACAACCAATGATCAATTTTTGTTTTTTGTTTTTTGTTTTTTTTTTTGTATTTACATGGTGGAATCGGTAGCCGCCACGAATCCGGGCAGGCTGTCCAGCTTTTATGGCCGCCACAGTATTCTGCGCTGTCCGCCCTGGAAGCCGCCACACAGATCTTCGCGCAGTCCGCCCCTATAACCACCATGCCACAATCATTTTAAACCTTTTACGCCGATCATTTTTGTTTAAACCAATGATCAATTGTTAAAAGTCCACAAAATTCGAATCATATGCCGATCACGTATTCCAAAATGCTTGCAACACATGGGTGCCTAAGTTGGATTCAATGCTTGTTATAAATATGGGTGCCGAAGTTGACTATATATTGCTCCAAGTAGAAATCAAACTAATTAATCACCATTTCAAAATTCGAATTTCACTAAGGTTTGTCTTCATAGATCACAGTAAGGCAAATAGCCCTCACATCGTAAAGAAAAATCCATCAGAGAATTTTGTATAACCCTTATGTTTCACATCTTAGTAGGGAAAATGCTTATCTCAGATTTTCAACTTTGTGCCTCACACTCTTGCATTATGATCATTAATAGTGATATTTGCTGTACTTCCTAGCTCAAGACCTGTTGTTGCTGATGGGTGTATGTTTATAAAATTAATTCTTTGACTTATTTTCCTTGTTTGATTTCATAAGACCTGTTGTTGCTGATGGGTGTATGTTTATAAAATTATTTCTTTAACTTAATTTCCTTGTTTGATTTCATTTTAGTTTACATTGTCCTTTAACAATGCATACTTTTATTGACCTAGAATAGAAACAAATTGTTAATTGTAACATGAATTTATATTACGTGCAGGGAAAATGAATAATGACTACGGTTCAAGTCAAAATGAGCTTACCAAAGAAGAATTTAGTATGATAATGGTACCAAAAAGTGATACTATGAATGTAACTTATGAAAAAGACAACGGGTCTTATATTTGAAGCATCTATGCTTGATCAACCAGATATATTTTTATAATAACTATTGTTTTGTCGTAATTGTTGAACTATTGACTTTTTAAAATTTTAATATTTTTTTATAAATTGGTTTTATATATTTATTCATTGTTCATATGATTTTACTAACCAATTGATTTAGTATGTATAATTCTTTTCTTTTTAAAGAATTAATTGTAATTATTATGGATTTGAGTAACTGTGTCAAAATAACTGTGAAAGTGCGGAATATAAATCAGTCGAGACTTGGTGCCAGTCTCACGTGTTTTTGGCAAATTAAATGTTCGTCAAACATGATTTTTACAACTATAACTTAAGTTTAATATACCCCTAATGAACTTGATTATTTAAGAAAAGCAAAGAGAGAATTTTTAATAGGGCATTTAGTTTTACCTTGAAAGAAAAGATAAAGCAGATTTCTATTTAAAAAAAAAAAAAAACTGTGTGTATTCTAACAATTCTGAAGTTCATTTAAATTCTTTTTATTATCTAACATAATTAATTTTACAAATGTTGTGTCAATTGTTATTTGGTTTTTGCAAGGCATGCAGATTTTTTTGTAACTTTAATAAATTTGTAATTCTTGGGAATTGTGAATGTATATGTTTGCGAACCATGATTAGGTGATTAGAAGAATATTTTTTTCGTATTACTTCAAAATGTGCTTGTGTATTAATTTTGCAATGTATATGTTTGCGAACTATGATTAGGTGATTAGAAGAATCTCGGAATATTTTTTAAGTCTTACTTCAAAATGTGCTTGTGTGTATTAATTTTGCAAATGTGGTACAATTAAGTTGATAAATTTTATATGAGGTTTTTGTTATATTGATAATTGTGAATGTATATGTATGTTAGTGTTTGTTAGTACTAAATATACTTGGGTTGTCGAATGATCAATGTTCTTCAATTCTTTTTCCTTATTAAACCAATTTGTACTTGAATAGCATTTGTATTAATTGAGGATACTTGTTTGTTTTGTTTGTCACCTAGTTAAAAGTGTACTGATAAGTATGTCTTGCTATTGTTAGATCACAACCATAAAGTTTAGTGTTGCTTTATGCTGCAATGCAATCCAATGAGTTGTGTGCTGCCTAATGCACTTTTATAGGAATGTGAATCAGTTACAATGATAGTGGAATTCAATAATTTAATGTTTTTATCATATGCAAACATTTGTTTTTACCACAAACCATTATAGATTTTTTTTTGGGTTCAATTTTACATGTGATTGAGCTAATGTTCAACATTTTCGAATATCTTTGTATAAGACAACATAAAATTATTGTGGTTACAAAAAGTTTGACATCATTTTTCATCTTTATTTATATGCTAGGAATGCACATTCTTAAATTGGTTGTAAACACCTATTTAATAAGGATTGTCAGTCAAACATTGAGGAAGAAGAACAATAAACATCTATAACTGCTTATTTCCAAAATCAAGTTATAATAATAGAAAACTAGATAAAAAATCGTTAATACCATCTTTGTGACATTATGTCAATTTTATGTAGTCGTATCCATGGAAAAATAAAAGCTAAGTGATGGAAATGTTAACAATAAAGACAACCATCTTTGGAAAATTTGTAAAGGCTTTATAATCTCTTTGTAGAATATATTAAATGTTATATGATCTATTTATTTAATTGTGTCCAATTTAAAATCCCAAAACAAACTTATTAAATTATATGGTCTCTTTTCCTTTTAAAAAGCTAGCAAGGTGTTCTAGTTACGATAATTTCAATAATTTGAGTTTTTATTGAAAATCAAAGAACCTTTATTGTTTTTTTTTTTTTTTTTTTTGAATTTACATGGTGGAATCGCTAGACGCCAGGAATCCGGGCAGGCTGTCCGGTTTTTATGGCTGCCATAGTATTCTGCGCTATCCGCTCCGAAAGCCGCCATACAGATCTTTGCGCAGTTTGCCCTTATAACCACCTTGTCACAATCATTTTAAACCTTTTATGACGTTGAAAGCACCAGGAAAGGGACAAGCGTTTTGTCCGACAAGACCCGAGATTTGAACCTTGGATCTCCGCCCTCCTTATAGGGTTTGGTCAAATTGATTGGTCTACACCTTGGACCTAAAGAACCTTTATTGTTTCATGAGTTAATATTAACAATTTTTTTTATACTGTGGCGGCCATAAAAGCTGGACAGCCTGCTCGGATTCGTGGCGGCCATATAAGCTGGACAACCTGCTCGGATTTGTGGCGGCTACCAATTTCACAATGTAAACAAAAAAAATATTAACAATTTTTTTTGTTTGTCGTGAGTTTAGGGTTTTTGTTAGAATTTGATTGCTATTCATTTATCAAATAAGAGGTTTTATATGAAGCTTATCTTTTTGGTTAATGGGTAGTATTCACAAATAAGTGTGCAAACATGGTTAACAAATATCCATTTGAAGACTTTTTTTTTAATCCTTTGCTTGATCTAAGATGTTTTTTCCCTTCTCAATGGTGTTCAACTAGTCCATCATCCTTAATAATTTTAACCACATAAGTTGTGTAAAAGGTTGGCATACAAATTATGAAAAAATAATGTTCATTAAGTACCTAGAAATATAAGTATTCCTTATTCCCATGTCCTTATTTCAAATAAATATATACTATGAACCCTTTCCTCTTTGACACTTTCCCTAATAGGTATAAAAATTTGGGTTAATATAATTATAAAAATTGATCTACAAATTAAAAAAAAAGGTTCATTAAGTATCTAGATATATAAGTTTACCTTTCTCCCATGCACTTATAGTAAAACTACCTCTTTGACACTCTTGCTAGTAGGTCTAAAAATTTAGGTTAATATATGATTACAAATTATCACATCCTAATAGATACATGTTTTTGGGCCCTACCATGTTAAATCGAACTACTTATCAAGATAGAAGAAATAAAGCAAAAGCATCATGTTGCCATTGCCAACATCATTGAGAGTTGAACCTTTTTATTCTCGATAAGAATTGCCAACATCATTGAGAGTTGAACCTTTTTATTCTCGATAAGAATTGCCAACATCATTGAGAGTTGAACCTTTTTATTCTCGATAAGATCTTGTCCATGCTGACATCCAAATGAATGTTTTTGTCACTCATTTTCAATTTGCCTTTGGTTGGAAACGTTGTGATCATAAGTGTTAAGTGATCCTCAATAGGGGAGGAGCCTGTGAGAGGTGTGAACTTTTAATTGCATGGTTGGATCTTGTCCATGTTGACATCCAAACAAATGATTTTGTCACTCATTTTCATTTTGCCTTTGGTTGGAAACGTTGTGATCATAAGTGTTAAGTGATCCTCAATAGGGGAGGAGCATGTGAGAGGTGTGGACTTTTAATTGCATGGTTGGGTGCTTGTCCAAGTATCACTTTGCACGACTCATCATAGACCACTTTGACCATAATATTGTCTCTTATGGAGTTTGTTTAGATTTTATTCAAATTTTGCTTCTACTTTAATTTGAAGGAAGAAATTTATACTAATCTTCCAATTATAATGCTTTTCTAAAGATGCATTCTAGTGTACATTGTATAAATAAAAAATGTAATAGCATAAACATAACTAACCTTTTGCACATAAGTAAATATTTTTAACATGTACATATAAGATACATTGTTCTTAAGCCAACAATTATTTTTTAACTATTCGAAATTCTTCTTGAGCTTATTCTATTTGAAATTAATCTCTATAGATAAAATGAAACTTAAACATCTCTTTAATATAAAATTCATACGATATCCAAGGCATTAGATCAATTGGTTAGATTCCTCAACTTTGAAAGCAGAGACAAGGTTTGACTCTTGCCAAGGATACATGCTTAAAATAGTTAACTTGATGTAATATTACTTTGTGGTGATGATGTAATAGAATAGTTTAAAAAAAAAAATCATACAAGCATCATACTGTTTTCTATTGTTTTTTTGAATGGGTTATATAGGATTGAAACATTTCCCAACCATATTACATCATGACCATATAGTGTTATTACAACTTGGCAATTATATATTGTAACTCTTGGAAATATTTGAACCTAGGTCTCCTTGAAAGTTGAGGAATATAATTGCTTGAGCTAATGCATTTTGATACAATTGTCTCTATTGTTGCCTGGTATTAAGAGGTTATTTTATTTTATGTGGCTACCTTTGTGGGCTCGCGGAGTAGTCCTCAACTCATTTGTTTTCTTGCTGCCCATACCTGTGAGGTATTCTCTTGTTTTTTGTGCTCCGTGGGGGTTTGTTGGGTCTTCCTTGATAATCTGTCTAACATTGTGGAGCATTGGGCTTCCCTTTTCTCTTGTCTCTGCCTCCGTGCCTTCTGGTCCTTTGATCTAGCTTATCTCCTTTAGAGCATTTAGAAGGAAAGGAACTTGCGAGCCTTCAAGAACTTCTCGTGAGTTGCAGATTCCATGAGCCTTATAACCATATTTTCCATGGTTGAGAACGTCTCGCTTATTCCCCTTTATGGTGGTGTTGTCGTTAAGGAGGAGGAAGAGTTGGAGTTGGCCTTATGCTTTCAACATCAGAATGTTCCCACGATCCAGTTAGGGCCTAGTTTGAGAGATTCGATCGTGTGGGAACCCTGCTCCGCTGGCTGGATTAAAATAAATTTTGATAGTGCCTCGAAAGATAATCCTGGGTTGGTGGGTGCTGGTGGTATTGTTAGGAATTCAAGAGGTGAGATCTTGCTTGCCTTTGCTCAAAAGTTGGGATCTCAGACTGGTCACTTTGTGGAGGTTAGAGCACTTTTTCAAGGTATCTCTTAGTTGGAAGCTTTGGATTGCAAGAAAGTTCTTATTGAAGGTGACCCCCTTAATATCATTAACATGGTTAATGGATCTCATACTCCCACCTAGACCATTGCAAATTTAATTTCAGAGTCTAAAAGAATGATCCAAAACTTGGAAGTTCAAATTAAGCATGTTTTCAAGGAGGGTAATAAATCTGCGGATTCCTCGCCAACCTGGGCTTGTGCTAAGAAGACATCACCATATGGTGGGAAGGCTTTCTTGAAGGTCTTAACCTCTTTGACATTGAGGCCATGTTATCTTAGTGTGGGTTGTGCCATCACCTTGCGGGATGAAGACTGGTTCAGACCACCCCTAGGCTTTAGGAAGGGAAAGACCCTCGTTACAGAGCTTGGTCCCTTTGCTTTGTTGTGTCGTCTTAGACACCATATTTATTTGGAGATCGAGCCTTGTCGAACTTTGTAGATGGGCCGTATTAAAAGTTCATATTTAAATTTTATCTTGTTTCGTGCCATTTGATCGGGTTACTCGTGTCCGATGTGGTGGAGGTTTAGGTGATAGGCCCTGGTTGGCAACCCTCCCACAGGTGTTTTTTTGGGTTTAATTCAAAACTCCCAATATTTTAAAAGGATTTTGTGGTTTACGTGGAGGATGGCGAGTCATCATCACATGTGGTGGACTATAATTTCAAACCAAATGGATTTCACTTAGTATCTTTAGATTAATTGGACAGGTGGTGCACACCAAATCAACAATCACCATTTCAGTTGGCAAAGGGATGCAGACCAATTCGGTATCAATTTGTCAGGCTAGTCTTACGATATGAGTCCTCAATGACAACGAGAGTAGTTTGGGAAAGGGGTGGTTATCAAAAAGTCGTGGATTGCTATGATTGGGCAAGATTTGGAGATTCCCTTCATGATGGTTGTGCATGGGCTAAGGTGGTCGCTCGACATGTGGGAAGCGCCAGGCGCCAACTAGGACACTGTGAGAACATGTAAAAAGTTGTGTCCTCGATTTATGGATATCATCACAAATGTGCATAGAGCTGGGTGCCAAGGCCCTAGAATGGTCAATTTCCTTTTTAAGAAGATTGTGTTGAACATTGGGAGTTTAATTATAGCATTTTTTCCTTGGTGCAACTCCCAGAGTGATAGTTGGAATCGTGGTGGCGTGTAGGTAGTTGGTTGGATTGTCATCGGTTTCTCTTGCTATTCCAACTATCTGCTTGGTTTGGAAAGGGCTTTACTTTGCTTCTCGATTTTTCGCGTGGGAATTTGAGGCTACGTGTTGTCAGGGTAGATTGGACTCTGAAAGCTTGTTAGAAGGTTAAATTCCCTACAGTTTTAGTCGCTTTTCAAGAAAGCATTGGTTTATCAGGTATTTGCAAGACTGCTTTGGATAGTGTTTGGTGTTTGATTCTTCTTGGCAGGCTCTTGTGTAGAAGTGTCCTTGGTAGAATGGCTTCATTGATCCTGGAATTGAGCACGCTAGTCGTTGACGAGGACGTAAGAAAAATCCTCAAAAAGGGTAATCTCCTCCAATGCTTGATGAAATTTAATGGGCATAATAAGGAAATGACCAAGCATATGGTCTATTCGTGACACAGTAAAATGGTTAGAGTGGGTAGCCTTGAATTCGAAGTCACTATCCCCTTGATTGTTGAGGTACTAAGTCTGGTTGCAAACCTTTATGTGCACAACAGAGAGAAACATTCCATGGCTAGAGAATTTTTTAGGATCTCACTATTAAAAATAAGCACACTCACACAAAATACTAGAAAATAACACAAATACATCAAATAACTCAATAACACTATGCAGAAATTAAATGCAGAAATGGAACAATCTCACAATAACACAGAATCGCAGGCCTCTTCGAGGGGGCAACCTCCTTCAATATTTCATTAGCTTGCAAAAAGATGAATTCGTACATGGCTTCATATCTTTTAAAGAAAAACTTCATGCAACCCTACCTAAAGGCTCAAGAGTTGGCTTACATGCAAAATGCCACTCGAGCTAGAATCTCCTACCTACCATCGGTTACAATCTTGATAAAAACGGTTACATGAGATGGTGCCACTTGGCTAGGAATCCCACTTGCCACATACATTACAAAGTATTACAAAATAATATCATAATGGGATCCCCCACGTTGGAAGTGGGTCATTACATAAGTAAATGAGAATTACAAAATGGCGTTAGGATAGGATCCTAACATGTCCTTCCCCTTCAAAAAGCTTTGTCCTCAAAGCTGAAAATGAGGGAACTGGTGCTGGAGCTGATGGAGAGACTCCCATGTAGCATCTTCTGGCTGGAGCCCGTGCCACTGAACAAGAACTTCTGTGATGGTACGGTTGCGAAGAGTGCGGGTTCGACGATCCAACAATTGTTCAGGTTCGAGTAATATGGACCCTTCTTCATCCAATTCTGGTAATGTTGACTGAACCTGTACCTGTGTGCCCACAACTTTCTTGAGAGAGGAAACATGGAAAACAGGATGGAGCTTGGAGGTGGGCGGAAGAGCCAATTTGTAAGCAGTGGAACCAATCCGTTGAAGAACTTGGTAGGGTCCATAGTATTTTGCAACAAGTTTCTGGCACCGACGGAGTTGTAGGGATGATTGTTTGTACGGTTGCAAGCGAAGGAAGACCATATCACCCACATCAAAGCTACACTCAGAACGATGTTGGTCAGCCTGTTGTCGCATCCGATTCTGGGCCATGTCCAAATTCTGCTTCACTGGCGAAGAACATCGGTATGTTGGTTGAGAGTAGTGTCAACTGCCTGGACCTTGGAGCTGCCTGGGATGTATGAAGAAGGCGTGAGTGGAGGGCGCCCATAAACGACCTCAAAAGGGGTGAGTTTGGTTGTTGTATGATAGGAAGTGTTGTACCACCATTCGGCCAAAGGAAGCCACTTCGCCCATTGAGTAGGATGATCTGATGCAAAGCAACGAAGATAGGTCTCCAAACATTTGTTGACAATCTCAGCTTGACCATCCGTTTGCGGATGATAGGCTGAACTCATTTTGAGCTGAGTTCCCTGCAACTTAAACAATTCTTGCCAAAAATGACTAGTGAAGGTGGGGTCTCGATCGGACACAATGGAGGTGGGCATACCATGAAGGCAAAAAATAGAATCGAGAAATATTTGGGCAATGGTGGAGGTTGTGTAAGGATGGCCAAGGGAACAAAAATGAGCATACTTCGAAAGGCGATCCACTACCACGAGAATAACAGACTTACCGCCAGATTTAGGTAACCCTTCTATAAAATCCATGGAAATATCAGTCCAAACCTGATCTGGAATGGGCAAGGGTTGAAGAGTACCCGGAGAACGTACCGTTTCACCTTTCATCCGTTGGCAGGTATCACAAGCTGCGACAAAATCACGGATATCCTGTTTCATACCTTTCCAGAAGAATGTGCGCTTGAGGCGTTCATATGTTTTAAGAAATCCTGAATGGCCTGCAGAGGGAGCAGTATGTAGTTCCTTCATGAAGAGCTCACGGAGTGGGGACGTGCGAGGAAGAACAAGGCGTTGGCGATAACGCAGGTCATGGCCATCCCAATTGTAGCCTGGGAATGAAGTAGGATCATCACGGAGCGAGGCCACCAAAGCTTTCAAATCTGCATCCTGAAGTACCTCCTGTCGTAAGGAATCTATCCATTGAGGAACCGGTGAGGAAATGGCACATAACATACTGAGGGCCTCAAATTGGCGAGAGAGAGCATCAGCCACAAGATTCTCTTTGCCCTTTTTATAGGTGATATCGTAATCATATCCCATGAGTTTAGAAACCCATTTTTGTTGTTCTGGGGTAGCAACCCGTTGTTCCAAGAAGTATTTGAGACTCTGATGGTCTGTTTTAATGGAGAAATGGCGCCCAATGAGATATGGTCGCCAATGGGTTACAACATGTAAGATGGCCAACATCTCCTTGGCATATGTAGATTTTCCCAAGTTACGATCAGAGAGTGCCTTACTAGTGAAAGCCAAGGGTCTCCCTTCCTGCATCAACACTGCCCCGATGCCACGACCGGAAGCATCACTTTCAATGACAAAAGGCTTGGAAAAATTTGGCATGGCTAAAACTGGTGTTGTGGTCATAGCATGCTTCAATTCGAGGAAGGCTTGGTCAGCGGGCCCCGTCCAAGTAAAAGAGTCCTTCTTTAACATGGATGTGAGGGGGGCTGCTATTTTACCATAATTAAGAACAAATTTGCGGTAGTAACCTGTAAGCCCTAAGAATCCTCGAAGTCCCTTGAGAGTGCGAGGTTTTGGCCAGTCCTGAACTGCCTGAATCTTCTTGGGGTCGACCTTGACGCCCTCTTTGGAGACAATGTGTCCTAGATACTCCACTTCATTTAGACCAAAGGAACACTTGGACCGCTTAGCAAAAAGTTGATGTTGTGCCAACAATTGTAATGTTTGATCCACATGGATAAGGTGTTCTTCCCACGAGCGGCTATAAACCAAGATATCATCAAAGAAAACCAGGATGAACTTTCGTAGGAAAGGGCGAAAGATGTTGTTCATCAAGCTCTGAAATGTGGAAGGAGCATTTGTCAGACCAAATGGCATTACCAAGAACTCATAGTGACCTTCATGAGTACGAAATGCAGTTTTGGGGATATCCTCGTCCTTGAGCCGGATTTGATGGTAGCCAGAACGAAGGTCTAACTTGGAGAAGTACATAGCTCCATGTAATTCATCCAACAATTCATCCACTACCGGAATGGGGAATTTATCCTTGATGGTAATTTTGTTGAGCTCACGGTAGTCTATACACAATCGCCATGAGCCATCCTTCTTGCGAACTAGTAAAACTGGAGAAGAGTAAGGGTTGGTACTCGGTCGAATGACACCAGCTTTGAGCAATTCTTGTACCATCTGCTCGATTTCAGACTTGAGAGCATGAGGATACCGATACGGTCTGATGTTGGGTGGTGCATTACCTGGTAGTAGTGGAATAACATGGTCATGTGAGCGACGAGGCGACAGGGTAGTTGGTTCTGAAAAAACGCCATCGTGCTTGGTAAGAACAAGTTGCAAATCTGCTGGAATTTGATCCACTGTGGAAGTGCTTGGTTGAATTGAAAATATTTGTGCAATGACCCCACGGGATGACTTTTTCAACAATTTCTCCATACGATTGGAACTGATAATTTGGGAAGGGCCTGTTTTGGCACCATGGAGGATGTGTGTTTGTCCATGTTGTGAAAACTGCATCCATAGTTCTGCAAAGTTCCAGTTGATAGTGCCCAAGGTGCTCAACCATTGGGATCCCAACACAATGTCACATCCTCCCAATTGGAGGGCAAACATGTCTTGCTTGAGTTCATAATCCCCCATATTTATTTTAACATTGCGACATTTACCTTTACAAGGTAAAGTGCCTCCATTTGCCACCATGACTTCAAAGGAATTGCATGTGTGTATATAGCAATTGGCCTGCTTAGCAACTCGAGGATCAATGAAGTTGTGTGTACTGCCTGAATCAATAAGAATAGTAAGGCGTTGGCCTTTGAAAAAACCCACAACTCTCATGGTTTGTGGAGTGGTAGCCCCGACAAGAGCATGGACGAAAATTTCTGCTTCAGGGTCTTGGGTTTCCTCTTCCTGTTGAGTTGGTGCTTCAGCCGTGTCACTCTCCTCATCACTATGGTCACTGCTATCGGGTTCCTCTGCATCTATTAAGAACAATCTCTTATTTGCACATCTATGCCCCTTCACAAATTTTTCATCACAATTATAACATAGCCCTTGGGCGCGACGCGCATCCATTTCAGCTGTAGTCAGTCGCTTAGGAGCAGGAGGTTTATTATCAGTATTATTTTGGAACCGAGGAGGAAAGGGAGGTCGAGCTTGAGAAAATCGCGGTGTCCGCCGTTGAGCTGAGAGTTTAGATTCGGCCAATCGGGCTAAACTGATAGCCTCCATCATGGTTTGTGGTTTAAACATCTTGACTTCAGCCTGGAGATCATCTTTCAACCCACTCACGAAACAACTCATAAAAAATCCCTCATTCAAGCCCCTTGTCTTATTGGCCAATTTCTCAAATTGTGTCTGGTAATCACGAACTGTGGTAGTTTGTTTCAGCTTTGTCAATGCTCCTGTAAAGTCTTCATAGTCATTAGGGCCAAATCGGGTGAGTAGTTGGGACTCAAAGTCCTCCCAAGATAGATCAGGGGTAGTGGCTCGTAGCCATTGGAACCAATGTAAGGCTTCAGATTCTAAGTTGAAGGAAGCCATCTGAACCCGATGATATATAGGGACATTGTGGAGTCTAAAGAATTGATCAACCCGACATAACCACCCATCGACATCCTTTCCACTGAACTTAGGAAAATCCAATTTAGGCATTTTGAAGGTCGGATCACGGTCATAGTGAGTGTCTTCGGTTCCCCTTCTTCGGTCTTCTGTTTCCCTTCTTCGACCTCGTTCAAAGTTTTCAGCTTGGTGTTCAGATGTGAGAGTACCTTGCAATTGTGTCTCCACCTCTGTAAGTTGTTTTTCTAAGCGGATTCTAGTGGTATCCTGATCCGTTCGGAGCTCTCGAATCTCTTCTCTTATGGTGTGGTTTGTAGTGGTCAAGTAGTCAAGGGCTTTTTGCATATCGGCCAATATTGTGGCAATTTCTAACTCCTTTTGTCCACGAGTGCCGCTCGCCATTGTGGGCCCTCTTTTACTCAGTTACTAAAAATAGATGTGGGATTTTAGGAGTTACTATTTTTAGTAAGGGTCCAAAATTTAATTTGGGAAATGGGTTGCAACACTGATTTTAGGATAGGGTCCACTTCGGTGGTTGTTTGATCTGAGCGCTCAATGAGGAGATATACCGAATTTCTTGACTTTTTGTGATCTCCTAGTTGGTTGCAAGTCGATGTCAAGGTAATTTCTTCCACTTGGACTTAAAATTTCACCAGTGAGTCCTTGAGGGTCTTTGGTGCAGAATAACAAGTAGCTTCTATTCCCAAAAATTTGGATCAATTTGATTGACCGTTGAAAAGTTATGGCCTTAGCAAGAAAAATAAAAAATTACTATTTTTGGAAAATCGGTGCAAAATTTGACCAGGGGCTGCCAAGGACAATTTTGTTTGGAATAGAGTGTAGAATTATCTGCTAAATTTTTGAGTCAATCCGAGCTCTATTGTGTGGCTCCTGGTGTT
The DNA here is from genome assembly GCA_028583015.1 of Wollemia nobilis. NCBI lineage: Eukaryota > Viridiplantae > Streptophyta > Pinopsida > Araucariales > Araucariaceae > Wollemia > Wollemia nobilis. Next base: position 2,444,161 of record JAQPPZ010002020.1, on the reverse strand, counting down.
GTCGGTTTCTGATCTGGAGTTACAGTTCAAAATTTGGGACCTGGGATCAACTGTCTCTGACCTGTAGACTGCACCCTGACCACCCTGTCACTATCCTGTTCCTTCCTCTGTCACCTGTATTGCGGTTACTAACACGGTTCCTGTCACTGACCCTGGGGATTCTCTGATATTGATAGTACTGTTTCTGACACTAGAAGTCTGTAATTCTGGATTGTTACAGAGGGTTGTTACTGTCGACCTGACTATCTCTATTACCGACCGCATTGTTTCGTCAGTCGACTATTCTTCTCTGACTATTCTTTTTGACCACAGGCTATTGCAGACACTTGCAAGATCTGTCTTGACTGTTGGTGCATGCAAGTTTGTTTTCTGTGATAAGGAATGCCTTCTCCGTATGCTCACTTTTGGGGTTGTGAATGCAGGTTAACAGAACAAGGATGGTGTTGATTTGCAGGTGGAAGTTATGTTTTGTAGAACCAGGGTATGCTAAGTAAGGGAGTATGTAATACCCATAGGCCCTCTGTTATACCGCAGTGACGAACAATAGTGCTCGGACCAATATTTCAGGCCACTACCCAAGGAGGATTCCACACATACCCTTGAGCACACTATCTGCCTCTCTGACAATACGGGAGGGTGATCGTCCGGGATGCTGTGTCCCGTGGACTATGGATAATACAAGGCCGAAAAGCTTCCTAATGGATAAAATTTTGTTTAAACCTAGATTGTCTCCCGATACACCCGAAGATGCGTGGGAGCTCAAGTCCGTGCGCGAGTGTTGTCTAAGGCCTGGGTATTGGAGCCTGATCGCCCCTCACTTCACTAGACGCTTTATGGGCTATCTAGCTTAGCCAATAACGACAGCTCCTTCGCGATATTTTAAAACCCCCGGCACAGGGTTTCTAACCTACACAACTACTAAAAAAGAGACTATTTTTTTTGTGTTTTTTGGATTTTTGGTCAAAAAAAGGACTGTATTTTTTTTGGATTTTTTAATAAAGGAAAAACAAAAACGAAAAAACACATAGAAATTTATACCTAACAGATGGAATGGCTGGCAAAAATCGTCTCAGTTGCAACAGAACTCGGCCCTGGAAAGCGCTCTGATACCACTTGTTAGGATCTCACTATTAAAAATAAGCACACTCACACAAAATACTAGAAAATAACACAAATACATCAAATAACTCAATAACACTATGCAGAAATTAAATGCAGAAATGGAACAATCTCACAATAACACAGAATCGCAGGCCTCTTCGAGGGGGCAACCTCCTTCAATATTTCATTAGCTTGCAAAAGGATGAATTCGTACATGGCTTCATATCTTTTAAAGAAAAACTTCATGCAACCCTACCTAAAGGCTCAAGAGTTGGCTTACATGCAAAATGCCACTCGAGCTAGAATCTCCTACCTACCATCGGTTACAATCTTGATAAAAAACGGTTACATGAGATGGTGCCACTTGGCTAGGAATCCCACTTGCCACATACATTACAAAGTATTACAAAATAATATCATAATGGGATCCCCCACGTTGGAAGTGGGTCATTACATAAGTAAATGAGAATTACAAAATGGCGTTAGGATAGGATCCTAACAGAATTCCAACAATTCTTGGGAGAAGATGAGGAGCTGGTGAAATTCCAAAATGGGTTTAAGAGATATTTTTTAAAAGTGCCTTTGGACAAAGTTGCATTGGTGATAATGCAATATTTTACACTCGACGAGAATAAAAAAATTCTTAGGTCTGTCGGGGAAGGAGATCTTGAATTCTCTTGCTAGAATGATGCCTCACATTGTCGACTATCTAGACTCCTCTCACTCTGAGTAGAGTGACTCTCTTAGTTGGGAAGTCTTCAATGCAACCCTTGTTTCAATTTTCAAGGCCAAGGTGGTAGAATCTTCCTTGAAAAAGGCTGGCGACAGCGAAGAAAGAACCAGGTGCTCCAAGCACCTGGTGGCAAAGCTTGCAAATACTGGTAAAACTTCCTTTTACGTAGAGGAATTGAACTCGAATGACATCACTCAGCCTTCAAAGAAATTTGAGCTACTTTTCGAGTCAGCTAGTACAAAAAAAGAGTTTAATTCTCAACCCTAGGATACCCGTAACATGTCCAAATCCTTTAAAAGGATACTCCTGAAGATGTAGAAGTCCCTTATTGACTCCATGCAAGCGACCATTTTGTGCACTAAAGAAATTATGGTTTTAATGGTATGGGAACAAGAAGTGAATGAGCAGAATGTAGACAAGAACGAAGTTTGACCTAGGGGTTGAAGTATTGAGATGTGGGATCCCTGGTTGTGTTTCATTGATTGGTGTCAGTTTGTCTTGTTGGATGGTCCTTCCCTGTGTGGGAGGCTAGTCTCTTTTTGTTTGTTTGTTTGTTTAATCTTGGATACTGTTTTCCATTTTGTTGTGTTGCGGGCCTTTCATGGGATCTGCTAGGTTCCCTAGTGGAAGCTTTGTTGGTTAGTCCTATTTTGCTTCTACCTTCTTAGGTTCTCCGGGGAGGTTAGATGGATTCTTTTTGTAAAAGGTTTGCAGAGCCTTTCAAAACCCCTTCTTCCACCTAATCATTTTTTTCAAATTTTATGTGGCTTAATTTCATTAATACTTTTTAATTGGCTATATAAGATTGAAACAAGCCCCACCCATGCTATATTGTGGCCACTTAGTGATATTACAACTACTTGGAAATTATGCATATATCACTTGACAAGATTTGAACCTAGGTATTCTTCTTGAAAGTCAAGGAATTTAAGCTTATGACATTTGATAAATGTAAGGTTCACCCATGAGATTTGAACCTTGGTTTAGGAGGTAAAATTCTTCACTCCAAATAATTGCTCTAAACCTCGTGGGTCTGATTTCACCACTATTGCTTGGTACTTTTTTGTCTTTTATTAAAGGAATTCTAATATCAAATTTATTCCCTTGCATTAATAATTTGACATCATATAACATATTTTTTATTCTTTAAAATATTCATGCTAGCCTTTGTAGGACTTATTGAAGGTCAAACTTCTTTGTAATGGGTTATATGGAATTGAAACATGCTCCACGCGTATTACACCATGATTGAATCACATCAATATTTTAATGAACCACATCATCATGGTTCTACAAGAAATTGTACTATTGCAATACTTGTAGGAATTGAACCTTGGTGGGATCTTTGTGATATCGGAGGTTAAAATTTTTAGTATTGCAAATGACAATTTTCATGACTCAAATATTTTAGATACATTGATTACAATGGCTAATTTCATCCCTTTTTAGTTGTTTACAGTGCTAAATATATAGCTAGAGGTTTTTACACTTGTTAACATTTAAAAAAACTTAACTCTCCATAACTTTAATTATCAATAATCATCTTATGTTTAACTTATAGAAATTATGTCAATTTATCAATTATTTTACATTGTTAAGTACATTATTTTTCTTAATCTTCCCTAGGGTTTAATTGAAAAATACTAATACAATAGTAATTTATAGTAGCATTGTTATTTTTTAGTAAATGAAGCATTGTTTTTTTTTTTTATTATGGTAAATGAAGGGGTTTTGAAAGGGCCCCAAACCTTTTACATTTGCAGAGGAGAAAAATCACTTTCAACACCTACATATTACAAAATTTGGACTAAAAAGGAGCATGTTGCATACTTAGATACAACAATTTTGATTTAACTCTATCCCATGCTCTATCCCATGGGGATTCAGTATTTCTTAAATTCAATCCATCTGGTTTCTTTAGAATCTTCAAGAGCTTTAATCAATTCTCTATTGGCTTCAGATCAGATCTCCAATTCTGCCCTGCTTCAATTCCACTTTCCTGAGATCTTCGGAAGCGTCCGCCTGGTCTTCATTCGAACTGCAGCCTTCTTTATTCAGCTCCTGAATCTCAGTTTAGTTTCCTTGAAAACTGGCCCCATGCTAATAGATCTTTTACAGTGATCAATTCCCCTAAGGCTTTGAAACTTCTAACTCAACAACATCAGAAGCGTTTTCCTCTTTCAGAGTTATAATCATCAAAGCCTCTAGGAAAACATCATTCCATACCTTGGATCCATCCATCTGAACTCCCATGTTTGCCATAACATCAACCACAACATTACCTTCCCTATAGATGTGTTGGACCACAAATGACTCCATGCTTGATAGTATATTCACTGCATCCTGAATAATACTTTCAATGCTCTAGCTAGTGGTTTGCTTGGCATTCAAACTGTTAATGATATTCATAGAATCCCCTTCCACTATAAGCTTCTTAACATTCATTTTTTTGCAAGCCTTAATCTTGTAATCATGGCTCTCGCCTCTGCTACATGGTTTGATGCATGGCCAAAGTTCACCGCATAACAAGAGATCACTACCCCTGAGCTAGATCTCAGAACCCCTCCCCCTCCAGCCTTCCCTGGATTACCTTTAGAGGCTCCATCAAAATTCAGTTTTACCCACTCTGGGGGAGGAGTCCATCTCACCTTTCTCCTTGGCTAGCTAATTTGATTCCCTGTAGCTCTCAATAGTCCCTAGTCCATTGCTATTTCTTCCTCCAACTCATTTTCATAGATTTGGTTGTCCATATTAACAACCACATTTTCAGCAATGGCAGCTTTGATACTCTTGATAATGACCTCTACACTATTAGCCTTGTTTTGGAACACTCGTTTATTCCTCTCCCTCCATATCTACCAAATGAAGTGGGGTAAAACAAAGATCCAAATTTTCTTCAATCGGGGGCTATGATAAGGGTTAACCCAACTTTCCCATAAGGCCTCCAAAGACTTTGTTGTCACCCATTGAGTTTTAAGTGATTGAAGAAGTGCATGCCAAACCTCCAAAGAAAGGGGGCAATGGACAAAAAGATGATCAATTATCTCCTCATCCCCACAACATAAATAACACCTATTAGGAATGATCATCCCTCTTCTTCTAAGATTGTCCACCATCAATATCCGATTTTGCAATGCCAACCAAAGAAAGAAAGACACCTTCGATAGGAGATCTTTAATCCAAACTCTATGTGAGGGAAAATTTTGATTCTCCTTATCCCTTTCAAAGGCAAAAGCTGAGTTAACAGTAAATATTCCTTTAGGATTAGGACCCCAAAAGAACCTATCCTCTCCTATATTGAGCTACAAATAGTAATGTTGTAAGCAGAGATTGAGAGAGTTAAGCCTACTTTGCATAATTGCATCAACTCCTTCCAACTGCAACATGTGCCACACTCTGCAATTATCTTCCTCCTTGATGTACTCCTGAACCATGTTTCCATATTTTTTCTTTAAAGGCCGAATGATGCACTTCCAGTAATCATTAAAAATTAAAGGCCTCTCCGTGACCCATGCATCCTCCCAAAAGCGTATCTTATCACCTCTTCCCACCTGCCATCTTAAACCTTTCCATAAGAGATTTCTTGTTTTGATCAACTCATTCCACAAAGATGATCCTAAAGGTGGATTTAAGCTATAAGCAAAGGGGATTCTGTTCTCAAGATATTTTGTAGAGAGGATCTGAGCCCAACATTGATCATGTTCAATCATTTGTCGCCACCCCACTTTGGCCATTAAAGCCCTGTTCATCTGCTTCACTTTTCTGATGCCCAGACCACCTTCTCGCTTAGGCCTGCAAACTTTCTCCCATGCAACCAAACTAATCCTCTGTTTCTCTTCTGCACCAGTCCAAAGAAAGTTCCTCTGCATTCGCTCCAATTTCTCAACCACCAATGTTGGGATTTTAAATAAAGACATCATGAAAATGGGTAGGTTTTGGAGGGTTGCCCTCAATAGCTGTAATTTCCCCGCTTGAGTAAGGGAAGAGCCTTTCCATCCTGCAAGCTTTCTATTGAATCTCTCAAGCACTGAATTCCAGTATTCTCCTTTCATTCTACCTATAAAAAGGGGCATTCCCAAATATACAATGGGGAAGTTGTCCACTCTGCAACAAAAAATTCTTGCAATTTTATTTTGTCTAAGTTGGGGAGTGTTAACAAAGAACAACCTACTTTTCAAGAAATTAATTTTTTGACTTGAAGTTGTTTCATAGGTTTTGAGAATTTGCATGATATTCTCAGCTTCCACAACTGATGACTCTGATAATATTATGGTATCATCAACGAACTACTGATGAGTAATTATATCTAAAGATGATGTTGGCCAAATTCCTTTAATCAAGGTTGCATCTTTTGTTGTAGTTAAGCTCCTTCCTAGAGCCTCAACCACTATTATGAATAGATAAGGCGATATAGGATCACCTTGTCTCAACCCTCTTTTACCTGGAAAGAAACCTATTGGTTCTCCATTTACTATCACTGAATACCGAGGAGTGGAGATGCAAACCATGATCCAAAGCCTCCAATTTGCCCCAAAACCAAAATACTGCAGCACTTTATCCAAAAACTCCCAAGAGACTCTATCGTAGGCTTTATTCATATCCAACTTCAACAACATGCCTTCTAATCCTCTCATCCTCATAGAGTGTAGAGCCTCATGAATAGTGATTATCCCATCCAAGATCTACCTTTGTTTAACAAAACCACTTTGTTGGGGAGATAATCTTAGGTAAAATACTCTTTAGTCTATTGGCTAGAACCTTTGTCAAAATTTTATAAATGGAATTGCATAGGCTGATTGGGCAAAAATATTTTAGCATGTCTGCTCCTTGCTTTTTCGGAATCAAAACCAGGAATGTAGAATTCCATTCCTTGAGAATTATTTTTTCTTGCTGAAATTCCAACAAAGCCTCTAACATATCGTTCTTAATAATCTCCTAGTAAATCTGAAAGAAACCATTTGGGAAGCCATCCGGACCTGGGGCTTTATCCTTCTGCATGCTAAAAATTGCCTTGCACACCTCCTCCTCTGAGAAAGGACTGTCCAAAAAAAAGTTTATTTCACTATTCACCACTTGGGGAATATTCTTCAGCAATTTGTTAACTGATTCAACATTTGTTACATCTTCCATGCTGAGGAGATTTTGAAAAAGAAACTGCTTCCTTTCTAATATCCTCTTCCTCTTTTATTTCCTTGCCCTCTTCTATCTTCAATATTCTTATTCTATTATACGCCTTGTGTCTAATAGTTGTGAGATGAAAAAAACGGGTGTTCCGATCTCCTTCTTTGAGCCATAAAGCCCTAGATTTTGTCTCCAATGGACTTCTTCCTGGGCTAATAAAGTGTGGAGATCAGACAGAAGCACCTTTTCTTTTCTAACTTCTCCAAATGCCCCCAATTCTGAATTTGCTCTTCCACCTCTTCCAAGCTAGCATTTAGATTACTTTTTCTCTCTTTTAAATGACCAAAAACCTCCTTGTTCCAAACCTTTACATTTTTCTTAACATTTTTTAGCTTTTGAGAGACTTGGAACATTTTGGATCCCCTAATATCAATGTTCCACCATTCTAAAATATTTTGAGCTAAAGAAGGATGTGACATCCACATTAACTCAAATCTGAAGGGTCTACCTTTAACTCTTCTCCCCTCCAACACTTCCAAAAGTAGTGGAGAATGATTAAAGGTAATCTTTGGGAGGGCTTTGAGAGAATAGTTATCATAGTGAGTTAACCAAGACTGGGATGCTAATACTCTATCCAATCTAATTTGAATGCAGTTGCTTCCTAACCTCCTATTAGACTAGGTGTATTTAGCCCCTTTCAGATCCAAATCCATCAATTCACATTTAGAGATAAAATCATTAAATTCCTCCATACTATTAGAATAACCCAAATTGCCTCCCTTCTTGTCACTAGGATACAAGGGTGTGTTAAAATCCCTAGAAACTATCCATGGCCATTGAGATGCCTCATGAAGATTACTAAGGAGCTCCCAAACCCTTTTTCTTCCTTCTTGAGTGTTTGGGGCATACACATTGGAAACAACCCAAGAAAAGTTTATAATTTTACAAGTCAAGAGGACAGACATGCACCTATCATTTCTTTGAATACATTGACCATCAAATCTTCTAGGGTCCCACAAAGTCCATAAACCTCTAGAGGCTCCCACCATTGAACTTCCCACCATATCCGCTTCCTTCCAAATAGCGTTTTTAACCGATTGAAAATTTTGCTCATCAATATTAGTCTCTTGAATCAAGAAGATACCAGGTTTATATTATTTTCTCATCTCTCAAAGTACCTGGTGTTTTGTAGGGGAATTCATACCCCTAATGTTCCAAGATAAAAAATCATTTCTTAGATTTTGGTGGGTTCTTCCCCCCACCCAAATCTAAAACCTTCTAAGTATCGTTTGCAACTTGTTTTGCTGCCTCTTTGGATCTAACCACTCTAGTTTTTTACCTTCCTCTAGACACAGAAGAGCCCACATCCATTTTTTTCTTGGCATGCTTTATAAGAGTCAATAACTTCAAATTATCTTCAAATTTTTCTATATCTATATCCTCTGAGGACTCTCACTCTATATCCATTTCCTATTCTAGTCTATTTTTAAATCTCTCCATTCTAATTTTTCCTCTTATGGTGAGGCGTTTCTCTAAGAGAACTCTCATCCTTGTTACCATATTTCTCCCTCTGATGCCTATCTTGATTAGTTTTCTTATTTTGGATGTCATAATCTACTTCAATAATTGGATTCTGAAGACTTGCAAAGGATTTCTAGTTCACAAATTTAACTTTGTCATAAGAGGGTTCCAGGGTTTGAAAATTTTCTTTCTCAATGACAAAGAGGTTTTAATCTATGAGGTTTTCCTGAATTTTCTTTCTTCTTCTAGAATTTCCTCTTCATCTATCAACTAGGTCTTCAAGTATTCGATGAGGGTTTCTTGAAATCAACCTTATTCAAATTATTCTCCATTAGAGTGACTGGGTTTCCACCTATTTGGATCTCAAATCTGAAGCCTCCTTCCTTTGCCATACTTTTTGAGGGTTCTCTCCTTCTTCATAACCTAGAATTTTTATTAGTGTAGCTAGCTTTGCATCTAGGTGACCTTAAATTTTGTCAATTAATTATTCCTTTGTAGTTGGATCACATTATATATTAATCTTTAAATTGTTGGAAGATGGTAATCAAACCTTACTGAGCAAGTTTGATAGATGATGATGTAAGCCTACGATAACCTTAATGTAAGCCTATGGGCATCTTCTATGTAAGCTTACGAGCAAATTTGATGTAAGCCTTCATCAATCTTCTATGTAAAACTACGAGCAATATTTCTATAAGCCTATGAGCAAACTCTATGTAAGCCCATAAACATCCTCTATGTAAGCCTATGGGCATTCTCTATGTAAGCCTATGAACATCCTCTATTAGGCTTATGAGGAATATTGATTTATTCATCCCTAGCAGGATTGGTTAAGCCACTTATATGGTTAACCTTAATTAAACTTTTATTAAGGTTTTAGTAACTTATGGTTGAAATTAACTTATCCTTGAGCCCTATGTTGGCCTAGATTAGTGTGACATGTATTTAAATATCTTGGGGATTAGGTATCAACTATAAATACCGTAGCCACTAATCCATTGTATCTATTTATGATATAAAGTGATTTTGTGTGGTTTCTTCATGCGTTCGATTCATTTTCATTTTGTTTCGTCTATTTGATATTTCTATTTGATTCATTTTGTGGTGAATGCTATGCTACATTTATTTTCTAGAAAATATAATATGGTATTAGAGTGGATATTGAGTGACAATACTAGGTCGCATGGAAAAAATAGTATGAAGTATCTCTCTTCTTTTTAGTGAAAATTTACAATCTTTCATAAGGTGTCTTTGATGACATAAGGATCATGAACAAATCACTTTAGATTATATTTTGAAGCTTTACAAGCAATTTTCAAAGTAAGGAGTAATAAAGAAATTCATTTCTTATTATTATTTCTTGTAGAAATATTAGAAGGAATTTAAAAATAAAATTACTGTTTTTAAAATATTATTCTAGGACTATTTAGAGGGAAGAATTTCAGAGGCTATAACATTTGCATATGAATGTATTTGGAGCCCATTTTTTTTTTTCAAATCATGACTTTTTGAGCTCTTTATAGTACTTGCATTGCTTTTATTCTATTCTACAACAAATTATGACAATTTTGTAAGAGCTTCATTGATAAAATATCACATTTGCCTTGATCAAGTGGGCAAAACTACTCAAAGATCATGCTCAAAGTTCCATTTAAGTAATTATAGGATTATCTTGAATTAACAGGTATCTCTTATAAGGGTTTTGGAAATATTTTAGATGATAATGGAGGCTCACATATTCCTTAGTGACTTGACATGCTTCTAGATGATGTGAGAGACTTAGAGGTTTACATATTCTTTGGCCGATAGGGCATTAATTATGGAGGAATATTATCTCCTTGGCCCCAAGCTTAGATTATTGTGGGTGTTGAAAGATGATAACTTGACCTTATTGGCCAAGTTCAATGGATGATGATGTAGCCTATTGGTATTATTTATGCAAATATATAGAAAAACCTTAATGTAAGTCTACATGCATTCCTTATGTAGCCTAGGAACATCGTCTATATAATCCTACATGCAATATTGATGTATTCACCCTTTGTAGAATTTGTTAATCCACTTGTATGGTTAACGTTAATTAAACCTTAATTAATTTATGGTTGAAATGAGACTTTATTCAAAATAAAATTAAATAGAATAAGAAGAAATATGAGGCAAAATTGATTAGACGTTTTTTGCAGGACTGCCCAAACTACCGAACTCGTTTCGGTCATATCTCACTCATCCGGACTCGGATTGAGCTGAAATTTTGAGGGTAGATGCCTGAAAAACCCTAGAACGTCTCCACCAATTTTCATATCATTTGGAGCAACACAGATCCTAGCGCATCCCTATGTGTGAACGATATATTTGGCAAGCGGCTATGCGAGGGTTTCATCTGGGTTGAGTGCAAGCAGCTCCAGAGGTTGGTTTTTAGGGCCTACGGGCCCTAGCGGCCAATATTTTTGTGGTTTATGCTCAATATTTTAGCAGGAAATGTTGCAGGGGATACAATATGGGTTAGAAATTTGTCTTTCAACAGATCATACTGTGAACTTGAGTGACAACGGCTTCCAATTTGCTGCACAAAAGAAAAGTGAAAACCATACCTTTCCACGACGTCTAGGGCAAGGATTAAAGAGATCACGAAACAAGTTTCAAGTAGTTGATCAAAAAATGGCTCATATCTCAAGTGAATCTGGTGCTAAGGTGCACCCACAAAATAATTCTATTGTGAAAACCCTTGTCAAGGGTAAGAATTTCGAAGACTCGGTCCCAAAAATGAATTTTAGGGATGCCCTTCATGGTGACAGACCTCAGCCCAATGCTAATATCAATATTAGGGCTTCCCATAAACCTCTAAGAATGCCTAAGATTGATCCCAGGAAAATGGAGTCGGGATGTCTTAAAGCAGTTGATGGAACTCCTATTGTTAAGCTTGATATGGGTAACATTCAGACTGGCATTGAAGATTTGGAAAAAAGAGGACTAATTTGTCGGTTCGTGGGTTTTCGTCCGAGTCTATCTGCTTTCAAAGTTTGGGCTGCAAAAAGCTGGAAAACTAAAGGTGAGTTACAAATCTCTATTTATCCAAATGGTTATTTTCTTGTTTTATTTGCTAATAATGAAGATAGAGAGAAAACTTTTCAAGGGGGTCCTTGGTTTTTTGGAAGGGCGGGGCTTTTCATGAAGCCCTGGCATACTAAATTTAAAGCCGAAGAAGAGATGCCTTCTATAGCTCCCGTGTGGGTTAGACTCTTTGGCCTCCCTATTGAATTTTGGAATCCTACTATTTTTTCTTCAATTGGAAACTCTTTAGGAACTTTTATGATGATTGTTGATTGTACTCAAAATTTTGAACATATTATTTATGCTCGGATTTGTGTTTTAATGGATTTTGACAAACCCCTACCTAAAAATATCACATTACAATTTGGGGAAGACACTTGGGAGCAAGTAGTGGACTATGAGAACATTCCTTTTCGTTGTAGAATTTGCCATGAATATGGTCATTTGGCCAGTGCTTGCCCAAATAAAATTCTTGATCAAAAGAAAGAAGATATAAACTCGAGCAGGTTTCCAAATACCTAAGAAGAAGAACACTCGAGAAAAAACCGGTTATGAAGGATCAATCAAAGTCATCTGCTAATATGTTTGAAATCCTTTCCACAAATGATGTCCCAAGTGAGGAAGAGGAAATAATGGAAACTGAAATCTTAGAAACACAATTTAAATATGAAGGGAAGAACTCGAGAGACAAACCAACAAATCAAAGGTTTTCAACGAGAAAAAAAAAGGAGAAAATTTACACAAGAAAAACAATGTTTCAAATGTCAAAACTTTAAATAATGCGAGGTCCCAATATAGACTCCGTTGAACCATCTAGTAAAATTTTGGTTGTGTACGAGCATTCTTCAAGGTTAGAAGCCATCTCAGATTCAATTGGAATAAGTCAAGAAACAGGGAAAAAAAATTGAAGATGGATTCTAATCAAAAAGTAGGTCGCAAGACCAATCAATATCATATGGTAAAAGAAGGTGAAAAGCTTGTAGAGGAAGGTAAGATTAATGCCCTTCCCAACTTTTTTAGCCCTGGTATTAATGAAGATCATCACTTGGAATATTAGAGGACTCAAAGGGAGTCTTTCAAAACAAAATGAAATTAGAAGAATGATTAAGATAAATCATCCACATCTTGTTTTCCTTCAAGAAACAAAGATGTCAATGGAGGATATGGACTTAATTGCCAGTAAAATTTGGCCAGTTGGAAAAGTGGTTTCCCTCAGTTCCCAAGGGACTTCGGGTGGCATTGCTTGTCTTTGGGACCCAAAAGAGGTAGTTATTCACCATATGATTGGCAGTTGGGGTTTGTTGGCTATAGCTATTCAAAGTAGACATTCCAACCAGATTATGCTCTGCATTACTGTTTATGCTCCGACTTCTTTGGAGGAAAAAAGAAGACAGTGGAAGGATATTACTCATATTATCTCTCATTTTCCTAAAGCTTGGATCTTGATCGGAGGAGATTTCAATACCATCCTCTCTCTGGATGAGAAAAGGGGGAAATAGAAATTTGGACAAAAGCACCGACCTCATGAGCGAATATATTGCAAACCTCCATCTTGTGGATATCCAACCGAGATAATGGCCTTATGACTTGGTCTAACAGAAGGCAAGGCTTAGCTTGTATAATGGAGAGATTGGATAGGTTTTTGCTCTCTAAAAATTTCTTAATCCATGGTCACATTCCTAAAGTGAAGACTCTTAATAATGTTGGTTCGGATCATTGGCCAGTCATGGTGGAAATGTGGAAAACCAATGTGAGTTTCTCTCCTTTTCGTTTTCAATTAATGTGGCTTAGAGACATTTCCTTGAGACCTCGTGTGCAACAATGGTGGAAGGAAGGTAAACCTAGGCATGGGACTAAGATGTTCTGTTTTGCCAAAAGACTGCAATACATTAAATCCAAAATCAAGACTTGGAACTGGAAAGAGTTTGGGGATGTTCATAAAAAAAAACATGAAGTTATTGCTCATCTTGAAAATTTGAATAAGAAAATCCGTTTAGATGGCCTCACAGAGAAGAGAAGTGCAGATGAAATTAAACTCACAACTCAGTTAGAGGAATGGGAAAAAAGAGAAGAAATCTTATGGAAGCAAAAATCTAGAATTCAATGGCTCAAAGAAGGAGATCGAAACACAAATTTCTTCCACAAATCTCTTCTAGCTCGAAGATCTCACAACTTTATTTCTTCCTTAAAATCAGATTCTGGAGATGTTGTTTATACTTGGGATGGCATGAACTCTATTGTTGTTGATTACTTTTCCAATATTTTTCCTGCTACTCCTCTTGAATCAACTTCTCAACATAATGTTCTTCAAGCAATCCCTTCTCTTATCACTTCAAGGAGAACTCTATTTTGATTGCTCCTGTTACTATCAATGAGCTTCAACAAGTAGTTTTTAAAATGCAAAAAGGAAAACCCCGAGTCTCGATGGTTTTCCTATTGAGTTCTACCAAGAGTTCTGGGATATCCTTCATGTTGATTTATTAGAGGTGGTGGAAGAAGCCAGGAAAGCCAAAGAAATTTTGAAGGTTATCAATAAAACTTATATTACTCTTGTTCCAAAAGCTCAAGAGGTTGATCATATCTCAGCTTTTAGACCTATTGCTTTATGTAATGTTCTTCTCAAAATCATTACTAAAATCATGGCAGAAAGGTTGAAGCCTCTTTTGCATAAGATTATTTCCCCAGAGCAAGGGGGTTATGTGGAAGGACGTCAAATAGTAGATGAGATAGTTCTTGCTCAGGAAGCCATCCATTCCATGGATATGCAAAATTCTCCTTCCATGTTCATTCGGTTAGACTTATCCAAAGCTTATGACAGAGTGGATTGGCACTTCCTTATCAAAGTTTTGAGGCAATTTGGTTTCTCTAAGGATTGGATGGATTGGATTATGGGATGTATCTCTTCGAGTTTCCTACTTAGTTCTTATCAATGGCAAGCCTTCTCCGTATTTCCCAGCTTCCAGAGGTATTAGGCAAGGTGACCCGCTATCCCCTTATTTATTCATCATTCTTGTTGAATGCTTGGGTAGGACTATAACCAAAAAGAGGGAAAACAAAACCCTTGAGGGAGTTACCATTGCTCATGGAGCTAGACCTATCTCTCATCTTCAATTTGTGGATGACTCTACTCTTTTAGGTAAAGCTACAATTAAGGAAGCTTCTAATATTAAGCAAATCATTAGTTGTTTTTCTAAGGCTACTTGGGCAGTTGATCAATGAAGACAAATCTAAAGTTATTTTCTTTCACTGCTCTGCTAGACAGGAATCCATGGTCTTGGATAAATTAAGATATAAGAAGACCTCTCTTCCAATCACTTATTTAGGTATTCCCATAAATATTCAAAGGCAGAAAAATAAAGATTGGAATTGGTTGTTGGACAAAGTCAAGAAGAAAATTGGAAAGTGGACCAACAAGTGGCTTTCTTCAGGGGTAGAATCACCTTGGTAAAATCAGTCCTTCAAGCTATTCCTATTTATGTTTCTTCCGTTTTGAATATCCCAAAGGTTGTTCTTCGAGAATTGGATCAAATCAGTCATCGTTTCCTTTGGAGTGGTACTAAGGAGAAAAGAAAATGGGCCTTGGTGAAATGGGATACTTTATGTCTTCCTAAGAGTGAAGGGGGGTTAGGATTCCGGTCTTCAATTAATAACAACAAAGCTTTAGCTGCTAAATTATATTGGAGGATGTTGCATAACCCCAATGCTCTTTGGGCCAATAATCTCCGTGCTAAATATCTTTGAGAACAAAAGTCTCGAAGACCTTGTTCGCTATCAACTTCCTACCAAAGGTTCTCCCATTTTAGCAGTTCTTAAGACTGGTGAGGATTTGATAAAGAAAAAATTATTTTGGATCATTCATAATGGTCAACATGCAAATTTTTGGACAGATTCTTGGGATGGTCACAAGCCTTTGATAACTCGGTTTCCCGATTGGAGGCCTTGGATGGAGGAGCTTCACCGAGCTAATTGGATAAAGGTGGCTAATTACTTGTCGGTACCATATTGGTAATTCAAATGTTGGTAGATATTGGATCCCTATTGAGGACTGGCCTATTCAAATCCTAGAAAGGCAAAGACAAGATATCCAAGGCATCCTTCATATGAGATCCCTCTCTTGGTCCCATGAAAAAGATTGTTTTGGATGGAACAACACTACTAAGGGTGAGTATTCAGTTGCTCAAGGTTATTTGACCTTATGCCATAATAATCCCAACCATTCTTCTGACATATTTTCTCGATTGTGGGCTCAAAAGCTCTGGCCTAAGGTGAGGTTCTTTAATTGGCTTTTATTGCATCGTAGGGTGCTTACTGGTGAGCAACTTATGAAGCGTGGTTTTCATGGCCCTTTTAGATGTGAAATGTGTGAAGAGAATGTAGAAAATATCAACCATATTTTTATTGAGTGTACTTTAGCCTCTGAGCTATGGAGGAGAATGGCCACTTTACTTGGCTTACAGTGGTCCAATTTTTTTACTTTTGAACAACTTTGGAGGGATTGGCCTAATCAAGAGGGTGTTGATCATTTTATTAGGGAGTTAGTTTGGATGGGTTCTACCATTCTTCTTTGGAATATTTGGAATGAAAGGAACAACCAAATTTTTAATCAAGATAGGAAGGATATTCACTATATTTGGCAAAAGACCATAGCCAACTTAGTTGAATCAGTCCATCAACTCCTTAATCACCCCCAAAACTCCCACCAAATATGGGATCAAGTGATGCAAAGATTGAAGATTAAACCTTCTAAGGGCAACCAACTTAAAGGGAATGTGAGTATTAGTAAGATGGATAGGACTAGAAATTGGCAACCTCCTCCTAAGGATTTTGGAAAAGTCAATACTGATGGAGCCTCTAGAGGGAACCTTGGAAAAGCCAGTGTGGGAGGAATTGGTAGACTTTCGAGATGGCTCCCTGGTTTTTACTTTTGCTTGAGAATTTGGGTATTCTTTCCAATAACCTTGTTGAGGGGTATGGTATCCTCGAGAGGTCTTCAGGAGGCTACTAAGGTTGGATGGGAAAAGGTGTTAGTTGAGTCTGACTCTCAACTTATGATTAATCTCTTGAAGACTCCTTCTAAGAATCATAAGGTGGATTGGAGAATAAAAAGAATTATTGAGAAGATTCGGTTAATCCGGATGGGATTTTTGAAAGTTGATTACAATCATGTGGTTAGAGATCAAAACAAGAGTGTTGATGCTTTAGCTAATTGGGCTTTGGACAAAGGTGATCTTACTTGTTATGGCCACCCTCCTATATGGTGGGCTTCTCAAATTAGGGAAGCTCTTCTTTCTATCATTTCTTTGGATGGCTCCAGTTCTGAAGGTACCTAGTTTCTTCTTGTTTTTTTTTTGCTTCTCTTTGGTTCATTCAGTTTTTTTTGTTCCCTAGCTCATTCTATTCTTTATTTTGTTTCCTCTGTTGATTCTTGCCTTAATAGTCTTCTGGTCTAGATAGGTCATTGTTTTGTTCATTTTTTTTTCTTTTTTTTTTTTTGTTTAGTTTTTTAAGGTGGGTGGGTTCTTTTGTTTTTGTGTTCTTTGTGTTGTTTTTTGTTGTTCTTGTGTTTTTGTTGTTTTGTGTTTTTTTTGTTTTTTTTTTTTAATGTTTTTTGTTATTGTTCTTGTGTTTTTTTTGTTCTTGTTCTTGGGTTTCTCTTTGTTTGTGTTATTTCGTGTTTTTATGTGTGAGTGTTTTCTATGTATTTTGTTTTTGTTTATTGTCTGTTGTTGGTTGTTTTTTATTTTTATTTTTTTAATTTTTTAGGTTTTGGTTGTGTTTATTTTTCATGTTTTTTTGGGTTATGTCTTTGTAGTGTTATGTTGTTTTTGTCTTGTTTGTGTTTTGTTATGTGGTTCTTGTGTTTTTCTATGTGGTTTGTGTTGTGGTTTCTTTTATCTTATTGTGCGTGTTTGGTTGTGCTTTTGTTTTTGACACACTCAAGGAGCATGTTTTTTATTTTATTTTATTATTTTTGTTGTTATTTACTTATTTTTAAATTGGTTTTGTGTGTTTGTTTGCTCCTTGAGTATGTCAAAGGTGGTAGGCCGGGTCCGAGTCCTGGGCGTTTTTGGTGGAATGGATACCCCTGCCTCCTTGGGTCTTACCCGAAAGTGGCATCCCTTTTGGGATGTTTTCCACAAATAAAAAAAAAAAAAAAATAATCTCTCTAATGTTTATCTATTGTCTCAGAACTCAATAAGATGATAATTTTTTTATTGACATTTTTTATGACATCTTATTAAATAACCTAGTCTTGACATTTGCTTCAAGTAGTGACCGAGACTTGCTCAATTTGTTCTATTCAAATCCATATGCCTAGTGATGATTGAATAAAGAGTGTTTACTTTATCCCCATTAAATATACAAGTTAATCACTATTGGAATTAGCAGAAGTGGATAATTTTTTTAAAAAACAATAATATCATATTCTTTCCCAACTAGAACTTAGTATGCCATGCATATTTATACATGTCTCTTAGTTTTAGGAGACTCTTTGGTGTTTTCACCCCTTGGTGTTTCACCTTCAACATTACCTTTTCATCTTCTTTGATGCTTATGGGATATGTGACTATCCAACTTCATATGAGATGAAATCATCAATCATTCTGTAATAATTACAAAACATCAATTAATGTAATAATGGTTAACACCTCCTAATTACATTATTTAGTATAAAGATTATTACTACCCCCATAATTCCTAGTGTTGATAAATTGGAATTGTGCTCGAATTCTAGCTCTGGATCTTGCTATAACTTTAAATCTAGCTTTAGCTTTAGCTTTAGATTTGGCTCTTGCTCTTACTTTAGCTCTGGCTCTGGCTAATTTCCATTGGATGTGCCTTATTAATCAATCTACAGGTCTGTCTCTAGGTTATTAACTTTGGGTCTTTACCTCTAGGTCCTTGCCTCCGAGTCATCATTATATTTGCTTAACCTCTAGGTCCTTGCCTCTGGATCATCTATGGTTCATCATCACCCATTATGAGAATTTTTATACCTTACCCATATCTTCCCAAGCCTATCCCACTATATCCCATTTTTTATTAGTTTTGAATCAATTCCTTTGGTATACTTTTCAAAACACCCAAATTCTCCACTATGATCTTTGTCACTATCACCAAAAACATTCAAATATCTTAAAACATCATCATCATAATGGACTTAAACACAATTTGAACCATCACTGTCACTTTCAATTATGATAATATGGCCTTTTTCATGGCCAACACAACCATCTTCTACACAATATTTTATCTCATCAACAATATTCAAATCACTGTATCACAAGCTATATCTTCCCCTTGGATAAGATCACGTATATCACAACACCATATTCCATTATGGACCTCAAATCACTAGTATCACAACTAAAATATGTCCTATGAAGAATATCACTTTTGTCGTAACTAACACTTGCCTTCATGGGTTTGTCCTTCAAATTTTCAACTATTTTAATTTATTTTCTAGATTTTACCTCAAGTATGTCAAGAGAAAATAGTGCCATGCACATTCTTCTTACTGCACCAATAGAGATTGCCACACATTTTTCAAAGTATTCTTCACAAACTTCTCTGAGTATTGAATGTAAACAAGACCTAAGTTTTGAAAGTTCTCTACATTCACTAGTTTTTGATGACACATACTTTTGAATTTTATCCTATTTCTTGGCTTGTTTACTATCTCCTTTATTTCTTGGTTTTGATACTTCCTTGGCCATGAGGACCTTATGTGTTGTTTTATAATCATCTTCACAATATGGTTCTAGTTACTTTTGAACAATATACCCTTTGTGTTTCCCTTGTTGATATTGCCCTTGTCCTTGATATTGTGATTGAAATTATTGCTTCCTTTGAAGAGATATTTGAAATTGAGTCCATGAGTCATTAAATTGTATTTAAAAAACTTGGTATCATGTCCTTTTTCAAAAATATGATAATACCTCCTCCTTCATTGAGGCTAATTTTGTGTTGAAAATGAAGTGGAATGACCCTTTGAATCCTTTTGTGATTTCTTTGTGGAAATAAGAACATATAATTGGACAATCATCTTTCAATTGATTTTCTAATTCATATTGTTGAAGGATGGTTACTAGTTATTCAAATGAAACCATTTTGTTTGATACTTGGAAATATGTCACCAATGTTTTGAATGATTTAGGGAGAGCTCTAAGTACAACCAAGATTAAATCTTGTCATACACCTTTTCTACCGTGGTGTTCAACTTTACCTTCAAGTCAATAATTCTTCAAAGAAACTATTCAATACTCTCACCATCCTGGACCCTTAATGTATGAAGTTGTGATTGAAAATGAAGGATTGTGGCTTCATTTCTTCATTCAAATATAGTACAAAGTATGTCCTATGCAACTTTTGATAGGGTTATTCATAAGGGATCAAACCCAATATATATATATATATATATATATATATATATATATATATATATATATATATATATATATATATATATATAAAGGGAAAACTAGTTTTGAAATTAAGGCGAATTGTGTCCAAAATCATGTAGGAGACATGGTGAATTATCTTTATTTTTCACCAAAAATTATAAAACTATGGCAAATTTTTCAATGTTGACGACCAACGCCATACAATATTTGATAAACTCTTGACGGTAAAAATTGACTACCAATTGCAAAGCACTATGTTGATAGCACTGTTAGCTTTTGATACAATATCCAAAGGGAGATAATAATCACGAGATGCAAAATAATATGAAATAAAGTAAATCTTCTAGATGAATGAGATATGCAATAAACATAAATGATATATAAATGAATACAATGTAGCTATGGAGGAAATGAACACTCCATCAATAAAGCTACTGGACTACATTACACCCATCACCAATGGATGGTGATCCACACAGAACTATACTACCTACTAAGATCCCTAAGCTATTGTGTCACCAACACTCCCCTTGCTTTTCTATACTAACAATAAGGTCTTCCTTATATAGGTAAAATAGGATACTTGGCCAACACTCTATCTAGTTGTACAAGTGACACCTTTTACAACTAGCACATTGACACTTGTGCATTTATTACATTGCATGAAGTAACTAGATAAATTCCCCCTAAAGTAATATAATGTCCTAAGTATGTACCTTAGAAGATACATTTACATAACCCAAATTATGGAATATAAACTATTTCTAACACCCCCTATATTACATTATTTGGGTATTGAAGAATTTTAGTCTTCAATATGGATCTTCATCTTCTTCTTGAGCTTTGTATTCTCCTTCTATGTATTTTGTATTTAGGTTTAGCAGGTAATTTGTGTCTTCATATCTTGGCCTCCTTTAGTATGTTTCTTCTTTCTTTTTCTCCTTCTTCTCTTCCTATGATTTTGTTGTGATGTTGGTGTGGTCTCTGCTTCATGACAAGTTAGTCTATCATCACAATAGTATTGTTCTTTTCCCTCTTGTTTCTTGTGTTGAGTAAGTACAAATACAATTAATGATAGATAGATCATTAGACATTCTTCAGGTGCAAATATAACCAATATTTTTGAGTTCCACCATGTTGTGAAGAGGATTTCATGAAGATAGTTAATCAATGTTGTAAAACTACCTTCTTTGGCTTCTTTAAGAAATAAGGAGAATTTATCTTTGTTGCTTGAGGGTAGATATTCATATCCTTTTAGAGTATCTATTAAGTTTTGAGAATATAATTCTACTTCATGGAATAGTTCTTCATTATTGAAAGCTTCTCTCAAAATTTCATCCATGATAGATTTTTGAAGATAGATATTCTTTCTATTGAAATTTGGTAGAACCTTAGTAGTCTACCTTATAGCTCCCTATATTAGGATATGCAAAAACTTGATTGAAGTATATAAGCTTGATTTGATGAAACCTTTAGATTTGTAGGCTTCCTTATGTCTCCCTAGTAATGAGAGTATGAACACCTAATTTTTAGGTTTTGAAGAAAGCTTATATCTTCCCAACTTGACAACCTTTGGTCAAGTTTTGTAGAATACCTTATGACTCCCTAATGTTTTGGAGTATGATATAGTGCTTTTGTAAAAATAAAGTTCAATTTTATGATTGATTTTGTACAATCAAAAATCAATTTATCTAACACCTTATTTCTCCTAATTGAACTAAGCACTTTTCCAATTTTGAAGAGGTTTTAATGTTGGAATCCTTTTGTCCTTTTTGAGAAATTTAGAGACAAGTAAAATATAATTTCCAACTTTAACAATAAGTATTTAATAACCTCTTTTTATAACCCTTAGGTTTTTAATTTCTAATTTCCAAAGACCTAGTTTGATGTTGTAACCCTTATCACTCCCAAATTTGGAAAATTAGAAAATTAATAATATTTGCAAGATATCAAAGAAATTAATCCAAGTTGAATTCCTTATTTCTCCTAGGTTGAGATGCAAATATTATTTTAATTTGGTAAGTTACCCCTTATAGCTTTGCTTTCACTAAACTAAATTTTATACCTTAGTTTGTAATCCTTATATCTCCAAAGTTGAAAGCAATAATAAAGTGGGATTTCACCCTTACCTTTTTGATGCTAGACTCCCCACTCTTCAACGCTACCTTTGGCTGAATATAACAATGATGATAAGGTTCCCTTGGGCATTGGAATCAATGGAGATGCTCATATTTAATGCTAGAACGTATACGCTGCTGAATATGGAAGATTTGACCTTCAATGACTTGGAGACTTAAATTCTCCTTCTCCCTTCCTTCCACATTGTGCTTGACTAGCTTTGATTGTGTTTTGCTCTCTCTCTACCTACTATAATATTCAAACTTTGGGCACTTTTATTGGAGGAGAAAACTCAAGCTTGGTGACATGTGTCACATCCGTTATGTATGGGCACTCCTTCTATGTAACTCTTTCTTGTTGTTGGTCACTTTGTAATGCCTGCTCACTCGTGTGGGACTTGAGGAGAATGACAAGTGTCACCACATATGCTAGTGCAATGAGAGTTGAAGCTTCTAGTAATGCTTGAGAGTCGAAGCTTCTAGTAACACGTTGAGAGTCAAAGCTAAGTTTGAGCATTTGAGAGGCAACGTTCTTGTAATGCTTGCTCTTTAGAAGATTGATGCCAAGTGGTATTCACACTCTCTGCATGTAGACCTTCAATGTAATACCTTCCAAGGAGATTATTATAACTCCTTAGATCTTTTAGTCTGCTATTCCTTTGCTTTGCTATATTTCTTGAGCAGCAAGCAACCTTTTTTCTATAAGTGGATTGATGAGGCACTATGGAGCTTGAGTAGCAAATCTGATGCTTCGTTTGGTGGATGATCTTCACCAAGAAAGTAGCTCATTTTTATTTATCTTCTATGCCTCCAACGTATTGAAACCTCTGCATCTTTGTAGTGTAGATGATGTTTGTTTATCCTTGGTAGATATAGATGCCCTTTAGATGCTGTTCATCTTGTATTGTTGTTCATATTACATTGGTAGGAGTAGATGCCTTCTTTTGTAGTGTATATGTCATTCGTCCCATATTGCTATACGTCTCACATTGTTGTCCATATCACGTTGTTCATCTCACGTTGTTGTTCTTTGATAAATGTGCACTCTTTTCTCTATGTGTATGTAGCTTTGATGATGGCCTCTTGTGGGATTTTTTTTATGGGTTTGTCCATCCAAGATGAGCCCTTCCAGTGGCTACTATTGTTTGGAAAGAAGAGTTCTTACATTTAGCCCTTCTTGGATGCTTTTCCTATTGATATTGTACCTTTTGGAGACACATCCAAATATGCTTTTGGTATGTAAAAAACCAGATTAAAATAGTGCAATAAAATGTACTATAGATTGTATGGGGGGGGCCCGGGTTGCCCTCTCCTCTCCAACTCACCTACAACACCTGGGTTACTATAGATTGTACATTAACCTCCTTCTTTTGCACTCTTATTTTAGATCTAAAATTTTGGTTTCATGGTAGATTTTTCTTCCTACAATACAAGGGTTTTGAGGTTGTCTTTTATGAGTAGACACCTTCCCCTTTTTTCTTGGACACTTTTATATTAAATCCAAGCTTAGATAATAGTAAATAGAAGCTTTTAGTTTATGCAATTTTTTGCATTTTATTTTCTTGCATTCAATCTTGTAATGCTTTGGATATGAGACTCACCAAGTCTCAATATTGAAGCTTCTATTTCTATTTTTGGTTAATTAGGTTCTTCTCCAAGTTCTTGGAGGATTCTAACCTTCTTGGGTGGCTTCTTTTGGCCACTAAAAGTTGTAGATTTCAGTGCTTCAATAGTGTCTTTAAACACTTGATACAAATCATATTTTGTGCCCTTCAAGAACACATAAGCTAATTTCTTTTGAGAGTAGTATAATAGTGCATAATAAATCTAATAGACCTTTTTTTTAATGCACTAATAATTTTAATCTTATCACTCCAATTAACTCTCAAGATAATGCACTTTAATCAATCTACTACAACTAATCAAGAATAACCTAAAATGAATCTTTAAAAGTTATTATGCAAATTCACTACAACTAATATTGTAGGACTTAGTCTTTTTTTTTTCTATTTCCAAAGTAGATGATAGGTAGTTGATAGATATAATTACTAAAATCTAATCAACTCCTGATTAATGTGCAAATGAACCTTAACATGAACAATTTTCTATTTGTATTTTTGAAAACTGTAATCTACTTTTCTTCATGCAACTTTAATCTAGATAAGGTGCTCTAATGAATATGATAAGAATTCTAATTAATGACTTAGTACCAGTAGTTGCATACCTTTTTGTAATCTACTATAGATCCTTCTTCCGCTTATGTAGAGGATGTGGATCTTGGTGTCTAAGATCACCAAGTTGCTACTTTGAGTAGGATTTTGCAGCTCTTTGTAGACTATTTTTGAATAACTCCTTCTTCACCAAATGATGGTCTCAAACTTTCTTTTACGAGCCTAGGATTTGATGGCTTGTTCTCCTCTTGTTATCTTCTCCTTCTACTATAGATTCATAGAAGTCTCTTTCTCTAAAGAGGTGCCTTCTTGCTACTAGAGGTAATCTTCAAATATCCTAGATTTGACTTCAAGTAGGATCTTCCTCTCAATTGAGCTTCTTTTGTCTTCAAGTCTTCTTGTCGAATTCTAACTTCAAGTAGGATCTTCCTCTCAATATTTTGAATATCTTGAGGTCTTTCACTGGATTCTTCTTTTGCAATTTGGCACTCCTTGCCAAATTCTCCTTCTCTTGGGCTTGTTGTTGGATGGTGATAATTGTCCCAAGTCCTTCACTATCAAGGGCTTATCCTTGGTAGTGGATTTCTCTAGTGAGATCTCCTTTGATGATTTATTTAGTAAGGATTTCCTAGCCTTTTTTAGATGCTCGATGAGACCTTCCCAAGGTCTTTGATATTGCAACTTCTAATGGTCTTCACTTGAGATCTCTTCAACCTTCTACTCTTGGAAGTGTTGGCGATGTGATTTGCTCCTAGATATTTGATTTTGCTGCTTTTGGATTCAAGCAGGACTCTCCTAGTCCTTCTTCCAAGTCTGGAAGTCCTTCAATGAGATATTCTCCTGATTTATTTTGATTTAGGTGCTAAATTGATTTTTAAGAAGATACCCTTCCTAAATGTCTTGTAGAAAGTCTTCTAACTCACTAAATATTCTTTTCTTGCAACAAATATGTTAATACCAAAATCTTAATCTACTTCTGAATTAGACATTCCTTTAAAAATATTCTTTAGAATCAAGGCTTTTGTGGTCTATTTTAGTATTAAGGCTTCTATGGCCTTTTTAGTATCAAGGCTTCTGTGGGCTTTTCAATATCAAGACTTATGTGGCCTTTTCAGTATCAAGGCTTCTATGGATTTTACTTCATAATTACTATGGTTTTTTCTTCAAGAGTACTATGGCCTTTTCATATTAGGCTTCTACGGTATTTTCTTCAAGTCTACTATTAGGCTTCTATGACCTATTATTCAAGGTAAATATGGATTTTTTGTATCACGCTTATATGACATATTCTTAAATCTACAATGAAGATATTCAATCTTCTAGCTTCACCATATATTTTCTTCAAAAGTATTCTTTTGTAGTGTTCTTCTCCTGTATAAGGAACTAATCTATACACTATGGGGTCACACCGACCTTCGAGCAATGAAGTTGGAGTCTCCTAGATTTCTATCGTAGGAGGAGTACTAATCCTCTAAGAATTAATTATCTACAATAAAATAAACTTTAGGAAATGGTTAGAAAATTCCAGATATCCTGGATCTTTACTAGATGCTCTATCAATCTAGTGGATTGAATGCTGATTCTTGGTATTCGGAATATTCTTATAACTTTATGGAAAGACTACAGTCAAATGCAATCTCAGTATTTTCTGGGATTGAGATATCTTTCAATCCTCACTTATGACTCTCCCTGATTTTATCACCTAGATTCTTCTGAGATCTTTTGATAGTGATTGGTCCAATGGTGTATTAGGTTGACAAAACACTTAGGCTCAATAATGATGGTGATTTTACTGTAGACCTACATAGACTAGATCTACGGTAGCTCGGATACCACTATTAGATTTTGATACAATATCCAAAGGGAGATAATAATCACGAGATGCAAAATAATATGAAAGAAAGTAAATTTATTAGATGATTGATATATGCAATAAAAATAAATGATATATAAATGAATACAATGTAGCTATGGAGGAAATAAGAACTCCATAAATAAATATATTGGATTACATCTATTGTGACATCGTCACTCCCCTTGCCTTTCTATAATAACAATAAGGCCTTCCTTATATAGGTAAAATATGATACTTGACCAACACTCTATCTAGTTGTACAAGTGATATCTTGTACAATTACAACCAACACATTGACACTTGTGCATTTATTACAATGCATAAAGTAACTAGATAACTTCCCCTTAAAGTAATCTAATTTCCTAAGTATGTAACTTAGAATATACATTTACATAACCCAAATGATGGAATATAAACTATTTCTAAAAGCACCTTAATGATTGATTGTAGTAGAGGGTGTAATTGATGATTGATTATAGCAAAGGGTACAACTGAAAATCAATTGTATTAGAGGGTGTGACTAATGATCAGTTACATTAGAGGGTGTGATTGATGATTGGTTTCATTAGAGGGTGTGACTAATGATCGATTATTGAAGAGAGTGTGACTTATGATCAATTGTAGAAGAGGGTGTGACTGAAGATCAATTGTAATAGAGAATTCAACCAACTAACGATCGATTATAGCAGAGGGTGTGATTGATGATTGTTGAAGTTTGACTGATGATCGATTGCAGTAGAGGATTTGATTGATAATCGATTATAGCAGAGGGTGTGATTGATGATTGGTAATAGTATAGGGTTTGATTGATGATCGATTGCAACAGAGGGTTTAACTGACAGTCGATGAGGGTTTGATTAATTATTGGTTGCAAGAAGATATGTGTCAAATGATTGTTGTGTCACCTATATAGCTTCAATAAAATGATGCCATGTTTCAAATCCACATGTAATTTTAACATGCTAATACCTATAAAAAGACATCAACAATAATTTTTTAATATTTTTCTCAAGCATAGCACATCAGAGCTAAACAAAAACCTTCGTACGCCTTTCGAATTTTTACCTTGCAACCTATGCCTTGATCCCTCAAACCTTACCTTATTTTTTGACAAATACAATAATGGCAACCTATTCCACCCCTGTTCCTTCTTAAATATCTTTTAAAAACCTTGTGTACCCCCTTATTTCCAAAATATTAACCACACTGAGATATGATATATCATGGATCAACGACTCTGGTATTCATGGTTTAGTGTCAATATCACAGTATAAAATAGATAATAATTTTTTTCTAAAGATTATTGATATGTACGCCAATGATACGATGATTGTTAATATCACCATCAACAACAAGAATTCCATTTTTTCTATCAAAGCCTCATACGTCCAAATATTGATAGGTTTACCACATAAGGATGGTGATCTCATCACTCTAATTTTTTTTTTAAGTGACAAAGATAAAGTATGCCTGGAGACCAACTACAAAGTCTCTTCAGAGTTTTTGTCAGGTATAACTCAAATTTTCTTATCTTGTTTAAAGTTAAAATTTGGAGTTTCTTAGGTACTGTTTTTTTTTGTAGTTTTTGCTACTAAGTCCAGAAGGGACTTGAATTTATCATCTGGTCAAGATAAGTTTCTTCGAGCATGTATTGAATTATTTCAAGCAATACTTGTTCTACAAGGAAGACTAACAAACATTTCATTTTGGGTGTTAGCATATTTGGTTCGATGTCTTGCCCACCAAAAATTCTATTGGTGTACCTATGTTTCGTAGCACATCACAACGAATCTATAAAACGTCAAAACAAATATTACTACATTAGTCTCCACATGCATTTATATTATTTATTTTTACTATGAATCTTATTATAATTTGTAGAATATACTACAATTCCCACCTCACTGCACCTAGACCTAGCGAATGTTAGCATGATAGTTGAACAGGTGCAGGTAAAATTTTATTTTTTGACAAAGTAATAACCAATGGGCATTTGAAAAGAAAAAATACAATTGTTGAGGTTGGAAAGGATTATAGTCAAGGTAAGCCATCTTATTTATTCTCTATTTTTTTGCCTATCACTTGAAATTATTTTTCTTTTCTTTTTTGCAAGCCAATTTTGATAACTTAAAGAAACATGTGAAAATTTACAAGTTTATCTAATAATGACAAAGACAAACTTGCAAGGTGCTATAAAAATGAAAGTAATATTTAAAGCCATAATTAGAGAGAACAACGCTTTCAAAAGGATCATAATCGAAAATGGTTTGGATCTTAATATTTTGCTTATGCAGAAGGGTAAAGTATTTTCAACATCACAAAAGATCTTGTGAAAGAAGAAAGAGAATTGTTGGGGGGTTTAGAGATAGTAGAGGAAGGCCTGGTCAAAACTGGAGCACTAGAAGTGCAGACAGTAGAGAAAGGACTTGGAGCACTAGAAGTTCTGATTATAGAGGAAGGATAAAAGGTAAAAGAACCTCAAAATCAAGGAGAGTTCGAAAATGCCTCAGGCCCCTAATATCAAGAATAAAAAAGTGAACACATTTCACTTGTTGACTACAAATATTGTTGTATTACGATTAACAATTTTGTACAATGCAATGATATATTTTCCAATTAATAAAGAATACATTCCATTGGAGATTAAAATCAAGATAGACTTGGTTAAAAAGAGATAAAAATACAAATTTTTCTCATAGGATGGATATAGTACATAGATCAACTTCCATAATTAGTAGAATTAAATCAATAGAAGAGGTTTGGATTGAATATCAGAGTGAAATTAGAAAAAAGAAGAAGTCTTTTTATCAGAATATTCTAGGTTCAAAGGAGACCGAAGTTCTTAACGATAAACTTCTTCAAGATGTTCCTTAAGTTACAATGAATGAAGATAATAGGAAACTGATGGAGCCTATTACTATAAAAGAAGTTCATTTAGCTCTTTTCTATTTTAATAAAGATAAATCCCCAGGTCCAAATGGGCTCTCTACAACTTTTTACCAACATAATTGGATATAGCGAAGGATTATTTATTGGTGGTAGTGGAACAGTCTAGGGTAAAACAATACATACCTTATAAAAAATGCAACATATCTTACCCTAATTCAAAAAAATAAGGATGTTTAATTGTTTGATTATTTTAGACCCATAAGCCTTTGTAATATGACATATAAGATTATCTTCAAAGTGATGGTGAATAGATTAAGGCCATTTTTAGAAAAAAATATTTCAGAAGAGCAAGGAGGATTTGTGAAAGGGAGACAAATTCTGGATGAGATCATAGTATCTCATGAAGTTATATGTTCAACAACTTCAAGAAAAGAGAAAGCATTGATCTTAAAACTTGATGAGTAAAGCCTATGATAGGGTTAAATGAGATTTTATTTTTGCAGTTTTAGAAAATTTTGGTTTCGGGAAGAAATGTGTTAGATGGATTAAAGGTTGTGTAAGAGAGGCCTTAGACAAGGAGATCCTCAATCTCCTTATTTTTTCATTATTATGGTAGAGGTTTTCAGTAGGAACTTAAAAAATGCTTACAAAGATGGGCTTATAAGTGGACTTAAGGTTAGTAATAACATCTATAACTTCACCCATCAATAATTTATAGATGATACAACCCTTTTTGGAAGGGTAAGGATAAATGAGGCTAGAGCTTTGAATAACTTTTTAAAAGAGTACAAAAGAGCTTCAAGGCAAAAAGTTAATATTATTAAAGTTTAAAATTTACTTCCTTAATACTCCTGTTAATATAAAAGCAAGAATTTGCAGGTTGCTTTAAATGGAGGTAAATTTACCGATAACTTATCTAGGGATGCCTTTGTTTGAGGGGATTGTGAGGATATATTTATGGAATCCAATTATTAGTAAATTTTAGAATAAAATTCCAGCATAGAAAGGTAGATAGTTATCGTTAGCAGGAAGAGTGCAGTTAATTTAGTCAATCTTACAAGCCATTCCAACATATTATATGTCATTGTATTCTATGTCAAAATCAGTTGAAAAAAGTTTAATCTATATTATGCGATCCTTTTTATGGTCAGGTTTACATGATAAAAGAAAATTTCCTTTGGTGAAATGGAGCAAGTTGTATGATGATAAAACTAGGGGAGGTCTTGGTTTCTTACAAATTCAAACTTAGCTCTTGGAGGAAAAGTAATATGGAGATTGTACAAAGAGAGTCAAAGATAATGGGTAAGAATTCTTATAAGTATGTTGATCCTAATGATCCAACTTTAATATTTACTGCATTCTCTCTATCAAATGGTTCTGCTCTTTTGAAATGATCTAAAAAAAATCTATTGATCTTATGATTAAATGTTTAAGATGGGTGGTGGGAACTGGAGAAAAAATTTCTATATGGATGGATACTTGGTATGATAAATAACCACTCAATTTAGATCCAATTTTGAAACCTTAGATGATATTGCTTCCAGAAAAATATGGTGATAGAGTTTCAAACATTTTGTACAAGGATTGAGAAGGAAGATACAAATTAAAAGATGATATTTTTACAAGTATACAAGATATTAATGCTAGGAGGCAATTGAGTAGAAAGGTAACTACTGTGATTATTTCGAGGGGAACCGAGGATAAATTGGTTTGGGAGTTGAATAGCTCAAGAGAATACACAAAAAGAAGTGGATATAATGTACAACACCAACAAAATAATAATATCACTAGAATATGAAGAGATATTTGGGATAGATCAAGCATTCCTAAAGTCAAAATGTTTGTTTGGCTAGTAGATCATAACCTTATGAAAATGGGTTTTCATGGCCCCTTTGAATGTGTTTTTTATATTAAGGAGGATAGTATAGACCATCTCTTGGAACATTACTCAATAGTCTAGAGTCTATGGCAATGGATTATTAATATGTTTGGTAAATGCATGGTGATGAATAACATAATTGAAGATTGGTTAAAGTAATGGGAAAGCACTTATAAAAGTGAAACTTTACAGACAATATGAGATATATCAAAAGATACAATACTTTGGACTATATGAATAGAAAGGAATAGAAGAATATTTAAAGGAAAGGAAATTAGAGGTAATAAAAAAGAAGATATGTTTAGCCATAGAGGAGTCTAAACCAACACTATCAACTCACCCAATTCGTAATTTGGAAGTAGAGAGCCTTGATAGATGGAGTCAAGTTATTAAATGGAATTATGATGTTGGGTACAAGAGAAGAAAAAAGAAGGCAAAAAATATAAAGTGGAAACCCCTATATGTGGAGTGGGTTAAATTGAATTTTGATGGAGCATCTAAAGGAAATCCAAGACCAATAAGAGGAGAAGGAATAATTAGAAATAATAGAGGAGAGATTTTGTCTCATTATACTTTCAATAGTGGATTTAAAACAAATAATGAAGTTGAAGCTTGGGCATATTTAGAAGGTTTAAAAATATGTAAACAAATGAAATGGAAGAGAGTATGGATGGAAGGGGATTCTCTCATAGTAATAAATGCAATTTTGAGGAAAGCAAAGACTCCATGGAACATACAAGAGATAATTGTGGAAATTCAAGATCTTCCTAAAGAGTTTGATGAAATCAGGTTTACACATATATTAAGGGAAGGAAATAAATATGGAAATAAGCTAGCTAATAGAGGGGTTTTTATTGAGGATTGTGAAGTTAATTTCTTCTTTCCATGGTTGGTCGAAGTTGAAAGTTTAGTTGAAGCTGACAAAAAAATGTTCATTGCCTGAATCAATTAATGATTAAGATTTACTTTAATATTTTCCATTGGTAATATCTGCTTTATTCTGTAACAATAATGTGTTTTAATTTAGACTATTTATTATCATTTTTGTGGTTGCACTTGTGGTTCATGAAGGAAGCTAGCAATCCAGATTTGGTAAAGCAAACTATGATAGTGCAATATTTTAAAAATATTACTCTACTAAGATGCAAGACATAGATAGTAGAGGTGAAGTTTTGACATTGTGAAGGCTGCTATAGAAAAATATCAAGAAAGATGCTAAATTTTGGATTAATTGTATTCATACATAAAATTGAAAATATCAAGAAAATGAAAATCAAGAATTCAGATATTTTATGTAAAATGATGAAGGTTTCTAGCTATAGCATCTCAATTGATATCAAAAGTGTATATATTTGTAAACTCTCAAGTTCTAAAGAAGAGATATAATTTTTCAAGAGTGAGGGACCCGAATCATACCACGGTTAGTTTGTGTCCCTTATTTTTCAAGAGTGAGATACATTTTAGCTCCTTTTCCCCAATTCACTATAAATTTAAAATTTATAAGGTTTATTTATAATTTTTTAATTCAATTAATTAGAATCAACTAATAATAATTGGTTAATTAGTTAATTAATTATCTTCTTTCTTGAACTTAAGGTATAATCCCTTGTTGAACAACCTTAGAAAAAGCTTTTTCATTGTCATTGCTTGGAGAAGGTATTATTTCTAAATCATTTGTTACTTTAGGCCCATTTTGTAATTGCTTATGAAATTTACTTGTTCAGCCATGGCCATAAATTTAACCAAAAATGTAGTTGATAAGCCAATATTGTAAGTGCCTTGGCCAACATGGTTAATGACATAAGTATTCAAACTAGTCCAAGTGATATAAAAATTAAAATACTGACCTTTGCTCTAACATAAAGTGTGAGGTCAAATTGTATGATGGATATAGAGATCCAAAAATTTTGATTAGTTGGATATTTGATATACAAACATGATTATCCTATACCTAGATTCTTGAAGAGGGGAGAGTTCCTTTTGCTAAAATCAAGCTTTTGGGGTTAGCAAAATTTTTGGTGATGGAACATTAGGAGGGTTAAAATATGCTTCACACTTGGGATGGCCTTATTAAACCCTTGATGGAAACTTTTTATTTTTCAAATTATGAGCAATATTTTATTATCAAATGGTTTTGATTAAGGCAAAGTAATAACATGTTTGTACAGGAATACATTTTCTAATGCAACAGGTTATAAATTTTTCCTGGTGTGGTAGAATGTGGCTCCAACACTAATCACCAAGTTAAAGAGTAGCTTCTAGGAGCATTTGTATAAGGAGTTGAAGTACACTCTCCTTGCCATACTAGATGTTGCCTACAATCATGCACAACTTGTAGAAGAGAAGTTTACTGCTCAATAGAGGGGTTCATGATCTTCAGGGACTTCAAACTCATAGCAACAATCATTCAAGGTGAAGAAGCCTATTTTTTTCTTATCTTTATTTTTCTCCTTTTCAAAAATCTTCTTCTTTAAATAGAAAAAAAAGTTTGTACTTGTTGTAATAGGAGAGGTCATGAAGAATCTATATTTTTTAGGAAGAAAAAAAATCTCATTGTAAAATATCAAGGTGAGGAACCACAAGATGTTCCCAGTGAGGTTATAGGAGAAGATAAAGAATGTCACTACACCAAAAATTATTTTATGTGCGGCTACAATAAGGTGGTTTTTTACGACGATAAAAAACCACCTTAATAGATCATAATATAGTAGTTTAAAACTACCCTCTTAGGGTCACCACCCTATTAGAGTCACCCTAAGAGGGTGGTTTAAAATCACTCTCTTAGGGTTGTCTAAGAGGGTGGTTTAAAACCACCCTCTTAGGGTCTCACCAAAAATAAAATAAATAAAGACCCTAAGAGAGCAGTTTAAAACCATCCTCTAGGGTCTCACCTATATATATATATAAAGGATGCGGGAAAATCCATTCGAGTACTTTTTGTTTTAAAGGAGTCATCATGTGTTTTGTGCATTGAATTAGATTTTGTGCGATGGGAAGAGAGGGGTAAGCTTGGAGTGGGGTTGTGGATTCAACTACTTCTATTTTTATTTTCTATTTTATTTTTTATCCCTTTTGTTCTGTCGGAGGTCGAGGTCGTGGGATCGAGCTCGGTATCTGCCAGAAAAAGGGTTTTGCTTTGCGGGACCGTGGACCTGATGCTCGATTAATTATGTCATTCACGGCTTTAGCTGAATTTGGAGGTTTCTACAATTTTTGTGGCACTTCTACATAGTAAATCAGGTCTCTTATTTTATTTTCCTTTTTAATTTTCGTTAGGGTTCAAGTTGTTGAAATCCTTGTAGTGCTAAATTTGTAAAAGATATTTGCATTCCATCTACCTGGAAGTGTTTTGAAAAAAATTGGGGGTTTCATGATTTTACGGAGATATTTTTAATCTTTGCTTGCTATAAATTTTTTTACCCTGTTACGATTTTGAGGAAATGTATTGAATTGAATATGTAGAGGTAATTTGCCTAGGGTTTTCATGGCTTTAGATTCCCTACAAATATGGTCAATCCTTCTCACACTATTGTGGATTTGGACATAGTTTTGCTTAGGTTTTCGTGGCTACAAGTTCCCCAAAAATAAATAGTTTATAAGTCCTTTGGGTTGTTAATTTTTTTTAGAATATTACCAAGCCTTGCATTGTGTTGGCGTCGGAGGTAATTTTGCTTAGGATTTTGTGGCTTC
Organism: Wollemia nobilis; assembly: GCA_028583015.1. NCBI lineage: Eukaryota > Viridiplantae > Streptophyta > Pinopsida > Araucariales > Araucariaceae > Wollemia > Wollemia nobilis. The sequence continues at coordinate 2,409,628 of JAQPPZ010002020.1, read as the reverse complement.
AGATTCCTTGGAGTCAAATAGTTTATAAGCTTACTAATGCTTGCGCTATTAATTTTTAGATGAAATTTATTAAGGTTTTTGTGCATTTCTAGCCGCTTTTTTAATCCTTGCACTGTTAAATATCCAGAGGAAATTTTACTAGGATTTTGGTGGCTTTTGATTTTTTGGGTTTTTAAAGTCTTGGACTGTGCGTGGTTTGACAATGATGTTTATCGATCTCTTTTCTTCTTATTTTCTAAGTAATGTTAGCTTAGGGGTTTATTGTGGTAGGAAGTAGTCCATTTGATTCTCGACCTCTAGTATGGTGCGACTATAAGTAATGTTGCAGTGCTTAATTTTGTTGTTGAGTGTTGAAAATGTATTATTCAATGAGTGTAAAATTATTTTAAGTATGCCATTAGATACCATGCCTTGGTGGACTTTTTGCAAATTTTTCCACTTTATTGTTGAGTCAAGGATCAAATCCTACAAAATATCTGTGTATATTCATTAGGTAAAGCTTCATACTTTGATAGACATCCATGGTTAATGACCTAGTTCAACACTCATTAGAGGGGATAGAGATTTGGTTTTGTTGTAGAAGATTAGTGACATTGCACAAACTACCAAGAATGATGCAAGTGTCTTGATTTATCCCCATCAGTTTTGATCCAGTCTTATACTAGCACAAGGAGCTAAAAATAATGATCAAAACCTGCACTTGTGTTTTTTTGCATAGGTCATCTAAAATCTCTACTGTAATTAATGATTAAGGTTAGAATTATTCTGCTTTGAATCAATCAAAATATTTTGTGGGATCATGCTACTTACCTAGGTTTATTTCATGGATTCTGAATAGGAAAGGTTGGATGAAATGGATTGTAGTCATTAGGTCCATGCACGCCATGCTTGGGATGGCTTTTAACTAACTTACATAGAAGGAAATTTTGATTTTTATTTATGTATTTATCTATTTATTATATCTTTTAGGAAATATGCTACATAAGATAGTTGTAACATACATAACTTCTAAATAGCACAGTTAGATAAGCAGAAAGAGATGTGTAATCTGAATATGTTGTTTATTTGAAACCTCTCTTTTCTAAAAATTAAAAATATATACATGTGTGTTGAAAATGACTAAATCTGGATACATGATACTGGCTAGATAATCTTAAGGTCTGCTTCTATCTCTAATGTTTTTAAAGTATACTGTTGGAATAACTAAATATGATCTATCGATTTTACCACAAATTTTAGCTATTCATAGGTATGATAGCTGCAGACGTAGTCCCTCAACCTAGAAACAATAGGGTCTATCTGTATAATATATGTTGATTCCAATTTCTAAAAATTTGGATCTGTTTATTATTGAAGATCCTACACAACTCTTTTATGAACTCTCACAATAGTAATATGTCAACTTATATTAACATAGGCTGATAATTAAGGGATGATTTTGTAGGTGAACAAATACCAATTTTAATTAAATTCTCTTCATCTATTTAGACCAATTCTGTATTATTGATTGCATATTTTCCATTGAAAATATGCTACACATATCAATGAGAAATAAACATACCAACTAGACGAAACAAGAGAACATATGACACTTTACCTGTGTTCTAATGACTACATGCTACTACGAACACTTTATTTGTTAAGTCATTTTAAGTTAGGTAGGAACTTTTGTGATATTTTTTAGTTTAAAAAGGATCAACATGCATCATACATGTTGTGCTTTACATCTACAAGTTGGACAAGGAGTACATTCCTAGTGGTCATATGTTGTTACCCTCTTCTAAAGCAATGCTTGATTGTTAAGCAGTAAGAGGCAAGAAACTTGCTATGTTGAGGGTGACTTGAACCTACTATTGTTGTGCTGAAAAACCTCTAGGGTGAAAGACACATATGAATTAAGTTAGGAAATGAATCATTCTAGAAGGAATGCTAAGTGAAATCACACTTTTTGAAAAATAAACCATTATAGGCTAAGAAAATCCATCTAGTGAACCACAAAAATAAAAGTCCTAGTCTAGGAGTCAAAGCATATTGCAAGTGACAAGCAATCTGGGCATTGCAGCTCACGTGCAATATTTGAGGCTGCCATCAGGAACCTTGGTATAGGTCAACATGCTTCCTAGATAGAGTATCTAATATGTTGGTTGAATCATGTGGATTTTATAGTTCTGTTAATTCATGCATGCATGTGGTAATTTTAAAAGCCAACAAGTGCCACCTCTTATGTCAACCAAATTTATAATATAATGCTTGGTAGAGTAAGATTTGGACCTTATCTTGTTAAGTGTATGTGTGAAGCCTCTAAGATTCAATCTAATTCTCCTATTCTTGAGAAGCTTACTCTGATACTCCTATACCTGAAAAGCTTAAGCTTGAAAATTAACTAAAGGACTATTGACATAGAGAGTACATATCACCAAATTTTATCACATTAAGGCCTCATCTGATGCAAGTAGTCAAGCCAAAAGGTTAAATGAGGGTAGATTATGCTCAGGAACCTAGTTAAAAGTTTTGTACACTCAATTTCCTTTAGCTATTTTTTGATAATACATGAAATTCATTAATAATTTTCCAAGTGTGGTCATGCATTTGTGATTTGACACCAAGGTTACCAAGGTTCATGAAGGTAGGTGCATTTCTATTGTAGATATGGGTATCGAGTTTGGTGCTTTACAAATCTAGGTGTGCAAGCGAGGAGTATGGTAGACTATAATATATTAAAATAAAAAAAATATAGAGCAAAAATGAAAATTTGAGATATAAAAATTTGAAAATTTTGAATTTGATAGATTAGTACCATAAAGATGTCAAAATTAGGGATTTATCATTTGTATAATTTATGAAAATAAAAATAGCAATGAACATTTAACATTAAGATTCTGAATTCAGATTAGAAATTATGGGTGTTATAGGTGTGGGCACCAAAACACCCAAGTATCAGGTGCAGATGCGATGCGCATGCACCTAGAGGAGTGGGTGCCCATAAATTATGTTTGACACATATGCTTTGAGGTAAGATGTCTGTTGTTTGTAAGAGGTCATGCATTTGACTCATATTAAAAAGAAGGGTTCAACTATTTTAGTGCAGTATCAGTGTGGTGCTTTACAAGTATGGGTGCACAAGTGAGGAGTATGATAGACTATAATATATATTAAAATAATAAAATATAGAGCAAAAAAGAAAATATGAAATATTAAAAAATTGAATTTGATAGATTAGTAACATAAAGATGTGAAGATTAGGGATTTATCATTTGTATAATTTATGAAAATAAAAATACCAATGAACATTTAACATTAAGATGTTGAATTCAGATTAGAAATTATGGGTATTATAGGTGTGGGCACCCAAGTATCAGGTGCAGATGTGGCACGCATGCACCTAGAGGAGTGGGTGCAAGAACTCAAATTATGTTTGACACATTTCTTTGAGGCAAGATGTCTGTTGTTTGTAAAGGGTTGTGCATTTGACTCTCATTAAAAAGAAGGGTTCAACTAGGTTAGTGCTATAGAGAATTTTGTTGGGATGCTTGATAGATAGCATGGGGGTGTTGATGAACTTGTTAGCACCTGATCAAAAGTCAAGTGTTGTAAAGTTAGGGATATAATTCATGAGAATATTACTTTGTCCTATTTGGACCATATTAGATGGTTCACTTTCAATCCAAGTTGAGTGAATTGGTTGAGGAATCTATCCATATTTGGTGAGGATCAAATTTGGATATTGTAGTTGTTGACACAAACTCCTAACCAAAATTTGTGTCATGACTTTCTCCATTTGTATAAATCACTATTGATTTTTTTTTAAATATCATGATTATCATGTATATCATGAATTTTTCCATCTTGATTTATTTGGGAGTGCCATTTAGAAAAGGGACCGGGGTGGGGGACAAGGGGGAGGGGAGATGAGGAAAATATCACCATTTTTTACCTATTTTTCCTAAGTACTTGTTAATATGATTTTTTCCAAACCTTCCCTAGAAATTGCTTATCACAAGTTTTTTCAACTTTGATATAATAATTAAAAAATGTAATACCTTGTAACTAATTCAAAGAATCCATATAATAAATAAACCCTCAGTTTTTTATCCAGCTTGAGCTCTACCAAGATGATAGCCATGATTAGAAATTACATGAATTAAATTATCCTTCAACCTCCTTAAGTGATGAACAACACAATAACCTATTTGTGAAGTCGATCTTGTGATGGATTAATCTCTGCATGTGGAAGTATTGCATGAGAGTGTGTACCTGATAGTTTTTGAGTTACAACCAAGACATATCTCATACCTGATATTTGTTGGGACTTAAGGAATAAACTGGTGGAGAGTACATTAAATTATTGAATCTCATCCATTATAATGGAAATGAACCCATGCAAATATTTTTAAATTATTGGTAAAGTGCATAAAGTAAACATGGGACTATCCATATACATGGAAAGAACAATATTTCTATCAAGAACTGAATTTTATTCATATAATAACTTTGTACAGTACTGTGGATGTCATTGTCACCCATGGGGTTGAAGTCCAATTGTTGAGAATGTTTGGCTCACAAAGAGATCTGTTAATATTGTGGATATGTGGAAATAGGTGTAAGCTATGACTATCTATTTCTGAGAATCTTGTAGCACCTTTTATACAATCTATGTGCAACAAGAAATGAATAAACACAGGCAAAATATGGAATGGTTGTTCTTTGAGCAGTTACTAGATGAGTGATTCCATGTTGAGGTCTTCATCATTGAGTTGGTGCTAGGACAATTGGTGCTATTGTTGAAGTTCAATGTTGCGTAGCAAAATGTTGGGTACTATCCCTTCACCCTAGAAGGGGAACAAGGAAAATAAAAGAAGTTTTAGTTGGGATTGACACATGTTGTTGAGCTACCAATTGGATGAAATATGGTGCGACCATGCTTGATGAAGCACATAGATCATATATGCACTATATGCTCTTGTGGTAAACCAATTGTATTTGGGTAGCATACAATTCTTCTAACATGCATCTTAACCTCCACATGGCCTACACAATGGGGTTCCACATAATTTTGTTTTAAAAATGTGAAGTTAAAAAGTAACAAGCAGAATGTTTAAAGAAATAATAAAAATTTAATTATGTTTCCTTTTTTTTAAATAAATGTTTTATGTAGGTATCTATCTATCTATATGTATATATATAAAATACATAGCTACACTCTTCTACTTGTGTATCCAATTTTTGAGGGACTACACAGTGTATTGTTTCCCTGTAACTTTTGCACCCTTGTGCTAGTGCACCCATTGACCTTTATATGTAGAATCCAATCCCTAAGTTCAGGTATTTACTATTGAAAATTTTCAAGGTATTCAAGAAATATGAAAGAGCAAAAGGCTAAATAAAAATTGGTAAAATATATAGCTGCTTAAGATTGTGGAGCATCCATGTTTTTAAAAAAATTAAAACATTGAGATCTAGATATGAATGGTATAGCCATTTTTGGGACTAATTTGCTAGATATAGGATATTGTTAAATAGGACTTAAACTGAGGCTTATCTTGCATGGATTATCTTTGATGAAGTCTAAGATTTTGTTTTGCATGCTATTAAATATTCTATGAAACAAGTAATCTTAATCCTGTGAGGGATGCTTTCTTAAAGTTTTTTAGGGCTTAAGATTTGGGTCAATTGTTAGGTATTAATTCACCCAAGAATCACACAAATAATGGAAAAACTCATTAGACTTTGTTAGGGTTTTTTCTAAACTCATAAATGGTCATTCAATATAGAAAATCATTACTCAATACACACATTCTTTATGGTTTCTAAAGCAGAGTTTGTTCCTTTATTCTCTTTCTCATTGAAGTGTTATCATGGGGTTCCTAGAGAATCCTATCATCTAAGTGTTTGGGAATTGGTCCTTGAGGGAGGTGCAAGTTTTTAAATCACAGTTATTGAAATTGGCTATTAATCATAATTTTTTAGGGTTGGGCTGATCAATATAGTAATTTATTTATTTTTGTAGGGTGGGGGGACAAAGTAATGATGTGTTTGGAAAATTGCATCAAAATTATTTTCAGACATTTTTAAAATTGATTTGTTTTCCTTGCCCTTTAAGGAATTTTAATCATTTTGTTAAATTCCTGAACCTTTTCCAATGTTTTACCTTTTATTTCATGATGAGTATGTGTTTGCCTATGTTGATCATTTTGATAATAATTTGGTAACTTAACCAAATTCTCCTCTCCATGTATATTTGGATGCATTGTGAATCATAAAGGTTAATTTCTTGTGGAATGAAATTTTTTTTTTTACATGTCTTCACTTTTCTATCACTGAATTCTCTATGGGCTGATTGTGCTAAGAATTGGTTGGATGTTTGTTTTAGTAACTACTTCAAAGAGCATGCTATTTTTTGAATAGAGAAAAATGCATTTATATTATTTGTGGTGATTTAAACCAATATTTAGAGGACTATAGTGATTCAGTTACTAGAATACTAGCGGTTCTAATCATTCAAAAATACTAAAAAATATTTGCTTATATTGGTTCTTAGATCAACTGTAGTGGTATTAGAACCAATATCCTTGTTAAAAACCTTAACAAATTATTTTGACATTATGGGATCCAAGTAGGACAAAATTAGGCTTTGAAAAGTATACTTAAATACATGTTGTCACTAGTAAAATGTAACATATATTTAAACCAAATACATCTCAGCAAAGCTAGCTATAATTGTTGCACCTTGAACTACCAAAACAAAAAGACTATTCCCACTCATAAGAATCAATGATAGGTTTGTATTTGTTGACAAGCAACACTAGCTAAGGTCATGAGGATAAGGTCTTAGGTAAGGTTAATTGTCTATAGATAAAAAGAGTGTGGGAAATCTGAATCTTTAATATGCATTCCCTCATTAACATGATCCTAGCACATGAAGAATTTCTTTGCTTATTTAAAATAACTTGAAGTAGGATAAGGTATTTCAAATTTTGTAGGGATAAGATATGCCTTTTAGTAATTAATGTACATATATCAGGAATTACTTGTTTTTTGTAATGATTATATGTACATGTTTTATGAAACAATCTTTCATGCCTAGTAAAATAATGTAAATGTTTTCTAGATGGATATGTGGCAATTACAACCATCTATATGAATTTTTATGTATGACTGTGTTTTGTTTGTAGATTTTATTTACAAATGTTAAATTGTGAGTTATGATATTGGTTGAGTTGAAAGTTGATCCAAAACGACATCAAGAAAAGTGTTTCTTTTTGTTATTGATTTCTTATTAACATTGAATTCCATGGCTATGTAATGGATTATTGTACATACTACTTAAAGAATATTTCTATAGTATCTTATCACTTTTATGATGAATACACTATATTGGTTTATGTATGGATAGGTGATGCCTAGAATATATAGGTTCTTTTAGCAAAGAAGAAAAAGGTTATATGTGACATTGACATATTATTTCCCACAGTTTTGTAGGTTTCACAAAAGCATTGAAATACCTACAAAAGTGTTGGGTAGTGCTTCTACAAAAGGGTGTTTCATTAGTATTTTTACAGTTTTGTATGCATAGTCTTTCATTGTGGGTTATTTGTGTCTATTTTGGTTTTACGGTGTGTTTGTACAATATTCAAAGTGGCAATATGTACAAAAAAAGACCAAGAAATATACCACAAGTAGCAAAGACTATGGTAGTTCATATCATTATTATGTTCATGTAGATTTTGCCGATCTTGCTCTCCATAATAAATTTATACTAGTTTCTTCATTGCATTATAGTGAGACAAAGGAATAAACAAAATGGATCTCACCAATCCATCATACACACTTGTAGTCAAAGAGGATATGTTCGATTGGAGCATGAAATGGTATTCTATCATACTTATCTATTAATATGACAAACATAGATATATTGTTTTTTTGTATGACTTATCCCTATGTATCTCCAACTATATATCTTGCAGAGGAAGAGCCAACCAAATGTAGAAACTCCACTACCAAGGGTAACTGTGTGGATGTCAGATCATAAAAAGAAGGATGTGGCTCCTGTTTCACTAGAAGTTGTGAAGACAATCGTAAGTGACATTCCCTTGGAAAAAGCAATATGTTGGACTTCAAACCATTGTTATGTCAAATTTTTTTAACATGTTACCAGTTAACTATGCATGTGATGTTGCTAAAATTGGATGATGCAATGTCATCTACGAGCTCTATAAATTAATATATTAAGGATGATGCCCTCACCAAGGTCTTAGGGCCCAAAATACCAGGTTGTATTCAAGGTGTTGGTAAAGAAATATTGCCAACTGCTCTGTTTTATGGTGAGGGTTACATACAAAAGTTGCACTAAATGCAAGAGCATAAAATAGAGAAAGAGCAAAAGTTGGAAGAGAAGCTTGTAGAGAATGAAAAAAATTTGGAAGATAAACTTGTAGAGAAAGAAAAATATTGAATAAATTTTGACACGGCTTTCACAGATAGAGGTGTGTTAGTTTTTTTATGATTTCATATTTGAAATATTTACATGTTGCACCCCTAAAGTTGTAATGATCCCTTGCATATAATTCTATAGGCAACATCACTACATGCTACCCCTACAATTAGACACAACATTGGTTGTGGTGATCAAGGAACAAGGAGCTACTCAATACCTTCTAGGCCAGAGTCATCAAGGGTATGACTATTATTTAAAATATAAAAAGGATCTTTAAGGGTGATTTTTAAGTCATCGTCTATGAAGACATCATGAAATATCTACATCATACAACGGTGGTTAAAAACCGCCCTCTTAGGTCCCTAAGACAATGATTTTAAACCGCCCTCTTAGTGGCCTAAGAGGATAGTTTAAAACCACTATCTTAGGTCCCTAAGAGGGTGGTTTAAAACTGCTCTCTTAGGCCACTAAGAGGGTGGTTTGAAATTGCCATCTTAGGCTCCTAAGAGGGTGGTTTGAAATCATCATATTAGGCCCTTAAGAGGGCGGTTTATAGCCACCCTCTTAGGAGCCTAAGATGGCAATTTAAAACCACCCTCTTAGTGGCCTAAGAGGGCAGTTTTAAACCACCCTCGTAGGGGCCTAAGAGGGTAGTTTTAAACCACCCTCTTAGGAGCCTAAGATGGCAGTTTGAAACTGCCATCTTACACTTCTAAGAGGGTGTTTTGAAATCATTCTCTTAGGTACCTAAGAAGGTTGTTTGAAACCGCTGTCTGAGGTCCCTAAGAGAGTGGTTTGAAATCGCCATCTTAGGCCCCTAAGAGGGTGGTTTAAAACCACCGTATTAGGCCCTTAAGAGGGGGTTTTAAAACTACCCTCTTAAGTCCATTAATACCTTTGTAATAATTCATGTGCAATGATTAAAAGTCAAAATGTAAATGTTATGTTGTAGGAAGCATTACTGACATATTTCAATAACAGAAATTGTAAGTTTTCATATGATGTCCACATAAAATACTTTAATACCTTTTCAAGAAAGCTAGGAACATTGCTATAGATTAAGTTCAAATATTAAACCATTGACTCAACACATTCTACATTTAACAAAAAATTAAAATTATTAGATCCATAAGCACATGGTCCCTATATTTTTCAATTAGGAGTTTACTTGACAACCTTAACATCTTCCCAAAA